>CM019167.2:1361729-1961729 GCA_009739505.2 Apolygus lucorum | reverse complement strand
GATACTGCCTTCCGATATTATTTCGTTGTTAAATATCGCATCGAAAGGTACATCGAATCGTCACTAGTCAAGCTATGATCGATGATGTATTGTTGGAAAAGGCGAAACTGGAGTTGGAGAGGATTAAGAAATCAAAGTGAATTAAGTGTTCCAACAAAGTGTTTTTCGTTTTCATTTTTATGTACATAAAACAATTAAAACAAATTCTCCCGTTAAGTTTATTTTTATGGATATTTGGAAAATTCTTTGCTACCACAAAATTTAAGTGAAGTACCGTTCAATAAATGCACCAGATTGGTTTACATTTGGAGAGATGTGTTCCTCTAGTTCTAGATGGTTCAGGTCCACTCCTTCCCCATCTGCAATGAGAGGATCATTGGCCTGGATCCCAATACCGTAGAGGACGGCACTCGCTGGAATGATCCGAAGTAGAACATCAGTGAGACTATTGTGGAGTTCGTAGGAAATCGCCTTTTCCATTTGCCAATAGTCCTCTCTACACCACTGCGAACAGTCAGTCAGTTTTCTCATCGGTAATTATGTATGTTACATAGGTACCAACTTGTTACAACAAAAAAAGTTTACCTTCTCTCAGCTTCAGTTGTAGGGTTCTGGAGAGGTGATAGAATATACTCTCTTTGAGCGTACCCTGCATCGCCTAGTAGCAACCTCCCTAGACGACGATGCTCACTCTCGAGGAGTACTCGAAGTCCACTAGAATCGAAAATTCGCGCATCATGGGCGGATCGTGGCCATCTACAAACTAAGTCGAAAATTTGCTCATCAGGACCGCTGACTATCTGCTCAACAAAATAACAAGAGGTTTTTAATAACAGCAGGAAAGAATCGAGTTATAGAGATTAAAGAAAAAGAGATTATTCCTATATGAACTTTTACTTCCGTTTGATTTTTCCTGTTGATTTCTAGACTTTTTACTATCTGTTTACTTTGGTACACTCGTTAATAGGTTGGACTCGTATGTAAGCGTTTTATGTTTCATTTTAATTATTTATAACTACCTGAACGTTCAGGGAGAAGTAAGATTTTCGGTTACGGAACAGCTCAGATTGATCCCCTCCTGGGCTCGTAATGGGGATGGGGGTGCCGTCCACTAAACCAATAACCCCTGGGAACCGGCCTTTTCTATAAAAATCGTTCCACGTCTTGTGGATTTGCTCAGTAGGTACTGTCGGGCATCTTTACATACTGAGGTACCTTTGAGCTCAGGACTTGAGAAATATGCTTAACGATTCGGTGGACCGAAGGCTGGCTAATTTGGAACAAATCACCAAAAACGGTCTGGAACATGGACATTTTCATTAGTTGATGTTGGTAGGTACTGTACATTATTTATAAACCCTAGTGCACCAAAAGTGATTACTAATCAATTACGGCAATATTCTAATAAAATGAAAATATGTTATTAAAAAATAAATAAATAATAAAATAGGTGGTAAAACATGGTATTCTTGAGATTGTTCAACGAAACTCAAACGACTAGCTTACCAATGCTATTCGGTTGGTATGGGGGGGGGGGGGTGGTAATGCTATAAAAACGTGCATTTTTGGGCATAATCTTGCGTACTCTGCCTAGGCCTCAACTTTCAACCGATTTTTGTGGTTCTTTTTTTATTCGACGTGGAACTATCTAGTTGTGCACTACGTCGCCGGAATTTCGAATTTTAAGAGGAACAAAGGGGGGGGGTTAATGCTTAAAAAACGTGCATTTGAAGGCATTATCCTGTAAAATTTGCCCAGGCCTCAATTTCCAACCGTTTTTAGTGTTTTTTTTTTCTTTTGTCCGACTCATAAATCTTCCAAATTGCCCTCTATTTCACCATAGTATCAAAATTCGTCAGAGGAGGGGGCGAGTGGGGGAATAATATTCCCAAAATATCCGATTTTTCAATATTTCGGTTCCATTACTGCTTACTGATTGTATCCAAGCTTGGAAATTGAGGAAAAATTCTCAATATACCTTCGGGTTATCATGAATTATTCGCTGTCCCACCATGGAACTAATAGTGGTGCCAGGGCACCAGAAAAAGAGTATTTGATCTTTTTTTTTTTTTTGTCTTTCACGTTGAATACGCATGTGGACTTCGATGGACCGCCTACATCTCAAAATCTCATCAGAAGGTAGACTATGAATTAAGAATCAAGGAATATAAATGGTTTTTTTCATTAGGTAGGTACACTCCAAAATAGAAAGTTACCATTTTAAATTTCAATACACACGTAAATGATTTTTTACAAATGGTTACCTTGTTGAAAAAAGGAAACGCAAAATTTATAAATCACTGAAAATTTTTCAAAAAAAAAAAAAAAATGCTCGCTTTCAAGGAAAAGTACCTAGTTTTGATAAGATGTAGATTGCATGGTTCATTCTTACGTTTAGGAAATCTGAGATAGTTCCCTGAATAGGAAATCTGAGATAGTACCCTCAATTAATGAATTTAATTTTCTTATCGGTAGAAAGTATGGAAAAACGAATAGAGCAAAATTATCGATAATCGATAGCGTCGAAGTTGATTAAAAATTATCGATAATCGGGTCAAAATATCGATTTTCATCCCTATCGCGGACGAAGATCCTGACTAACCATTTCCCCCATCCCGGCTGTTTCAGGTTAGTTAAGTTTAAGTTATTTTCGAATAAATCCCCTTCATTCACAGCTGAAGATCATTACAAACATGATGAACGTAAATTAATTCGTTGAATATCAGCTCAACCATTCGAACGTAATCAAATAAGGACACTCGAGGAGATTTATATGTTGGAATAGATGTCATGTAAGAATCGAATTATAGGACTGAGGTACAGCTAAGATAGCAGACCTTGGTGTCGCACTCGCGCTGAAGGTAGAGCAATGAGATTCTCTCGTCGGGTCACGGAACTCGATTTAAATAGCCAGGAACGAAGTTGATCCCGACAACACCAACTAAAAGGCTGCAGATGATAAATCTCCGCAATATTCAGCCCACTATTTGTATGCACGTTCTCATCGGCCGTTTGTCAAACGCGAAACATAAATATTCTCTTTTAAGATCAGCATGCAAATGAGTTCGATGAGGAGGTCGCGAGGTGACTCATAAAATGCGACATTACTGATTCGCCTGACCTGCTCACCTACGGCTGATTTATCAGGGAATTATGCGGTAACCGCAGGAATATCCTCATTACTTTCCTAACAATTGTTGTTATCTTCTGAATCTACAATCATCGACAAGATCGCATAATGAGTGGAATCAGTGATGTCGTTCTTACGGAAATGTAAGAGTTGCCCACTGCTCAACTCAGTGTTACCAACCCTATCGTGTCATAACCCCCTAGGTCGGAGTCCTGAATACCCGTTGATTTATATATCAAATCTCGTAGGAATCCACACACACACGTGGTCCTACAAAAATCCCACACCTTCTGGAATCATTGAATTGAGAGGGTCTCAGTCGGTCGCTATTCGTTTTAGTACCCATTTAGGGTACTAAAAGTTAGTACCCATTTTAGCACGACTCTAGGGAATTGAAAAACAGAAATATTGGCGCCAGAATCATCAAAATGGAACAATAATTGCCAAAGAAAAATGGGAAAAACTATTTGATGTAGATGGGATAACAATGGGGAATTTGCCTCACATTTTTTTATTTTTTTTTTTCGAATGAGGGTTTATTTTTATGGAATAAAACCATAGTGAGCTGCTCGAAAACGCATCCAAAAAATTTAGAGAATTTAAGGAAGATGGAAATTTTAAATGTGGTGGCAATGTGTAAGAGGCAGCCATGTTTGAAACGTGACGGATATTCTACCAATCTGACTTCAAAGGAGGTTCTGTGGCGCTTACCACAGAAGCGGCACATACACGAACTTTTACCTTCCGAGTAGTGCGCACAAGAGTGCGCCACGATCTGGCAGGAAGAACCCTGACACAAAATTGACCAAAAGAAACAGTATTACTCACTTTTTTACAATACGAATCTATCTACTAGTTTATCAAGCATTATTATTCTTCATCTTCTCTTATTTAGTTTCAAGATTTGAATCACATTATTCGAGTAGCCATTTCACTGGATCGTTTTGTGTGGCGTGCTAGAACTCTGTCTGTTGTCGTTGCTTTCGCGTCGTTTTTTTTTTTTTCGTATGACGTCAACAATACTCCTCGATTTTCGCGGTGTTTTGTAACAGAGGTTCACTTGTTTAGTCATTTTCTCCTACGGTAATTTTTTTCCGTTGGTTATTCCTAGTGTTAAACGTTATTCTAGGGCCCTATAATAGGATTCGCCTTGAAATTCCAGAATCTAAAATTGAGGCAAATTCCCCATTATTCCATTCTCCGGTATTTCCTCTTCTTCCAGTTGGTTGTCAGGATCATAAATTACCAGCGTATGAAGAAACAAATGTATTCTACAATAACTTGGTTCAAAATGGATTATGAATCGATTACATAGCTCTAGATCGCCGAAACCCGAATCATCAAAATCGAGCAATAATTGCTACAGAAAAATGGGGAAAAACATCCCTATCTGAACAAACGGTGTTTCCCAAAAAGAAGTGTGCTCCACACTTGCATCTCGCCGTCCAAGGACGAGCAGCCGATGCTGCGGTCTAGCGGAATTTGTGGAAAGTAGGCTGCACCTCGTTTTTGCCGCTCATTCCAACATTGACTTCGTTGCCTACAAAAATACCGCTGCAAATTATAACTCACATGTTTATCATTTTCCTACATAGATCACTCATCCGCAAAGAAAACGGCTTTGCCAACCAACATGAGGAAAAACCATCGATCGCATTTCGGTCGGCTCTAATTTGAACGGAGATTAGGCCTCTTTTGCAATTCACACTCGTGTTTCTGATTTATCGTAACCCCAACCCTTGAATTCTCGTAGGGAGCGAACGGGGGATTCTCGTAGGGAGCTACAGGGCTCCGCGTGGTCTCTTAAAATCCAATACTTTCTTAAGTTGATGGAAATAAAATACCTTTCATATCACAAGTTTTTGAGGCGTTTTTAAAATTTCAACCCTTAGAAGTTAGGGTAGAGTCACCATTATCGTCATGCTTAAGACCTTATCATTTTTCCCCCCCACTAATTCGCTCATTTCTTCCTTATTCTACCCCTAATCGTTTAACTCCGGGACATTTTTGAATCGCCAGCAATCCAAGCTTCGATTATACCACCATGTTTCCTGAAAAAGCTAATAATTATGCTTTTAGAGCAATAAAACTCATTATGATTTTTTTAACCAGTTATCGTCATGAAAAATCCAGTGTTCGTCACAGCAGTGCACCAGCTATCGTCAGGGGGAATCCAGTATTCGTCAGATAATTGCACCAGTTATCGTCATCCATGACTATTCACTTATACAGGGTGTCTACACTTAACATGGGCATAACTTCGGGGTTCGATTCTGCAAGGTATTTCGAACAAAAAATGTCTTGTAGCAATTTTCTTTTAACCCACTCAAAATTCCTTTTTTTCACTTTAAAGTTTTTTCTCGTGTTTTCGACTTTACGGCACTGATTTGGTCATAACTTCCTTATTTCTCCTGAAAATTCAAATCTGACTACACCATTAGAAAGAACGTTAAATTCCCAAGCTATCTAGTGCAAAATCAAAATCTTTCAGCAATAAAATAGTTTAAAAAAATCAAGTCAAAAAGCAAACTTTTAAAAATTTGTCGAAACTTGACTTTCTTCGACGAAAGTTTTCACTGTAAATCCCTGCTCATTTCGATGAGCACTCTTCGGATAAAACATGCTCAAATTGTCAGCTTTCCAACGGTCTATCAATTTTTCATTTTAACATTCAAATTGGAAGAGTAAATGAAGTTTGAATGTCAAAAAACGTGTGTTTTACAGGAAAATCCAGTGTTTTAAGCGGTTTATGGTCCCCCTCGATCTCAAAATGGCTTGACGAGTTTGGTATCATTTCCTATGTAATTTTTTACGCTGAATCCAATGGTAATACTTCCGAATGATTCCGACTGCTAGAAAGTGGATTTTCGAAGAAAACCTTCGTTTTTCGTACATAAAATACGCATTATTCGTAGATATGGTAGTGAGCGTAAAGTAACACCTTTCACCTCAACAAAAACTTCAATCAGCTAGAAATTCGGTGTGCTCCCTACGAGAATATAAGGGTTTTACGTACGATAAATCAGAAACACGATGTGGATTTAGGACCTAGGTAACTACCTAGGTACCTTGGTAGATAGAAGTAGGTATTCCTACCTATCTACACTTTTCTAGTTGCATATTCCACTAATCTGCCAAATTATCCATTAGAAAATGAACATACCTTATTGGATAATTAAAACATTGCTCATTTCGTAAATCATGCACTCTCTAAGAGAGTTGGGATGAAGTGATGATAACTGGTACTGCAAGATGACGGTTACTGGTGAACGTATAACCCAGTTATCTGCACCCTGGATCTTGTTATCGTCACCCCCTGACGAATACTGGATCCAATTGTTATTATCGAAAAATTCGAACACCTTCTTGTTCCCCTTGAAAAGAAGATTCCGATAGAATTAAGAACTGAAACGTTGACTGAAACCCAGTAATCGTCACATGTGACGATAACTGGATAAACCATCATTTCATGACACCAATTATCGTCATCCCATATCAATTAAACTAATCTCTATAGAGCTCGAATTCAAGCTTTAAACTATATAAAAACTATTCGAATAAAAAGAAATGAGAAAATCGCCACTTGGGCAGGTAAAAAATGCTAGAAACTACACTCACCTCTTAGTAACACCCGACAATGCAGAGCTGGTTTCGGGTACTGGTGATAATTTCTTTTTATCACCAACAGAACCGTTACTATACTGACTTGATTTTGGAGGATATCGGAAGCCTACAACTTCCTCTTTCAAATGGCGACAGATTCAAATCCCTTGGTGGCGCCAAACTCTTATTATATTGAAATGAAATATGACGTGACAAACACTGGTTCCATATTTGCGCCTGACGATAATTGGTGACTCTACTCACCTACATCAACCAAAAGCTTCGGGGGACAACTAGACCCCAAATGGAGCCAACATACCATTAACAATTTATATTTGGAAAAAATTCTTCACCACTACAATAGGTGCGCCTTGATTCTTTGTAGATTTTTAATCGAAAGTAGACTACATCCTGAGAATTTTGGTACCGACCTTCTAGCGTGGGTAGAGATCTGTTTCTATGATTTTTCATAGTTTCAACCGTATATGACGTCACGCGCCCCTCTCGCCTGGGCCGGACCCCCCAGCCCACTGTGACGTCATAAACGGTCGAAATTTTAAAAATTCATAGGAAAAGATTTACACACGCTAGAAGGTCGCGGTTGGTACCAAATTTCTCAGAATGAGGTCTACAACAGGCAATTCGTTTTGGTTTGAAGATGGGAATGATGTTAGTGAACTTGAGCTAAATGATGAAACCATAGACATATTAGACTTGACTACCACACTCTGGTTCCCGAATTTTCAGGAGATGCTTTGAATGTTGAAACGTTTTCATCGGACTCAGACACGACTCCTTCAACTACTAAATTGAAAACAAATGAACGAATCCTGGAGAAAACAGTGACAGCCCAGTCAATGAAGAAAACAAAGCGAAGTGTGGAGGAAAAATATTTTTTAAAAGAGATTTTTGAAAAAGATATTTTTAAAATTTTTTTAGAGGATTTTGCAAAAAGAGGCTTTATATTTTTTTGAATGCGCCAACGTGTCAAAAAAAAAAAAAAAAAAAAAAACGCTCGGCCATCTTCAATCATGAATATAGGAAAACTTTGCATGGGAACTTTATAAACATGCCATCATTTTTTCATGTACATTTTCATGTACATTTTTTGACATTTTAAAATTTTGAAAGATTTATTTTGGGCTTTTAGGATAATTTTTTCGAAAAACTGGGATAATAGCGCACAATGGCAATTAAGTGAGAATATATAAAAATTGCAATTTTGAAGATAGTGTGTGCAGCGCGATCGTAAAGCGTCGAGGCGGCGAATGCTTCGACTTCAAAAACATATTGTTTAGTAATGCATGCATTCCAGGGGACGTCCCATTGGATAAGCATTAGATCAGTTTAACCAGTTGTTAAGTGATAAAACTGTTTCACTCGATGTAATTTATTTATTACTTTAGGCAAGAAAGACTGACCCCCCCCCCACCCCACCATTATCCACCTTAACATTTCTAGCGGCATGGGAGCCTCGAATCTGAAGAGCATGTTAAAATCCATGATCTACGATACCCAACATGCGAATTCGAGTTCACCCCCCCCCCCCCCCCCCCCCACTCATCCAGTGGTGCCGGTCTGGCACCGAAGCGGAAATACGTCGTAACGTTGATCTGTTAGTTTTGGTAGGCAGTCCGTCGAAGTTCACATCCGTATTCAAGGTGAAACACAAAAAAAAGACGAAATATGCGGTTTATGGTGTCCTGGCACCATGGTGGCACAACTATTCCATGGTGGTACAGAGAATAATTCATGAAAATCCGGAGGTATAATGAGAATTTTTCCTCAATTTCAAAGCTTGGGTACAATTAGTAAGCAGTAAAGGAACCGAAATATTGAAAAATCGGATATTTTGTGAATATTATCCCCCCACTCACCCCCTCCCCTTGCGAATTTTGGTACTCGGGTGAAATTATATACAACTCGGAAGTTATTTGAGTCAAACAAAAAAAGAAACACGCAAATCGGTTGGAAATTGAGGCCTGGGCAGAGTTTACAAGATTATGCACGCAAACGCACGTTTTTTAAGAATTAACCCCCCCTTTCCCCCTCTTAAAAAGCTAAATCCCAAATTCCGGCGCCGTAGTGCACAACTAGATAGTATTTCGCGTCAAACAAAAAAAGAACCACGAAAATCGTTTGAGAACTAAGGTCTGGGCAGAGTACACAAGATTATGCCCAAAAACGCACGTTTTTCGAGCATTAACCCCCCCTTTCCCCCTCTTAAAAGGCAAAATTCGAAATTCCGGCGACGTAGTGCACAACTAGATAGTTTTCCGCGACGAGCAAAAAAAGAACCAGGAAAATCGGTTGAGAACTAAGGCCTGTGCAGAGTACACAAGATTTTGTTACACACACACACACACACAGACATACACCTATGGTTTTTTTCCGCGGATTTGGATTCAGAATGGTCTAAAACGGATTACTGTGTGGTTATTTTTTTTCTGTTGAGTGTTGTCCAACTTCACCCCAGATCGATCGCATAAGGACGCCCAAGTCTTACTGTGGGACGTCCTAAAAATCGAAGGCAGGCGAGGAATGCGAGGGCTTTCAGAGACCCAAACACGGAAGAGTTCGGGGTCAGAAGTTAATCCGGTGCGTTGACAACAACATGGGGTGGGCGGGTGGTACTTGGAAGAATCACCAGTCTCGAAATGTTTCTTGATATCATAATATATACTTTTTTTCATAATCTACTTTTTTCGCTCAAGGTATCTCTGAATAACCCAGTGATAGTTCTTACAGTTGATAGTGCTATTTTTGACTACTTTGTTTCCTGTAATTTATTATGTTTTCTTGTATTAGCTATAAGCTTCGAAGTTTATGATCCATAATAATGGGAAGACCTAGACCTCTTCGTCCAAATAAAAAAAACGTCTGCCAAGTGGGTGTTATTATTGATCCGATGATAATAATTTATGTAGCTTATCTCAAAACATCAATCTCTAAGTACATTTAACTACCCTAATATGGGACCGCCTACACGTCGAACCGCACATTCTCTGAAGATTTCACCGAATTCGAGGAAAAAACGTCTGCCTAGTGGGTGTGGCACATGGGGCTTCCTCGTATCCATTACCCGATTTTATAGATGATTCGACGCATAGTTCTGAAAACATCAATCTCAAAGTACTTTGCAATACCCTCATAGGGGACCATCTACACGCCAATCTGAACAATCCTAGAAAATTTCATCAAAGTCGGATGAAAAATGTAAGTGTTACGGCTGTTACAAGGATTGCGCATGGGCAGAGGCTACTGTCGATTTTAAGGCCTTGATTTTCATTAAGGACCATCTACAACCTAATCCGCATAATCCCCGAAAATTTCATCGAAATCGGATAGAAAATGTGGAAGTCATGGTCGTTACGAGAAATTCACATTCGCGCAGGCGCATCGGCTACTATCAGTCCGGTGGAGATGATTTTCATAGGGGACCATCTCCAACCTAATCCGCATAATCCCTGAAAATTTCATCGAAATCCGATGGCAAATGTGGAAGTTATGGCTGTTACAATGAATTCACGTTTGCGCTTGCGCAGCGACAATTATCAATCCGGGAGTGATGATTTTCATTGGGGGCCATCTACACGCTAACTCACAAAACCTCCGAAAATTTCATCAAAATCGAATGAGAAATGTAGACGATATGGCTGTTACAAGGATGGTAGCGCATTCAAATCTCGGCTACATCTAAACAAAAGTTTCTTACTACCTAGCCATACATGAAATGAATACGAAGAAGCTATGTATGTACCACTTCCACTTGGCAAACATTTGGAAACACGCCGATTAGATTGTAAAAAGCGTGATCTTCCGTGGCCCATTCACAAACTACCAGCTAAATTTGAGTAAAATCGTGCAAACAGTTGACAGCGCACCCGTTCCTACCTAGATGGAATTCAAAGAAGATTGTCTCGAGGCTGATGCGCAACAATCGTGCTAATTTAATCTATATCGGATCTTGTTTCCTCATAGTTCAGCCCGGAACGAGGACAAAGACAGACGTTTACCATTGATAGACCCAGAACCAAAGTTGTTCAATGAGCTCTAAAACGAAAAGAAAGGGAAAATGTTTGTTTCTGATGTTAAATGAAATATTATGACCACAAATTTGGTCCGGAAACATCTAATTTTATATTCTGTGTTGGTACGGCTAAGATTACGAGTAAGAGTTTCATAGAATATTTCCAAGGGAAATGCCAGTGTTAGTCACCTTGATTTTAGGAGGAAGGTACCTACCTAAAGGAAGTATCTTACTTACCTAACATCAATCTCCAATCAAAATAAACATATTATGTTCTTTTTTTTGGTAATATAAACAATTTTTATTATTCTCGTAGTTTATTTTATTATTTCTATTATTATTTATTATTATTATTATTTTAAAAATATTTTCATTATTATTATTATCTCAATTTCATTTATTCTCGTAGTTTCGCAAGTAGGAAGGAAATAAGTACGCAGATAAATAGTTATAACATGAAAAGGTAGGTAGGCTTCTGATTACCGTCAGACGAACTGACATACCTTCACCAAAATTATTCAGGAAGTTCCAAAATTCAATCAATGTGAGAGGAAATTCAGAGCGAAGAAACGAGCAGACTTGAAGTCACAAAATCGTAATCAGAAAGAACTAACAAGAATCGGGGTCCCTGTTGCGGAGGGGAAGGTGACAACAAGTCTAGAGTCCAGAGGCGTAGGGGGCTCAGCTGCTAATCACTGCCCCCTTCTTAGAAATTCCTTTGTTTTTCACCGCCGACGCTTTACGACCAATATATTCAATAAATTTCAAATAAAAAAATATTTTCGTACTCAGGTGAGTTAGAGGTTTGGCGCTATAACCGCAGATTTTGAAAAATGTGAAATGATTTTCAAAATTTGAACTTTAAAATTCTGAATAAAAGTGAAATTACAATTTTATTTTGAAAATTTTGGCAGAGCGCCATTTGGAAACTAATAATGAGTACATTCCCGTTTTCAAAATGAAAATCGCTTGAACTGGTGGAGAGAGAAACTGGAACTACGACTGCCCCTTTTGCTACAATCGCCGGTGCTGCCATCTGGTGAAAAAAAAATCTTATTAAAATCGGGGATGATTGGCCTTAATGAGTTTCGGAAAAAACCTGGAACTCCTTTCATTTCCGAAACCGTCTTCATCTCGGTGACGAAATTTCGCAACAGATGGTTCCTGCACTCAAGTTTTTTAACTTTGTTGAATAAGTAAGGATGGGCAGCAACAATCGAGCTATAAACGTTACTGTCACCATCACCAATCACTCGGACATATCTCACTCCGTACATATCTTCGCTTTTTGCGAAACCTTCGGTGATAATTGCAGCCTCCATTGATGACGATGACTGATCCCAGTTCTTGTAGCAAGTATGCTCATTTGCCAGTTTTCCCGCATTTTCTGCTCGTGCACAAATCACCCAGTACTTGTTTTCACGCCAATGTAGACGACCTTTCGGGTGTGATATCCAATTATGGCTCCCTAGAAAAAATAGAGCATTATAGGTTTAGTTTGGCTGTACATTTTACAAAAAGGCTATAAATACTTTTGGACTACTACTACTATTTTGTAAATTTGGCAAATCGGGCTGGCACCAGTCGCAATCGATGCAGTACTCCAAAAAACATGTTTGACGACACCCCACACGTTTGTGTTGATACAACTTTTTTTGGACTACAATTTTGTAAATTTGGAAAAGTAGGCGCCGGTAAATCGGGCTGGGACTAGTCAATGGACTCAGCACCCCAATAAACATGTTTGACGACACCCAGCATGCCTTCGTTAATTAATTTTGGTTCATTATTTTCAATAATGAACCTTTGGAATCGACCAAGAAAAAATTTTTTTAACACCCCCTCAAAATTTGATGGTTTACGTTTCAAGGTACGTAAAATCCAAAAATCGAATAAAAATTTGGCCGTCCGTACGCTGTACGCGGCACTTTTGCCACTTAGCATTGACCGATTTTGATGAAATTCGGTATGTAAGCTCCATTTGGGGTCAAATCGGTTCATTGTTGCTAAGAAAAGTGCCGCGTACGGCGTACGGACGGAAATTCGATTTTCGTATTCTACGTACCTTGAAACGTAAAACATAAATTTTGAGGGGTGGTTCAAATTTTTTTCTTGCTCGATTCCAAAGGCTTATTATTGTAAAGTGAATATTTAAATTTGCCGTTCCGCGGTTCTCGGTGCCGCCTCCACATCTATTACCCCGTTTACATGCAGCTCACTTCCGTAGCAGTGAGCAGGGAAGTGGAGAGGACATCGGGCAGCGAGAGTATGTAAACATCTCACTTCCACTGCCCCTGCCGCTGCCACTCGCGCTGCCCCGTGCTCCCTCAACTGGCGGTTTATCGTGCGGAAGTCAAAGGGCGGGCAGCGCGAGTGGTCAGGAGTGTTTACATGCTGCTCCCTGTACTCCCCACTCCCCAGTTTTCTTCTCGAGTTTGTCTTCTCGAGTTGAGTGAAGAACCTTTCTTCTTCTCAGTTTTGAAATCAAAGTTTTCAAATTTGTTTTTGAGTGCCGTATCGTTTGATGGTTATGACGGAGTGGAGCAACGAGTTCACGTTGACCTTTTTGGAACACTACGCGAGTGAGCGGTTACTGTGGGATCCCACCGACAAGCATCATAAGCTAAAGCACAAAGTTCATGATGCTTGGAAAAGGATCAGCGAGAACATGGAGAATATTCCGATTGAACTTTTAAAAACAAAAAAAAGTCATTGATGGCGACATTTAGGCCTTTACTAAAAAAGAAAAAGGCGTCGCTGAGAACCGGAACAGGCACTGAAGACGTTTTCCAGCCAATATGGTTCGCTTTTGACGTGATGGAGAGTTTTTTGGGGAAGATTTACGACGTCGAGGAGACCATAAATACTGAAGACCAGGTAGGTAATCTATTTATTTCAGTGCATAAATGTATCAACAATATTCTATTCAGTAGTAGTGTACGTGATTAATGTTCTCGTAAAGTATGGAAATAATCTGCAAATTCTGATCGAATTTCCATAATATTGGCGGACGTGCGCCTAGCGACTGGAGGAATTGGCATTATAGCTGACGAGATAGTATGATCACGTCGCCAGGAGCCGTTGACGTACTGTCCGTCAGCAATCGAATCAAACGTTCCTGGGGGGGTGTATATGTTCCGAGAAAATTCACTTTTCCTTAAAAAATTATGTAACAAAATACAGGTCATAGTGATTAGTGGTACTTTTGCCACGTCAACTTCTATCGGCTTCCTAAATTCATTTACTACGAAGACATAATGTATAATGTTCAATTTCTCCCTTGCGAGGGAAAAACATTAAATCATGTTTAATGTTTTTCCCTCGCAAGGGAGAAACTCAGCTGATCAGTGACCACTCAGGCGCCTTCAGCATTCTCCATTGACCCTGCTTCTCAAATTTCAGCTTCCTGCGTTCAACAGGAGAGAAAATGGCCTTGGAGCTCACTCAGCTGATCAGTGACCACTCAGGCGCCTTCAGCATTCTCCATTGACCCGCCCTCTCAAATTTCAGGTTCCTGCGTTCAACAGGAGAGGAAATGGCCTTGGAGGTCACTCAGCTGATCAGTCACCCTTCAGGCGCCTTCAGCATTCTCCATTGACCCTGCCTCTCAAATTTCAGCTTTCTGCGTTCAACAGGAGAGAAAATGGCCTTGGAGGTCACTCAGCTGATCAGTGACCACTCAGGCGCCTTCAGCATTCTCCATTGACCCTGCTTCTCAAATTTCAGCTTCCTGCGTTCAACAGGAGAGAAAATGGCCTTGGAGCTCACTCAGCTGATCAGTGACCACTCAGGCGCCTTCAGCATTCTCCATTGACCCTGCTTCTCAAATTTTAGCTTCCTGCGTTCAACAGGAGAGAAAATGGCCTTGGAGCTCACTCAGCCGATCAGTGACCACTCAGGCGCCTTCAGCATTCTCCATTGACCCTGCCTCTCAAATTTCACCTTCCTGCGTTGAATAGGAGAGAAAAAAGTCTGCCAAGTTGGGTGGGCAGTATAGCTTCCTCACTCATTGTAACATGGACGTATAGAATCAGTTGGCGAAAAAATTATGATTCAAAGAGTTATTGAATACCAAAATATTAGCGGTCCACCGTCTAGGACCTAACCCACACAATCCCTGAAAATTTCATCGAAATCGGTTGAATAGTTGCGGAGTTTTGGTTGTAACAATAAATTTAAAGTTCGCGCATGCGCAGCGGCTATTGCTTGACCAATTTGATTGAAACTTATAGGGTGTCTCTTAGAAGTTAGTCCCTAACTAACCTCCAAATTTGAGCAAAATCGGTTCATTAGAAACCGAGAAACCGAGGTCCCAGGAAATTCACGTTTGCGCATGCGCACTCGCTCCTATTGGTCCGAAGGTGCTGAAATTTATAGGGGACCGTCTAGGACCTAACCCGCACAATCCCTGAAAATTTCATCAAAATCGGACCACAGGTTAGTATAGTTTTGCCCGTTGCAAATTTGCGTGTCGGAATTCACAGAATGACCCCCAGCCCTAAAACATTAAACATGTTAAAATTCGGTAAACAGAAGTCAACACACCGAAAACATTTTCAACAATTACACGTGTACTTGAAAGTTTTTGATTGAATGTGCGTTTCGCAGTGCCAATATCATGATCGCCAGGAAATGGTTTCATCAAATTTTTATGTAGTGCAAAAGCTCCGTCACCAAGAAATACGTATGGCACATTTCTTTCTCTCCCAGGTAATGGAGATTCTGGTGGTAAATTAAGAGTATTGCTGTTAAGTTTTTGACCAAGTAAGCTGTTTTGAAATATTCCTCCATCGCTAATGCGCCCTTGTCCACCGATATCGGCAAAAATGAAACGATAATCACTATCAACCAAAGCCATGAGTACGACGCTGTATGTACCCTTATAATTAAAATGTTCTGAGCCACTGTGCGGAGGGCATTTTATTACGATGTGTTTCCCATCTATCGCACCAACGCATCTTGGAAATTTTCCAGAAAATCCCTCTTCAATAGCTAACCATTCGTCTGATGTTCGCGGTAACTGAAACACAGAAATCACAACAAAATTTCAATCACAATAATTTTTCAGGGCGAACAAAGTGAAAATACAATGATGCCACCCCCGTCGCCATCTACTTCGATTCTCGCTCATGACAGTGATAACGTTTCGGAACCAACACCTAGAAACACCAGCAGTCCCATCACCAGCCAAACTGTTGCTGGTCGACAAAGACCTACTAAGAAACATATTGTTTAGTAATGCATGCATTCCAGGGGACGTCCCATTGGATAAGCATTAGATCAGTTTAACCAGTTGGTAAGCTATAAAACTGTTTACTCGATGTAATTTACTTATTACTTTAGGCAAGAAATAGTGATCCCCCCCCCCCCTCACCATTATCCACCATATTATTTCTAGCGGCATGGGAGCCTCGAATCTGAAGAGCATTTTAAAATCCGTGATCTACGATACCCAACATGCGATTTCGAGTTCACCCCCCCCCCTCACCATCACCGCCACCAATGGTGACAGTCTGGCACCAAAGCAGAAATACGTCGTAACAATGAACTTTCATCTGTTAGTTTTAGTAGGCAGTCCGTCGAAGTTCACATCCGTATTCAAGGTGAAACACGATAAAAACCCAAGAAATATGTGGTTTATGGTGTCCTGGCGCCATGGTGGCACCACTATAAGTTCCATGGTGGCACCACTATAAGTTCCATGGTGGCACAGAGAATAATTCATGAAAATCCGGAGGTATAATGAGAATTTTTCCTCAATTTCAAAGGTTGGGTAAAATTAGTAAGCAATAACAGAACCAAAATAATGAAAAACTGGATATTTCGTGAATATAATCCCCCCACTCACCCCCTCCCCTTGCAAATTTCGGTACTCTGGTGAAATCATGTACAACTCGGAGGTTATTTGAGTCAAACAAAAAAAGAAACACACAAATCGGTTGGAAATTGAGGCCTGAGCAGAGTTTACAAGATTATGCCCGCAAACGCACGTTTTTTAAGCATTAACCCCCCTTTCCCCCCCTTAAAAAGCAAAATTCGAAATTCCGACGGCGTAGTGCACAAGTAGATAGTTTTCCGCGTCAAACGAAAAAAGAACCACGAAAATCGTTTGAGAACTAAGGCCTGGGTAGACAACACAAGATTATGCCCAAAAACGCACGTTTTTTGAGCATTAACCCCCCCTTTTCCCCCCTTAAAAGGCAAAATTCGAAATTCCGGCGACGTAGTGCACAACTAGATAGTTTTTCGCGTCGAACAAAAAAAGAACCACGAAAATCGGTTGAGAACTAAGGGCTGTGCAGACGACACAATATTTTGTCACACACACACACACACACACACACACATACACACACACACACACACACACACAGACATACACCTATGGTTTTTTTCGCGGATTTGGATTCAGAATGGTCTGAAACGGATTACTGTGTGGTTATTTTTTTTTTCTGTTGAGTGTTGTCCAGCTTCACCCCAGATCGATCGCATAAGGACGCCCAAGTCTTACTGTGGGACGTCCTAAAAAGGATGGCTCTATGACTGAAGCTCAACAAAAAATTAATGAAAGCTTTGACACTCTGAATAGCATATTGAAAAGAAAAAGGGAAGAAGAAGATGAGTGCGATGTATACGGAAAACTCTTAGCAAAAAGGCTGAGAAAATACCCAGATATATTGAGGGACCAAATCATGCACAAAATTGACGGCCTCCTTTTGGACAATCCACCTTCTGAACAAAGGTCAAGTGCCTCTCCATACTATCACTCGTTACCGACTCCTTCTCCTTCCTATTCTATGTCACCGTCTCCAATTCAGCACGAGCCACAACGAACTGAAACACAGCGAAGCTTGAATCCAACATTTTCAGATTTTTCCATTCATCGGCCGTATCAGGAACAACTCATCACCGGCCCAGAATTGTCAGTGGAAGATGGAACAGTACCCGCCAATTCCAGAAATATATACGAAATCGCTTATCTTAACGCTTTTACGAAGCTCTGAGAATGATTTCCGGCTGTCACATGGTTGTAATTCCGATAACTTTTTTGTATTAAACATTTCGATAACTTTTTGAATTAGGTAAACATTTCGAAAACTTTTTGTGTTAAAAACATTTCGATAACTTTTTGTATTAAACTTTTTTTTTGAATTTAGTTGAGTTGTATTAATTATTTCTTACCTTGATTTGATCCTTGAGAACGACATTGATGGACGTGCACACTTCCGGCACAATTAATGAGATAGCTGATGATGAAACCTTGAATAAGTAGTGCAGACTTCGATAGCTATCCCCTGTAGCTAAATAACGTAGAGTTATTGCCAAACGTATGTTCGGTGGTATGGGTAATCTCACTGCAGTTTGCTTTTTTATCACGGGTTCAATTTTGGTCAGCAAAAATTCAAAATCTCTCCGTGACATTCTGCAAAAGTTTGTAAACTCCCCAGAATCCTCACTCGTCATCTCGGTAAAAAAATTCTCCATACTGTTTCTGCAACATGAAAAAAATTTCAAGGGATTAGGAACAAATGTTGTGAAATAAGGCACGAACATTAATAGGTAATTGGTAATTATTTAGATTGTAAATGCCTCAACGATGTGTAGGTACCAATTTGTTGGAACATACTACCCTACTCATCTCAAAATTCAGATTTAATTTATTCAAAGTTCATTTATTAATATGTACTTACTGTGTTCTGTTACGATGAATCGAAATCATCCACCATCTCCTTTTGCGACGACGACGTGTATTTTCCACAGATTGGGCATAATTAACTAAGCTTAGGAGGCACAGTGCCGACGCTGCCTCCAAGTCCTCCATTGCTCCACTGAGTTTCTGCCACGGAAGTGGGCTGAATGTAAACACTCGGGCTGCCGCGGAAGTAGGCAGGGGAGTAACGCGGCAGCAAATACGGCAACGCGAGGGGCAGCGGCAGTGGCTGCATGTAAACGGGGTATATCATCCGTCTTGTGCTGCCACCTGCAGGCCTCGTCGCTAACAAGAATACACGTGCACCGAAATCCTTTGTTCGTCCTCAGTTCTCCATCGCCACTGCGAGACCGCAATCACGCCGCTCTCCTGACGAGTTTTACAATTTTTCCTGTTGAAATTTTCAATTTAAAACTACCGTACCGTCATCACCTTACTACTACCGTCATCCATATCTTCAAGCATATCGTCTGTGCCGAATATTTCGCCGTTTGGTAAGCATTTTTACCTGTTTGAGTCTACCAGCTTACCTACCTTTTGAAATGAGGACATCAACTCACTATACTTCCGTTATATTTTTCTGATAGTTCTCCGAACATCTTCCGACGTTTCGCCTGAGGAAGTCCGTCTCTTGAAGCCTGTCTTGTGAAGTCCTCGTCCGACTCAGCGTCGAGAGACCTCTCCATACCGTACCGGTAGGTTGTGCACATTTTTCTGTTCTCAACCGCTTCCTAACCACAAAGCAGGATAATCAGGAATTTCTTCCGTTTCTCTTGATCAGTTTTAGGTACGAGCGAAGTATTTTACGTCTCGACCAAGACTTAACTGCCGCCGAGGAGTTTCTTGCTGTGCAGACTCTACCATACCGTCATTCAGAGCATCCCGTCCTTCCCGCTCCGATCCACTTAAAGTACCAAAAGGTCTAGGGCTATATCTTTTCTTTTTTTTATTCGACGGCCGATCGAAATTTGTAAGTAGTACCTTTAATAATTTCCGTATCGTCAAGCCCGAACAAATAGTCCTTAAGTACCTACCGTTTTGTCGTATCGTGACAGTTTTGTGACCTGTGACAGTTCCCCCTGAAATTTTGTTCTCGTACCGACCAATTTTTGATCTAACTTTTATTCTTTGAATAAAGTTTTTTTTTTTGTAAATTTGTTTGTTTCATTTTCTCTACCCGCTAGCCAGGGTCTTGTCTTTTTTGTTTATTTGGGTTCATCCCCACTTTAAAGAAATTTTAGTCCCTTTTCATGTCACAGATATATTAATGGCGCCCAACGTAAATAATTCACTTTAAACTTTTAAGTAATTCACTATCTTCAAACAAATAGGTACGTGAATTTTGTAGGTATATTTCTCTGATTCGTTTGAATTTTTGCTATTCTTTGGTACCTACCTATTGGATAAAATAAAAAAAAAGTAAAGCGATTGGTTGAGCAGCCTGAAAAATCGGTTCCTAAAGATAACTACATTATAAGGGAAATTCATCAGGCCGAGAAAATTACATACTACCCTTAACCTTCTGTCCGGACCGTTGTCCCTCGTTGCAATGAGGACCCCCGTCCGTGGGACACCGACTCGCTTTTTTCATGGTTGTTATTGAAATATGACAGGATTTCGTTGTAAATACCACAAACTAACATAAAACATCTTTATTGCAACGTCTTTCTTCGTGTATAACATCAAATGAATTGGTTTTTATCACAATTTATCGATATAAAAAATAAGATTACACATTATTTTTATTTTTCACTTCCTGGATTTCATCCAGCTTAGGTATCACATCATTTTGACTACTCAGATAAAAAATTCAGTCTCAATTCACGCTCAAAATGACGTGTTCTACGTAGAATTGGAGGAAACATTCCAATTCAAAACCTCTAGAATCATTGGGAGTCTACTACGTAGGTACCAAGAACATAAAAACTAGGAATAAAAAGTTTTATTCCTTTATTAAAGAATAAAACATAAAAAAAAGGACACTTACCTGACCTTTTGCAGGGCCTGACAGGAGGGTACTGAGGATATGAGCCCACACAGTGGAAAGGGGTAGGCTCAGGGTGGTGAAAAGCCCCTAGCACCCGTCCCAGGGACGTGGGTCCGGACAGAAGGTTAAGTCTCCTCAAATGAAAGACGTAGAAATATTTCTTATCCAGAACTACAACGCCAAATGGCAGTAGGCCCATTTCTACAATCAAGAAAGAAGGTACTTCAGTTCTCTGATGGAAGGGTAGCAGAGACATTCAAGCTTTACAATCGCAAAAGACCGTAACGATTTTTTCCAACGCAGAAAAGCCGTAGCAGTTTCACTACCGTTTTATCGACCGCAAGTATTGCCTGTTATCACAACGGATAAAAACAGTAAGTTGAATTAAATCATGTGTAATCACTCAAACGTAATAAAACTAGATTAAATAAATGCAGTAACGCATTCTGAATCAGTAGGAAAAAAATCTTGGAAAAATATAGGGAAATAGCTGTGCCACAGCTAGAAAAACTTTTGGTTCATTTTTCTTCGGTCTACGGCTTTTCTCCTTTGGACGGCAGTATTGCAGTATGAAAATATCTCTATTGCAATAATAATGTATCTCTTGGGTGTCCGAATTCGATTACATTCGAGTGGTTGATTTCATTCAACGATTGTATTTATGTTAATCATGTTTAATCAATTACGCTTTGTAATCGGGCAATAAACCAAAAATTCCAAACTTCTTCGTTTACGAGTCAAAGAACGTAGAGTCCAAAAATCGAACAAAAAAGAGTCTCGAGTCCACAGCACTTTCCCCAGTGCCGTTGGACCAATTTCCATTGAATTTGGTGTATTTGCCTGGAAAACTCTCGTTTCACAGGGATTGTTTTAAACTAGTGACCAACTAGGAATTCAATGACGTAAGCCAGAGCGCTACTAGGAATTCAATGACGAGACTAGGAATTCAATGACTAGGAATTCAACTAGTGACCAACTAGGAATTCAATGACGTAAGCCAGGAATTCAATGACTAGGAATTCAAAGGACTAGGACCGCTAAGTTAGCGGTAAGACTAGGAATTCAATGACTAGGAATTCAACTAGTGACCAACTAGGAATTCAATGACGTAAGCCAGAGCGCTTTAGGGCCAACAGTTCGCTAATGAAGATTGTTTTAATAAATGTTCGACACGTTTTAGTGAATTTTCAAAGAAAATGAAGCTTCTGCAATGGACTTGAATGTTGTAGCATGGACTTTTTTGAAATTCTCTTTTCAGGTATAGTATGAACTTGATGAACTGAGTAGGTAGGTGAATTACAAACGTTTTTGATGCAAAGGTAGGTACGATGAATTCCCTTTGATAGTTCGAAACGTCGGTGTTCGAGCCTTCGTTTACGACTGGCCGGCCGGTAGATCTGCTTGGAACAACCTCTGGCGGTAGTCGCCAAATTTACTGGCGTTTCTCCAAGGAGACATCGAATATGTTTCCCTTCTCGTGTTCTTAATCAGCAGGTACGTTCTAGCATGAATGTCACTGCCAAGATTAAAGTATCGCTTCCTCTCCTAAATTAATTAGCGTTGACCAGAGAGGCTGGCCAGACGATTCAACCAATTGGCTTCAGAGCGTAAACCTCTTTGACATTCCCTGATTGAGTCCCTCCATTAGGATTTGAATCACTGTATATTAATGGTGATTAGTCCAGGATTACGGAGTCGTATACTTCTTGTATTCAGGTCGTAATAAGAATCTTTAGCGATCTCTTGTAAACAATTGGAGGAGAGTAAGATAAATGTAGATCTGATTTGGCCGACTGATCATTACCTAGTTAGCGGTATCCAGTTAATATTTGCTTCCATATCCAGGAGATGTCGTTTTCAATGCAAAGTACAATGGAAACGTAGCAGGACTCGCTGAAGATTCTCAATTACACTTGGGTCAGTTGATGACTTGGGATTTGGGTCCAAAGAGTCTGGCCGTCCACGAGATCGTAGAATCATAAATTCAGGGATCTTTACGGAGTTTTCAGCTTTTACGTGAAACAATTGGGGGGCGACAAGATGCCGGATCCACATTCTTCGTGGGCCACGACAAAATTTGGCAGCTTCGTCGGGAGGGGAGGATTTGCATATCACGCTCATGATGCAAAGATTGTACGACAGTCACAAACAGGCATTCGTAAAACCTGACGTGCTGGAAGCAGCTCGTGACAAAACGAAAGACGCGGCTGTTGCCACCTTCGATAAGGTGAATCGAATGGCTGGGAAGCCTACATCGTCAAGTACAAGAAGATTCTTGAAGAAAGGATCGAGAAATGCTACGTAGAAATGAAGAAAATCGGTTCCAAACAAAACCAGTAAGTACAGCAAGAGTTGGATCTTTTCGTTGCTGAATTCATCCATGGAGTAACTAATTGAAGCTTCCCCAGAACACTAAGGAAACCTCAGAAAAGAAGATTCATGCAATTGCTCCTTCCTGAGTAAAGCAGCTCTGCTCTGCTGAGTGGAGGGAAATGCTACAACAACAAAAATGGATAAAGAAGTGCAAGAGAAAGCTTAGTTGGAGAGGGCAAAGAAAATGGTGGAAAAAAGTACAGAGAAGTGAACGATTTGGAAGCCACAAATACTGTAACGTACTGTATCTAACGTAATACTGTATTTTAATATTGCTGTAATTTGTGATACCACCTATGTCAAGTATTTTTACCCTTAAGTATCCTTTTTACCCCTATAAAATCCTATTTTTAAAGGCTGATGTACAAATTAAGGTTAGGTGCATGTATGAGAGAAAATGTGCAATTTTTGTCTGTTTCAATAAACAATGACAATATCGTTTTCCTATCCTGTAAGAGATTGTTTTCCATGTAACATCTTGATCTATGTGGGTAAAGGGTTGATTATTTGAAATAAAAGCAATCATTCGGCAAGACTCTTGGAGGGCTTCGCCTTCACAATAGAGATATTAAATGAATGGGGTTAGTTCCGCTAGTTATAAGAATACAACTATTATCTACGTACCGTATTGGAGAATCCGTCGTAACAAGCAAGTCGCATACAGGAACTTCATCACCAAAACCAATTGCACCAAACTTGACAAAGACCCGACAGACACATACCAAAAAGACAGTCTAAAAGCACTTAAACGGTGCTCCAACATCATCGACGAACCTCACTTCAAATTTACAAACCTGAACCCCAAGCCTCCTATGCTTAGGGCTCAACCGAAAATACGCAAAACTGACATACCCATCAGACCTGTCATCAACTACATTCCCGCCCCAGCATACGAATTGGCAAAACACATTACTGCTATACTCAAAGAAACGTTAGACCTACCCTAGACATACACAATCCGAAACACTAACGAACTTATAACAAAACTACAAGACACCCATAACTGAAAACACTAAACTCATATCATTCCCTTCCATACCAGTTAACCAAACACTAGACATACTGAGAGATAAACTCTCCGACCTGTACGACGACTCACACATAAAAAAAGCCTCCTGTACTCGACTTGCTGGTTACGGCGGATTCTCCAATACGGAACGTAGATAATAATTGTATTCACAATGTAGACTGACGCTCTCACGGTACCGACTTCCCGGTTCCGCCCTCTTGACGGGTGTCCTGCTTACTTACTACTAGGGGCTACGACGGAATAGGGTATTTCCCGAAATCTACATGAAAAAAATTTCTACCTAGTAGCCTTCATTAGGTAGTGGCTGACATACCAGAACTTTCATAGTACAAAAATTATGAAAATTTTGCAAATACCTAGGTATAAATGAATTATTCATTGACTGCAGATTTCGTATCTCTGAACACTTCTGGGAAAGTAATAGCAAATGAGGTAAAATAACGTTATATTACATGAGAAACTCTGGGAATTTTAATTTTTAAACCGAAAAACCGAGGAAAAGCCCTAGCGCGAAACCTTTTAGTGGGAAGTTCCGGCAGTCTGAGGGGCAAAAATTTTAGTACGGAAAAATACACATGAAAATTTGACTTAGTTGGTAGTTATTTTATTCCGTGAAACTAACCATAATAGATTGATCTGTCCTACGCGAAATTTGGGCTGTTTCTAAAACGCGGGGAAGTGCCCAATATGAAAGTTTTAGGCGCTAGCGAAGCCATCAACAAGCGTTACAATTTCAAAGCAAACCTCTCACCACTCAAATCAAGAATAACTAAAATTCCCTAACGTAGTAATCCGATTTCTGCATAGACCAATTTTTACTTGTTAAACTGGTATTGACAGGCCAGGGACAATCTTCTACAGTAAGTTTCTACAGACTTATCAAGAGCTATCAAGTAAATCTAAAAACAATCAGTATACTTCCCTTTTAAAAACGCCAAAATCCTAAGACTTAGTTTAATCTTTCTATTCGAGTCAGAATCATAATGTTCTTCTTTCTGTACTAATTGTTGTTTTTGAGAACGATAAATCGACTCATTTGGGATTCACAATAAAATCGATAACATTTGTCGAGACTCAACCCTGCAAGAGATCTGAAGTTCGGGATGGCTCGATGAAACGGGGTTAATTGCGATTTTTGCTGAGTGTGAAAAGAAAGGTCGGTGGAATTCAATCGCCGGAGGAGGGAGGTACATATGTTAACAGTAAACCGAGGACAGCGCTGAGCGAGTTTAGGTTAACCGGGAAACTCCCTGGGGGTCAATACGACCTGTTTCCCGAGGAAGGTGGCTTCACTGTCACACCCCTCCATTGAAAAGGTCTCCCATTACCGACTTTTCCCCCTCCACCGGCTATACAGTACCAAGGAAGAGCCGTTTTCTTGGCCTTTTGTTCGTCCGACACACCTTCCGTTCACAACCCACCGAGTTAGTCTCAGAATTTCCAGAATGAAAATCCGGTGAACTGGCAACGCAAGGGTTGTTGAGGACTTCCTGTTGATAGTTCTTGATAAATAGAGTATTTTTGTACTTCCCGTGTTGACAAAACGCAAAACGTGAAAAAGAGCAGCTAGCGCGAGCACTCGTAGATGCTAACTTTCCACGTCATTTTTTTCAGATCTCCTCCGTGAAATCGTGAAAAGTGAGCTCCTGTAGTGACGTTAACGTGATGCTTATAAGTTAAGTTGGCAAGGTTACTTTGGCGGATTTTTACTCCTTGTCTATTTCAAATTTTGTTCCCCTTTCAGATAGGATATTAATTTTTTTCTTTTTCATGTTCCAAGTATCATGATAAAAGTTATGGAAGAATAGATGGAGTCCATGAGGTGAGTCCATCTGGCAGAGTTCCTCCACTGAGAAGGAACTTGAGCAAGTATTCGATGATTATTTCAGGTTTCTGCTAATGAAAAAGCACCCCATTTCAGAAATTTCCATGGTAGAACAGGAAGTTCTTGTCAAACCCCAGGATATACCAAATCTGACTTGAGGATTCAACATAACCACTTTAAAAATCTAGTACTCCCTTACAGACCAAATTTTCCGAAGGTTTTATTATTCCATAATATTTTTTGATTTCTTATAAATATTATAAGAAATCCCTACTACGTTATAGATATTATTTATGTTTTTAAATTTATTACCTAATTATTTTTTATTATAGATATTTTTTAATAGTTATCAATAATCATCTGTATATATGTATATTGTTGTGGGTTTTGACGGTAATTTACCGATTTTAGGGCATGTTGCAGTCCTGGATTTGGTAGACCTGAAAAAGGACGATTTGTTGTTACTTTCCCGGTTTGTTTTGGCTCTCAATTTTTGGTTTAAGTGAAATATTATTTTGTGCGAATTTGAGAAGAGTTGTCGTGTTTATTTTGTCTTTACCAGGTTGTAACATATATAGATACCAGTAAAAGAATAAAGAAATATGATAGTACCTACCTAACAAATGATAGTAAACCCTATTGGAGAAAAATTGGAACCCAAAGTAAATGAAACAATAATGAGAATTGGATTAAAATAACTTCAATATTAATGACGAAGTGGATAGGTAGTGGTAGGTACAAACAAATAGTATTTTCTGTTCAACCTTAAACTTGCTGTTTTCTGCTTTGGGTAGTCCATGGAAGAAGAAAAACAACTCCATCTACTCGGAAACACTTATTTCGCTGGTTGAGATTCAACCGTCAGTATGGGACTAAGGGGCAGAGGCATCCTGGCCACGATTGCATGGCATACCGACGGCGATGTGGACGACCATCTAGAACACAGCCCGCTGGGGCTGCGCGCGCTTCCTAGCGACACTACGGCGAACTGCTCCTCCACTCACTCGCGCAAACGAAATTTTTTTCGTGTCATCCACCATACTAAACTAAAATGGCCGTAACTTCCTCAATCACACGCAAATTTAAAACTGATTGCACCGTTGAAAAAAAAACGTTCAATTTCCAATCTCTGATATTTGTAGACATTTTCGTAGAAGGTTTAAAAGGTAGAAACCATGTCGGAATTTCCTATTTTTGACCCCAAAATCGGATTCAGCACCTATAAAAACCCCCTAAGGCAAACTTTCAGACCGAACTTCCTTATTTACGAATAAACAAAACAGTGTAGAAGATACGAATGTTAAAAAAAAACCGGGAAAATGACGTCATGCTGGAATAGTTCATTTATGGCCGCTTGAAGCGCTGAGATCGAGAAATCTATAGTCCCCAGATGCAAAATTTCATGAAACAGTAAAGTTCGAAATCGAAAAACTGAAGAAAAAAATAGAAAAAGCGAGATGGGGAAAATTAGGTTTCCTCTGTTTTTGTTTGATAACTTTTCTCTTAGAAAACACGATTTCGTCGTCCCAATGGGCAACACTGGGAGGTGACGGCGATCCGAACAGCCCAATCAGCGAGCGTTCCCGCTGCACGTCTGCTTTCCCGGTTAGTTTTGAAATTAAAAATTTGGATTGTCTCCCAAAAATAACGGGAGACTTATTTTCCGAAATCAGCCCGATTTTCATCTATCCCACACCATTAACTATTCAGGAAAAATGCAAACAGAAATCGGTGAAATTCCTCATTGAACATCAGACCTCTGATAAGATCCACACTCGTGTTTCTGATTTATCGTCTAACCCTTTTTTGAAGGGAGCGAATGGTTGGTCCCACAGAGCTCCGGGTGATCTCTAAAGATTCAATAGTGCTATCTTAAATTAATGGAAAAACAATACCATTATATCAAAATTTCGTTTTTATTTTCCTTTTGGATTACCGACCTCTGGATTAGGGGTGTCCCAAAAGTATTGATATTTCTTGGAAAAGTATCGGTACATATCGATACTTTTTTTCTGATATATATCATAGTATCGATACTTTTTCATATCTCACATTTTATCTGTTTCAACACCTACGACATGAACACCTTGTTGACAGTTCCTCTATCTCTACGTAGATTGTTGGGAGGCCAACCACTTCATCAAATTAAGGCCAATCATCCCGGGAATAGTTCCAGAAACAGCCACCACGTTGCGCTTCAAAATGAACTCAAACGTAGTTCACGTTTTTCTCCTCGCCTATTCATCCAATTTTCAATCTGAAAGTTTAATTGTACTTAGAATACACATGAGAATGGCGCTCAACCCTTAATTTTTGTTAATTTTTTGAAATGTACATTTTTTGACATTTTAAAATTTTGAAAGATTTATTTTAGGCTTTTAGGATAATTTTTCCGAATAACTGGGATAATAGCGCACAATGGCAATTAAGTGAGAATATATAAAAATTGCAATTTTGAAGATAGTGTGTGCAGCGCGATCGTAAAGCAGTGTTGCCAACAAGCGGCTACCAAAACCCCCTGAGCCAACCTCGAAAAACCCCCAAAAAAGAAAAACCCTAAAACTTAAGGATGAAATAACAATATCAATGAATACAATGCAATTTTTTTTGCTTCCTCACTACCGAAGGTAGGGAAGCTTTGTATTCGTGAAAGAAGTGAAAAAAAAAAAATGTCCTCCAAAATCAAAATTTCCACTTGCTTTTTGCGTTTTAGAGCTTCCCGAACAATTTTGGTTCCGTGTCTGTCTGTCTGTCTGTGGTCAATCCTTGTCCCGGGCAAAACTATACTAACCTGTGATCCGATTTTGATTAAATTTTCAGGGATTGTGCGGGTTAGGTCCTAGACGGTCCCCTATAAATTTCAGCACCTTCGGATCAGCTGAGTGAGCTCCAAGGCCATTTTATCTCCTGTTGAACGCAGGAAGCTGAAATTTGAGAGGCAGGGTCAATGGAGAATGCTGAAGGTGCCTGAGTGGTCACTGATCAGCTGAGTGAGCTCCAAGGCCATTTCCTCTCCTGTTGAACGCAGGAACCTGAAATTTGAGAGGGCGGGTCAATGGAGAATGCTGAAGGTGCCTGAGTGGTCACTGATCAGCTGAGTGAGCTTAAATATTACAGTGGAAGAAAGATAAAGAGGGAGAGGGAGCAAAAACCTTTTCAAGGTATGTCACATTTTAGCCATTAGGCTCTAAGCGGAAATCATCCGGGGGTGCAGGGGGCGAAGCCGAGTTTTCGCCAACTGATTCTATACGTCCATGTTACAATGAGTGAGGAAGCTATACTGCCCACCCAACTTGGCAGACGTTTTTTTGTAGTAGTAGATTCATTAATGATTTGAGGGCGGAGTGGATCTTGAGGACAATGCAATTATTGTATTAGAGATATACGTTTCAGGTCATACAGGTTTTGAAAAAAAACATTAAAAACATTTTTAAAAATAAACTAGTTTCTTCAGGTAGGGTACTTTTTTGTACAAAAAATCAAAATGTCAAACAGTGAGGTTGCATTCGACCCCCATCTCCAAAACCTTCTCAAGTTCTTCAAAACTTCAAGTTTGCTAATAGTAACGAGCGTGAACGGACGAATAAACTTCAAGAATTTATCAAAGTGTGTGCTTGCGAAAGATCAAAGATCGAAAAAAGTTTGTCCTCCAAAACTCCAAAATTATAGTCCCATTGAGCCCACGATAGACATTGGTAAATTCGGTGAAGTTTTTCACTCCATTGAATATATATATTACCTGCTGCTATTTTAATTGCTGATTCATTTTTATTCTATCCAAATCCCCCCAACTCGTCGGTAAAAACCGCCCAAAGATTTCTCCCCCCAAAATCCCCCCGTCAAGAAAAAAAATTCCCTCTGTCCCTATCTAGGGAATCTCGTTAATCCATTCATGCGCGTCACTAATTAGATGACGAGGCATTTGGCTATTTTTAATAATAATCTAACCTGAAGTGGTAGCCCTACCAGGGAACGAAGCCCCTGCAAATGCCTTCAGAGTGACTGAGAAAATGAGATGGGAACGGGCAAAAAAAGAACAAGATAAACCAGCAAGGGAAAAAAAAGTAAGGTCAAACCTAACACAAGTCCCAACAACAAACCTACAGTGAAGCAAAAGAAGGGAAGAAAACAAGACAAAACACCGGCGGACATAGGCGGATGAGCCCGCTCGAGTCGCACCGACATACCACCCAATAGAGGTGAGTGTGGACTTAGAAAAAAAGAGAGAAAAATTTCAACCAAAAGAATGCAATAACGTGAAACGGCGGGAAGACCCGCCGAATCACTTTAAAGGAAGCTAACTTACCTAACAAATACAGCCTTGAAGAGGCAAAATGGGACTTAGAAAAATTTAGAACAGAAAAATTGAAATAACGTGAAACGGCGGGAAGGCCCGCCGATTCACTTTGGTAAACCTAATAAGCCTAACCAAGAAAGAGAAGATTTTATAAGCTAAACTGAGCAAAGGGAGGGAAAGCCCACCCTTGTCTCTAAACAAACCCTAAGCCTTGAAGAGGCGAAACAGTAATTGAGGAAGTTATGATGTACACATGAAAGAGAAATGCATCTTAGCCGTCCCATAAACGAGAGAGGACTACAGATGCAGAGAAGGCAAGCAGGAGTGAACCCTTAATCAATAGGGCCACCAAAAGGCAGGTCGCACCTTTAATTTGGGGGAGCTAACTAAATCCTACCCAATCCCGACCCTATCAGTGACCGCAGAGGAAGAAGGAAAATGAAAGGAAGCGCTCCTATTGAATTGAAACCAATTTAACCAAGACCCAAGCAGCACCCTAGTCGTTATCCCATTCAAGACACCACGAGGCACACCGAGGCCGACCAACGCTCCCGCACTTCGGCCGCACCAAACGCCCTTCCAGGACACAGTACAGCCAATTACACGCACTGACTCAGGGCCAACCCGAAAACTGCTAGCAACAAGAGTCTTGAGATCGCCACGATTATACTTATCGACCTTCTGCTGATCAACCCTCGCAAGATCCCTAGCCCCAGAAACTATTTGAACATCAAGGATAACAACCTTCCCATCTTTGAAAGCTACAATATCAGGTTTAAGAAAAGAAGGGGGAACAGGATACCGAACCTCGCGGCTAACAACCCAGTCAGCTTGCTTTAAGGCTCCACTGACGGTGGAACAAATAGCATCGTGTCGAAGGATTCGACCCCCCTGAGTACGGGGGCACACCTGCACTACATGGGCCAGCGTTTCGGAGAGGGCACCGCAGGCACGACATACAAGGTTGGATCCCTCCCGCCGAGTCCCCCGACCAAGGCGCGCCCGGGTTGGGATGGCCCCAATCCGGACGGCCTGGTACCGTCGGTACTCTTGAGCCGGGATCCCCTCGCTGCCGCTTGCAACCCATACCGAACTGGCCTTAGATTGGCCGCACTGACGGAGCTCCACCCCATCGCTTGACATATGTAGCCTCGCGGCCGACTCTTGCCCCAACCTGAGACGAGAAGAACTGGGCGCTACAGCGCGGTCGCACCAAGCCAGCTTGGTTTGGATGAAGTCCATACCAGCTACCAAACGGGCGACCTCCCAGGGGGAAGACCTCATAGACTCGAGGCGACGGGCGCGAAGAACCGGGATGGAAGCCGCAAAGGAAACGATACCCAGCCCACCATCTCGAATAGGTGCATGAAAGAAATCCGTGACCACATCAGCCGGAAGACCAAGCCATCGGCGCACAGCGCCCCTAAGGCGACGGTCTAACTCCCGCAACCTACCAAGTGTAGTTCGGCCTAAGACGAGGCAATAGGTAAACTTAGGTAACAGGTACTCCCTGAGCAGACGAAGCCGCTGCTGCGGTTTAAGAGGTGCGGCTGAAAGCCGTTGGAGATAAGTCTCCAAACCAACCTCAGTATCCGACACGGAGACACCCATAAAACCTATGCCTAAGTACTTCCAGTGATCTAGGACGGAACGAGCGGGCAAAGCCGCACCCCGAAGCCTAATATCACTAGAGACTATCTTAACCTTCTTCTCCCGACCCGACGGGACAAGGGATACAGTAAAACTCTTAGAAACATTAATGAGAAGGCCACACTCGGAAAGTTTGGAAGAAAAGCGATCAAGCGAGAGCTGAAGGCCCTGCTCAGTTTGCGCACACAGAATGACGTCGTCAGCAAAGGCCATCGCACCAACCCGGGCATCAGCAGCTAAGTCATACCCAACTTCAGAGGGAAGACAATTCAAGGCGGAATCAACAACAAGGTTGAATAAAAGGGGAGACAACGGGTAAAGAGAGTCATAGTTACTCCCGCCGTTTACCCGCGCTTGCTTGAATTTCTTCACTTTGACATGAAGGGAGACGCGTGGACAAGGAGGGAGACAAACGACGCGCCGGCGAAACCACCGGTTCTGGATGCACATAGCCAACATCCTCCAGGACTGGCTGCCAGCAATTAGTGAATTCACTGAGAGTGGGACGCACAGCGCTGCCACCCTCAACATCACCCAAGAGATCTCCTTGGCCACCAAGTCAGGTCGCGACAACCACAACCTTTGCACCCGCGTATATTCCTCCCTACGTCTCCTCATCCTCAGTCTCACGCCGCCGCACACGAACGCCCTGCTCATCATCAGTCAAGACTTCACCAATCAGCCTAGCAACACCATCAGCGAGCGCTCGGCCAGACAAGTGGGACAGGTCGACAAGAGCCTCCAAGTCCCACCCCCCGACCAAGCCCCCTCCAACGTGCGCAAAAGCCCATCAATAACAGCAGCCTCTACCGTAGTAGGAGGACTCAGGGCACCACCGGCTGCCAAAACTGCCGAAGGCACATTCTCAGCACCAATCACGCTATGGTTATCCACCAACTCCACGACGGCTGAATCCAAGGCTTCATCCTCCAACTCCTGGACTACTGGAAGCTCCAGTTGCTGCTCCATTCCCTCATCATAATGAGATTGCTCCTCAGAAGACTGCTGCTGCGCCTCTCGACGCAGGCGCTCGGCAATATCAGCCACCATATCCTTATAAGCCTGTGGCCTGCGCGCTCCCTTAATGGACTCCACACTTCTATTGGGCATTAACTCATGCAGATGCTGGTTTATAAACCTAACTCCGCCGGCCCGAGCCTCAAACGAGGCCATCATTCTTACCTCCTCAGGGGGCCAACGCGGCTTAACACGAGCGACATTAATCACGGCATTAGCAGCCTCCGGATGTGCACGCCGGAAATGGACCCCAAGTCCTTGACTCGTGCTAAAACATCGAGCACACTGAGAACACCGATTGGCACTAGACCCAATCAAACGGGTGCTGCGGCCGGACCCCCAGCGCTGGTGGGGGCACCTGCCTGGGGGCTTCCAAAGGTCCCCTCTATGCTAACCACGGGACAAACAGATCTCGTAGCACTAGATATGTTATTTGTATTTTCTTCCATATTAGTATAAGTAGAGGGGAAAATAGAAAAACCCCCTGTTGTCTCCATGAAGAACAACAGGGGGGCGCCCAGAGGTTCCGTTAGCCAGCTGGTAGAACTGCTGCACTTGGACTGGCCTTTAAGTCTTTAACCAAGAAACATCAAACAATCAGGAACAAGTAGAGGTGGGTAGGAAATCGCGTCACTGGTTAAAGTCACCTATTACCGGAGAGTCACCGTTCCGTTTGTCACCTATTACGGAGCAGACCCTATCACCAACGGACTTGCAGTGACAGCAGGTAAAATAACTCTCCCTTCCTCCATGCTCGGAATCACTATCTCAAATTATTTCACTTTGAGCCCTTCGGAGCTTCTTGAATTGTCACTGTGTGCGTTGTCACTACAGTGCAGTTGGCGCTACTCGTCACTCCGTAGTGGTTGGCGCTGGTTGTCACTTCATGGGCGGTCGGCGCTACTTGTCACGTTGTCACTCTTGGAGCTCCTTGTCACGGTTGGAGCTCCATCGTCACTTGTCACTCTTACCATTTGTGTAGTGTGATCGGTTGTCTCTCGTCCCTCACGCCGTACTTTCCGCGGCCAGGGTTTAGGACTCTCGCCTTTAGTTTGACTCGTGTTGCCCGTTTAGTTCGATGTTTTTCGATAGTTTCATTGTTTTGTGATTAGTTGAGATGAATAAAAAACCGAAATCTTCTCAATTATGGGCGATTTTTAAGCTCATTAAAGGTCGAAAATCTGCCAAGTGCGACCTATGTGGTCAAGTTTGTATGTAGTTTCAAAACTACCATTACCTACAAATTAAAAAATATAATTCGCAATAATTTTTTCTATTTGCTCATGTTCCTTCATTTGTTTCAATTAGAAATAATATTGAGGTGAAAATGTATGTTACCTACCAATAATGATCGACTGTGATAAATTCCATTTTTTTCTTATTTATTCTATTTTACCTACCAACGGAGGACTATTCGTTTTATCCTCGAGACTCAATAATCGATTATTTTCGATATCAAACATAACCTTCTCAACATAATCTTCTCTGAACCGATCAGCTGGTCGTGAAGGGGCGCCATTTGCGCTCCCATCCAGCAAGGTTATTCTCATGGAAGAAGTATTAGGAAGTGTCACTCAAGGTTAAAAAGTGTGCCTGAAAGAATCTCCCTCTACTGGTGCGATCTGGCGAAGCGTAATAGAAGTTCTCAGCTAGTAGTAGAGGACGCCGATAGATAGAGTTGTAGACGCCCTCATGACCGAAAATTAAATGAATGCGGACAACGGCTCGAACTTCCAAAATTTCTAGAAGGGCTTGGATTTGAACCCATGACCCGGCATTTCCACACTGCCCTAATAGACACATATCACATAGGGAACGGGATGAATCAGAACCGCATGGTTTCATGATAGATAACAACTGATTGTATTTCCATAATCGATATAACACATCGATCTCCATAATCGATATACCACATAGATTACCCTAATCGATGTGATCTATCGATGAATTACTACAACATTTCCCTTTCTTTCGTACAGGATTTTGAATACATTTTGTTAGTTATGTATATAGGTATTATGAAGGTTAATTAATTTTTTTTTGTTAGTGCTGGTTGATATACATTACCTACATTACATTTGAATTTAAATAACTTTTTTTTTAACTACATTAATTTAATTTTTTAATTTAATTAATTTAATTTTATTAATTCAACTACGTTAGATTTGCATTACTTTGAATTCAAACACTCAATAAACTCCGCATACCATTTGTATCTTTTCTTTTCCTTAATAATTCACAATCCTAAGTACTATTAGCTCCTTCTGAGTTGTATTAATGTTTCTCTTCCTATCACCAATTTTTGTAAATATGTGTGACTATCTTTTGGTCACGCTCGGAGAAAATCTATTTGGCGGTTTTACAATTCTCCCTGCTTTGGTTGTTAAGTCTTTTGGTGTCGTTTTCTGCCCGGATTTGGTAGTTGGGACGACAAACCTGCTGCTGGAAGGTTGCGCTGACATCTGAGAACTTCTTGGCGTTGGGTTGAGATGAGAAGTTGAGTTTTTAGCCAATTTTGGCGGCGATTTTTGTATCGAATTTTGTTCACTGGGAGACGTGGTTTCCAGAACGGGTTGATTCTTCAATGGTGACTCATTTCTAGGCGTTTGCTGAAGTTCAGCTGGGTCTGAGGTTGGTTGCTGATGTTGTACTTCATGAGTCTCCTCTGATGAGGCCATTTCATCTGAGATGACGCTTGACTTTCGTGCAATCTGTCTGTCACTGTATGGTTCCCAGGCTTGATGGAGGGGACGGATCCACGTGCGGTTTCTTCTAACTGTGCGCCCATTGACAGTCACTTCGTATGATGAGGGGTTGTGTTTATCTGTTATGCTTCCAGCATTCCAGTGACTTGTCTGGTTACCCGAAGGTTTCACGAGTACTTCTTCTCCAATTTCCAGCTCAGGGAGTGCTCTGGCAGATCGATCATGGCCCATTTTTGATTTTCTTCGTTTGTATTCTAGCGAGTCAGGCACGCCAGGGATGACTTCTGGGATCAAAAGGCTAGTTGCAATCGGTAGAGTGGTCCTGGTTCTTCTAGCCATAAGCCGTTGTGATGGACTCGAATCCATATCCATTGATGGGACGTTGCGCCATTCGAGTAGTGCTGCATGGAAGTCTATGTTGTCCCGGTCACACTTTTTTAAAAGTTTCTTTGCGATCTTTACGGCGGATTCTGCTTTGCCATTTCCTTTGCTGTGCAGCGGTGATGACGTTGTATGGATGAATTCCCATTTGCGGGCAAAAGCAGTGAACTCCGCACCCACAAACTGCTGTGCATTATCTGATACGAGTATTTGAGGTATGCCATATCGGGCGAAGTTTTCTTTGCAAAACTTGATTGCTGACTGGGCCGTTATGTCCTTTATTTTTTTTACTTCAAAGAAATCTGAATACGAGTCAACCAGAAGGATGTACTTGTACCCCTTGTATTCAAAAGCGTCCATGGAGACCCTTTCCCAGGGAAGGTGTGGAATTCTATGACTCTTCATGGGTGTCTTTGTCTGGTCATCAGCCAACTCTTGGCATACTCGGCATCCCCGAATGCACTCTTTCAGCTCCGAACTCATGAATGGCCAGTAGAGAGTGTCTCGTGCCCGCCGAATAGAGGCTTCCATCCCTAGGTGACAAAGGTGAATTTTCTTTATGAACTCGGCTCTGAGCAATCTTGGAATTACTACCTGATTCCCACGAAATATCACACCATCCTGGATGGCTAGCTCATTTCTATTCTCCCAATATGGATGTAGGGTAAATGGTAGGTTGTCTTTTCTGCTAGGCCATCCGTTTTTTATTACAGATGCTAACAGGCAAAGCGTTTCATCTTTAGCCGACTCATCTTTCACTTTTTGCATGCTGGCCTGCATTATGTTGATGTTCTCTGCAATGTTGATGGACTCAAGGTCGTCAAATACGTCTCCAATGAAGTATATTTCGTTCAACTTCGTTGGAGGACTGTGGTCTGTCATGTGCAGCCTTGACAAAATATCAGCTATCAGCATCTTAGCTCCTTTTATGTATTTTACAGTTGCGTTGTACCGCTGCAGTCGCAGCATCATACGCTGTATGCGTACCGGTGCCTGTAGGAGAGATTTGCTGAAGATGCTTTCCAATGGTTTGTGGTCGGTATGCATGGTGACACCTTTGCAACCAATGATGTATTGTGAAAATCGTTCGCACGCAAAAAGGAGCGAAAGACATTCCCTTTCTATGTTTGCCCAGTTCTTTTCACTAGTGGTCAAGCTGCGGGATGCGAATGCAATTGGATGGTCATCCTGCAGCATCACGCAACCCAGTCCTTGGCATGATGCATCGGCCTGGATGATGATTTCCTTTTCAGGGTCAAAGTATGCCAAAACAGGAGCTGAAGCAACCAACTGTTTGATGCGGTCCACGGCCAATTCTTCCTTATGTCCCCAATCCCAACGTTTATTTTTGTGCAGCAAATTTCTCAGTGGTTCTGATATGGCCGATAGGTTTGGGACAAACTTGGAGAGGTATGTAACTAGGCCCAGGAAGCTTTTAACCTCCTTCGTGTTTCTTGGATATCTCATATCTTTGATCGCCTGTGTTTTATCTGGATCTGCTTTTATTCCATTTGCCGAAATTATATGGCCCATGTACTTGACCTCGCGCATTTTCATTTTAATTTTTTGCTCGTTGAATTTGAGGTTGACTGCTCTTGCTCTTGCCAATAGTTCTTCTAGAGCTCTGTCATGGGTAATTGAGGCTTCCTCGTCATTAGATCCTACTCCCAGGACCAAGATATCGTCTTGGACTATGACAATATTGGCAATGTCATCAAATATTTCGTGCAGCTTTCTTTGATATTCATCTCCTGAGACTTTTAACCCAAATGGCAAACGCAACCATCTGAACCTTCCGAACGGCGTCCAAAAGGTCGTCATTCTGGAACTTTTCTCATCCAGCTTCAGATGCCAAAATCCGTCCTTTGTATCCAATACTGAGAAAAATCTTGCCCGGGATAGCTCGGGAGTGATGCTTTCAAATGTCGGTGTCTCAAACTCCCCTCGCCTGAGTGCTTTGTTCAAATGATGAGGGTCGATGCACAACCGCAGCTTGTTAGGAGTTTTGACGATCATCAGGTTGCTTATCCATTCTGTTGGTTCATTCTCTTTCAGGATGATGCCCTTTTTCTGGAGATCATCGAGCTTTGCCTTGAGCTCTTTACGCAGTGGCACTGGTACTCGCCGTGGAGGTTGCTTGACAGGAGTATATGATGGGTCAACATGAAGTCTACATTCCCCTTCAAGACACCCAATACCCTTGAAAACATCGCGGTACTTGGCTAGTATGACTCTTGCAGTCTCAGTGTGTGCTGTTTCTGCCATACCTAGATCCTTCAGCACCACCAGGTCCAGCCGTTCGCACGTTTCAGCTGACAAGATTGGCATTTGTTTTGAAGTCGAGTCTGGCACCACTTGGAATGTAAGGGTTGCTGTGATTCGTTTCTTTTTTACACAAATTCTGATCTGTCCCAGTGGTTTGATCCAATTCCCGCAGAATGATTTGATAGTTGTGCATGATGGCTCTAGGACGGGTCTGCGGCCCATTAATGATGAAAGCTTCCCAATCTCTATGACGTCAATCGTAGCTCCACTATCCAGTTGGCAAACAACAGAGTGACACTGACCCTCAATTTGAAAGTACAACTCACAAACCCATTTTCTCCGGAACCTACTAACTCCAGTGTCTGCCGAGTTGATGTGCTGCATGTGAAACGCTTCCTCTCCACTTTCAGACTCACCAGAGTTGCAGGATGGGCTGGCATCAGTGTCGCTCAATGCACGCACACGTTGTGAGCGCTTTTGATAGGTGCGCTTCTCCTTCTGGTCTCCTTTTTTGCCATGAGCCCCAGTCTTGAATTTGCACACAGATGCCACATGATTGAATTTTGAGCACCTCGAACATTTCTCCCCATATGCAGGGCAGCTGTCACGACCAAATTCGTGCTGAGTTCCACAAAATCCGCAGTCACGCCTGGGACGCTTAGTTTGGGGCGAACCATTCGACCGCTTGGCCTTAATGCGATTCAATGTGCCCTCCGTTTTTGCTTTCATGCTCGAAATCTGATTTTCTGCAACTTCATCGGCTCGGCATTTATCAATAGCAGAATCTAACGACAACGCAGCATCACTGAGGAGCTTTTTCTTAGTCTCTTCACTCCTAATACCTATCACCAGGCGATCACGAATCATTTCTGACTCTAATGTCTTATAATCACACGTTGACGCTAGTTTCCTCAGCTTGCTTATGTAGCTGTCAACAGACTCATTCTCTTCCTGAAGGGCTGTACCGAACACAAAACGTTCGTAAATAACGTTCAGCTTTGGAGTAAACCAAAGGTCAAGTTCCTTAATGATATCACTGACCTTCTTTGTTTTCTCCTCAGGTAACTTCAGGTTCGAAAGTATCTGCCTCGTTTCACGGCCAATTGCGACTTTAAATGTAGCCACTCTCTTCTTATCCTCTCCAACATCTAATCCTGAAGCTATCTCGTAATCTGTCCACTCGTCTTTGAAGAAATTCCAGTTCGCGGCTTGATCCCCTTTGAGGTCCATCTTACCAGGAAGGGGAATATGTGATGCTGCCATGCCGGCGATCACACACGGTCCTCTTCGAAATTAACGTTTGAATTATCTTCTCAACACTCCGCAAACACGTATTCACGCATTAAAAAAACACCTGACACCATGAAATAGTTGGGTTTTATAAGGGAACGGGATGAATCAGAACCGCATGGTTTCATCAAACATAACCTTCTCAACATAATCTTCTCTGAACCGATCAGCTGGTCGTGAAGGGGCGCCATTTGCGCTCCCATCCAGCAAGGTTATTCTCATGGAAGAAGTATTAGGAAGTGTCACTCAAGGTTAAAAAGTGTGCCTGAAAGAATCTCCCTCTACTGGTGCGATCTGGCGAAGCGTAATAGAAGTTCTCAGCTAGTAGTAGAGGACGCCGATAGATAGAGTTGTAGACGCCCTCATGACCGAAAATTAAATGAATGCGGACAACGGCTCGAACTTCCAAAATTTCTAGAAGGGCTTGGATTTGAACCCATGACCCGGCATTTCCACACTGCCCTAATAGACAAAGCTTCAACGCTTTAGCTCGCGCGGACATCCTCACTTCCGTGATGAAAGGCCTAACAACAATGATGTTCAAGAAAAAAGAGTTACATCAACAGTTATATCACGTCGAATTCTCAATAATCTTGATGTACGAGTAGATAAATTTATATTCGTTTCTTACAAAAAACATAGTATTACTCTAATTAGCCAAAATATAGTTAAGCTTTTTTTTTAAATTCGCTCGTTGGGAAATGCAAGGTACCAAACTGGAACTATTTCTGACTACATGTAGTCACCTACTTTGTTGAAAATGTCGGTTTTTTCATTAAAAAAAAGGGTAGGTACCTACGAAACTTGAACCAAACAATCACATCATATTTACTAAGAAGCTAAAATTATTGTTCGTTACTATTAATTACAAAATCGGAAGAAGGGGGGAGGTATGAACACAGAGCAAAAACAATGTGGCAAATAATAATAGTTTTAACAGCTTCTTTCACAGTTTGGATCGGCCACAGCATTGTTCATAATTCGAAAAGCCCAAAATATTCTAAATTTAATATCTAAATACACAAACTTCTTTTCCTGTTCCATTGAGCACAATGACAAATTTATGCTCATATTCAATATTGATTTTACGATGCACTTAGCAATTCTCACCTTATGGCACCTGGGTGAAAACGCCTGATGGACGTGACTTGAAAGTTTACTACATTATTACGTAGAAAATAGGAACTAGATAAAGATATTAACAAAAATGAACGAAACTGACGAAAAAAAATGGCATCTTTTGGTCACTTTCGCGTTTGCGTTCTACTCTCTCTCCCAATTCACACACTCTTGCGAACGGCCACCTAAGCTGATAGTTAATTTACGCTTCCAGAGGTGGCGCCACCGCAGTAAGCGTCACAGATTCCCCTATGGAGTGATTCTTCCTAATATTCTTCCATGTTATTCTGTTTAAAATAAAATATATATATATTGTTATTCTGTTTACATGCCAAGTTTCTTGGTATGTAAACAGAACGATGGTGATAATATTCTTTAAATGCAATTATGTAATCGTTATCATTATGTCTCCCTTGTGGGTTAGGTGTCTGACAAGAAATTCCATACTCAGTATGTGTCTTAAGATATGTCTCTGCGGTAGTTTAAACCCCTTTGAGCAGAGTGTTGTTGAGTGTGACGACGATTTTCCTGACATAACTCGCGAAGATCTCGTGGAGTATCTTATATTGAAGACGGATTTCATATCCCTGAAGCAACTGAAGTGCTGCAAATCTTTGGATCCGCAAAACTTTGTTAATTTAGGGCATGTGAAATCCGTCTCATGCAAGGTACTCCCAGGTGACAAGGTGGTGGTGTTTGGAAAGGTAAGAAATTCAAATGTTATCCAATTATTATTAGGTTAATTGAAATAATAACGATGTATGCCATGTTTTGGGCAGGTAGTAGATTCAACAATGGTCGTTTGATGAAAATAATGTTATGATTGCATCCCCTGCCCATTGCTAAGTCAACATTGTTATGAAACTTTGAAAAATCATGGGAAAAGATCTACTCATTATAGAAGAATCCAGTTGATACCAAAACTCTCAGTGAGGGCCCTACTTTCAATTAAAAATTATAATAAACCACTTTCCCGACTCTAGCACGCGCCCTACTTCGAGCCATGAAGCAGTACCTATTGTATGAGCAATTTGTCAAAATTAGGTTCCATACATGTATATATTGACCTAAACGCTTACTCCGTTTTATGGTTCGAATATGGATAGATTAACATGCAATGGAGTCATTACTTGAATTTTGAAATTCAGGAGATGAAGTGCATATTTACATTGATCATTTACTAATTGAACTTCAAAACAATCACGCAAATTGGTTCGAAATTATCTTCCTGGGAACTTCGTACAAATCAAAACTCTTGGACACAAACAAAAACATTTCGTGAAGCCCGTCCAATGAGGGTAGGTATTCTATTATTACTACCTAACTACTGATGACTGAAGTAACGTAAGCACATTAAAATGTGATGTATTTTTATTCTTACCAGTGATGAAATGCCGAGAACAAACTAGTATTTGTTTGGAGTTTAGTTGTCGCCCTCTCAAATTGCGATTGATTCGAGCGAGCCACCTTGCTCTTCTTTTTTCTGAAAGGTCTTTTCACATTGGCTTCTAATGACTTTTGGTAAACCATACAATACCATACGTGACGGGAAAAGCAGCCAAACACCGGACAAATCAGCATGCCTAATGAAAAAATCTTTGTTTACAACGATGGGAATTCAGTCAGTTCATCGAACATGGTTGTCAGGAACGCTGGGAATCAGCGATGCCAAAAGGCTGATATTCTTATTTTTTCGGAAAGTTCTCTTGTCTTTCCACACTGTTTCTAATCACTATTGGCAAAACAAAAAATTAAATACCGCTTCCGGACGAGAAGAGCAACTAATAACCGCATGAATTGGGATAATGAAAAACCGTCCATACAATCTTTGTTTACAACGGAGTCAAAATGGCCGCCTTTCACCGAGATTCGAATAACCGTTCGATTAGTCGAAGAATCGATACATCCATTCTGTGTGACGTCACACGGATAAAAGCAATGATGACTCTGGGACCACGATCGATAAATTAATTATTTCTGAGCTCTAAACATATTAATCTGATTGCTGAGTGTCTCATACTAGTTGCTTAAATCGGTAAAACGTAATATACAAATACTAGCTGAAAAGCCTACAAAAAGTAGGCAAAAACAATTCCTCCGACTCTCTCCTCCACCCACTCACTCCGACTCCTCCCGCCCCCAACTCCTCCGACTCCTCCCGCCCCCAACCCCTCCAGCCTCCAACTCTCCCCACTCCCACGACCCCTTCAACCCCTCTGTGCATACGTACGTACGTACGGTTGGCGTTTTATATTATTAGACTAGCTGAAAAGCCTACTAAAAGTAGGCAAAACGCTTCTTCCGACTCTCCCCGCATCCCACTCCCTCCGGCTCCTCCCGCCTCCGATTCCCCCCCTCCCGCCCCTCCGACTCGTCCCGCCTCCCACGACCCCTCCGTGCATACGTACGTACGTACGTACGTACGTACGGTTGGCGTTTTATTATATTAGATAATGGAGGGGTATATAAATTTTTTCTCAATGAACAGAACCAATTTTTTATTAGAAATATGAGACCGATACGCTAGTTGCGTCTATTGGGGCAAGAACTCACGTTACGGAAATCACTGCTGGTCACTTTACACCGAGCAGCGCCGCAGTTCCAGGATGCGCTTCTCTGTCACCCTATTACTGGAACCTATTACCGGCCTGTCACTGTCACGTTGTCACCTATTACCAAAAAGTAACCGTTTCGCACATTACTAGGAACAAGTACTCTACCAGCTGTTGCCCGGATGACACCACGTGGAGGTGGATCTTGGACTTGTGCTGCCCTGTAGGGAAGAACCTCACCGAGGTGAGGGTAGTCACTCCTTCCCCTACAGGGCGTGACCAGGAGGGGCCGACACACCCACCAGGTCGAACCATTTACCTAGAGATGGCCAACTCTAGGCAGACACTGTGCCCAAGTGGGCAATTCAATGTCCGTCACCTAAAAATATTGACTCCAAAATATGTTCTTTTTTTTTGGTAATATAAACAATGAGGAATTTCACCGATTTCTGTTTGCATTTTTCCTGAATAGTTAATGGTGTGGGATAGATGAAAATGGGGCTGATCTCGGAAAATAAATCACCAGTTATTTTTGGGAGACAGTCAACATTTTTAATTTCAAAACTAACCGGGAAAACAGACGTGCAGCGGGAACGCTCGCTGATTGGGCTGTTCGGATCGCCGTCTCCTCCCAGTGTTGCCCATTGGGACGACGAAATCGTGTTTTCTAAGAGAAAAGTTATCAAACAAAAACAGAGGAAACCTAATTTTCCCCATCTCGCTTTTTCTATTTTCTTCTTCAGATTTTCGATTTCGAACTGTTTCATGAAATTTTGCATCTGGGGACTATGGATTTATCGATCTCAGCGCTTCAAGCGGCCATAAATGAACTGTTCCAGCATTACGTCATTTTCCTGGTTTTTTTAAACATTCGTATTTTCTACACTATTTTGTTTATTACCTAGTAAATTAGGAAGTTCGGGCTGAAAGTTTGCCTTAGGGGGTTTTTAGAGGTGCTGAATCCGATTTTGTGGCCAAAAAGAGGAAATTCCGACATGGTGAAATTCCTCATTTTTATTATTCTCGTAGTTTATTTTATTATTTCTATTGTTATTTATTATTATTATTTAAAAAATATTTTCATTATTATTATCTCAATTTTATTTATTCTCGTAGTTTCGCAAGTAGGAAGGAAATAAGTACGCAGATAAATAGTTATAACATGAAAAGGTAGGTAGGCTTCTGATTACCGTCAGACGAACTGACATACCTACACCAAAATTATTCAGGAAGTTCCAAAATTCAATCAATGTGAGAGGAAATTCAAAGCGAAGAAACGAGCAGACTTGAAGTCACAAAATCGTAATCAGAAAGAACTAACAAAAATCGGGGTCCGTGTTGTGAGGGTTGCGGCATGGAAGAAGAGGAAGAAGAGGTTGCGGAGGGGAAGGTGACAACAAGTCTAGAGTCCAGAGGCATAGGGGGCTCAGCTGCTAATCACCTCCCCCATCTTAGAAATTCCTTTGTTTTTCGTCGACGCTTTACGACCAATATATTCAATAAATTTCAAAGAAAAAAATATTTTCGTACTCAGGTGAGTTAGAGGTTTGGCGCTAGAAGCGCAGATTTTGAAAAATGTGAAATGATTTTTAAAATTCTGAATAAAATTGAAATTACAATTTTACTTTGAAAATTTTGGCAGAGCGCCATTTGGAAACTAATAATGAGTACATTTCCGTTTTCAACATTAAAGTCGCTTGAACTGGTGAAGAGAGAAACTGGAACTACGACTGCCCCTTTTTCTACAATCGCCGGTGCTGCCATCTGGTGAAAAAAAAATCTTATTAAAATCGAGGATGATTGGCCTTAAACAATGACTATGTACCCACACCTCCAGCTCTGTATGATAACCTGCTGTCCTCCATCATCTAGGAAGGACCACCAAAATGTTAACACTCTCAACGCGGGTCCATGGAAGAATATTATACTATTATAGAATATATACTTCTTCCATGGCGGGTCAATAATCAGTAGGACTGTACCCGGCCTAGACGAAAAACCTTCCCGTTGACTTTCCCATTCACCGTCCTCCATGTGTGGACGGCCGCACGGAGCACTAGAGCTATTATCACCTCGCAACGTTTCTGCGCCTGCGCATTCTAGAAAAAAGTGTTTTATTGTTTTTCAAACATTATCAATTATTATTATTATTCAAACATTTATTCATTTTCAAACCAATTTTACTGTTCATAAAATATTCATATTAATATCAATATTATTATCATTATTGTATTAATATAATAATATAATATAATAATATAATAAATATAATATTATCGTATTATATTAATATAACATAAGAAAATATAGTAGGTATAAAATATTTATTCACATAAATTTATACAAAATAAAATCATTGAAACCTGAAACCCTGGGCGACGTGGTAATTCAAGAAACATTCTTTTAGACATAGTCCAGGTTTATCTGGACGTGCGGGACAATGTATATTGGTATTTTCTCTAATTGTTTTCTTAGAGCATTCTCTACAACGCAGGTATTCGGTTTTTTGCTTGAGGGGCTCTCTGGAATCTCATATGCTTCAGGAAAATGTGTAGCATTCATGAATTTCAAAGATTTTGGTGGAGGGATTGTTGGATGAAGACACTCACCACAGATTATTGCTAATCGAATATCGTACATTTCAAATTTACGTGATCCCACAGAATATTTCCTGTACAGCAAATAGGCATTTATCAGCAGGATTTCTAGAAAGTGGAATGCTAATTTTTTATACCAACGCAATGTGCGTGTGTGTTCGGCATGGTCTGAGAGATGCTGATCAACCCGATCAACTCCTCTCATATATTCATTGTATTCAACGATCATCTCCGGTTTCTTCATTGAGGTTCCACGACGCGATTGAACCTCTAATAAAGGTGTAAATTCCTAGACGCGACTCACGACTGCGACTGCGGCTCACGATTTTTGGTCGACAGACGCAGTCGCAAGCCGCAAACCTGTAACATTCCTAGGTACGGCTGGCCACTGTGTCAGTCTGGCTCAAGATGTCCGTGAAGAAGGTAGTGCTCGCTCTCCTGTTGGAAGAAGAGGAGAAAGATCAATTATTCTTGACGATTGTCAAAAATTGCCATGGGGTCATTGATCGTCAAAATTGAATCCCCTAGCGCTAACCCAAAAGTGTCTAATTAAGATTTTACTTAAGAAGCCGGTGAGATCTCCCTCTTCATTAATCTTCAAGGAGTTCGCAGTGCTCGACTTGAGGAAGATTGCAGAAAAAATTACTTTGATTTTCACTTACAAGGAGTATTGTCTTGGAAGAATACAAAGAAATATTAATACTACTAGAGATTCGGACAAAATTACACTGCTTACGCCGAGAATGAAAACAGCTATGGGACAGAGATTATATTCTTTTTGTGGTGTTTCTCGGTTCAACTCTCTTCCAAACTATTTGACCGGGAAACAGGAATCCTTAACTGTTTTTAAAAACAAACTGAAAGAATATTTCATTTCTCTCCTTTAATCTTAATTAGGTGTCACCATATCATTTGATATTTTTTGGTTATTCTGATATTGTATGTAGCAGTAGGCACGGTACCTATGTATTTTTTGTTCTTTATTCTTTAGCCAATTGATTTCTATTGTAACGTTATTATTATACTTAATTATTAATAGAAGATTACACTCCGACCCCCAGCACAAGATTTTCTTATAGGGGGTCGTAACATTGTAAATATGTATTGCTCACCTTTTGAAAAATAAAATAAATGTTAAATAAAAAAAAAAAAAATTTCCAACGCTTTCTGTGCTTCACATTTTTTGGTTTGCGAGACGAGCGGGTTTGCATACTTCAGTCGCAGACGGCGTGCGGCTGGACTAGGGACGGCACGATACTCCAAAGTATCGATACTCCTTTCGATACGATATTTATCAGGAAGTATCGATACTCGATATTCTTTCGATACCGATATTATTAGATATCGATACTTCGATAATATCGGCTCAAAGTATCGATACTATCGATACTTCCAAATAACCCACAAATGATTTCGCAAACCAAATAAAAACTGCATTAATCAAGAAATATAAATATTAACATAAGTACCTATATTAATAAAAGTCAATAATTTAAAATGTAGTTAAAGTCAGTGGTATTTAAATACTATAAAAGTCAATAATTTAAAATTTAATAAAAATGAATGATCATTTCATTTTATATTTATTCCAATTCTTATTCCCAGGAATTCTCCGTTCAGTGATATGATTTTTTCACCCACTACAAATGGAAAGGATCAAGTAATAAATCAGTTACATTACAAATTAATAATATTTATTATCGAATCAAACAAAAATTTGGCGTGAAGTGAATTTTGACTTGGATTTTAAAAAAGTAAATCAAAAATCCTCCAAAATATCTTGCATCTAGCCATTTCGATGTTCATAGGAAATTTAAATGCTTGCATACTAGTCTGCAACACATTGGGACATTTTCATGTCAACCACTACACAACAAGGTAGTGAAGTAAGGTTGTTAGCTCATGTAGGTACCCAAGCATCAAAATAAGAAAACAGTTGATTGTTCTCTACGCAACACAGTGAGTCTATTTTATTTATTGGTATCGTGCGCAAGACTTGCTTAGTTTTCGTGACGATTTTTCAGTTTATGTGCCAAAGCAAAGACATGAAAATGTCAAAAATTGTTGTGAACCGGAAAGTAAAACAATGGTCACAAGGAACTCGAACTGTTCAAGAAACCCAGAGAAATGAAAATCCATGAACCTAGTATCCTAGGTCCATGTGAAAACCGCAAAAAAATGAGAGGCTACGAAGGACGGTTACTGTGGAAAGTTTTTGAATATCGATGAAGGATACAAGAAGCGATGTATCGTTTCGATTGATACTATTCTGAATATTATTCAGTGGCAGATATAGTATGGTATCTAAATACTTGATATCTGGTTTTTTTTTACTATTCCACTTGGCAAAAATATCAATAATATCGTCAAGAAAGTATCGATACCTCCGATATTTCAGGCAAAAGTATCGATACCAATATATCGGTATGAGTTTTTTATCAAAAGTATCGATACAAATATCGGTATCGATACCAAAAAAGTATCGATACTCCGATATATCGGTGGTATCGTGCCGTCCCTAGGCTGGACTGCTCCACCCTACCAGTCAAGTCGCAGACGCGCTCATCAGCCGTCAGCCGCATTGAGCCGTGCGGTCGGGAAACGCGCCTAGGAATGTTGTTCCATAAGAATGCATTGAAGGAGTGGGACGCGGCCAATCGCGAGTCGCAGTCGCAGTCGTGAGTCGCGTCTAGGAATTTACACCTTAAGTCTCCTGTAAACTCGGTCGAAATGCCAAGAACTTCCCTTTTGTCCTTCCATTTAGTAACAACAATGCCGTCAGGTGACCACCGCGAAATCACTTGTCCTGTACCCAGTTTTTCGTCCCAAACTTCTACAGGAATACCTTTTCGTTGTCTCCCTAGTGTGCCTGTAATCTTTGTATTCGCTAAAAACAAAATTGATGACGATACCTAGAGAGAGGTGTACGTACCTTAAAATCCAGACGACGCTCTGACATGGGTTGTTTGCCAGATGGACCAGGGATTTCGTGTTACATTTTTCTGTGAATAGAAATCTTATTGAGAAGGTGTGATATAAGTAGGTACCACACGAAATCACGTAAGAAAAGAAAGAGAAAAAGGGTGAGTAGATTTGGTTGACAGGTTTCAAAAATGAACTCCAAAAATGAACTTCTCTGATTCTTCATTCACTTTTCAAAAAGAATTCAATAAAACAACACTTTAATAATTCACTTTTTTAACCCTTCCCTGCCGGCCAACGTCATATATCGGGCGGCTGGCCTTTCCGTAGTTGCCCGCCGCAGAAAATAGCCGTTCTGGCACTTGAGCTCTTCCGTCCTGTAACTACGATCTTCCAGGGTGTAATGTCTATTGCAAACCTCATGATATTGCATTCACAGAACAGTGAATATGAACCTTGAACAGTTTAAGTGTTTTTTTTTTCTCTAATATTGTTTGTCGGCGTTTTTTTGTCGCTAGTTCATCCTTGATCCAGCAGGTAAGTTCTGATGCAGCGGCACCTCAAACGGTTGGTTCTCTTTGGTCTTCGCCGATTTGGTCACTGTCTTCGTCGTTTTTTTCTTCCAACCCTTTTCGATATTTCGCTTTTCAGATATTTCACCCCCTATTTGAACTCTGCTCGGGAATATTCGCAAAAATGTTTTGTCCCTCTTCAAACTTTTGGTTTTCCCCACTATGAGAAGTGGGGTATCCTACTTATTCTACATTAATTTCATTATTTCCAATATGTTTAACTGGCTAGTAAATCAATAAATAATGCAAACAATCTCAACAATTCTCATGGACTCATAACAGAAAGTATCACGCGAAAATAAAAATAATAAAATAATGCAAGGAAACAATTTCGGACGAACCACCGAGTCGCCAAAATAATGCGGTACCTACTGAGGGGACAGAAGGGGCTGCCGGCGGGTGGGCTGTGAGGGACAGTAGGCTCTCGATAATCCGGGCTCGAGAAGGTTAAGATTCACTTTCAAAAAGAATCAATAAAAACCATCATTTGATGGAAAAAGTGAACAACAAAACAACACCTCCACAATAGGCACGTGAAATACGATTCACCAAAACAGTGGTATGAACATTTCTCAAGAGAAGTACAAGAATAATGTTTCACGTCATGTCCTTTCATTTTTTAATTTTTCTGTTTCATGTTTTTCATGATTCTTCCATTCTAAGTCTTTCTGAATACCTACCTACTTTTGTAGAAAATAATATTTTACAAAAACAGAAATGAACCATTTTTGTAAAAAACGAAAGAAAAACAATATTTTTACTCACCTCAGACAGATTACGAGTCTTTCCCTCGTTGAAATGGGTTTCCTCCAGTTTTTGGTAATGTTTGATGTATTTAATTCAAGTAGAGCATGTAACGTTTCGAACTGTTCCTGCGACATTCGAAAATATTTATAAAATCTATCTTCGAATGAACCCAATTCCAGGCATAACCGGTGAAATTCGCCGCACTCCTCTCTTTTTTCGTTGACCTCGTGTACCTGGTAAGAGTCAAATCCGAATTACACAATAATACTATTATAGAATAATAATAATAATAATCCGTGAACTGAAATGACATAATGCTAGTCGAAAGAGTAGAATTCGCTTCATATTTTGGAGCCCTCTCGATCATAGTGCCTACAGCCTACTTCAACATAGAATGCGTAGTGACAATAACATACCCATTTCCTTTTTCGTCTTGATTTAGAAGCAAGTAAAAGGAGTAAGGCCTCTTCGTCCGATGAGCTGCTCGACATGATCGATGAACACTGATAAGATTAACACTGGTCCGCCGCGTTCTGTGTGGCAGGGGTTGTCCGCGGCGGACTGCTGTCGGTTCGCGCGGTCAGCCCGCGTTCTATGTGGCCGAGCCTTAGGGCGGTATTCATAGTCATTCCTCAAGGCGCGGATTTCCTCGACTCGAGTTAAGGTTTCCTTCAACTTATCTTTTCTCGAGGATTCCTCACCCTATTCATAGACGAACAGAATGCATTTAGAGGTCGACCTCAGCTCATCCTCAACTCGAGGAGACCTCGAGTTACCAAACGACGGTCGAGGAAGAATTGGCAGCCCTGTTCAGGTAACAGCTCAGTGAAGGTTTCAATAGAGAAGGTTCGGTTGTTTATTTCAGAATGGTTGGTGTTGTTTTTCGGCTTTGAATTTGGACCATCAGAGTTCCTGTTGTTCGCGTTCCTTCTTCAATAAAATAGTGTTTGCTACCTTTTAATTTTTGACCGACTTCATGCGCCGAAGGAAGGAGGTATACAGTTCTGTGTGTCATGGGACGACGATTTTTTATATTAGTTTCCGAATGGAAAGAGAAAAGAAGAGAGCCGTTTTTAAGCGAAGCTGAATAAACTACGTTGAGGAAACTCATAATTGAAAATAAGGACATTGTGGAAAAAAAACAGATGCGGTCTCGTTTGTCGAAAAAAAAAGTGTTGGGAGAAAATCGCGAGTGATTTTAATTTCAGTGGAAAGTACCAAACACAAAGTTGCGTATTACATGCAATAAGTATATTATACTAATATTGGTGCTCCTTTTCTTTGCGCTTGTTCGTTGTTTTGTAATTTACAAAGTACCAAAGCGCTTTTCACCTGAATGAACAGAACTTCTCATCCTCATACTTCTCAAATCAGTAGAAAAACCAATTTCTATTTTTCCCCCTATGGGGTGACACAAATGAAGGCTTTAGAACTATATGAAACAAATTTCCATTGGTATTGATACGTGCTTTCAACAAGAAAGGTAGGTACCTAATAGGTAGGTACAGTACTATGAAGAGTTGAACATAGTCGATTACTTTTTTTATTCGAAATTCCCACCCACCATATTTTGAAAATTGTTGAGGATATGTTGATCTAACATTCACTAGAGTTTGGAGTTATTTGAAGATGACGTTATTTTGTAAAGTGCGAAAATGTCGTTCTGTAGAGCTTATGACTACAGAACCTCGGCTTTGAAACAGATGGCTCGGCAACTTCTAAGATCGATTACTTCTTTTTATTCAAAATTCCCTCACCATATTTTAGTATACCTATTGTTGAGTACATGTTGCTCGAACATTCACTAGAGTTTAAAGCTATTTGAAGATGTCAATTTTTTGTAAAGTGCGAAAATGTTCGACATTTCTACTGAAATCAGCTATCATCAAATATCGGGCGGTCATAACTTTTCTTCCACTGAACCGGAATCGACCAAATTTCAGTATATTGTCGACTCGTTATGTAAGAAACATATGCCAGAATTTGGTGCAAGTAACTCAGTCGTAAGTACCCAGCCCTAGATGATGAAGAAATAGATTCTGTTCTCTCCTGTTCACAGAAATACTCTCGGGCAGGAAGAAAATCGGGAGCAGCACGTTTATCACGGTCTCTTTTGTAAAACGAAATTTCTTCCGAAATGTTCGATCATCCAATACCTATACAAATAAGAACATAACAAAATTACTGGCATTCACCGTGTTTATCATTATTATCATAACTTTTGAGTACCTACCTCCAAAGGGTTTTCTTGATCCCGCAAGTAACATTTCGGCCTTCGCTGATCTCGCGAAGATTCCTACAAATACTCATCAAATTCCTCCAATCTTTCAATATCTTCGAAATCCATGTTTTCGGACGAAATAAACGAAGAATAGATCCCTAGAATATTTTATAACGACAACGCTTGTGATAACAGGTAGGTGGATATCATCAAAATCTTTCCTCAAGGTACCTTTTCACCTACCTTGGGCTGAGGAAGCTCGAAGCCCCTTTCTCGACTCGAAATATCTCGATTCGGCCTACAAATTTCTCGACTCCACCTCCGAAGTCGTCTATGAATACCACCATTGGAGGACGCCTTTAGCGGTTCGAGGACGCCTTGAAATGTGGCGACTATGAATAGCTTAAGGAGCCGTCGGGCCTCCTTAAGGCCTCCTCGAGACCTTCCTCGACTTGGAGGATGAGTCTAGCCTTGACTTTGGCTTAAGGCTTAATAGTCCGGGAGCCCGGCTGAAAAAGGGCAACTGATCGATAGAAAAGTACCAATTGTAGAATTGCATAGTACTAATCGTGGTTATACAAGAAACGCACGTCTGCCGTTCCAAAGCCGTCGGATTCAAAGATGGCGGCCGACAAAACACAACTCAAAATCATGAAAATCTGACTTACAGGTAGATGAGTAAAATTTTAGACAATGTTACTTGAATGTATGAGTAATCCAAAAATGCAAATCTGCCACTCAGAAACCGCTGGGTCGCCGGTGCAGACGCGGTCCAAAAACACATATTTTGGGGTCCAAAATTGACTTATAGGTAGATGCATGAAATTTTGGACAATGTTACTTGAATGTATGAGTAATCCAAAAATGCAAATCTGCCACTCAACAACCGCCGGGTCGCCGGTGCAGACGCGGTCCAAAAACACATATTTTGGGGTCCAAAATCGACTTATAGGTAGATGCATGAAATTTTGGACAATGTTACTTGAATGTATGAGTAATGCAAAAATGCAAATCTGCCACTCAACAACCGCCGGGTCGCCGGTGCAGACGCGGTCCAAAAACGCATATTTTGGGGTCCAAAATCGACTTATAGGTAGATGCATGAAATTTTGGACAATGTTACTTGAATGTATGAGTAATGCAAAAATGCAAATCTGCCACTCAACAACCGCCGGGTCGCCGGTGCAGACGCGGTCCAAAAACGCATATTTTGGGGTCCAAAATCGACTTACAGGTAGATGCATGAAATTTTGGACAAAGTTACTTGAATGCATGTGTAATGCAAAAATGCAAATCTGCCACTCAACAACCGCCGGGTCGCCTGTGCAGACGCGGTCCAAAAACCCTTTCGGTTTGGGGACCAAAAAGAAACTTATAGATAGATGACTCAAATGTTGGGCAATAATAGTAGGTATGATAAGTAACATAAAAATACACGTCTGCCAACGGAAAGTTGATGGATTGCAAGTGCAGATGAAGTCCAAAAACACACTTCCGGGGGTCCAAAATGAACTCATTGGTAGATGGCTGATATTTTCAACCATGATACTAGGAGAAAATTGTAACTTATTAATGTAAGTCTGCCACTTCAGAGCCGCTGAGCCACTGGTGCAGACGAGGTTTCCCAAAATCTCAAATTGTTGGGGTCCATATGGACTTACAGGTAGACGGCTGAAATGTTGCCCCATAGTCGTGGGTAAGGTATGGGACATGAAAATACACGTCTGCCAACAGAACGTTGATGGATTGCAAGTGCAGACGGACTTCATAAAGTCTCAGTCATGCAGCTTGAGTTAATGTGCGAATTTTCAAAATGCTATTTCTACTGATTTTTGACTATTTTCGAATGGTGACCATTTTTCGAAAATCTTGATAAGGTTTTGTGATTGAAATTTTCAATCAGATTCCTAACATCATCATACTTTTTCATGTGTTAGAGGATAATCTGCTCTGAAAACCTCAAGATCACTTTTTTGACCCTACTTTTTCACCCCTTAGTATTCGTCGAAAATGTTGACCAACGGACTTAATCTTGGATTATCTGGATTCTTTAGCTAGTACCTACGACCATATTTCGACTGGAAGGACACACATAAATCCTTATATGAATCTGATGGATGGTTATTGAAGGAAAAATTACAAACAAAATTCAAAATCATATGATAGTTTGTTAATGCAAGCATTCCAGGGTTCGTCCCATTGGATAAGTATTAAGTAGGTTAATCTAAACCAGTTGTTGGTAAGCGATAAAACACGCATTTTTATTTAGATTCCTCCTGCACAAAACAGTTTCACTCAATGTTATTTAGTAGATAAGTAAGTTTTGAGTGAGAGATAGTGGACCTCCTCTTCCACCCCTCGCCTTTACCCACCATAACATTTCTAGCGGCATGCGAGCATCGATTTGAAACAACCATTCGAAAATCCAAGATGTACGATACCACCCTCACCAATGGTGCCAGTCTGGCGGTAGTAAGTCGTAACGTTGAAATGTCGTCTGTTAGTTTTGGTAGGCAGTCCGTAGAAGTTCCATCCCTATTTAAGGTGAACACACACAGAAACCCACGAAATATACGGTTTATGGTGTCCTGGCACCATGGTGGAACCACTAATTAGTTCCATGGTGATACTGAGAATAATTCATGAAATACCAGAGATATAATATATCTCTATATTATAGAAAATTTTCCTCAACTTCACAGCTTGAGTACAATTAGTAAGCTATAAGGAACAGAAATATTGAAAAATTGTTGTGAATATTTGTTTTGTGAATATAATCCCCCCGCTAATTTTGGTACTGTGGTGTGTGCAACAGAGAAGTTATTTGAGTCTGAGTCTAAAATTATGCCCGAAAACTCACGTTTTGAGCATTAAACCCCCCTTCAAAGATCAAATTCAAAATTGAAATAAATTCAGTAAATTCCAGGAGTGAATACAGTTCATCCATGAGAGCGAAAACATTCTTTTGTGTGAGGTATATAAATAGTTTCGAGTTACACTCATGAACCGTATGATCACATCATTTGGTATTCATAAATTTAGTCAGTCATGATTCAATTTTTATATCATTTTCTACTAAAGTGAAGACTGAATACCATTTGAATTCAATATCAAAATATTGTGGTGAATATTTTCAAAAATGATGAAGGAAACCTCAAAATAAAGGAAAATGTCCCAATTTGCGTAGCTATCCTCCTATCACCCCTCCTAGACCAAGAAGCCCTGCCTGTTTTAGCACGGCGAGTGGAAGAGTGCGGGGATTTGTGCAAACTTGTTTTCTGGGTGATAGGAGGATAGCTACGCAAATTGGGACATTTTCCTTTATTTTGAGGTTTCCTTCATCATTTTTGAAAATATTCACCACAATATTTTGACATTGAATTCAAATGGTATTCAGTCTTCACTTTAGTAGAAAATGATATAAAAATTGAATCATGACTGACTAAATTTATGAATACCAAATGATGTGATCATACGGTTCATGAGTGTAACTCGAAACTATTTATATACCTCACACAAAAGAATGTTTTCGCTCTCATGGATGAACTGTATTCACTCCTGGAATTTACTGAATTTATTTCAATTTTGAATTTGATCTTTGAAGGAGGGTTTAATGCTCAAAACGTGAGTTTTCGGGCATAATTTTAGACTCAGACTCAAATAACTTCTCTGTTGCACACACCACAGTACCAAAATTAGCGGGGGGATTATATTCACAAAACAAATATTCACAACAATTTTTCAATATTTCTGTTCCTTATAGCTTACTAATTGTACTCAAGCTGTGAAGTTGAGGAAAATTTTCTATAATATAGAGATATATTATATCTCTGGTATTTCATGAATTATTCTCAGTATCACCATGGAACTAATTAGTGGTTCCACCATGGTGCCAGGACACCATAAACCGTATATTTCGTGGGTTTCTGTGTGTGTTCACCTTAAATAGGGATGGAACTTCTACGGACTGCCTACCAAAACTAACAGACGACATTTCAACGTTACGACTTACTACCGCCAGACTGGCACCATTGGTGAGGGTGGTATCGTACATCTTGGATTTTCGAATGGTTGTTTCAAATCGATGCTCGCATGCCGCTAGAAATGTTATGGTGGGTAAAGGCGAGGGGTGGAAGAGGAGGTCCACTATCTCTCACTCAAAACTTACTTATCTACTAAATAACATTGAGTGAAACTGTTTTGTGCAGGAGGAATCTAAATAAAAATGCGTGTTTTATCGCTTACCAACAACTGGTTTAGATTAACCTACTTAATACTTATCCAATGGGACGAACCCTGGAATGCTTGCATTAACAAACTATCATATGATTTTGAATTTTGTTTGTAATTTTTCCTTCAATAACCATCCATCAGATTCATATAAGGATTTATGTGTGTCCTTCCAGTCGAAATATGGTCGTAGGTACTAGCTAAAGAATCCAGATAATCCAAGATTAAGTCCGTTGGTCAACATTTTCGACGAATACTAAGGGGTGAAAAAGTAGGGTCAAAAAAGTGATCTTGAGGTTTTCAGAGCAGATTATCCTCTAACACATGAAAAAGTATGATGATGTTAGGAATCTGATTGAAAATTTCAATCACAAAACCTTATCAAGATTTTCGAAAAATGGTCACCATTCGAAAATAGTCAAAAATCAGTAGAAATAGCATTTTGAAAATTCGCACATTAACTCAAGCTGCATGACTGAGACTTTATGAAGTCCGTCTGCACTTGCAATCCATCAACGTTCTGTTGGCAGACGTGTATTTTCATGTCCCATACCTTACCCACGACTATGGGGCAACATTTCAGCCGTCTACCTGTAAGTCCATATGGACCCCAACAATTTGAGATTTTGGGAAACCTCGTCTGCACCAGTGGCTCAGCGGCTCTGAAGTGGCAGACTTACATTAATAAGTTACAATTTTCTCCTAGTATCATGGTTGAAAATATCAGCCATCTACCAATGAGTTCATTTTGGACCCCCGGAAGTGTGTTTTTGGACTTCATCTGCACTTGCAATCCATCAACTTTCCGTTGGCAGACGTGTATTTTTATGTTACTTATCATACCTACTATTATTGCCCAACATTTGAGTCATCTATCTATAAGTTTCTTTTTGGTCCCCAAACCGAAAGGGTTTTTGGACCGCGTCTGCACAGGCGACCCGGCGGTTGTTGAGTGGCAGATTTGCATTTTTGCATTACACATGCATTCAAGTAACTTTGTCCAAAATTTCATGCATCTACCTATAAGTCGATTTTGGACCCCAAAATATGCGTTTTTGGACCGCGTCTGCACCGGCGATCCGGCGGTTGCTGAGTGGCAGATTTGTTTTTTTGCATTACACATGCATTCAAGTAACATTGTCCAAAATTTCATTAATCTACCTGTAAGTCGATTTTGGACCCCAAAATATGCGTTTTTGGACCGCGTCTGCACCGGCGACCCGGCGGTTGTTGAGTGGCAGATTTGCATTTTTGGATTACTTATACATTCAAGTAACATTGTCCAAAATTTCATGCATCTACCTATAAGTCGATTTTGGACCCCAAAATATGCGTTTTTGGACCGCGTCTGCACCGGCGATCCGGCGGTTGCTGAGTGGCAGATTTGCATTTTTGGATTACTCATACATTCAAGTAACATTGTCCAAAATTTCATGCATCTACCTATAAGTCAATTTTGGACCCCAAAATTTGCGTTTTTGGACCGCGTCTGCACCGGCGACCCGGCGGTTGCTGAGTGGCAGATTTGCATTTTTGGATTACTCATACAGTAAAGTAACATTGTCTAAAATTTTAATCATCTACCTGTAAGTCAGATTTTCATGATTTTGAGTAGTGTTTCGTCGGCCGCCATCTTTGAGTCCGACGGCTTTGGAACGGCAAACGTGCGTTTCTTGTGTAACCACGATTAGTACTATGCAATTCTACAATTGTTACTTTTCTATTGATCAGTTGCCCTTTTTCAGCCGGGCTCCCGGACTATAACTATGAATAGCTCGAGGAGGAAAGGACTCCTCAAAGCGTACTTTGGAGGAGTCCTCCAACTCGAGTCATGACTATGAATACCGCCCTTAAACATCTTTGAATTCCGGAGAAGATATAGAAGTCGATATAGATGGTCTCAAAGGGCGGCTGAATTTTGAAATAGAAGAAGAGGAATGAAAGGTTAACTGACAAGTCTTCGACTATATTCATTCACCATGCCTGACAAATTTGATGTCCCACACATTCCTTTCCAGTATTCATAAAATCTATTGTAATAATACGATCTTACAAAATATATAATCATTATCATTATTTTTACTATTTATTTATTTAAAATGGGATTATAATTATGTGATATTCACAAGTGTTCCACTCTGTACTATCCAATAAGAAAATCAAAAATAACTATTTAAGCTGAATATTCCATCCCCGTTGTGGGGCCAATCAAAGATGAAGAGTATAGGAAAAATATTTTTGTAAAAGTTATGTGATAAAACGGAGATAATAAATATTGTTAGGTACCATTGTACAATGTGTGAAATGATACGAAGGGCGGTTAGTCTTCTTTGTTTCTCATTATTTTAGTTGAATAATAGATTTTTCCAATAAGCGATAAATTGGAGGTTGTCTGGCATTTGCACTCCAATTATCGGTAACATCGGTCATCCCAATTATCCTGCGCTCCCCGTGGGGCCAGCGTGAACTAGCGCCGGTATGACACCGCTAGATTAACGATAAGAAGAACTTTTCAAATACGCCATTAGAGAGCATTAATTCGATTTGAGGGATTCGTCGTAGTGTCGCTAGGAAGCGCGTGCAGCACCTGCGGGCTGTGTTCTAGGCACAGAGTAATGGAGTTCTAGGTGCTGCTGCGATGTGGAGGCTCTGACATCAATCCTTCACTTTCCGCAGCACAAGCCACAGCCACGCGGATGAAATGAGCAAGCTCCATCTTTGAACTGAACTGAAAAGAAGAAACGCATCTTGCGATTCCTCCACCCACCAACTACAACCCCATCGCGGTTTTCTGCTCAATGCCATGTAGCTCACAAAGCATACAACTCTCCCATTGTTGCTACCTGCTACAGATCTACTTCACAATCAAGTATCTCCTCGGCCTCTTCCACCACCTCCTCAAGCACCCTCCTCAACCCATTGAGGGTACGCACGTTTCTTCCCCTTATTGTACAACAAAAATTACAATTTACCTCATAAACACAGTACCCAACACAATTTCAGAGATTGCTTCAGTTCATATCTGTTAGGGAATATTTAAGATAATGAAGCTATCCCAATAGACTCAAACTCCATAACGTATGAATGGATTGCCCTTCCATTCTAGTAACGTTGGTGAAAACCCAATAGCCTGGAACTTTGGTACAACATGTTGTATGTCTACATAATATATAGACAACAACAACAATGCCTACAAGGAGGTTGCACGGAGATTATTGAAGGGAGTATAGTTTCAAAACTTGATGCTTTTCTATGAGTTCTGAAATCTTAAATAAAAGTGATTATTAAAAATACAGAATAAAACGCATCATTTAGATACATACATGTCGTTTGAATCCTGAAGAATCCAATTGGTCCTAAAGTCTCAAGTGTTGAGAATGTAGGTTGTACATGTAGGTTGTACCTATCCACTGTACTCTAAGAATTTACTGTGTACTACCTACTGTCAGTATAATAAAGGTACTTAACTCATAATAAAATAAATAAATGCAGTGGGTCATTCTCAAAACCGTTTATTGAATGCTTGGATAACAGGTATACTTAAATATTATCACACTCAAATATTCATGATATTGGTAACTATGTTCCATGTCACGAACTATAATTCTTTTTCACATATTACTGAAAATAATTTGCTTCGTCAATTATCAATCCAAGTACGTGATTGTCCTGACCAACATCATCATTCCCTACATGATCCTTGAAGACATTATTTTGGAAACTATTGCATGTTTTTGAAATAATTTTTTTTTACATCTGGCTGCGTGGTTTGGATCACCATTGCATACATGAATTTAACAACTGTAAGCACGTCAGCCGATGCTCTTTTCAATTTTCCCTCGGAAATGAAATCCGTGAAGTGAGTATGTGGGGAATCATCATTGTCAGTGGTATATAACGAATTGCAACATTCAATGCAGTTCAACATATTCTCTACTCGCGAAGCTACGTATCCGGCGATGTGCATTTCGTCTCAACTGATATGCGTCAGCACTAAAATGCATTGAGCATAAGCCTTGTGTCACTAGTGGGAGAAAAGTCTTTCCTCTTCGTAGCTATTACCCATTTAACAAAATTACCTAAACGTAATAGATTATTATTATACGAAGGTATATGAAGAGAGTTATGTAGGTTGGTAAGTCACTTGTGGAAAGAAATGCCATTTCCCTTTTGACATTTGTTCGAGCAAGAATACTGCCCTCCGTAGTAAGAACGTCCTATGTCCATTTTCAAGTTTCGAGAAAATCGCGTTTTAGTTTCGGCTTCTGCGCCACCCAAACCATTGAAGCTTGAGATTTCGTTTTTTGACCATCACCTCAAGCTTCAATGGTTTGGGTGGCGCAGAAGCCGAAACTACAACGCGATTTTCTCGAAACTTGAAAAATGGACATAGGACGTTCTTACTAAGGAGGGCAGAATATGCCTCGAACGTTTTCACCATGATGCCGGAAAAGCTACTAAAGGTTTCCGATGAAATGCGATTCAGTTATTCCAATTTGAACTTTGTACGTCGGATCACAAACAATGAATGTGATCATTGCAATGTAAACACGGCAGGCGACAGGTTCAGAACCGCCACGGAGTGGGGGCAGGCCGGACGAGGCACGACCGCCCGTCTAGATAGCATTCCAGGTGTTTTAGTTCGATGAACAGACCCGATTTTCATCATTCCTGTGGCTCATACTGTTTTTTTAAATTGACTGAAATACCTCATTGTTCTTCATCTTCAGCCATTATACAAAATTCGACTCACGTTGTAAGTTCTTGAAAAAAATAATGTTTTTCATCCTTGTATCTTGTTGATATTTATTTTGTAACAACTGAGGTGTTATAACGGAATGCTTCTTGTACTTTCAACTGGTACTTACCCTCAATCGGAGGAGCTGGGGCGTAGAGCAGCTGAACTAGCTGGCTGGCCTCATTCACTCTATGCTGCCCTATAGGCCTATGTCTGAAAGGAAACCAATTATGCAACATTAGATAATGAGCGAATTTTCAACGAAATCATCAAAGCTATAACTAAATATAGATAAAGATATTAACTCCAAACTTGAAAGTCTGCTAAATTCAGGCAAAAAGAAATAGTAGATGTAGCATTTACAGATCAATTTCAACCTTTAACAAATTTAATTCAACTTTGTAGTAATTCAATGCAACTTTTTAAAATTTCACTCATCTCAACCATTCTTATAATTTATATGTTTTCTACCACATTGAACGTTTCTACTACTTTTTTCGTTATTTTGACCATATGTCATTAACTTGGTGATAACTCTATTCATTAGCTGTAATAGTTACAATGTGAGGATACCGTTATCAGAATTACATTTCCCATCTCCTTGATACCAAATATATGTTTTTCAGTTGAATTTCACGGGGAATAATAAAGCATCCTAGAAGGTGAACTTACTATGTTTTCGAAAATTCCTCGTTTTTCTACGCCCATGATTTCCAAATAATTCGAAATAATAAACTATTGCCGGAAAGCCTAAAAACTGCGCCAGAATTTCAGCTTTCCAAAGGTATAGACAACAATGTTTTACAATCGAATTTAAGGGAGACATTTATGTTTGAACGCGGAAAAACGTGCATATTTTCTACTAAAATCACGGGGAAAAACTTGAAATTTAGAACAAATCGGAAAAGAAGCCTCCAAACGAAAATTGCTAAGAAACATTTTTTGTTGCAAATTAGTTGTAGAATTGATCCCTTGAAGAATGAGAGCTGTTTTGTAGACACACCGTAGACTGAAAAGACTGCTAAATGCAGGCAAACTATGGATGTCCGATACTTCAAAAGTATCGATATAATATCGCATCGATACATCTAGAAAGCATCAAAAAATATCGAATCTGATGTCCCCATATTGGTTTGTATGTCAACTTCGAACTGTTGTTTGTATCGATATTTTTAGAGCAAAACTCATTCCATATTAATACTTTGGTATTTATTATTACCATCATATTATTATTATTCATAGGCCTAAAAGTTCGTGGGATTATATTCCAATTATTAATAGGCCTAAAAGTTATTCAGGGTCCAGTTGTGCCCCCATGCTTTTAATGGTTTTATTGGTTGACGTAGGTCACTTCTAATGATTGACATTTCCAAAAAATCATAGCTCTCAATATAAAGGTAGGTACGTTCTTTTTTCAACAATTTAATACAATGTTGAATATTTAGAATCGAATGAGACGACCCACATCTTTGTAGGACAAAACGCTAGGGATGTCCGATACTTCAAAAGTATCGATGTAATATCGTATCGATACATCTAGAAAGTATCGATACGATACTTTTAAAAAGTATCGATATTTTGAAGTATCGATACTTTTACAAAAATGGGTGAAATTGTCATTTATGTTTCTCTCCATCAGTGTGACATCTCTCCATCACGAGGATAATAATTAGTATGGAATGAACAAAATTAAATCACTCATTTTGTTATTTAAAACTAGTTTTTGTTTAGGCACTTGTTTTCGTATTGCACTTGGTTGGGTTAACATCTTGGTGGTCCTTCCTCGATTATGGAGGACAGCAGGTTATCATAGAGAGCGTGGTGGTACATCATCTTTGTTGAATTTGATGAAGTTAGTTGGTCTCCCTACAATCTACGTAGAGATAGAGGTACTGTCAAGTAGGTACCTTCAAGCCGTAGGTGTTGAAACAGATAAAATGTGATATATAAAAAAGTATCGCCTCCGATACTGGAAAAAAAGTATCGATACTTTTGTGACATCCCTACAAAACGCTCGCTCCCTATGAGAAGTCGGATGTAGGGCGATTGTGAATCACAAAAGAGACCTAATTTCCGTTAACATTTTAGCTGACCAAAATGTGATCATCCTTCGTTCCTTCAAGTTGTACTCAGTTTTGCATCCTTAGCAACCAGTAATTAGAGATGGGCGGTATTTAACGTAACAGTTAAAAATAACCTATTACCGGGTTTCGTTAATTCCGCTTGTAACCTATTACCAAAATAATCCTGTTACTAAATAACATTCCAGGGAAGGCTACAAAATGTGTGGAGCCAGAACAATAGCTTGGGTTTTTTAATCGAAAAAGATTTAAAATACACTAACACGTAAATATGTCGGAAATAACTTGATAGAATCCCCAACTTAGGTAGGAAACGAAAACTAGAGATCAACGGAATGATACTTCGGAATGGAATAACAATATAACACGATAAACAAACGAACGTAGGTCGGGAACGAAAAGTAGAAATCACGAAAACGAAACCTTGGAATGGTATGTCGGAATGAGCTTCTGAGAAGGTCCCTGAGATAACCTATTAATAAATAACAGGTTATTGGAACCTATTACCCACCCAGAGCGGTAACGGTGGAACCTAATACGCAAATGTAACCGTTTCGCCCATGTCTACCAGTAATGAAATTTCCAAACGAAGGCTCTCATTAGATCCCAAATTTTTTCTTTCTGAAATTTCTTTTAACGTGGTCTGGTTCTTCTCAAGGAACAATAAAATGATGATCCTAGGCAAAATTGGTCCAATTTCTCGGAGTAATATGCAAATTTTCGAACGGTCCCAATTGGGGATCATGGCGCACCGCGTGTAGGGTTGCCCCTCACGCTACCTACCCTTCTTCCCTCTACGAAATTCTTTCGGTAGGAGTAAAGAAGATGCTCAATACTTATAAAATTTGTATATTGAAACGTAATCAATAAGGTATCTAATAAATAGTCGATAAATAAATAGTTGAGTTCTCACAGCAAGTACATATTGCAAAAACCGATTTTTATAAAATAATAAGGCATCACAAGAAAAGAAAATTATATGAAGACTAGTTGTAGGCTCGCAGGGTGAACTACTAACTAGCTTTCTCGCAGATACGATACCACTGAGTTCCAGGTCCATTATTAGCAGTGCCAAATTGCCATACAGTGAATATGAATTCCCACGTCACATTTTGAGCACTGTTTTCGAGCGTTTTTCTTACAAACTGCACATTTTCGTTGTTTCCCTTCCTCTGTTCTCTCGACGTAGTGGTCATTCTGGTTCTTCTCGACATCTCGGGGAATCCTTTTATCCAATGCTTTCGCCAATGATGGTCGCCCAGAAAGTTTGGGGTTTGAAATCGACGGTAATGATAGATAGGATCTCGTAATTCTTCTCCTGAACTCCAGAAGTGGCATTTTGTCATCGTTCACCAAGCCGTGCAAAACATGTGCATTGACGACGCAAACGTCAAGGAGGTGCGTGATTATTGGGAAGTACCATTTCTTGCCCCTTATCTTGATCCTGTACTCATTGACCAGCCAATCGAGTTTGTCCACGCCTCCCATGTACTTGTTGTACGAGGAAATACATTTTGGACGGGGAACAGGCACCATGCTCTTTTTTTCCTTCGACCATCTCTTGACCTTCTCCACTTTTTCAACTCCTTGGCAGTTCATCACACGCACAATGTTGTTGTCTTTCCATGTGACTAGCATTATGTCATTTGTGTCGTCAAATCGATAATCATAGGACCCTCTGTTTTCTTTTTTGAATGCCTCGTCAGACATGGTTGGGCATTTGTTGGTACGATTGCTTCGGACAGTTCCAAGTGCGGCTATATTTCGATCAGTCAGTGTTTTCATCAGTGAAAAACTGGTAAAAAAGTTGTCGAAATAAAAGACGTGGTTAGACGGGTTTTACAAGGCCGAGATATTATCCAAGATAACCGTATAACCCAGACTGTCTGACTTATTCGGGTACTCCTTTTTTCCTTCATACAAGTCAAAACGGAAACAATACCCAGTCTCAGCGCAACACATGGCCCATTGCTTGTACCCAAATCGTATAGGTTTCCCTCGGATGAACTGTTTCATGAAGTGACGGCCATAGTACCGAATCATCTGCTCATCAATACTGATATGTTTCGAGAAAACTCCAAACTGAAGAAATTGATTGCAGATAGCCTTCATGATGGGTTCAATCTTGAATGACTTCGATTGTATCTCCTCTTTATTCTTCAGACGAGAATTGTCGTTGAAGTGCAGATATCGTTTTATCTCCTGGTTTCTGTTACGGCTCATGCATTGGCGAATGCACTGCACAGTCAAGTCTTCGTCTTCACTCCAGTAAAGTTTTTCTTGAGGCAAATGATGGTACCCGGTAAAGAGGAGGATTCCCAGAAATTTTCGCAGGCAGTCGACAGAGAAAGAGAAGTTATGACGATTGTTCTGAACTGCATACTTCACAGTTTCCTTCACTATACTCAGTAGCACAGTCTCAGTGAAAAACAGTTCGAAAAGTTCAACAGCAGACTTCCCTCTCAACTGGTCGCACATGTCCTGACGTCTATTTTCAACTACTGTTGGGTCGTCAAAGCTCTTCTCAAAATTGGCATTCATGTGCTTCCAGCTGCTTTTGGTTTGGATTTTCTTTTGGGGCTGAGATTTGGAAGGACCAGGCTGACTAGTTTTGGTTTTCCTGGGGCGAGACGTTGACGAAGAAGGTGTAGCATGCTGTACGGAAGAGGATTGCTCACATCCAGTATGATTTTCCACTGGGTCCTCTACGGGAATATTAGTGTGGACTTCAATGAGTCCTGGAACGTCTTTTGGTAGACAATCTTCGTCCAGATCTTCCTCGTCGATCTCTTCATAATCTGAAACGACGTCAACGTTGTCTGGTGGAAGCTTAACGATGTCTATATGATCTACTTCTTCATCAACTTCTCCTCCATCATCAAACTGATCCAGGAAAGCAGGGTCTTGCATAGCATCTTCCAACTCGTTCAATGTCCAAAATTGTTTCACCTTCATATCTGTGAATGAAACGAAATAAACATTGATAAAAACGCTAAGTGAGGAAAGTGAGAAATCTGTAACTCCAATTACCTCGTTTGTACTCTGCATGCGCCGTGATCCCCAAATGGGGATCAGCATAAAACCAGCATTATAGCACTCTAGGAATTTTTATGAGGCAAAATTATATTTTTCCCGAAATCTTGAATGTATTTGTGAAGACATGTAACGATATCTTATCATAACTTTCAATAGTTGGCTTAGTATGAATTTTCAAAAAAGCACAATATTTCTCAGTGTCACTTACCCCAGGTTTTTCCTCTTCTTATTCGATTTGCAATCAGAATAAAATGCTAATAACGAAAATAACGTGCTACACACTCTCAGGAATGTTGACAGTTTGAGTTAGTACGTGGTTTGACAAGCTGTCACTCAGTGTTGCCACCCAAAGCGCAAATAAAAGCGCGGGTCCCAATTGGGGATCATGGGACGAAATGGGTTAACCCCTACCTACCGGGTTAATCCTACCTACCGGGTTTCGTTAATTCCGCTTGGAACCTATTACCGAAATAATCCTGTTACTAAATAACGTTCCAGGGAAGGCTCCAAAATGTGTGGAGCCAGAACAATAGCTTGGGTTTTTTAATCGAAAAAGAGTGAAAATACACTAGCACGTAAATATGTCGGGAATAACTTGATAGAAACCCCAACTTAGGTAGGATCGAAAACTAGAGATCAACGGAATGATACTTCGGAATGGATTAACGATATAACATGATAAACAAACGGACGTAGGTCGGGAACGAGAAGAAACGATACCTTGGAATGGTATGTCGGAATGAGCTTTTGAGAAGGTCCCTGAGATAATCTATTAATAAATAACAGGTTATTGGAACCTATCACCCATCCAGAGCAGTAACGGTGGAGCCTAATACACAAATGTAACCGTTTCGCCCATATCTACCAACTACCTACATCTTTTCTCCGTGACTCGGTGGGTCCATGGTGACTTGCGTCTCGCCGTCCAAGGACGAACAGCCGTTGCTGCGGTCTAGCGGCATTTGTGGAAAGTCGGCTTACCTCGATTTTACCACTCATTTCAACATTGTTGACAATTCTACTTCACTGCCATGTGAGGAGAAGGAAACTGTTATTGAATTTTCGAATTTTGGGGTGACGAATCAGGCAGAATGCATTATTATAGGGGAAAATACTGTCTGCAGAATATTTACGAACGTATTGCTTGGAAATTGTTGCCCAGAATGGTTGAAATTTTTTGAGTCGCAGCTCAAATCTTGGGCAAGTTTTTGCTGTAAAGGTGCCCAAAAAATGTCCATTCTCGTGAAAATTATATGTTCATGTGAGCCCCTGCTCACTGATAACAACAAGGAAGTGACGGGGCCGTGGTAACCTAACACCCCCCTTCCTGAACCCCAAGACGCCGCCCCCACATAGCCACTTGCGGTATCATGTGCTCTTCTTTAACTCGAGTTAAAGCCTATTTAAAACCATTGTTACCGTCGTGATTTCTCTTCCCGCGGACCTCTACAAATATTTCAAGACTGCACGCGGTATTTTTCTCCATTAATATTACAGTCTGCTCGATTTGTATGGTACAAGGTATGGGCCGGTTTCTCCTGAGATCTCCGGCAAGAATAGCTTAGTTGTATCATAGCTTCAACTTATTCACCATTTTTTGCTGCCAAAACAACTTATCTCTTTCAATTACTTCGTAATGAAGTTCTTCAGGAGTCCTAACTACGAAAAACAACGTTTTCCTCCTGTAATCTCGAGTTGGCCCTGGATTTGATGAAAATAATAGTGTGTTGTTTTTTGTTGCTGTCAAGGCAGAAGTTTTTAAATGTATCCCTTATCCCTTCCGATATCGTCAAGTTCTTGGCTGATGCAGGGCATTTCATACCAATTATTGCTTCTTCCCCTGTAAGCCCATCCGGCGAGGCACCAAGGTATCTGTTATGTTTGCGTGTCGGCGAGTGAAGGAGACGACCTCGCTGTGGCTGCTGAGTTTTCTTACTAGACGTTATTGGGAGACTTGCCTGGCTTCGGCTTTCGACGAACAAGGCCTTTAGTGCCTTCTCAAAGGATAGACGGTCCCTTTATGCACTGTCGCCCCGGCGTCTTTTGACCTACCGCTGGACGGAGTGCATGGAGATCGGCTCTCCTGTAGTTTCAGGTGTCGGTAAAGACAGACTGTCAACAGGACATTTTTCCTAATGAACCTAGTTGATGCGAGGAGAGCTTCAAGGTAGATTGGCTGCAGAGGTCGGCGGTGGTGAGACCAAACCAGAGGCTCTGCAGTTACTCTAGCTTGAAGTGAAGGAGGCGAGGTTGATGTAAAGAACAACTCTATCGAGTGGAGTAGACTGCATGATGGAGCATACCCGAATGAGTGTTTTTTACTCTATGTATTTCGTAGAGGGGATGGAGTGGAGGAAGGGTGACGTCATTCTGACGTGTTTCTCTTCATACTTCACCTGTCTCACAAGGGGTGACTCGCTCGGGTAGCTCCGTACATCTTCGGTTTATTGGAGAACTAATTAATGTACGATTTGGGTCATAACAATATCCATAGGGATTATCCCTATCGACAAATAGGCCACAAGCTTCCACGGCATGATTTGTTACTTTTTCGAATTCTTTAATGGCGATTGGGTTATTGGAGGAACCCCAGTCCATAGCGCTGGATTTTAACGTGTCGTACAAAATACGTTCTGTAACGTTAGCCCTCTCTGAAGAAGTCTTCCTTTTACACACAAAACCGAAAGCTGAAGCAATCAGCCGATCCTTCCGCGCTGAGAGCCACAACGGATTCTCAGCCTGTCCTCTCGTTGCTACCTCCAACCGACGTAGAAGTTAATCATCCAAATATTGCTGTAACACGAACGATATGATATTAGTAGGAATGGTAGGTACTTTGAACGCCTGTCCTTTTTCAGTCCTGGCTTTTTTCTTTTGAGAGAAAGATGCGTCACTTGCGAACTCATTACGTATATAAAATGGATATGGATATGGCTGCATATGATGTATATGGATCACAGCACAATCACGTAACATTGAACGGTAAATCGAGAAGGGGTTGCTAGCGAATAAGAAAGGGGTTCGACCTTGAACTCTCGTATGAACTTTTCGAGTAGTGAAAAGGTGAGCACCAGGGTTGCCATCTGAGAGGTGATTACCGTGTGAGACCGCCGAAATACCTCTAGTTCTGCCTGATCTATTGAGAGCTTTCCATCCTATAAATCTAGTGTGATACTCATTCCCAGGAAATTCGAAGCCAAACTTGGATCCTTCATGTCAAAACTGTTCCAGCTTCTTGTTCAAGGCGTTTCTGAGACTTTTGGAGTTACAAAAAATCATCAGATCGTTAATGCATTATATTTTAGCTACGTCGTTAATGCATAATATGCATTATATTATAGCTACGACTAGAGTTTCAGTGGAGGTTTTCATCCAAAATGTAGATGCACGGGTCTGCGCTAGACATTCTCATGCCAAACTCTTATCTCCGAATGTAAAATTAATGCATAGATGTTTTGCTTAGGTATCTTGTATTTACGCGGGAACTCTTCCCCCACTTACTAAATATGACGGCGAGCGCATCTAGCGGATCCTGTGTGTACTATGTTTGTTTGTTAGGCTTTCAAGTCTCTCTTGTTATAAAAATGCGTTGCGATACACACGTGGAAATATACCGTTTTTAAAAGAAGATATCTAAGGTATGTAACAAGACAATTTATTTACTAGTACTTGAATAACCCGTTTCCCTGTCACCAAGGACAGCGCTCAGTTTGCTCTAGGCCGTTAACCGCCTTCTTGATTCTCCAAACTTCGCCCTCTGTGTCCGCTGTTTACGCTTCTTCTGGGGGAACAACATAAATCTCTTCATGTTAGTCACCAAATAAATATCCATACAGCATTCTGTATTGGAAATTTCAGGGCTGGCGAATTATTTAATCATTTTATGATTAATTCTGAAAGAATTACATGAAATTAACGAAACATTGGACGTAAAAGGCGGAAGACGTGCAGTCTTCCTTACTGCTCCTCCACCTTCCCTGTGAACAATGGCTCTGGTGGTGATCCTAGTATTATTTAAATTCTCGTAATTCCAGATCCCCTAGAACAATACTGTTTCAAATTAAAATCTATAAGCTGAAAAAATTACTATTCTGCAAGGCCTTGGAATTTTAGTTTTCCGTCCGATTTCAATAAAATTTTCAGGGATGTTACAAATTAGTATTTAGATGGTCCCCTATGGAAATCATCACCTTCAGACTGATAGTAACCACTGCGCATGCGCAAACGTGAATTTCTTTGTAACGGCCATAACTTCCACATTTTCTACAAGATTTCGATGAAATTTTCAGGGATTTTGCGTATTAGGTTGTAGATGGTCCCCAATGAAGATCATCTCCCCTGGACAGATCATCTCTCTCCTGGCGCAAACGTAAAATCCTTGTAACAGCCATAATACTTACATTTTTCATACGAATTTGATGAAATTTTCTAGGATTGTCCAGATTAGCGTGTAAATGGTTCCCTATGAGAGTAGTGCAAGGTACTTAGAGACTGGTGTTTTTAGATTAACTGCTATGCATCGGATCATCTATACAATCGGGTTATGGATATGAGGAAGCTATGTGCCACACCCACTTGGCAGACATTTTTAAAGTACAATAAGTGTCCATGAACCCTCTCCTGTTTTGTCATCATTCGTATTTCATTCAGGATATCCGTATGATCAATAATAAAATTCGAGTAGCCTCAAATGTGATGCCAATAACTTTTTTTTTCCATTCTTCGGGGAATCATTCGCTAGTGGTGCGTTGACATTGAAATAGTTCATAATGAAATACAAAATCGAAAAAATAAGAATGAGGAATAATTGAGTGATCAGAAACGTGAAAATAAATAAACTTCGAAAAATAAATGGGTGTCTTGTGGGAAGGATCAGGTAGGCCAATAGAAGGGAAATTATTGCAATGGAACCTTCCTCGCCTTCGCTTCAGGAAAACCAAGAGGATTTTCGATGGACGATGTGGCGATCTATAGCTACTGTAGTAAGTTTAATCAACTGTCTTCATTGTGAAGCTTGTGGAGGATTCTGTCCCGAGTGTGCCTAGCGGGAATATTGTTGTTGAAACCAGGTCACAGTTTCGTCTGTAATTGCGATTCACAATTATCACGGATTTTGCATGTTGATATCGAGCAAAATAGTTACCAACCACGGAAACAAATTCGCCGTGAGTGATGATCATTACCCAGCCAGCCCGGAACCCTCGCAACATCGGAAAACTTGAGGTGTGAAGGAATCGCATGTTTGAAGCCTGCAAACATCTAATCTCCCCTAATTCATTGCCCCTGGTTTAGATGCTATCTGACTGAGTAATGATCCTTTATCGTTTCCTTATCCGCGGAATTTTACTCCCCCCGACCTCTTCAAGTGGTCTTACTTTAGATGTTGAGCTTCACTTGAAAACGGAATCCTCAGAGGTCGGTGGCACCGCTTTATCTCGAGGTCATCGCTTCTCTCCTGCTTCCACGTTTTTCGGATGCGATCTAACTCTGAGCCACATTATCGACTCGCTACGACCTGCTTAATACAGCTCCGCTGGTTACACAGACTGGGATCCATCACACTTCTATCGAGAAAAACACTGAACATTATTACATAGCGGTTTATTTGTTTCTGAATAGCTCAGCAGTACGCAAAGAACAACCTGCAACTGTAAGATGGCGCGAGGTTAGACACCGAGATTTTTTTTATTTAATACAATGACTAGTATGATTCTGAGATGAGAGATGGCGCTAGTGTCGCACCATACTTTCATCCGGTTTATCTAAGCTTGAAAAATCGTTATTTTCAAATCTAACCATACGGATGTTATCAGAAAAAGAAAATCTTACAAGCCATCATCTAACATATTACCAACAAAAAAATGTTTTTAATTCAAAAATTCGAATACATCCCGTGTTTGGAAACTATCCTACAATATGTTGGAATCATCACAAAACAATTTGTGTGAAAATTACTGGCCTAAAGCGAAAAATTAGACTAAACAAAGTGGCCTGGGAAGACTAGATGGAATTTTAAGGGCAACCCCACATTTCCTAGCTGCTGATCACCAGAGTATTGAAATTAGCATGGGGAGGGAGCGAGTGGGGCGATAATTTTCACAAAATATACTATTTTTCAATATTTCGGTTCCTTCATACGCAAGCTTTGAAATTGATTGAAATAATTATTCTTTGTGCCACCTTGAAACAAATCAGTGGTGCTAGGAGACCAGAAACAACGTATTTCATGGGTTTTTGCGTGTTTCACATTGAATACGGTTGTGAACTACTACGAAATGAACTACTACAGATGAAAGTTCACCGTTATGACGTATTACTGGTTCCAGACTGGCACCATTGAAGGAGGGGGGGGGGGGGTGGAATCGTATTCGCATTTTGGATATCGTAAATCATGGATTTTAAACTGCTGTTCAAATTAGAGGCACGCCAAGGGTGTGGAGGACGGGGGTAGTCCACTATTACTAACTCAAAATACTGACCAAATTACGCCCATAGAGTGAAACAGATTTGTGCAGGAGGAAGGTAAATAAATATGCTTGTTCTATTGCTCACCAATTGGTTTAAATTGACCTAATGCTTCTCCAATGGGGCGTTCTCTGGATTGGATGCATTACTCAACATATTGTTTAGTAATGCATGCATTCCAGGGGACGTCCCATTGGATAAGCATTAGATCAGTTAAACCAGTTGTTAAGTGATAAAACTGTTTCACTCGATGTAATTTATTTATTACTTTAGGCAAGAAATACTGACCCCCCCCCCCCATCATTATCCACCTTAACATTTCTAGCGGCATGGGAGCATCGAATCTGAAGAGAATTTTAAAATCCGTGATCTACGATACCCAACATGCGAATTAGAGTTCACCCCCCCCCCCCCCCACACCACCCCAACGCCAACAATGGTGCCAGTCTGGCACCAAAGCGGAAATACGTCGTAACATTGAACTTTCATCTGTTAGTTTTGTTAGGCAGTCCGTCGAAGTTCACATCCGTATTCAGGGTGAAACAAAAAAAAAAAAAAAAAAAAAACACGAAATAAGCGGTTTATGGCATCATGGCACCATGGTGGCACCACTATTAGTTCCATGGTGGTACAGAGAATAATTCATGAAAATCCGGAGGTATAATGAGAATTTTCCCTCAATTTCAAAGCTTGGGTACAATTAGTAAGCAGTAAAGGAACCGAAATATTGAAAAATCGGATATTTTGTGAATATTATCCCCCCACTCACCCCCTCCCCTTGCGAATTTTGGTACTCTGGTAAAATCATGTACAACTCGGAGGTTATTTGAGTCAAACAAAAAAAGAAACACGCAAATCGGTTGGAAATTGAGGCCTGGGTAGAGTTTACAAGATTATGCACGCAAACGCACGTTTTTTAAGCATTAACCCCCCCTTTCCCCCTCTTAAAAAGCAAAATCCAAAATTCCGGCGCCGTAGTGCACAACTAGATAGTATTCCGCGTCAAACGAAAAAAGAACCACGAAAATCGTTTGAGAACTAAGGCCTGTGCAGAGTACACAAGATTTTGTTACACACACACACACATACACACACACACACACACACAGACATACACCTATGGTTTTTTTCGCGGATTTGGATTCAGAATGGTCTAAAACGGATTACTGTGTGGTTATTTTTTTTTTCTGTTGAGTGTTGTCCAACTTCACCCCAGATCGATCGCATAAGGACGCCCAAGTCTTACTGTGGGACGTCCTAAACATGTTTTGGCATAATCTTGTGTACTCTGCTCAGCCCTCAATTTCCAACCGATTCGCGTGCTTTTTTTTTAGGACGTCCCACAGTAAGACTTGGGCGTCCTTATGCGATCGATCTGGGGTGAAGTAGGACAACACTCAACAGAAAAAAAAAACCACACAGTAATCCGTTTTAGACCATTCTGAATCCAAATCCGCGAAAAAAAACTGTATGTCTGTGTGTGTGTATGTGTGTGTGTGTGTAACAAAATCTTGTGTACTCTGCACAGGCCTTAGTTCTCAACCGATTTTCCTGGTTCTTTTTTTGTTCGAAGCGGAAAACTATCTAGTTGTGCACTACGTCGCCGGAATTTCGAATTTTGCCTTGAAAGGAGGGGAAGGGGGGGTTAATGCTCGAAAAACGTGCGTTTTTGGGCATAATCTTGTGTACTCTGCCCAGGCCTTAGTTCTCAAACGATTTTTGTGGTTCTTTTTTTCATCGACGCGGAAAACTATCTGGTTGTGCACCACGGCGCCGGAATTTTGAATTTTGCTTTTTAAGGGGGGAAAGGGGGGGTTAATGCTTAAAAAACGTGCGTTTGCGGGCGTAATCTTGTAAACTCTGCCAAGGCCTCAATTTCCAACCGATTTGTGTGTTTCTTTTTTTGTTTGACTCAAATAACTTCCGAGTTTTACATAATTTCACCCGAGTACCAAAATTCGCAAGGGGAGGGGGCGAGTGGGGGGGATAATATTCACAAAATATTCGATTTTTCAATATTTCGGTTCCTTTACTGCTTACTAACTGTCCCCAAGCTTTGAAATTAAGGAAAAATTCTCATTATACCTCCGGATTTCCATGAATTATTCTCTGTACGACCATGGAACTAATAGTGGTGCCACCATGGTGCCAGGACACCATAAACCGCATATTTCGTGTTTTTTTTTTGTTTTTTTTTGTGTGTTTTACCTTGAATACGGATGTGAACCTCGACGGACCGCCTACTAAAACTAATAGATGGAAGTTCAATGTTACGACATATTTCCGCTTTGGTGCCAGACTGGCACCATTGAGGTTGGTGAGGGGGGGGGGGGGGGTGAACTCGAATTCGCATGTTGGGTATCGTAGATCATGGATTTTAAAATGCTCTTCAGATTCGAGGCTCCCATGCCGCTAGAAATGTTTTGGTAGATAATTGTGAGGGGGGGGGGGGGGTCACTATTTCTTGCCTAAAGTAATAAACCAAATTACATCGAGTGAAAGTTTTTAGTTTTATCGCTTACCAACTGGTTAACTGATCTAATGCTTATCAAATGGGACGTCCCCTGGAATGCATGCATTACTAAACAATATGTTTTTTTGTTAAATTCAGAGAATTCCTGAATTGCACACTATTTCACCAGAGTATCAATATTTACACAGTGAGGGGGTGATTAGGAGGATTATATTCATTAAATACCCAATATTTCGGTACCCTAGCTTTGAAATTGAAGAAGAATTCTCAATATACCTCTGGATTTTCATGAATTATTTGTGCCACCATGGAACTAGTAGTGGTGCCAGGACACGATAAACCTCACATTTCGTAGGTTTTTGTGTGTTCCTCCTTCAATACGGGTGTGAACTTCTACGGACTGCCTACCAAAACTATCAAATGAAAGTTCAAGCGTTGAAAGCCAGGGAACAGGGCAGTGGTGTCACCAAGGCGCCAGAAACCACAGAAGAACGGTGGATTCTTCGGTGTTTCACCCGGGAAACAGATGGTGTATCTTCTACCTACTACGAATTACCTAAACCCACTAGTGAAAGTCTAATGTGAGGACCGGTGACCACCCTAGTGCTACAAATTATATAGTATAGAATTATGTTACTTACATACAACAATTTTAATTATAATACATATTTTGTTACTTGCTCAGCATACCGATTTAATTACATAAGGTGGAACTTATGCAGTAGGAAAATTATTAAAAATGTTTTATCGATTACCGGTTGAAATTCGAAGAACTACTTCGTATCCGATGGGACGTCCACTGGAATGCTCGCCATGCATTAGTAAACTTTGATGAGGCGGTTATTCCGATAAGAAGGTTAGTCCATTCAAAATGAATGGGAGGTTTCGAGAAAAAATTACCATTATTGCGGGTATTCGTAATCAGCAAAAAAATTCCTAGATGGGCTAGCCTTGTAATTTCAACTCTTCAGAACCCCAAGAATTCGTACTGTGGCAGAGAGAATTACCGGGAGGATGTTTTATCTCCTCTTGTCAAAAGCTTCTTATTAGTTGACTTACAAAACGCCTCAACCTCTACATAATTTTCATCCACTGAAGGGTCTGCAAGAAGTTCTTTTCCCTTCGAAAAATAAACTTTTTATTCAACGTAATTTCCACCCCGCCGAGTCTCTCTGAAGGGGATTTGAACTGAGCAAAAACTTTCTCAACCCTCCCACCCACGGTCGACCAAACTGAATTAATTTTCCTTCTTTGGGCCACTAATAGGCGCAACTTCGGTAAACTGTATTCATCTATGAGGAAAGTCGTCAATCACTTTCCCAAGAAGCACGAGATTTTTCAACCCTCCATCAGGTCGAGTTTAAACTCCGTAATTAGGGCGTGTTTTAAGTCTCGCTGGAACTTCTACTTGAGATTCTATTCGGAGGGGATTTCCAGAATAGCCTGTTACAGATGCACCACATAACAATCACACGAATTATTTGCTCACCTTTTACGTTTTGATTGAGGACAAGATATGAACAGGTAAACCTCAAGGAGGTTTTGAGGCAGCGATGGGAGGGACATCGATGTAAACATCGGTTTTTCGATGCCGATGTTTCTAGTGCCCAAAATCGATGTTACTACCGATAAATCAAAAGTCTCAAATTCTGATAGATAATTGCGCAACGGTTTATTATTTTCTGTATAGAACTCGTCAGTTTCATTAATATAATACACCATATAATCATACAAGGTTAACAATGAAGTTTATTCTGACAGAAAGTACCTTCCAGTAAAAACCGGATAGTTGAGAGTTGTAGGTGCCTTCACAACGAAAGGTCGAGATCGATTGAAACACACTAAATCAGACACGGAACTTGTATTATTGTCGTTACCTAATATAAGAAACTATTTGGTATTGTCGACCAAGGAGATTGAAATTGAGGTTAGGACACGGCGTTGTAAGTTGACTACTGACACTGACTTGGAAAACCGATATAATATTGTTACCAAGGATTTTGTATATAATCTATGTTTGTTCACGTTCTGATTGATGATAAAGATCTTTTAAACTTCTATAATACTTACCTGTTTGAGAAAGGTTACTAATTGGAGATACTCACGATCATATTCTGTTGTGCCAACGCATTGTAAATGTTCTTGCCTGGTGTTCTATTCCAAGTATTGACTTCTCACCGTGGATACTAGGGGTGAAATAATAACGCATTTTTAATATTGGTGAAAATACTTTAATTGATAAAACCCTTCAGGTTCGTGCCATCAGGACACGAGACACGCATAGCACGCCCATCTGGCACAAATAGTGACGATTCGATGCGTTACTCACTAGACGTTCAAAGGGAGAAAATTTCCGAAGCCGTGTGAAAATTTCTCCCTTGAATGTCTAGTGCGATACTAAACATCAAAATAGTATCGGAAGGCGATATCGGAAGAAAAATATCGAATATGACATATTCGATATGTCAACATTGTTTTGGGATTTTTTTTTTTTACCAATATCAGTGATACTAACGATAGAATATCGTTAGAAAAATACTGATTTCACTGATCTCGAATGTGTTTTAGCATCTTTTTTAGTCAATATAAGTGATCTCGATATAATATCGAAAGAAAAAATAGCAGCTAGTGACGACACTATTGTGTTTCTCGAGTTTAAAATAATAACAATTGTTTAAATTAACAATGTCAGTAAATCTGATGATATTGCAAGCAAAATGGTAAACGTTCGATCAGGGTTTGCGTCTTCGTTTTCATCAATCCATCAGATACATAATATGAAATGGCGAACGCGATATCGAAACTTTAAGAAGTGATGACGATGTCTTGTTTCTCTTCCAATACCTATCGACTATTAGAGGTGTGTAAGACACGGTCATTTGGCGGATTCGAATCCCAAACGGTCACTCATTACAGAGACCAGGTCTTTTGAATCCGTTCGCCCGTTCATTACGTTCACATACCAACTCAATCAGTGAAATGAACCTTTGTAGGTTTTTAGAGAGGCAGTTGGGTCTTTGATTAAACTAATTAATATTATGGAGAAATATTGTTCAATAATATACTTAGCTTGGGCTCTTGATGGCAAGAAATGAATAAAAAAAAATACTTTCCCTGATAAATCGGTTAAGTTGTTATTTTGAGACACTAAAGTATCGACACTCAAGCCAAACGGTGCATGGGATATCAACTCGAATACGATACAGTATCGATACTTTTGTAACAATACCCAACCCAAGCGCTTTTTTTCCTCATAGAAAAATAAGATAATGCGCTAATTACCAAAATACAGTAATTCATAAATAAGTTTTTTTTATTGCAAAATAATAAAGAGTTCTTACAATACGATTACTTACCAAAGTGGTTAACCAAAGAGTCCAGAAACCAACAAATAATTCGGATTTGAAATTTAAAAGGAAGCGATCAGAACACAAACACAAGACTAACAACCAGCCGGTCAGAAGTCACACAAAAAAAGAGCGAGTCGGTAAACCGAACCAGTTGGAATCAAACAAACAACGTCCATAAGGATCCATAGATTCAGGTCGTGACTCGAAAAAATGCTGAGTCGAAAAACCGAACGAGTCCGAGTAAGTGAGGAGGCGATTTGAATGAATCAAATGAGCTAAAAGACAAAAACGAACGAATGATTGATTCGAATCGTATGAATCAGTCTGAGTCTTTTTTGGCTTTCAGGTCATGAATTCGAATGAACCAGTCTTTGAGTCTTTTTTGTCTTTCAGGTCATCGATTCGAATGAATCATTCGTTCGTTTTTGTCTTTTAGCTCATTTGATTCATTCGACACTCTTTTTGGTCCATAGTTCATTCGGACTACACTTGGATGATGGAAGGTTTTGCTTAGAAAACCACTCCTTTCCGTTGATACTTCCATGTAAAAATGTTGTTGATACTTCCATAGAAAACCACTCCTTTCTGTTGATGTACTCCATGGACTCCCAAGTAATTTTCACACATTCTTAATCCATGTACAAACATGGATGTATACAAATACATTATAAATCCATGTTGCGGGCAATTAATTTGTTTTGTTGGCCTTCTGCCGTTGTTTTCGGAATATTTTCAGAAAACTCGATTGGTGGGATGATGAACGAATGACCGTGTTAATTTTGGCAACCCGTTCAGTTCAGACAAGGTCGTTTTGAAGATAAGGTCTTTTCAATACGTTCACTCCTGACCGACACAACTCTATCGACTATCGAGCGTGAGGACTGTACTTCGGACATAGTGGGTTGCCATGTTATTTCAACATTGTTGTTTATGTGTTGCGTTCATCTTCCGTTTCTATTTATTTATTTTTTATATTTTTTAGGAGCAATGAATAAATAACAGTTGGATTGAATATAACCATCACAACCGATAATTTTTTTTCATTCGATATCAATATTTTCCTTTCAATATTCGATAACATAGCAAGAAAAATATAGTAAATATCGAAACAAAATATCCATGTCAATAATTATCGGAAGTATCAAATCGTCACTAGACACAAAAGCACACTTCGTGTGTCTTCTGAGATAAAACGCCCTTCAGGCTTTATAACGGTTACTCCAGATCTTCAATCGACGAGACAACCTCAGAGACACTACCATCGTCACAGGTGAATACCCTTGCTTACCCTAAACTCAGCGTAGATCATAATATTATTATAGATCGACTATATTATAGTTTCGTTATTTACTCGTGGACCCCCCCCCCCCCCCCACAGTAACAAAGCCCCTCAAGGTTTAGAAGGTTACTAACAGCTTACAAATTGGTGGCAGCGGTGGGATCATCCTCTTACGACTGCTATTCAGTTCTGTGAGCCAAAACACGACACGACCGACTTACATCCGTCAGACTTTCGTAATTATCATTAATGTTAACGGTTAGTCCCTCATCCTATTATAAAAATGTATTACTGTTTTAAATTGATGAAAAAACTACCGTAAAACCGTCAAACTTTACCCCAACAGGGGTAACTTTACCCCAAAAAGTGAGAATCTTCAATTGTGACGTAAGCGGGGTAGAACTTAGATAAAAGTTATTGTGTTTTCGTTATTCTCCACATCCCAGAAAATCGATGCGGCTTGCGATGGCGCCTTTGTCCATGTTATCAGCCATAATTTCCTGTTCAGCTGTTTTTGTCCTGATTCTCGTGCTCCAAAATTTCTTCCATATCAGGTGTTTGGAGTGGATTTACCAGGCAAGCCCCCATCATATCATTTTCAATGTCTTATTTTGAACAAAATACACTAATCAAATTCTCAAAAAGTGTTTTTGTACTAGTAGGACCACTGAGCAAACTGGGGAGTGGGAGAGTATTAAATAAATACACATTAGATAGAGTTATAGCGAATGGAGCGAGGAGATGCGAGCAGCTCGAGATCGGTAATAAGACTGGGGAGGGGACCCAACTCATTAGGAGTGGTAGTGAGGGGTAGAGGGGGAAGACACTAGTCCAAAGTCGAGCCACTGATAGAACATCCCCCTTTTCCAAATTCGGATTTATTAAGATTTTTTTTTTTTTTTTTCAAATACATACATGCATGATAAATACATTTTGATGATCTCCATTTTATAGATCTACTTACAAAAAAAATTCAAATAGGTACATAAATTATTACAAGTCCACCATTCCTTTTCTTTTCGAAGCTGAATTAAATGAATTACCTAATGTATAATAATTATTATAAATATACAAGAAAGTTGAAAAAAAATTGTTCAACATAGACACCTACATTAATGTTGCACATAGGACCCAAACCAGTCTGGCTTTTTTCTCTCTCTAACAGGTCTAGGCTGAGTGACAGTATCTGGTTTTAGAACACTTTCAACAGGAGTTTTTCTAAACCTATGGACTTACGAGGTGAAGTTTGCGTTGAAGTTCGAGAAGTTTTAATAGGAGAAGTTTGCATTTCTGTCTCCTTAAGAGTTGGATTAGGAATATTTGGGAGTGGATTTTGGGTAGGCCTTGCATACGCTGTTGGTGAGGGTACATTTCGTTTTTCAGTTTCTTTGTGGTATGGTGCAGGAACCAAAAACCATCTATTTCTGCGGTACGTTCCTCCACCACTACACCTAACTACAAATGACCTAGGCTCAGGACCTATTTTAATTATTCGTCCATAATCCCTCAAATCCGTTACCCACACTCCATCATTAATTTTCAACTCAGGTAAATTGGGAACAACCCTATGCCTTTTATTGTACTTGTCATACTGCCTCTGTTTAATTTGTTTTTCTTTTATAATTACTTGAGACGAATTAACTGATTTATTCAACTGACTAGGAAGGATTGGTAGGGTGGATCTCAATTTCCTATTCATCAACAATTCCCCTGGAGTGAATCCATTTTCCAAAGGAGTTGTTCTATAAGCTAACAGGGCTTCTGAAATGTCATCTGGATTCTTTTTTATCAAATTCTTTGCAACACGAACAGCTGCCTCAATAGCCCCATTAGATTGACTATAAAACGGCGAACTAGTTACGTGTTCGAAATTAAATTTACGGGCAAATTCTTTGAATGGACCCTCAAATTGAGGACCATTGTCGCTCCGGACAATTTTGGGTATCCCAAATCTTGAAAAACAATCTGAAAGTTTTTTAATGACATTAATAGTCGCTAATGAATGTAGACAGTAAATCTCGAAAAACCTAGAATAATAATCAGTGATAATTAAATACCATTTATTTAGTTTAAACAAATCCACTGCAACTGTTTGCCATGGTCCAGATGGTATTTCGGTTCTAAAATGGGATTCTTTGGGATTTACCCTATGCTCTACGCATTTCGGGCAATTTTTAATCAATTTTTCGATTTGACTCGAAAGACCAAGCCACCACAAAGACATTTTAGCTCTCTCTCGACATTTTGAAATTCCCAAATGACCAGAATGAATGAAATTAAGACATTCCAACTGCAGTGAAGGAGGAATCATAATTCTCGAACCCTTAGCAAGAATAGAATCGAGAACACAAAATTCATTGCGATACTGATAATAAGGAGCCATTTCTGGGGCCAATGAAGACTGTTTAGGCCACCCAGAAACGCAAAAAAGTTTCAGTTTCTCACAAATTTGATCTTTGGATTGTTCAAATTTAATTTTTTCCAAATATGCATCTTTTATTGGCAATGATTTTACGACGCTACAGACAAATTGTTCTGTTTCTTCAAACAAATCGAAACTAGAATCGTTTGAATCCTTGCGTGGATTTCTAGATAAGCTATCAGGTACTACCAATTGTTTTCCTGGAGTGTACCGAACTGAATAATTATAACGCATCAAACGTAATCTTAATCTCAATCAATCTAGGGGTCAGTTCATCAATAGGTTTGGTCTGCAAAATTTGCAATAAGGGCTTATGATCAGTTTCTGAAATTATTTTTAGACCTGTAACATATTCTGAAAATTTTTCTGTTGCCCAAGTAAGAGCCAAAGTTTCCCTTTCTATCTGACTAGTCCATTTTTTCTCAGAATCTCTCAAAGTCCTAGAAGCATAGGCAACTGTTTCACGATTACCATCCTTTTCCTGGATTAAGCATGCGCCCAATCCATAAGAGGAACTATCCGCACTCACAACTATTTGCTGAGTAGGATCATAGAATGCTAATAGAGGAGCCTGCTTTAAACTTTCTTTGATTTTATTGAAAGAATTTTCATGATCTTGACTCCAAACAAACATGACGTCATCCTTCAGTAGATCATTTAGCGGTTTCAAAATCAAACTTCTATCTTTCACAAATCTAGACGAAAAATTAATTAATCCCAAAAATTGTTGGACCTCCGTTTTATTGGTCGGAGTGGGAAATTCACCTATTGCTTCCACTCTAGCTGGATCAATCGAAATTCCCTGATCAGAGATGATGTGTCCTAGATAACTTAACTGATTGACACAGAATACACTTTTACTCTTGTTTATGGTTACACCTTCATCACGAAATCTTTCCAAAAGTTGCATCAAAATTCGATCATGTTCCTCTCTAGTTGATGCGAAAACCAAAAAATCGTCGATGTGAAATACTACACCCTTCAAGTTTTCAGCAATCTTAGCTACTTTAGCAGAAAAATATTCAGGAGCACACGAAACTCCAAATGGAAGAGACTTGAACATAAATCGACCGAAAGGAGTTATGAAAGTAGTTAAATGTTGACAAGAATCCTCTAGCCTAACTTGATAAAATCCTGAATTCAGGTCGATTTTCGAAAAATGCTTGGCACCTTTCAATTGAGCCAATATTACCTCAACACTAGTAATCGGAAAATAAGGGCGTTTTACGTAATTGTTTAGTTTGGTGTAATCACAACACATTCTAACACTATCACCTTTTGGTATAACGACAATAGGAGAGCACCATTCTGTCGGTTCAGTGACTGGTGCAATAATATCTAATTTTTGCAAACGGTCCAATTCGGCCTTCAATTTATCCAAAAGCGCTATAGGAACCACACGTGGTGCACTTTGCACATGTGGAACATAATTATCACATAATTTGATGTCTACTTTCCCTTTAAAAGTACCAAGTTCATTGAATACTTCCGGAAAATCCTTCTGGATTTTTTCGAACAAATTCTGAGATTCCGAAATTTTGCACACTTCAGTAGATGGTTTGAAATTCAAAGAAATCAAATTCATTTTAAAAATAGCTGGTCTCCCTAGTAAGGGATGTTTGAATTTTTTTACTACATAAAATTTGATAAAATATTTTTTATTTTCATGTATTATTTGCAAATTTAAGCTACCTACACTTTCCAGAGTTTCGCCAGATGGGCCATAAAACTGTTTAATAGGACCCTCGATCATGGACATAAATGATTCTGGAATCAATTCTAGTGGATAACAGCTGACATCTGCTCCACTATCAACTTCGATACCAACATATTTCTTGAATGTAGCAATATGCAAATTTATCATCAATTTACGATCTTTAACAGAATTTACATGAACGCCTCCAATGAATGCTTTATTTTGATCAAATTGCGAATCGTCATCTGAATCTGTATACTGATAATTTACCTCATGTATCTTCTTAGCTGACCTACATGCCTTAGCCCAATGACCAGGTTTGAAGCAACGGTTGCAGACTGTCCTCTTAGCTGGGCAGGCAATCCTCTCATGCCAGGAAGTAGCGCAATATTGACATTTGCGTCCATGTCCGGTTGGCGTAGAAGTCGATCCTCTTCCCCTTGACTCAGAAGTACCATGGGACGGATTTGAATGACGGTCTCTTGACTCTTGCTTCCGGTAGGAGCCTCTACCACGTCGGCCTCTGTAGGATGACTGGGTTGGTCCTCGGTGGTTTGACCATACAGCATTGACCTGCTGATGTTCTTGCCGAATAGCTTTATTGTGAAGCGCTTGAGCCTCTGCCTGACGAGCGCTAGTTATAGCTTCTGCGAGAGTGAGTGTAGCTTTCAGCTGTAATTCTTCACTTGTCTTCCGATCGAGCATTCCAAGCAAGATTTGATCGCGGATAAGTTCATCTTTTAGTCTGTCAAATTCGCAGTGTTCAGCCAACACATGCAATGCTGTGATGAATGAATCAACAGTTTCCCCGGGCTTTTGATGACGGGAGTTGAACATGAATCTTTCGTAAGTCACATTCTTTTTCAAAACAAAGTGGTCATCTAGTTTCTTTAGAAGATCTTCAAATGTTGTAGGTTGAGTTGGAAATTGAGCCACGATTTCTTCTGCCTTCTCGCCTAAAATGTACAAAAGAGCATCCACTTTCTCGGTATCTGTTCGTTTATTGCCTCCACTGACATTCATGAATCGTTGAAAACGTTTTTTCCACGTTGGCCATTGACTTGGATTGGAAACATCGAACGGTTCGGGCGGACGAACTTGAAAGAATCCTTTATCATTAGAGACTGAAGGCTGCGCTGGCGGGTTTGACATTGTTTACAACACAGTTGGTAAGAAGGTAAGAACACGATGAATGATATTGACTCTCACCTCTGGTTAACAACAACTGGATCGAGAAGTGACGGCGATAACTCACGATGCAAGCTGAGACAGGAGCGTCAGAGTTGAGGAAATAACTTCTCAATTCTGCGAAACGAGGTGCGTTTTCCCGAGAATATTTCGATAATAATCGAAAACGATCGTCGGATTTAATAAACCACCTGCTGCCACCATGTACTAGTAGGACCACTGAGCAAACTGGGGAGTGGGAGAGTATTAAATAAATACACATTAGATAGAGTTATAGCGAATGGAGCGAGGAGATGCGAGCAGCTCGAGATCGGTAATAAGACTGGGGAGGGGACCCAACTCATTAGGAGTGGTAGTGAGGGGTAGAGGGGGAAGACACTAGTCCAAAGTCGAGCCACTGATAGAACAGTTTTCTTAGTTATGCCTTCGTTTACCAAAAATTTGATGGTAACTACTCCAAAAACAGGGTATCTTTACTCCACTTTAAAGGTAGCCTCACTCATATTTTTCTTATTTAATCTCGAGAAATATTTGAGTTTTATAATTTTCGCAGTGTTGAATGTAAGGTTTCTAGTGTATCTCATGTCAGAAGTTGGAGATGGGGAGAAGAAATGAGAAAAAAGCTTGGTACGCGCCCCTACCGAAACTTTACAACTGAACAGCTGCATTATGATATGAACATAAACGTGCTTTGGTCTCATAAGTTGTGATTTACAATATTATTTACTCGTGGGTTAACTTTGAAATTTACCATTGCAATTCAGTTAAAAGTTATCGAATGTGAAACAGACTTTTTCTGTGATTTTGTCAAGTCGTTCGTTTATTGTCCTTTAATATTTCTTTACTTGTAGAAAGTTTTGCTCGATTACCTACATAAGTCTGTCTACACTGGAAGACTGAAATTTTGATCTCTAAACCAGAAATATTGCATTTCAAGCAAATTCGTTGAAATGAACGATCATTGGAATTTATATTTTTCTTAGGTATAACTTGTATTTTTTAAGCTGAAAAGTTCAATTTTTCAGAATATATTTTATAATAATATAATAAATACTTGATATTATCATGTATTTCTAGGGTACCGTCAAACTTTACCCCAAGATTTACTCCAAAACATTTCCAAATACAATTTCTCCCACTCGAAATGGGTTGTATTGATTTTTTTTTAATAAGTGAATTGATCTTCAGGGCTTCCTGAACATTTTGAGTGGTCGAGCTCATTGATCAGATAATTGTAACCCCCCTATTAAATTGTTTAAACGTTAAAGTGAAGTTACCTACGAGTGCGTCTATCTTTACCTACTCCACTCTGAAACATATTGTTTAGTAATGCATGCATTCCAGGGGACGTCCCATTGGATAAGCATTAGATCAGTTAACCAGTTGGTAAGCGATAAAACTGTTCACTCGATGTAATTTATTTATTACTTTAGGCAAGAAATACTGACACCCCCCCCCCCCCCCACCATTATCCACCTTAACATTTCTAGCGGCATGGGAGCCTCGAATCTGAAGAGCATTTTAAAATTCATGATCTACGATACCCAACATCCGAATTCGAGTTCACCCCCCCCCCCCCCCCACCACCACCACCAATGGTGCCAGTCTGGCACCAAAGCGGAAATACGTCGTAACATTGAACTTTCATCTGTTAGTTTTGGTAGGCAGTCCGTCGAAGTTCACATCCGTATTCAAGGTGAAACACGAAATAAGAGGTTTATGGCATCATGGCACCACAGTGGCACCACTATTAGTTCCATGGCGGTACAGAGAATTATTCATGAAAATCCGGAGGTATAATGAGAATTTTTCTTCAATTTCAAAGCTTGGGTACAATTAGTAAGCAGAAAAGGAACCGAAATATTGAAAAATCGGATATTTTGTGAATATTATCCCCCCACTCACCTCCTCCCCTTGCGAATTTTGGTACTCTAGTAAAATCATGTACAACTCGGAAGTTATTTGAGTCAAACAAAAAAAGAAACACGCAAATCGGTTGGAAATTGAGGCCTGGGCAGAGTTTACAAGATTATGCACGCAAACGCACGTTTTTTAAGCATTAACCCCCCCCTTTTTCCCTCTGAAAAGGAAAAATTCGAAATTCCGGCGCCGTAGTGCACAACTAGATAGTATTCCGCGTCAAACGAAAAAAGAACCACGAAAATCGTTTGAGAACTAAGGCCTGGGCAGAGTACACAAGATTATGCCCAAAAACGCACGTTTTTTAAGCATTAACCTCCCCTTAAAAGGCAAAATTCGAAATTCCAGCTACGTAGTGCACAACTAGATAGTTTTCCGCGACGAACAAAAAAAGAACCTTGAAAATCGGTTGAGAACTAAGGCCTGTGCAGAGTACACAAGATTTTGTTACACACACACACACACACAGACATACACCTATGGTTTTTTTCGCGGATTTGGATTCAGAATGGTCTAAAACGGATTACTGTGTGGTTATTTTTTTTTTTCTGTTGATTGTTGTCCAACATCACCCCAGATCGATCGCATAAGGACGCCCAAGTCTTACTGTGGGACGTCCTAAAAACCCACGGTTATCGCAACAGAAACGGGCAGTGGTGCAATGTTACCAGTTGGGATTGAATTCATTACCCCAGAAATACTGATAATATCAAGTATTTATAATATTATTATAAAATATATTCTGAAAAATTGAACTTTTTAGCTTAAAAAATACAAGTTATACCTAAGAAAAATATAAATTCCAATGATCATTTATTTCAACGAATTTGCTTGAAATGCTATATTTCTGGTTAAGAGATCACAATTTCAGTCTTCCAGTATAGACAGACTTATGTAGGTAATCGAGCAAAACTTTCTACAAGTAAAGAAATATTAAAGGACAATAAACGAACGACTTGACAAAATCACAGAAAAAGTCTGTTTCACATTCGATAACTTTCAACTGAATTGCAATGGTAAATTTCAAAGTTAACTCACGAGTAAATAATATTGTAAATCACAACTTATGAGACCAAAGCACGTTTATGTTCATATCATAATGCAGGTGTTCAGTTGTAAAGTTTCGGTAGGGGCGCGTACCAAGCTTTTTCTCATTTCTCCTCCCCATCTCCAACTTCTGACATGAGATACACTAGAAACCTTACATTCAACACTGCGAAAATTATAAGACTCAAATATTTTTCGAGATCAAATAAGAAAAATATGAGTGAGGCTACCTTCATCCCAACCTTTATAGTAGAGTAAAGATACCCGGTTTTTGGACTAAAGTTACCATCAAATTTTTGGTAAACAAAGGCATAACTAAGAAAACACTTTTTTGAGAATTTGATTAGTGTATTTTGTTCAAAATAAGATATTGAAAGTGATATGATGGAGGCTTGCCTGGTAAATCCACTCCAAACACCTGATATGGAAGAAATTTTGGAGCACGAGAAACAGGACAAAAACAGCTGAACAGGGAACTATGACTGATAACAGCTGATAACATGGACAAAGGCGCCATCGCAAGCCGCATCGATTCTCTGGGATGTGGAGAATAACGAAAACAAAATAGCCAACTTTTATCCAATTTCTACCCCGCTTACGTCACAATTGAAGATTCTCACTTTTGGGGTAAAGTTACCCCTTGTGGGGTAAAGTTTGACGGTTTTACGGTAATGAATTCAATCCCGACTAGTAACATTGCATCACTGCCCGTTTCTGTAGCGATAACCGTGAGTTTTTCAGAATGGAGTAAAGATAGACGCACTCGAAGGTAACTTTACTCCAACATTTAAACAATTAAATAGGGGGGTTACAATTATCTGATCAATGAGCTCGACCACTTAAAATGTTCAGGAAGCCCTGAAGATCAATTAACTTATTAAAAAAATCAATTTAACCCATTTCGAGTGGGAGAAATTGTATTTGGAAATGTTTTGGAGTAAATATTGGGGTAACGTTTGACGGTTTTACGGTATACGAAATATTAATTTACTAATTAAATGATCAACTATCTCAGTTGACGGTTGGCCCTACAAAATCTGGGTGGTGTCAAAAACCGTAGTCATTTTAAATTGGGAATGACGACAGATGGATGAAATTTCTACTAGATTGGGCGATCAATATATAGATAGACTCAAATTGCACCTTGCAACGTATACATATATATGTAGTATACATAAAATATAGTCCTATACATAAAATTAAATAGTTGTATACATAAAATAAAGTAGTTGTTTACATAAAACGCCAACTGTACGTAGGGGTCGTGGGAGTGGAGAGAGTCGGCGAAAATCGAGACCGGAGGAGTTGGCGTTGGGGGTGGGAAAAGTCGGAGTTGGGGGCGGGAAAAGTCGGAGTTGGGGGCGGGAGAGTCGGAATTGGTGGTGGGAGGAGTCGGGGGAATCGTTTTTGCCTACTTTTAATAGGCTTTTCATAATAATATGTTATAATAATTTCTATAATAATATGTGACTGCCGGAAGGCGCCTGCGTGGGAACCATTTCATTGGGCACCTTGCTTAGCATATGACTTCCATGGTAGAACCTGTGAGTACTCAACTTAACTCAACTGAAAAAAATCTATTTCCTCGATTAGTCGATACCAAGTCCTACAGGTTCACCTGATATGCATCATACGGATGGTGGAGAGTACACTTATCAGCACGGGTTTACTAACATTGTTTCCGTTACATTTTCAATATATTTATTTATTTATTTTTTTTTTTTTGTTTACAGGTGAGTAACATGAGTTGTTGGAACCTCGTAAGTACCTACTAGGACAGACATACAGGGTGAGTATCCTATGAATAGAGTTGATCCATTTCTTGACGTCATCATAAAATAGACAAAACTCCATCTTGGAGTGCTGACAGCGTCACACCAGTCCTGGACCTCAACATATTTGTGTTGGCAGTACAGTTAACCCAGGTGACTCACATATCACTTAAAACATAAATGACACGAGGGCGGTTAAATTATTAAATAGACTTTTTGTTTGTTTACACAAAGGTTTACAATTGTTCTGTTTAGATCACGCATCTGCGAAGAACACAGGTTTGCAATTGTTACCACCTACCTACTAAGTTTTCGCTTCACAATAAAGATTATTTTGAAGAAAATACGCTTCACACTAAATTCGGAAAATTGGGGGTTGTGGGTGCTTTCACTAGGAAATTTTGATTAGTGCTTGCTAAGAACGCATAACTTGAGTATAACTAAAACATACGAACAACGATCGCACTTTTGTCAGCTGAAATTTGAACGAAGATTGGGCCTCTTTCGCGATTCACACTCAAGTTTCTGATTTGTAGTAAGTCCAACCCTGAAGTTCTTATAGGGAGCGAACGGTTGGTCCTACAGAGCTCTTGGTGGTCTCATTCGATTCTAAAAATTCATTACTATTTTAAATTAATCAAAAAACAAAACCTTCATATCAAAATTTTCTAAGCTGGGGCGTTCTGAAAATTCCAGCTCTTATTTTTCTACCCTTAAAAGTGACCTACATCAACCAAAATTTTCGGAGCACAATGAAGAACTTCACCATGTCGGAATTTCCAATTTTTGACATGAAAATCGGATTCAGCACCTCGAAAAACCCCCAACGGCAAACTATCAACCCGTACTTCCAAATTTACGAATAAACAAAACAGTGCAGAAAATATGAGCGTTTATAAAATCCGGGAGGATGACGTCAACAAGGAATAGTTCGTTCACGGCCGCTTGAAGCGCTGAGATCGTGAAATCTATAGTCCCCAGATGCAACATTTCACATAACCACTAAAGATCGAAATCAAAGAGCTGTAGAAAAAATAGAAAAAGCAAGATGGGGAAAATTAGGTTTCCCCGGTTTTTGTTTGATAACTTTCCTCTTAGATAACACGGTTTCGTCATACCATCGGGCAACACTAGGAGGAGATGGCGATCCGAACAGCCAATCAGCGAGCCTTTCCGCTACACGTTGAAGAGGTCCGTTTTCCTGGTTACTTTTTGAAATCATAAATTTTGATTGTCTCCCAAAAATTACAGGAGACATATTTTCCGAAATCAACCCAATTTCCATCCATCCCACACTAGACCCCAAATGGAGCCTACATACCAAATTTCACCAAAATCGGTCCCTAGCCTGCTATACTAATGTATTTCGAAAATCCTTGGAAATATCAAATTTTGGTACTACTTTCAAACTTTGAGCGCCGGTAATCTAGGGAAATATTAACCCGGAACGAACGGCGACCGACTGAGACCCCCCGATTGCGCATGCGCAGGTCTTCGGAACTGCTGAGAGGGGTGTTCAATAATGGCGGACGTGTGATAGTGTGACACCACCCAACGGAAAGACGAACCACCGATAGTTTTATCATCACTAATCGGAACCCTCGATCGTTTGGATTCGGGAAAGTTCGCAGATTTCAATGGAGCGGGGAAGCTTCCGGGGGGCGGTTTAATTGGCGAAAACTCGCTGACGGCGGATGTTGGGTAAAAGGTCCGTCGGGGAGGAAGAAGGTTTTCCCTTCCCAAGTTGGAAGGAACCTTAATCGCCTTTTATCAGGAGGGCTACCAGCTGAGTGCTCCCCTCGACGGTCGTTCTCGTCGATTGGCCATCTAGGAGAGGCGGGGGAATCTGGTATTTACATTCTTCCTCCGTCGTCTCTGAATGGGTTTGTGACTATTCCCAGGTGCCAGAGCTCCCAGCCGGTGGAAACTTAGCGGATAATGGTTTACTCACAAAGACGCCACACAAGGGAATTTTGGTCTGAAGATGAGACCACAATATTCATTCCTAATCCATATCTAATCAATAACACAGAGTGAACACCTCTAAGGTGTCCAATACTCAAGGGTCGATAATAAAAGAAGGGACACGGGGAAAAAGAATCAAACTCCATTTTTTGGCCAAATTGATATAAGCACGCCATCCTGTAGCTTGGGAGAATGGGGTATTTCAGTCAATTTTTCTTCAATTTTTTTTTTTCAAAAGAGTATGGCTCAGGAATGACGGTAATCGGATCTGTTCGTCGAGAAAATGTTTTTAAAAAATCAGAGAAGCTAAGGAAAGTTGAAGATTTGAACGGAATGACGTAGCTAGCCAACTGTCTTTGAAAAAATTATTCATGCACAGAAACCCTTGGAGGACCTCTTGGATACTACAAAATACTACTCACACACGCGCGTGGCATGAGTGATCTCTTTAATTAATTTTTCGACCACATGTTATAGTGTCATTGGGCTTGAAGTTGTAGTATATAGGTTTTCAAGGGTGCTGAATCCAAATTTGAGGTCAAAAACCTGAATTTCCGACATACCCCATTAGAACCTAGGGGTAGTTTCACTTTGAGGAAGAAAGGTCGCATTCATTCGTTTTAAAGCTAAAACACATACGGCGCTCCGGTGAAGGAAGATCACTGTCCGATTTAAATAAAAACCCCTTCCCACTCCTTTGCATGAGTTCTACGTCATCACACCAAAGATTCATTGAGCCCTAAAGCTCCTACTTCGGAGAATATCAGACAGATGACGTGTTCTCTCCCTCGCCTGCGTTGGTGATGACTCATGCCTGCACTGGGTTTTCCTACACGTCACTTTATTGGAGAACTAACGAACTAGATGAATGACATTACAAGAATCATATAAAATGTGAATGGCTAAGTATAAAAATTGAGAGATCGTTAGAATTTTTAGAACTTTCTGAGACCACCCGGAGCTCTGTAGGACAAACCGTTCGCTCCCTACGAGAATTTAACGGTTTTACGTACGATAATTCAGAAACACAAGTGTGAATGGCAAAAGAAACACTTTAGATGTGTTTGATAACAATAACGATTAATAACGACGATCGCGATTCTGCAGACGCGAAATAGCGACAACTGTCGCTCAGTCGTCGCTATTTCGGCCGAAAAGTGTCGTTACCATCTCGACGGCTCGAAACCCCCCGGTATGAACTACCACAACCGTCTTTATGAAACATATTGTTTAGTAATGCATGCATTCCAGGGGACGTCCCATTGGATAAGCATTAGATCAGTTTAACCAGTTGTTAAGTGATAAAACTGTTTCACTCGATGTATTTTATTTATTACTTTAGGCAAGAAATACTGACAACCCCCCCCCCCCCACCATTATCCACCTTAACATTTCTAGCGGCATGGGAGCCTCGAATCTGAAGAGCATTTTGAAATCCATGATCTACGATACCCAACATGCGAATTCGAGTTCACTCCCCCCCCCCCCACCACCTCCCCAACGCCAACAATGGTGCCAGTCTGGCACCAAAGCGGAAATACGTCGTAACATTGAACTTTCATCTGTTAGTTTTGGTAGGCAGTCCGTCGAAGTTCACATCCTTATTCAAGGTGAAACACCATAAAACCCAAGAAATATGAGGTTTATGGTGCCCTGGCACCATGGTGGCACCACTTTTATTTCCATGGTGGTACAGAAAGTAATTCATGCAAATCCTAAGGTATAATGAGAATTTTTCCTCAATTTCAAAGCTTGGGTACAATTAGTAAGCAGTAAAGGAACCGAAATATTGAAAAATCGGATATTTTGTGAATATTATCCCCCCACTCACCCCCTCCTCTTGAGAATTTTGGTACTCTGGTAAAATCATGTACAACTCGGAAGTTATTTGAGTCAAACAAAAAAAGAAACACGCAAATCGATTGGAAATTGAGGCCTGGGCAGAGTTTACAGGATTATGCCCGCAAACGAACGTTTTTTAGCATTAACCCCCCCTTTAAAAAGCAAAATTCAAAATTTCGGCGCCGTTGTGCACAACTAGATAGTTTTCCGCGTCGATGAAAGAAAGAACCACAAAAATCGGTTGAGAACTGAGGCCTGGGCAGACGACACAAGATTATGCCCAAAAACACACGTTTTTTGAGCATTAACCCCCCCCCTTCACCTCCTTAAAAGGAAAAATTCGAAATTCCGGCGACGTAGTGCACAACTAGATAGTTTTCCGCGTCGAACAAAAAAAGAACCAGGAAAATCGGTTGAGTACTAAGGCCTGTGCAGAGTACACAAGATTTTGTTATACACACACACAGACATACACCTATGATATTTTTCGCGGATTTGGATTCAGAATGGTCTAAAACGGATTACTGTGTGGTTATTTTTTTTTTTCTGTTGAGTGTTGTCCAACTTCACCCAAGATCGATCGCATAAGGACGCCCAAGTCTTACTGTGGGACGTCCTAAGAAGGAGCTTAAAACGCTCTTTAATTCCTAACCTATTCGAAGTCATATTTCAGTTTCCGAGTTGCTGTGTGCATTTCCGTATTGTGGGTTATTAGTTTTGTTAATCAAATCATTTTGAGAATAAAATTGATACATACCTACGTACATGATTTCTAATGAACATTTTAAAAATAATATCCGCCCGTCATAATAAGCAGTTTATTCGTCGTTTTAATTTGTGTTACTTGATTTTTTTCTACAATTGTATTAGACAAAAATCGTAGTATTTACATCATTTCAAGCTATTAATTCGTATAGCAATTCATGTACTCTATTGAACATAGTCAAGGAATTGAGTTTTTAACAACCCATCGAACTATCAACATCATTTTTCATATCAACATTGAATGATAATGTCCATGTGACAATAAGTAAGGTTGAAACAATGAAAATAATTATACTGTCATTTTCGGAAATTGGTAGGTAATTACGTAAAATTAAAATAGTTTGCTTATAAAATAGGTAGATCCTAGTTGAATTTTTTACTATTTTATAAAATGTGTGTCTGCATAAAAACTTCCTAAAATGAGAAGAACCCCTAAAATTGATAATTTTTCGCTAAAATAATTGTGCTGATAATGCTCTCTTTTATACCAACTTACCTGCTATTACCTGAGAAAATATTTACCACGAATTTACGATTGTTTATATCCGTAATCTACATCGACGGTAGGAGAGAATATGACGTGGTAGATGAAAATTGTAACATAAAATTGACTTGAAGAAATACGAATGGGAAGGTAGAAAAATAAATTACGTCATGAATCTTAAGTTTTATTGAATACAATAACATTATGTTCATTCAGTCTTATAACTTACATGAAACTTTACATGAGTAAAACAGCGATTCATACATTTTGAAGTAAAATAGATGTCAATTTTGTTCTGAAAAGACATCGAGAACTCCGAAATGTTCGTTAGAAGGGGGCAGGCAGGTACTTGTTTCCCGGAATCTGTAACAATAATGTATACCGCACACAATTAGGCAGTTAGCTATGGACTTCTCACTCGAAGTAGTTGAAAGTACCAATAAGTATGGATGTGTGAGTATGTACGAGTATAAACGATAAATAACAAGACGATTCATTACCTTGTAGTAAGATGGACAGGCAGTTGATTATTCGAAGCATCGTGGACGGACGAAATTCATACCAATGTGACTGATGAATTCGATTTATGAAAAGTAATTCTTTCCATTTATCATTATTCCTTGATACGAAAGCACGAATCACAAGAAAAATTCCGTTTTAAACGCGTCATTCCTTTATATATTCACCACGGGAAAAAATATGAATCCGACATTTTGCAAACTGCAGTGAATTTCTACTACCCGTGATAACAATTGGAAACTATTATCAATACGTTTTCCGATTGGCTAAAAATCACGCGTTGCTACCTTTCGCTCGCCCTAGAGCGAAATATTGTCAGATCACATAGCGACGTCGTTATTTTGAAATGCAACGACCAAACTTCGTTATGCCCGATTATAGAATTCCAATTTCGTTATCGACCTGTCGTTGCACGGGAGGGATACCGAATTCGACGCCATAACGTCAACCAAATTGCGAGCTACAGAATCGGCCTACAGGCCTCATTTCCAACCGATTTGCGTGTTTCTTTTTTTGTTTGACTCAAATAACCGCCGAGTTGTACATGATTTCACCAGAGTACCAAAATTCGCAAGGAGAGCGGGTGAGTGGGGGGATAATATTCACAAAATATGCAATTTTTCAATACTTCGGTTCCTTTACTGCTTACTAATTGTACCCAAGCTTTGAAATTGTGGAAAAATTCTCATTATACCTTAGGATTTGCACGAATTACTTTCTGTACCACCATGGAAATAAAAGTGGTGCCACCATGGTGCCAGGGCACCATAAACCTCATATTTCTTGGGTTTTTTGGTGTTTCACCTTGAATACGGATGTGACATTCGACGAACTGCCTACTAGAAGGTGCCTGCTAGAAGTGTTAAGGTGGTTAATGGGGGGGGGAAGGGGGTGTCACTATTTCATCCCTAAAGTAATAAATAAATTACATCGAGTGAAACAGTCTTATCGCTTAACAACTGGTTAAACTGATCCAATACTTACCCAATGGGACGTCCCCTGGAATGCATGCATTACTAAGCAATATGTTTAATTTTCCTATTCTAAATAGCGTCATATTTTGGTAAAATTAGCTAAAACCTCTAAGAACCCTGTTTATATGATGAATTTTGAAATGTTAACCCCTCGTGCTGTCTAAAATGTGTCTTCTTGGCAAACTTCCGAAAATTCGCTCACGAAGTGGTAACTCGATGATGACGACAAGGTGGACTCAACTTCATCAGGGCGACCGTAGAGTGAGGGCGGTCCCAGGAGGCTCGCGGTCTTCGCGTTAGTGCTGGTGCCTCAAAGTGGTTTCCCCCGAGCCAAACTAGATCTTCGAGAGCCTCAAAGTCCGCCCTCCGACCGACGTCTCATTCACTTTGCCTCCCGCGACCCCTGAAACTCCCCTGCTGACGAAGTTGAGGGGGGGGCTCCCGATATTCCATAATCCCCTGATCGGGTCTTAAGAGGAATTACGGGAGGAGGGACGCGGAAACCAATTGAGGGCGCCTCCCCCTCCGTAATCCGTCGCGCCTCGACAACTCCTGACTCGTCGAGAGAAGGTCCAATTACATTTCATACTTTCCTTACCAGAACACTCAATTTATCATCAAAAAGTGATGCTTGACATTACGAGAATCGAGAAACCCAAACACCCTCAAATCGTACTTCGTTATTTTGAACATTTTGGCAAAATCTTGTAAATTTTTGCTGAACAATTACTCAAGTTATCATCCGGAGTGACACATCGTTACCACAAAGCCAAGACCGCCTAAGTGCCATTATGGCTGATTTCACCTAAATTCATTTTTGGAGTCAGTTTATGATAATATCATCATGTAGAATATTACACTACACTAACCTGGTGCCGCAAACCCCTATTCCAAACAGGGTCACAACAATGTGGAAATCAGCAACGCCTCTCCCAAAATGAAAAACGCTGCAAATTACTACACAATGGTTTATTTTTCTATATAGATCACAAGTCTGCAAAGCCACCAACCATCCAACATGAAGAAAAACATCGATCACATTTCATTCAGCTTTAATCTGATTAGGCCTCTTTTGCGATTCACACTCGTGTTTCTGATTTACCGTACGTCCAACCCTCGAATTCTCGTAGGGAGCGAACGGTTTGTCCTACAGAGCTCCAGGTGGTCTCAACAAATTTTAAAAATTCTATAGAATCTTAAATTGAAGGAAAACAATACCTTTATATTGAAAGTTTTTGAGTTAGGGCGTTTTCAAAATTCATTTTTGAACCCTTGGAAGTGACCTTCAACAAAAATCTTCGGGGCACGACTAGACCCCAAATAGAGCCTACATACCAAATATACAACATTTGGTATGTAGGCTCTATTTGGGGTCTAGTTGTGCCCCGAAGATTTTGGTTGATGTAGGTCACTGCTAAGGGTTGAAAAATGACGTTTGAAATTTTGAAAACGCCCTAACTCAAAAAATTTTGATTTGAAGGTATTGTTTTCCCATCAATTTAGATTCTATAGAATTTATTGATGTTAGCTGACCGAAATGCGATCGATGTTTCTCTCCAAGCTGGTTGGAGGTAACAATAGCAACGCCGTGTTCCTCTCAGACGAGTGATCTATTGTATCGAAAAATAATAAACCTTATTGTAATAATTTGCAGCGTTTTTTGAGTACTGGTCTGATGAAAAAATAAATGAAGCGTTATAACGCAGGAATCGATTTAGAATGCTCCAAAACGGATATCAACGAAGAAAGTTCGAATACATTTTTATTTGAAATTTTTTAGAGCCATGGCCAATAGCTACAATTTCTACGAAAATTCGATAATCAGTAAAACCATTAAATTAATTTACCTTATTTGAGTAGTTGATTTTTCCTTGAATCTCGCTCGGACAATCCGTCAAGACAGTTACAAATAATATATGTCGCTCATTCATTGCGATAGTGGCATACCTATCTCAAAATTGTCGATTCTTGGGTCTCTGAAGAAAAAATTTTTCTTGGACACCTAGAATCTAGTGCACGAAGGTCACTTCTATGCTTGCAAAACTAGTCGCGAGAAGGCCTCGTCGTAGCTCTACACCACCTGTTAAGGCTAAATGTCACGATGTTTTAGTGTGATTCTGAAATATGAGATGGCAGCACCATCGAGCGCCAAATTTCGTTTACTCCTCAGTTGAGAACGGATCAAGATATTTTAGTTCTGCAAACGGATTTCTTTTCAAGATCACCGTAGAATTCCGGGTAATTGGTTTAAAAAGTGTGCAAAAATTTTTTGCACACAGTTCCAGCAAAAATTTGTTCAAATTTTGAACATTTTCAAAAAGTGGCCTTATAGCCACTTGCAGAACCTTCATCAGAATACGAATCCGTTTGCGGAATTTTTCTAACTTGATCACAGCCGTCGGATTCGCGTTTTTACGATATGGAGAGGGGCGAGGGGGGCGATCATGGGCTGGGGGGGAGGGCGGCGATCAAACTCCCCTCCGCCCGCCCGACCATCACATTCATGTTTTGCTAGTACGCACCCTTTGGTCTCTATTCCTTATCCTGGCCTCCTAATAGGTAGCTACCATCAACATTTTCCTTTCCCAACTTCTCTGTCTTGAGGTTGATCGAATGGGGAATTTGCCTCAATTTTAGATTCTGGAATTTCAAAGCAAATCCTATTATAGGGCCCTAGAATAACGTTTAACACTAGGAATAACCAACGGAAAAAAATTACCGTAGGAGAAAATGACTAAACAAGTGAACCTCTGTTACAAAACACCGCAAAAATCGAGGAATATTGTTAACGTCATACGAAAAAAAAAAAAAAAAAACGACGCGAAAGCAACGACAACAGACAGAGTTCTAGCACGCCCCACAAAACGATCCAGTGAAATGGCTACTCGAATAATGTCATTCAAATCTTGAAACTAAATAAGAGAAGATGAAGACTAATAATGCTTGATAAACTAGTAGATAGATTCGTATTGTAAAAAAGTGAGTAATACTGTTTCTTTTGGTCAATTTTGTGTCTGGGTTCTTCCTGCCAGTTCATGGCGCACTACTCGGAAGGTAAAAGTTCGCGTATGTTCCGCTTCTGTGGTAAGCGCCACAGAACCTCCTTTGAAGTCAGATTGGTAGAATATCCGTCACGTTTCAAACATGGCTGCCTCTTACACATTGCCACCACATTTAAAATTTCCATCTTCCTTAAATTCTCTAAATTTTTTGGATGCGTTTTCGAGCAGCTCACTATGGTTTTATTCCATAAAAATAAACCCTCATTCGAAAAAAAAAAAAATGTGAGGCAAATTCCCCATTGGGCGAAATTTCTATGAAAAGCAAGACACTCAGACGAATAACTTATGAGAAAGATTCTGCGTTAATTTCATTTAGATAATGGTTTGCACTACTAAATAGTTGGTTCAGAAACTGTGGTAATTTCAGTCCACTGTACATGGACTAGGTAGGTACCTACCTACTTAGTTGTTCAAGTTTCGTTGTACAAAATTTAGTTGCAAAAGTCATCTCACACCGTTCTAGTTGCACTAGCAATAGATGGTTTGAGGAGCTAATTCTTGACGTTTGACGTTGATTTCCAAATTTTGTGAACAGCTAATGACGATGAAAAAATAATTAGTAGTTAATTCACTCTGCGATAGTGTTGAAAAAGGTAAAAACACCGGTTCATTATCTACCAAAAATTCAAATATCTTTGAAATAATATCAAAATAAATCTAAATAATTGAAACTAAAATCCCCCGTGTCTGAATTTGTATTCTCGAATTCTCTCTTCTAAGAGTTAAATTATCAATTTTCTCTATTATTTAATGTTATTTTTGATTTCATGTAATTATAACGCAAATTACAAATATTCCCAAAATTAGTGCACTGTAATAAATACCCTAGAAATAGGGATAGTGCTGTGGTCTTACAAGGTAATTACCATACAGATGGCAACCCTACGTGTTTACCTTTTCGGATAACTCAAAAAGTTCGAGAAGAGTTCAAGGTCGCACATCTTTCTCATTCGCTAGCAATCCCGGGTACATCGGGCACTGTTGACGTTCGAATACTGTAGGTAGTAGTACTAGGGTACGGCGTTGGTGATTTGACCCTTCAATATTCCGCGATTGTGCAGCGATCACTTCATCGTTTTTAGGACGTTTTAGGGCGTCCATATGCGATTAATCTGGGGTAAAGGAGGACACAATCAACGGAAAAAATCTGCGAAGTGCTACTATCAGTTCCGGTGTCATGATTTTCATAGGGGACTATCTACATTACTACCTACTATCTACTACCTCTTGTGAAAAACGTATTGTTTACCACAATAAAGTCGTCTTCTTCTTCTTCTTCTTCTACATGCCAATGTGAACAATCCTGACAAATTTCGTCTAATTCGTATGATATGTATAGATATTGAGGCTGTTTCAAGGATTTAATGTTTGCGCATGCGCAGATGCTATTGTCAATTTGGAGGCCGTGATTTTAGTAGACCATCTACACCCCAATCTCCATAAGCCCTGAAAATGTCATCGAAATCAGATGAGGAATGAAGAATTATGACTGATGATTTTCATAGGGGACCATCTACTCGCGAACCCGCACAATTCCTGAAAATTTCATCGAAATCGGACAATAACTTCTTATAGTTCTGCCCGATACAAGGATTTCACGACAGATTCAAAGACAGACAGACACGGAACCAAAATTCAGGAAGTTTTATTAAATACAACTTTTCAAGTATGAAGAAATTTAACTTTTCAAGTATGAAGAAAAAATATATCCAAAATCAAAATTTCCACTCGCGTTCTACAAATTTTGTAGAACGCGAGTGGAAATTTTGATTTTGGATATATTTTTTTTTCTCCATACTTGAAAAGTTAAAACAATACTTCCGCTACTATTGTTTTCACTTTTCAACGTTTAAAAAAATACCTCCAAACCAAAATTCCTACTCGAGTTTTTGTTTTAGACCTTCCAGAACAATTTTGGTTCCGTGTCTGCCTGTCTGTCATGAAATCCTTGTAACACCCGAAACTATACGAAGTTAATGTCCAATTTCGATGAAAATTGATGAGGGGTGTTATGCGGGTTGAGGTGTAGACGATCCCCTATGAAAATCATCGCCCCAGTATCAATCAATAATATGTATAACATGCTGCCATAAATATGATACCTAACCATTATCAGAATCTTTCTCATAAGTTATTAGTCTATGTCTTGCTTTTTATGGAAATTTCACCCTATTCGATCAACCTCAAGACAGAGAAGTTGGGAAAGGAAAATGTTGATGGTAGCTACCTACTAGGAGGCCAGGATAAGGAATAGAGACCAAAGGGTGCGTACTAGCAAAACATGAATGTGATGGTCGGGCGGGCGGAGGGGAGTTTGATCGCCGCCCTCCCCCCCAGCCCATGATCGCCCCCCTCCATATCGTAAAAACGCGAATCCGACGGCTATGATCAAGTTAGAAAAATTCCGCAAACGGATTCGTATTCTGATGAAGGTTCTGCAAGTGGCTATAAGGCCACTTTTTGAAAATGTTCAAAATTTGAACAAATTTTTGCTGGAACTGTGTGCAAAAAATTTTTGCACACTTTCTGAACCAATTACCCGGAATTCTACGGTGATCTCGAAGAGAAATCCGTTTGCAGAACTAAAATATCTCGATCCGTTCTCAACTGAGGAGTAAACGAAATTTTCTTCATTTTGGTGCTGCCACGTGGTGGCAGATTTCACAACTAAAGTCGGGACATTTAGCCTTAAATATTAGTGGAAACAGTGATCAGCAAACAATGCAACTGACTGAGGAATCTGGAGCACTGGCGCTTGTTGGCAGGAAATCAATCAGTTTTCGCGATTGCGAAGTGAAGGGGATCACTTGGGTTTCTCACCCTTTCATCTGTCATGAGGAAGAGATAACACTAATCCTATTAGCTACTGTACAAGTGAAAGGAATGGAAGAATGCTCGGCACTCCGCAAATTTTGTATATCGGCTTCATGCCGCGCCGCTGTGGTTATCGCTAGTAGGGACGGCACGATACCACCAATATATCGGAGTATCGATACTTTTTTTTGGTATCGATACCGATATTTGTAGATATTTTTTATACAAAACTCAAACCGATATATTGGTATCGATACTTATGCCTAAAACATCGGAGGTATCGATACTTTCTTGACGACATTATCAAAAATTTTGCCAAAGTAAATTCGTGGAAATATACCAAATACCTAAGTAACTAGAAAATAATATCGTAATATTGTCTGCCACATAATAACACTCGAAATAGTATCAATATCCATTGTGAGTTTGGAAGGAAAATTCCCGTTTTCCCGAACTAATAAGAAGAGGGAGGCGATACATTAAAAAATTTTTTAAACATTTAGTGTTAATCGTGATGGCGACATCAGTCACGTACGAACGGCTTATTTCGAATAATAAATAGTATTGTAACAGATTGTTACTTGAACCTTTCGATTTTCAGTGGAAGAAAAACATCATTTCATTGAACAGAGATTTCTTGCAAATAAGAATTGGAATTGGAATATAGTGAAATGATTAGTATTCATTTTTATTAAATTTTTGGCTTTTATTACATTTTTAATTGCCATTGACTTTTATAGCATTTTGAATTATTGTTTATAAAAAATATGTTGCCTTTTCTCAAATAATAGTGTTTTTATTTGGAGTGAAAAATCATCGGTGGGTTAATTTGAAATATCGGTGGTATCGATACTTTGAGCCGATATTATCGAAGTATCGAATCGAAAGACGGAGTATCGTGCCGTCCCTAATCACTAGTCGCTTCTTTATCAGAGGACCTTGGGAAACGTTCAATATACTATGACTAGTTTCAGAAGTCAATCGTAAGTAGTTACTCCAGCTTGTCTGTACAACAATGGTCGAACAGTTAATATATTAGCGTCGAATGAGAGTTTCCCCAAGATTAATGCTGTCCTTTTTCAAGTTTTCCAAAAATACAACCGTAACTCACTGGCCGATAGAAAAGGGCGAGCCGGCAGGAACTTTAATGTTTATCTCTGGCTGGAGTGATCGATCTTTCAATCTCCGGACTCCGGGAGTCGTTTCAGTCGAAACAACATCGTTAGGGTGGGAAAACTGTCGAGAGGCCTCGTAGGACGAGGATGTCCAGTCGAGAGGGTGTCCGATGGGTCTTCCTAGTCATCCGTCTTGTTCGGAGCGGAAAAACGATCCTGATAGACTCATCATAACACGGCTAGAGATAAAACTTAGGTGGGAATCGAGGTTGGCGAAATATCGCGAGACGTAGATAACAAGTGCTTGTGATACTAAGTATTGTTATCTCTCGATGAAAACACTAGTAGGGGAGCAGAACTCTAAGTCAAGAACTGATCAAAATGAAGTAATTTTACCAAAGTGAAATGTTCAAAAATACTATGGAGGTCTTATTCAAGTCAGAAGGATCACCAGACGAGCAACCCGATCCATTTAATGAAGATCTAGCCGAAGTCGAAACTACAGGTGAATCGAAGAGGACCAGAATACGGAAAAGGTGGAAGAATGGACTCGGAGTACGAGTCGGATCAAGTTCTGTTGTGTAAAAAGTGTAAACCAACTAACTGGTGCTTCAGATCCGAGTAACCAAGTTGTAAAATAAGGGCTGAAATGTTGAAAACACCCTAGCTCAAAAACTTGCGATATAAAGGTTTCGTTTTTTCATCAATTTAATATAGTAGGTATTGAATTTTCAGATTGGAATAAGACTAACTCTCAGAGCCCTGTAGTTTTACTTCCTTAGCAACCACTAATCAATTTCCTGAAGATGGCACCCACAACTCCCTGTTTCTTCGAACTGAGTGTGAAGCGTTAATTTCTTCATGATGAAATCAGTTCTTAATTATGAACCGAAAATACGATAGGTACCTAGGTGGTGGCAATGGCAGAGCTGTGTTCTTTGCAGCCGAGTGATCTATACAGGAAAATAATGAACCTTTGTGTAATAATTAAGCAATAAGAAATTAAGAGTAGGGATGGCGAATAAGTATCGATTCTTTTGGGAAAAATTATCGATATTTTTAGAGAATCGGTCAGAATTAGCTGATAAGAGAAATAAATTGTAGTCAACAGCCAACACTACCTCAATGGGAAAGGAAAATTAATTAAGATCATTGATTATTACTACTTAATGATCTCTAAATAAGAAACACCACCTCAACCTATCCTGATAATTATGACGTCATTATCTCTTATCTTATCTCTATCTTATCTCTTATCCCAAGATCACGAAGAAAAATTAGTCGGTTATGATTTACGGATTTTTCGTGACATAAACTGTCAAAAAAACATCAAGTTTCAAATCCTACTACCTGAGTCTTTCATATTTATAGAATTTAAGTAAACTTTGTATACATAGGGATACAAAGGTATACTTTGTATACATAGGATAATTCTACTTGGGTTTGACTTGAGCTTGAAAAGTATCGATCCCTAAAAAATCGATACTTTTTGAAATATCGTATCGATTTCTTTAGATTCTTTTCAAAAAGATCGATTCGATATAAATCGATTCATTTTGAAGAATCTGACATCCCTAATTAAGAGATGCGGGTGCCTTCATTAGGAAATTTGATTACTGGTTGCTAAGAACGCAAAACTGAGTGGAACTCACGAAACGCACAACGATCGCATTTTGGTCAGCTAAAATTTGGAAGGTGATTAGGCGTCTTATGCGATTCACACACGTGTATCTGATTAATAGTAAGTCCAATGGCCAGCTAACGGTTGGTCCTACAGAGCTCTGAGTGGTCTCATTCGATTCTCTAAATTTAATACTTTAAATTCATGGAAAAAAATACCTTTATATCGAAATCGAGCTAGGGCGTTTCTGTAATTTCAACCCTTAAAACTGAATAACAACAACCAGAAGCTTCCCCCGAAGACAACTAGATTCGAAATGGAGACCGTAAACCAAATTTTGAGTGAGAGCTAATTTATTTTATTCTCGGTCGATTACAATGGTTTATTTTTGAAAATAATCTAACCAAAACGTTAAATAAACGAAAAATAATCGATTTTCGTTCCTAAAGCATACTAAACAAGGGATGATACAGAGTTTGATACTGTTTTACACCACTCTTCTCCAACGTCTGGGGGTAACATTCAAACTAGTAATGAAAAGCGTTTCTAAACGAGGGCGGAGATTTTGTACCTATCGACCCGTCCTAGACCCCACTAGAGTGGTTATGTAGTTTTTTCCCTCTCCAATACAGTACCGACGGAGAGTACGTATAAATGGGAAGCAAACGACGTCACTAGTCTGCGGGGAAAATACGCGGTAGATGTGGATGCTAATGCGCGTTGTATAGTGAATTCGGAAACGGAAGAGCGAGAGGGCGGAGGAATGATGGAGCGAGGGAGACAGGAAGATTAAAAGGAGGGACGAAGGAGGGCGGTCGAACAGAACAGACGATAAATTCATGTGATCAACTGAGGCATCTGCATGGCGGCCCACAGTCAAGTCCACAACACTACATTCACTCTCCTCCATGTCACATCAATCCTCTATTTCCTTCTTTCCCGGGTTCGAGAGCTCACTACTCTGACGAGACTTGTACTATCTTCCTCTACATCGACCATCAGGTCGCAGGAGTGGGATTTAGAGTAGGGATGGGACATAAATGGCGTGAAACATTGTTGATTTTACCACCGATGTTTTTCGTCTGAGTGATCTTCATGTATGATCATATTACAATCATTACCTCATCAGCATAAACTTCAGTTGGGCGTCCTCGTTTTCCTCCTGCGGGCAGGTGAGAAAACCTTCCATAAGGTTCAAACTCAGGGTGAGTTGGATCTCGTAAGAAACCTTGAAGGGTCCGCGTCTTTAAGGTTATGCATGATTAAATATAAAATAACACCTTTTCTCCCACGTTGGAAGCTCAGCCTAGAACCTTTTAACACATTACTCCATGCTGAGTCGAGGGGCGCTTCATCAGATCTGGATGGCGGGGACAGGCCAGGTTAGGGACGGCACGATACCACCGATATATCGGAGTATCGATACTTTTTTGGTATCGATACTTTTGATTTAAAAAAAACCATACTGATATATTGGTATCGATACTTTTGCCTGAAATAACGGAGGTATCGAAACTTTCTGACGATATTATTAATATTTTATCCAAAGTGGAATAGTAAATAAAAAATACCAAGTACTTAGATACCATACTATATCTGCCACTGAATAATGCTCAGAAAAGTATCAATCGAAACGATATATCGCTTCTACTATCCTTCATCGACATTCAAAAACTTTCCAAAGTAACCCTTCCCTGCTAACCTCGCATTTTGGTTCATTATTTTCAATAATGAACCTTTGGAATCGACCAAGAAAAAAAAATGTTAACAGCCCCTCAAAATTTGATGGTTTACGACGTTTCAAGGTACGTAGAATCCAAAAATCGAATAAACATTTGGCCGTCCGTCCGCCGTACGCCGCACAGTGGGGCCAAAAAGCGGAAAAAAGTCATTATCTATTGAACGAATTACTGTATCGTCTTGGGAATGGTCTCATTCGATTCCGAATACGAAAATACTTTAGAAAAATACGTTTTCTGACGTTTAAATTTATTGCTTTAGTACTAAATCTTGAATTTTGGAAAAAATAATGTTACTCAAAGTGAAAAAGCGTGTGAAAAAAACAGAAAAGCGGTTTTACAGGCGATGGGTGTGTGTTATTTTGTTTATTTCTTCGTTTTAGAGGTTATAGGATACGATAAAGATGATTGAATTGAGGTTTCTTTATATATGTATGTAAATATATATGTGTAAATATATATTTATATATTTAATTTTGACAAAATTTTGAGTGATAAAAACCTCTGAAAATTGGATAGTAAGCGATCGAATATTGGAATGAATCCAAATTAAACGTTTGCTAAATCCGAATAAGAGATTTTCAAAGATGACATGTTCTCGATATGTCACGACAGTAGAACGACTACGAACTGACCACACTACTGCGAATGACAATCCGAAGAACCTGGTTTGTTCAAACAGAACCTTGTTGACTCTTAGCAGAAATATTTTACGAAAACGTCGCTATTTACATCATTCTGTTTTCCAACAAAAAATGTCTGCCAAATGGGTGTGGCACATAGCTTCCCAGTATCCATAACCCGATTGTATAGATGATCCGACCAATGTAGCCTTAACTTGACTCCGTTACTCTGTGATTGTAGCTAACTGCCCACATAGGGGACATTCTACATGTCAACATTCATAATCCCTGGAAATTTTATCGATTTCGAGAGGGAAATGTAGAAGTTACAACCTTTAGAAGGTTTTTACTCTGAAGCTGCGGTGACGGCAGAGACGGCGTTCTTGGTGTACCTTTAATCACATTTTAACCCACTACATCTAAATTCGGTGAAATACGGCTATGAAATTTTTACAGCTCCTTGATAATGGTCAGATTTTCAAGAAAAAAAATGAGCCAAACCGAAGGAAGGCGAAGCTCGGTTTTTCCACTCCTCTAAAGTTGTATTTTGCTGTAAAAACCCAGATATGGAGCTAATGTTGAAGCTAAAATGTTATGAAAAAATGATTAGTATTTTTTAGAGATACTACATATATACATCCAACATTGTACAATTTTATTTTAATTTTTTGAAACACATAGAACGTGTTAGGAAATTTTCAAATTCCACTCTCAAAGTGCTTAAAATCTCGAAATATCAGGTTTGAGCCCCCGTTTAGCAGTGAAAACAATTTTTAAACATTGAAGGTCCTTCACACCCTGGTTCTACAGGTAATAGACTTTGCGAAAACCACATTACATTTCTTTTTTAGTCACTTTGCAAAAATGGAGTTTTTTGCACTCCGTCTCCACTGTGCGCCGTCCGCCGTGGCACTTTTGCCACTTAGCATTGACCGATTTCGATGAAATTTGGTATGTAGGCTCCATTTGGGGTCTAGGTGTGCCCCGAAGCTTTTGGTTGATGTAGGTCACTTCTAAGGGTTCCAAAATCAATTTTGAAATTTTGAAAACGCCCTAACTCAAAAAATTTTGATATAAAGGTATTTTTTTTCTTCAATTTAAGATTCTATAGAATTTTTAGAATTTTTTGAGACCACGCGGAGCTCTGTAGGACAAACCGTTCGCTCCCTACAAAAATTTAAGGGTTTATATCGAAATATATATATATGTAAATCAAAACACGAGTGTGAATCGCAAAAGAGGCCTAATTTCCGTTCAAATTAGAGCTGACCAAAATGCGATTGATGGTTGGTGATTTTGAATTTTTTTTTTCTTCTCTTCATATTGGATGGTTGGTGATTTTGTAGACGAGTGATCTATATAGAAAAATAATAAACCATTGTGTAATAATTTGCAGCGTTTTTTGCGGTTTTCACATGAACCTAGGACACTAGGTCCATGGGTTTTCATTTCTCTGGGTTTCTTGAAGAGTTCGAGTTTCTTGTGACCATTGTTTCACTTTCCGGTTCATAACAATTATTTTGATCTACTTTTTTTGAAATTCAAGCCAAACTTAGCTTCACGCCGAATTTTTGTCTTCATGATTCGATAATAAATATTATTATTTTTTAATGTAACTGATTTATTACTTGATCCTTTCCATTTGTAGTGGATGAAAAAATCATATCATTGGACGGAGAATTACTGGGAATAAGAATTGGAATAAATATAAAATGAAATGATCATTCATTTTTATTGAATTTTAAATTGTTGAATTTTATAATATTTTAAAATACCACTGACTTTAACTACATTTCAAATTATTGACTTTTATTAATATATTCATGATGTCAATATTTATAATTCTTGATTAATGGAGTTTTCATCTGGTTTGCGAAATCATTTGTGGGTTTTCGAAGTATCGATATCTAATAATATCCCTCGACCAGGTGCTCAATTCTCTCTCTTCCACGTTCTACCATTGTCTGCCTTGTGATGATGCTCTCTGTGTACACTGCCACAAGACTCCAACTCCTTTCACCTTCTAGCATCTTGCTGACATTTCTGGTGTTGAACTTTGTGGAGCTAACTCCATCTTTGCTAGTAGCTGATTTCTTTCTGCCGCCTATTAGGTGCATTTGAAAATGTGTGCAGCGCATCATCGGCTTCTCTCTTCTGGCAGTGCATACATGTTGGTGCAGTTACCTTTCCCTGGGTAATACCGCTTTCAATACGATATTTGTTATCGAATTAGTATCGAAAGAAAAGTCTCGATGTGAGAACCTAGTACTGATATCGAATGAGTACCTAGCGAAAAATTCCAGACAAAACCAGACGTTTGTAATATACAAGAGCTTTAGCTTTTTTTTATACAAAAGCTTTGGTGTAAGGCTCCAGGGAAAAAATCCCCATGATGATTTCCATGCCATTGCACTTAAAGCCTGTACAACTTTAGTGGATCAAGAGGTAAACCATCTTGGTGCTGAAGCAATTTTGAGGGAAGGGGTTGAGAATTGCAGAAGGTTATGGTTAATCAAACCTCACGAAGGGGTTGAATATTTGTGACCTGTAGTTAGATTTCTGTCAGATGGAGGAACCATCCCTTGGAGCTGCGTGTCCTCTAATATCTCAGAAGTTGTAATAAGGATGGCAATTGCTAGGACTAGTCAGGATGATGCGTATCTCAGGACTGTTTGCAACCCCAGAAACCCTTTCACAGAGGAGACACGGGAGGGAAATTCATATGGCAGAAGCGAAGGGCGAATGATGCTAGCAGAATGTGAAGAAGCTGTAACAGTTTGCTTCAAGGAAAAATAGAACCTTTCGTGTACTAAAACACGAAGAGGCAAAGAACAACCGGGCGTTTGCTGCAGATACAATGGAGTTGTTAAACAGAGCTGATCCAGCATTGACACTCAAGTGCCCTCTTTCAGAACAAAGCTGCGCCGAATATCTTGTTTCCATCCTGAAAGCGGGGGGTAATATAAAATGGGTGATAATAATACAAGATAGGTAAAAATTAGTTTTTCTCCTCTTGTTCAACCGAACCACTTTTTGTCACCACCACCACCACCAACGTAGTGTCTTGTAGATCAAGTTACCTCCTACTTCTCTATTGACAAAACTGAGAACTCAGTTTCAATATTGTTGAAAATAAACGTCACGAAAATTTAGAATTATGTTAATCCAAAAAGGAAGTACTCATTCGATATCGACGCTGCAGATTCACTTTCGATACTAGTATGATATCGAATGATACGATACCAGTAGTATCGATATCAACCCATATCGGCAGTATCGGAACGTCCCTTCCTTTCCCATTTTAAGCAGGTGGAAGAATCGTGTAAAAAATTAAAAAAAAATTTATAAAAGAAATTGCAACACCATTGTCCCTTTTCATGTGAAAGAGTTCTTTGAAAATTCGCTCATTATTTCATGCTGCATGAATGGACTTTTTTCTCGCAAGCTCGACCCTGCTTTTGATCCTCCATTCACTGAGCTACAGAGTGAGATTGGAGGTACTGGGAGCCCGTGATTCACAGCTTCACGCTAAGCTGCCAACTAATGTAACAGGTCAAATATCGGTAGTTGTCTGTGGGATAGTGTTAACTTTGTGTGTGTGGGGAGGGGGGGGATTAACCTTGTTACAAGATTGTTGAGTCGTATGGGTTTCAAAGTCGCTCTGAGATTGGATTTTCTACGTGTGAATCAAAGATTCAACCTATTTTCAGTTCGATAGGGTGAAAACTTCCAATTCCTCTTCTCAGTCACTTAGGATGTATTGAGTGTCTCCTGGCGACCTCACGAGTTGATGCTCTCCGACGGAAAATCCCTTGAATTATTTGACACCGGAAACGAGATCCTGATGAAACATGCATGAACCTGATTGATCCTGTCTCGTCCTGCCGATCGATGTTTCTCCCCGTTAAACAAAGCTTTTGCATATTGAGAGATTTTTCTGGGTTACCTTCACCCCTTCAATCGACGGCGAAGGAAATCCCGTATTCCGCCCGATCCGTCGCCCCTGAGGGAGGAGTAATTGTGAATCTCGACGGAATCAGTTTAACAAGTTGAGACGGTGATTTGTTCCTACAGCCGTCGTTTTCCCCTGTATTTCTTTTGGCTCGTTTAACGACCAATCAGTGTACTCGTAGAGGATTGTTTCTATAAGGCAATAAGTTCCGTCCGCGTCCCCATTAAACCGGAGACTTCACGCCTTCGAAGCTCGCTCTTTGTATTATGCGCATGTGATTTTGCACCTTGGGCGAGGCGTGATGACAGTCCCATTCCAGGCGAAGGCGGTATCTCACCATTCCAGAAAAGGAATTGTTTCCGATGTTATTGGCTGGAGCGGATACAATCGGAATCACCAATTCTTATACCAACTAGGGATGGGTATCGATTGATCGGAATAATCTTTTAATGGAATAAACTAGACATTACCCCACAACCCCTTATTTTCTCGAATTGAGTGTGAAGCGTGAATTTCTTCAAAATGGACTAGATTGTGGAGCAAAAATATGGTTGGTAGGTAGTGACAACGGCAAATCTGCTTTCTTTACCGGCGAGTGATCTTTACAGGAAATTATTAAACCGCCCTGTGATAGTTTTCAGCGTTTTTATAACAAGATACTAAATAATTGAAAAAGAATAGAGAGAAATCAGTTAATCAGAAATCTTCAGGCTTCAATTAATAATTGATATGTTAAGGCTAAAGGGGATGACAAGTGTGCGAGAGAGACAGCTATATCGGGAAAAGAGAGAGTCAGGTAGAAAAACGGTTCCACTTACCTACATGGTGTCACAGTCCAGTCCTGGTCTGGTTATTGTCTTAGACGTTTCTGAGAAACCCCAAGATGGGATCAGTCAGGGTAATTTTTAATGCGAAAGACCTCCCCCCCCGCCGCCGCCACCACCACCTCTGTCCGACCACCAGAGCACGAATGTACCTGCATGAGCCAATATTCTGGGAAGAGGCAAGATAACTGGTGATTACACAGCCCTCTCAATGTCTGAGATGCTCAAAGTACAACAAGCAGTGTAGTAGAAACCCTGGGATTCTGGGAAGGGACTCCTACGAACCAGCACGTGTAGGTCTCAAGCTCCAGATACCAAGAACCCATCTTTTCCTAGAATCGCCGAAAGACACTTGTGTGTGAAGTTAACCCTTAACGCGCCAGGTGAGTATGCCACACTCACTAAGGATTTTTGATCTGGTGTGGTGGCGGCCCTGCGCCACAGTCTGGATTGAGGACCCAACGTAAATTGGGGGGGATTAGTACCATGTCAACTGCCACTAGAATCACCCCCCTTCATGGTCCCTGCGCACTTCAAGTATCTTTTCTCTGTAACCTAATGAGTATGCCACACTCACCTGGCACCTGAGCGGTGTATAAAAAGTGAGTATGGCATACTCACGTGGCACCCAACAGTCATGTAAAATTATAGGGGAACCTTGGAGAAGACCTCAAGAAGAAAAAATATTGTTCACTGTGTCCCTACCAAAAGCGTCCATACACCAATTACAAGTGTGAACAATGCAATAATCCTAGTTGTCTTCAGTGTTCTCGAAAAACATGCATAAATTGTTTACAGGGAACAAGATAAACTATAAACCCTATAAACTATATGTTATGAAGACTGGTAGGTACTAGGTACAGCAACTTTCGAAACTGATAAAAACAACTTTTTTTCCTTCGTTTTCTAGTCTTGCAGTTAGAAATAACACTAGTCTTCTCTTTGAGTACAAAAATCAGCCAAGGCTGTAAATTCTTCAACATTTTTTCCGCCAAGATATTTTTATTCCTACTACAGCAATGGTGAATGAAAACGGAGTTGAGTAGAACGTTGTCTATTTCCACGAAAATAATGAGCTACAAGTTATATAGGTACAAGTAGAGTATGCTATATGCTGGTTTTGCGTTTTTATTTATGCCCGTATACAATTTATTGAATGTTAGTCAAACGATTAAAAAAAGAGGCGTGAAAAGTGGTTTAACACCTTCAGACCGGGGCTCAAAACCCAGATAGTCCCCAGGACCTAGGAAAATTTTGGAACTTCACAGCAAAACAGTCGCACTGATGAGAAGCCGGCATTTTTGCGTGATAACATGCACTGATATCTGAAACCAAAAGGTTGGGACGGTAAGGTGGGTTCATTCCCAAGCGATTGAGACCAAAAAGAGTCCTGTTGGGGGGAAAAATGAACTATCCAGAGCGTTTCGAAAAATGTTCATGGATCCACCGTGGAAGCAGCCGGTCTGAACGTGTTAAACGCTTGAAATTACGGAAATCGTGATGGGTGAGTACACCATACTCACCTGGCGCGAGGGCGGATTTGGAAGCACCTGGCGCGTTAAGGGTTAAATACCTCTGGGCTCTCTGGACTGAATAGGAAACAAAAGTTCAATCATGCTGTCACTGTATGTCACATGATGAATTAGGCATCTTTTGATGTAATAACATTTGAAAATTTATCCAACAGCCTCCCTACCTTCTTCATCATTTCATTTTTTAGTCATTATGTTGAATTGTCCGCGAGAACTGTATTGATATTCGATATTTAGGGCCGTTTTCACCAACAATCAATCAACTAAGGGCCGTTTTCACCAACAATCAATTAACTAAGGGCCGTTTTCACCAACAATCAATCAACTAAGGGCCGTTTTCACCAACACTTTGATCGGAGTTCGAGGGCGGATTTAACTGCTGAACCGTGAAAATGGATTTCACCAGAGGCGATCAACGCCGATTTTATTAGAAGACTGTAAATTATCCGTGAAGCATCTCTTGTTCCATTCTTTGCAAGCTCGACCCCACTTCGGATCCTCCAATTACTGGGCTACAAGTACTTTTCTTCCACTTTACCTGTCACATATAAATTGTCATGGGCATCTGCAAGTGCTGATTTGGCCCTCTTCTTCAATTTTAAGTTTCGTCCAATCGCGGAATTGGGACGATGTTGAATTGAATTCTTCCAGCGCGTGGTCTTTTCGAATACACTGTGGTGGTCCGTCTTTTTATCTTCAAGAACCGCCCAGTGGTTCTGAACTAGATCGCAGAGCATTTCCTCCTCCGTCGTTGAGAAGGTTGGTTCACATTTGCTTACTTTAGCAGGATTCATTTGGAAACTGCAATTAATAACAGTGTTACTAATGCAATAAATAATAAAAATTGATAATGATTATTGCAGTCATGCACTAATTAGCCGCGAACGCACTTGGAACATTCGGCCGCTCCGCATCTAGACACCGTGCACACTAGGCTCAAGCAACATTCTTTTTTCAAAGCAATTCCTTTGAAAACCTCACATAGTGATTGGACTGCACTCCGATCCTCCAATCCTCATTTCTTTTTGCCCCAAACATGGCACAGGAGCGGAATAGCCGAAAGTTGCAAGTGCGTACTCCGTATTTGTAGAAATACCTGGAGGGCCTACAAGTAGAGAGATCGACCCAAGTAGGTAGGTATAGATACTCACCTTGAAGAAGAATGAAATCGAATGTTTTCACTTCTGGCACACAGTTTGGCACATCCAATGTTTTCACTTATGTGACACGAATGTTTCACGAATGAAACATGAGAATGAAACGTGAGTTTTCACGAATGAAACGGCCCTTATCGTCACAGTTTTGGCACACATCAACAACAATTTCCCGCCTCATTTCGTTATCTCCGATATCACCAGCCCACGACGTTCCTAATCGGAGTTCATGGGGTTAAGCATGGAATATGGTGAAAAAGAAGAAGAACGGCAGATCCGAGTTGAACGAAAACTCTGTTCAACTTGGTGAAACCGAAACGAATTTTCACTGGAGGTCAAACTTAGTTTACTTTGAACACAGTTTTCGTCGAACGTAGTTAATGGATTGTTGGTGAAAACGGCCCTGAGTTCGACGAAATAATAAACTGAGATTGATCTCCAGTCGAAATTTTTTTCGGTTTCACCAAGTTTAAACGAGTTGTCACGAACTGAGTTTTCGTTCAACTCGGATCTGCAGTTCTTCTACTTTTTCACTACTTCATCATGAAATGAGCATCCATATTCCATGCTAAAACCGTCCATGAACTCCGATCAGGAACGTTGCGTGGGCTGGTGATATCGGAGATAACGAGATGAGGCGGGAAATTGTTGATGTGTGCCAAAACTATGACGATAAAAATTTTTATTTTTATTTATAATAAATAATTGAAGCCTAGGTAAGATCTACAAATCTGTGGAAAGAGATTTGGAAAATATGAATAAGATGAACCACAATAAATTATCAAACTTCACGTTTTAGTGGCGGTTTGGCGTCACTTTGTTCACTCATGCCCGAACTATCTAACACATAATTTCAATAAACTGTTTCCACATATTTTTGCATCTTGAATAGACAAATCTTTATAAAAAAGAAAATCGGTTCAGTGGTTCTCGAGATAATGGGTCAGATGCGTCAAAAAATACAATTTTCAGGGAGAGCCGAAAAACAGAAACGTAACGAATCTAGCGTTTTCTCGTCGTTCTAATGAACTAAATTCTTGAAAAAAGTGGAAGTTATTCCATGGTGTGAGCAGATAATCGTGTCTTCCATGCTGTTATCGGTTGATCGTGTCTTCCATAGTGTTATCAGTCTTTTAATCGGTATCAAGCTTGTTTTTTCCTTTATTATTGTTTCAGTGTCAGTTTTGTAGTTTTGGTTTGCAGTGCCAGTTTTGATTTCTCGTTCAGTTAGTTTTTCTTCGGCGTCGTGTTTTTTCATCATTCTTTGCAATGACGAAACCAAAAAGCTGTTTCAAAAAAGTGAACCACTTGAAGAATTTGAAGAAGAAAGGTTTTTCGGAAACTCGTCCCGTCCTGTTGTCCCATCCTGATCAGGATCCAAACATCCCGACTTCCTCTGTTCCTGAAAGTGTTGTCCTCCTAACTCCTCCCAATCCGAGTGATCCTGATAGGTCCATCTCCTCGTCCACGTAAAAATTGGGGGAGCTTGAAAAATATGACAAGTACGTAAGTACTAATATTTTGGATATTGGCGGAAGCTGGAAGACGAGTTGGAAGAGGAAGGCGAGCCAGACTACAAGGCGGGCGGCTTCTAAGCCTAATTTCAATATGTTTCTTTGAACTTTTATTATTGTTTGATATACCATTCTTTTCAGAATTGAATCTAGTTTTTTTAAGACCAAAAAAAAAAAAAAGTCAAAAAATTTTTTCTGGGGTACTATATGCCCTTAATATGCACTAATAGTGTATGACTGCAATAATCATTATCAATTTTTATTATTTATTGCATTAGTAACATTGTTATTTATAGCAGTTTCCAAATGAATCCTGCGAAAGTAACCAAACGAGAACCAACCTTCTCAATGACGGAGAGGGAAATGCTTTGTGACCTAGTTCAGAACCACTGGGCGGTTCTTAAGAATAAAAAGACGGACCACCACAGTGTATTCGAAAAACCACACGCTGGAAATTATTGGCTGAATAGTTCAATTCCACATCGTCCCAACACCGCGATTGGACGAAACTGAAAACATAATGGGAGAACTTGAAGAAGAGGGCCAAATCAGCGCTTGCAGATGCCCATGAAAATTTATATGTGACAGTTGAAGTTAAAAAAAGTACTAAGTACTTGGGCTACAAGTCTTGTAGCCCAGTAAATGAAGGATCCAAAGTGGGGTCGAGCTTGCGAAAAACGAAATGGAACAAAATCTCATTCTTACAAAGCTATCAAGCCTGTTGTTATCCCTGCAGTCTTGCACGATAACTAGGAAGAAGAACCGGATGCAGGAGCTAGCATTGTGGAAGAAGAAGAGCCTCAACCTGGTCCATCTAAAAGAGCGAAATTGTGAATATTTTCAGTTGCACTTGTATCATTATCATGCATGTCTTACAACTTTTCAATTCTCGTTAATGTGCGTTTGAGTAAGGGTTTAGCAATAAAACCAACTTATCCCAAACTGTGGTAATTGTATTTGAAAATAAAATGAAATGAAATTAAATGATGAATGATATAAATTCCTATAAGGAGCTCCTTGTGTTTATAAATAAATTGATACGAAAATATCGGTAAAGTATAGGTTTAGGAGAAGAAAAAAATGAATGTTCTGACCGGGAATCGAACTGAGACGATCCAGTGGTCGCAGTGAAGACGAAAGGGCTGGCAGCTTTGACCGTTGAGCCACCGACGAGATGTGCAGTCGCGTCTAGGGATGTCCCAAAAGTATCGATACTTCTTTTTCCCTGATACATATCGTAGTATCGATACTACTTATTTTCCAGTATCGGAGGCGATACTTTTTTATATCTAACATTTTATCTGTTTCAACACCTACGACATGAAGGTTCTCTACGTAGATTGTTAGGAGACCAACAAACTTCAAAAAAATAAACAAAGATGATGTACTACCACCTCCAGCACTCTATGATAACCTGCTGTCCTCCATAATCGAGGAAGGACCACCAAAATGTTAACCCAACTAAGTGCAATACGAAAACAAGTGCCTAAACAAAAACTAGTTTCAAATAACAAAATGAGTGATTTATTGTTTTCTTCATTCTATATCAATTATTATCCTCGTAATGGAGAGATGTCACACTGATGGAGAGAAACATGAACGACATTTTCACCCATTTTTGTGAAAGTATCATAAAGTATCGATACTCCAAAATATCGATACTTTTTAAATGTATCGTATCAATACTTTTTGATACTTTCTAGATGTATCGATACAATATTGTATCGATACTTTTGAAGTATCGAACATCCCTAGTCGCGTCATGCAGTAGTGACGTGACGACGGTCGATAGATCGATTCCAACCGAATAAATATGATTGCCGAAATAGAGGTAAAGCGCTCGAGTCGGAAGAGATGTGCAGAACCCAGACAATTTGCAAAACGCTCAGGCTCTGTGGATATATGTTGAGCATCGAGGTTTTGATCGGAGTAGGACTGGAAACTGGACAAGATAAATTGCGGGTGTATACTGCTTCCTCGTATATCTCGGCCCACAAAAGAATCGTAGTGATGTTAAGGTTCCGAAGGATCCAGAAGGAAATAGGACGGGATGCTGATGACCTGATATAAGTCGATGACCCGTAAATAGAGAGGTAGAGAACAATCGGTAGAGAGAGGCGATGATGACTGATTGGACCTCAACGGCTTCAGAGTACTAAACAGTTAACTTCATTCATGATTATCTTCGTGTACCTATTTACCTTGACATCTCATGGAATTGGCGGACCAGTGACATCATTTTGGAAACTTGACAAGGACTTAACAAGGAAGAAGAACCGGAGCTAGCATTATGGAAGAAGAAGTACCTCAACCTGGTCCATCTAACAGAACGAAATTGTGAATATTTTCAGTTGCACATATATCATTATCATGCATGTCTTGCAACTTTTCAATTCTTGTTAACTTCATCCATGATTATCTTCGTGTATTTACCTTGACATCTCATGGAATAGGCGGACCAGTGACATCATTTTGGAAACTTAACAAGGAAGAAGAACCGGAGCTAGCATTATGGAAGAAGAAGTGCCTCAACCTGGTCCATCTAACAGAGCGAAATTGTGAATATTTTCAGTTGCACATGTATCATTATCATGCATGTCTTGCAACTTTTCAATTCTTGTTAACTTCATTCATGATTATCTTCGTGTATTTACCTTGACATCTCATGGAATAGGCGGACCAGTGACATCATTTTGGAAACTTAACAAGGAAGAAGAACCGGAGCTAGCATTATGGAAGAAGTGCCTCAACCTGGTCCATCTAAAAGAGCGAAATTGTGAATATTTTCAGTTGCACATGTATCATTATCATGCATGTCTTGCAACTTTTCAATTCTGTTCAACTTCATTCATGATTATCTTCGTGTATGTACCTTGACAAACGTATTTACCTTGACATCTCATGGAATTCATCTTTACCGAGCTCTGGAAGAACTCCAGTTGAGTGGCTCTTATTTCCTACTGGGATTGAGGGGGATGAATTCGCGATGAAGCGAGGCAGTAGCACGGCTGATTCTGGACGATTCTGTGCGCCGTCGCTATGCTGACCCCACTCAGATCCCCTGCCGTGGCATAAAATCGTAGGGCGCACAATATTTGATTTATTGGAGAAACGCTGTTATTTCTGTGGAAACCAAAGCAATCAGCCATCGATGTAATAATCAACGAATTATTTTTATCGTAAGTGCAACGTAATTCTGTTTATTCAATTAAATTTCCTTAGCTGTCAATTCTGTACTCTAGTCGATTCTCAATCAACTCTAGAACGTGGATTGTTAATTGTTTCGAAAGTCTGTATCTTACGATGAAATCCGTTTCGGCGAGATTTTCGCTCTTCTGTTCTACGATGGTTCTGTCACGGACGACGAATAATAAACAAGCTCTCGACATCGTTATTTTCATCATCGTTTAATACTAACGAAAAGCTAGGAATAAGAGCTCGTGACGCGATGAAAAAGAGAAACAATTCGCACGAAAAGAAAGATGATGAGAAATAGCACAAAAGAAAACAACAACATTGGCGGCTTCAAACAAAGATCAAATCCCATAACCAGTCAAAGTTGAGCGATCAGCGCCAAACACCGGATGAACCGGGGAAGGTGTTAGTGAAATCCATTTTCTCGGTTCAGTAGTTAAATCGGCCCTCGAACTTCGATCAAAATGTTGGTGAAAACGGCCTTCAGAAATATCGGATCCAGAGTATCGATATCCAAAAATATCGGATAGTGTAGTATTCATACTAAAATATCGAATATCGGTACGAAAGCATCGATTTTTTAAAATATCGGGTATCGATACCCATCCCTAGTTTCGTCACGGATCATGTAGGACTTCTCAAATGATTCATAACGAATTTCATGGAAGACAATTTTTCAGAAATTCCCAATCAAAGATGTCGGAGTCCGTTGCAATAATTTCATATTCGCGTATTTGTGGGATATTTTCCCCGTATCGATATTTTATCGGCAGCACACTATTGATAGATGACTTCGAAGCACACCCTCCTCCGAGTAAACCCTTGCCACAGGATATCTCTCGTCCGTTGGGGAGGGAAGATTGTCCAATTCGATCCCTCGTCAAGATGCTGAGATTGTCGAAAGACCACGTCCTAATTACTGCCACCGGACTCCATGGTTATCGCGGGAAGTTCCAGCATGAAACACCCTGCAGGAGACGGGTAAACAAAGTGAAGGTATCTCGAGTGATTAACGAGCAGCCCATTAAGACGGGGGATCCCGTGTGACGAAGATATCGCGTTACGTCGATCCCGGCCTTCACCCTTCTTCCACTCATTACCCGACTTTTCCCTCCAGTCTACCCTGGTATCCATCATTCGACGGTCTCAATCCGAAGGAATTACTATTGAAGAAGAAGAATAGGTAGCCCCTTTAGCTATCTTTAGTCTATTGTTGCACCTGCCCCCCTCTATTCAACTAACTCCTACTTGTTCAGTTAACCTGTTGTGCGATCTTGCTCAGTGTCCCTTTACTAATAAAAATCGTTCTTTTGATAATGGGGAATTTGCCTCACATTTTTTTTTTTTTTTTTCGAATGAGGGTTTATTTTTATGGAATAAAACCATAGTGAGCTGCTCGAAAACGCATCCAAAAAATTTAGAGAATTTAAGGAAGATAGAATTTTAAATGTGGTGGCAATGTGTAAGAGGCAGCCATGTTTGAAACGTGACGGATATTCTACCAATCTGACTTCAAAGGAGGTTCTGTGGCGCTTACCACAGAAGCGGAACATACGCGAACTTTTACCTTCCGAGTAGTGCGCACAAGAGTGCGCCACGAACTGGCAGGAAGAACCCAGACACCAAATTGACCAAAAGAAACAGTATTACTCACTTTTTTACTATACGAATCTATCTACTAGTTTATCAAGCATTATTATTCTTCATCTTCTCTTATTTAGTTTCAAGATTTGAATCACATTATTCGAGTAGCCATTTCACTGGATCGTTTTGTGTGGCGTGCTAGAATCTGTTGTCATTGCTTTCGCGTCGTTTTTTTTTTTTTTTTTTTTTCGTATGACGTCAACAATACTCCTCGATTTTCGCGGTGTTTTGTAACAGAGGTTCACTTGTTTAGTCATTTTCTCCTACGGTAATTTTTTTCCGTTGGTTATTCCTAGTGTTAAACGTTATTCTAGGGCCCTATAATAGGATTTGCCTTGAAATTCCAGAATCTAAAATTGAGGCAAATTCCCCATTGTCTTTTTATTTAAATTGGCCAAGAATTACACGACTTAGTTCCGATTTCATTACCAGGGTATTGGAGGGGAGGAGATTGTTCCCTTTCGGCTTAACACGGTTAAGCCACATACCCCCCCCCCCCCTCAAGCGCTAACTCACCACATCATTACTTTCATCCCCTTCAATTATTTCCTTTCTTCCTCGTGACGGTAAAACTTCTAACCCCTCTTTTCTCATCTGACAGCCTTTTCAGTCCTAATTTTCAACTAACTCTCCCATTAACCACTCACCCTTCTGCTCTCTCTCCCAATTTGGTTTATTATATTGAATAATGAACCTTTGGAATCGACCAAGGAAAACAAAATGTTAACCCCCCTCCAATCAAAACTTGTTGGATTACGTTCCAAGGTACGTAGATTCCACTAATTGAATAACAATTTTGCCATCCGTCAGGCGTACGCGGTACATTCCTAAGGAAGCTAGGAGGCAGGATGATGGGTCGAGGCAGAGGGAGGATGACTTGTCATTCTCCCTCCTGGCTAGTCTGTTCAGAACAAAGAGGTCGATGAAGAGGTCAGGATAGAGGGAGGAATAACCTCATCCTCAATCGAACGGCAGCCAAATTGATTATTATCGGAAATTTAAACAGCAGATGATTCATGAACCACCTCACAAGGGAATACACTCGAAATACGGGGAATTTCACCATCTGATGCCACAGCGGAAGAGGATGCCGGGAAGTGCCTAGCTTATTTACAAATTAAATTCAAACAAAGAAGACTTTGAAACAGAGACGGAACTTGGTAGCATAAATTACATATTCAAAAATACTACTTACAGATTATTTTAGTAACCCAGAGTTAATAAATCTTTCATTCAGAACGCACATCATCCATTGCTGAACAAATAAATCCTTATGAAAACAATAGCAAATAAAATAAAACAACATTTATCAAACGTAGAGGACTCTAAATTAATGAACAACATTTCGATAACGCTATGTACATGGTACCAAGGAGGCAGTGCACTTTCCTCTGCTCCTTATTACTCTGATCTTCATTTAGAATCGGGAAAAGGAGAGGAAGTCAGTTCTAGGGTGAGAAAAATCAATGAAAGTGAGCATAAGCCCCATCATGGACTCGGCTCTACTCAGAACCCCTTGGCTCACGGTATCCAAAAGGCACCATCACAAAAACCAACTTTTACCCACTTAGCAACTAATAATATGTAGAAATTACAGTTTCTACTTGATCTTAGATACTCTTCACTCTAGATTCTTCAAGTAATGTCACTCAAAACTGTGAAAAACTTGTCTAAAATAATTTATGAAACTGACCTTCAAAGTGTTGGTGTCAATTTTGAGCCGCCTTGTAACCTATAATTATCATATCAACGTTGTTGTTGTTTTGACACTTCTTCTTCTTCTTTTCTATACTAGAGATGTCAGAGTAGCCATTTGGGACATTAAGTAGGAGTAAAAACCACTTTGTACAGTCAAGAAAACGTTCAAAAATTGGTCTTCCTAAGATACACTGGGCTAATAAATAAGGGTTAACTGGAAAATGTCTTCAAACCTAGCTCGTTAACTCATGCTATATGAATGCACTTTAATTGAACTAAGAGTAGATAAATTTGAATGATTTTGTTAAATTGATATTTCCATAAATTCGTCGTGAACTCAAGTTGCATTTATCAACCTTGAAGATATTGACTTTTTCTAGCCTTGTGTTTCGGGATCTGATCATTGCTGGTTAATTTTCCATTAATTGGTGATAGAAGTGCGGGAGTTTCCAACAGTATACGGAGAGATGAATGAAGAACTGAGGTCGCTCGTCAATTACTACCGCCGCTGAGGACCGAAGACCTTCTTCCCTCTAACGTCACCTACCCGAAGGTACTTCTCAGATCTCAGAACCGATCAATCATCGGAAACAATCAGTATAACCGTTTCGAAGAGTGACTCCCGAGGATTCCACGGTCTCAATTTGGAACTGCGCCCCGCTAGGGTGATGAATATTAAAACGTGATTGTTTCTGAGGAACTGACTTATTGAATAACGTCGCACGTGGGATGATGGAGGGGTTTCCGTTCCGGCCTTCTGAGAAAATCAATGTTATGCATAACTAATTAGTAAGATTTTCCTTCAACATTGCTCTACCATCGATTCGGTTGTGGTAGGCACAAGAACTTGTTGGGTGCTTCATGGCTACATAAAGACCTACTTGAATGTTGAATGTTTTATCTGACTGTGGGTTGTGTTTCATCATGTAGCGTCCACATCGTATAAAATAAACAAAAGGTTCTCATAAAATAACATCATTCTGTGTGAACAAACCTCAATTGGACCATGACATCACTTGTGCCACCGAAAACATCTCAGGAACTCCACAGATATCCCAAAGCATCATCGGAGTAACCAAAATTAAATTGTAATTTTAAATTTTCCTCTCAGTATGAACACCACCATCGCTGCCGGGAGGGCAGTGATTGCCTGTCGAACCCACCGCAACACAATACAGGGGATCAACAATCCACCTTCAAAAGCCGGCGTGGCGACTTCGAAATACCGTAATTCGTCGAAATTGTAATTTTAATTTTTTTTGTGGGCTTTGGAACTCTCAAAGTTGAGTTATAACACGAAATCGATGAAAAATTATCCAAAATTTATGTCATAACATAATAATATTTGACTTCTAGTAACTCACAAATAATGGCTCAAAAAATTCAGCTCTGTCCACGTTTTCTATCCAAGATGTATCCGGTTACACCATGGTCCAAATACGGTTAATAGTTATTCAAAACGTTGCTAACTTGAATCATTTATGTTACAAATCCTAACGTTTAAAACCCCACCTCCCGCCCAAGTCGGGAAATACCTACTCCGTGCTCATAGAAGGAAATACCTTCTCCGTGCAACATGACGAAGACATTCTTTCCATCCCTGCCAAATGCCATTTTTTGAAGGGCATTATTATATTACTTTTTTTCACATACCTATCTACGGTTTTTGTTTTTGCCTGATTTTAGCAGGCTTTTCAGCTAGTTTTACCATAAACAATACTAATAAAAAATGTCTGATTAATAATATGTATCGAAGTACTTCAGACTTTTTCTGTTGAGGCTTATTGAACGAAAGATTGATGTTACGCTTTCAATCGTCTTCATTCATCTAATTCATTGTCAAATAAGCCCCTCCTACTTGAATGGAAGAAAAAGTCCAAAAGCACAACATATTATTATTGACAATATTTAAAAAAAAAGATGTTGATATTAAATTCGTAAAAATTGTTTGACAACATGTCAATTATATCAGGTTAAATTTATGGATCATCCGGTCCGAAAGGAACTTATCAATATTGATAACAGGTGTTTATTCTACCATGCTGCTAATTTTGGTTGGGTCCTAAGAAGAAAATTACTAATGAGGAGATGCTGCGAACTAGAAGGAATGAGTTGCTCACCGAGCATGAAAACGATTATCATTGAAACAGGATGAACGAATCCAATCTTCGTAGGATGCTCCATGAGCAAGAACTGGGACACGGAGAGGAATTGTATCTTTGAAAAAAGAAGAACCAAGAACTACAACAAAGTCTACGAGTTGAAATGATTCTCCTAAAAATTTATCAAGGAAATTATGAAAATCGTAGAATTTTTGAGCTGATACGCAACAAAGACTGACAACATTCCGGTATAACATGTAAATGAAGATTTTTGTAACATAATAAATTACATTTTCCTTTTCTATTGCAATATGGTGTGCGCCTGGGTAGGAAAAACTGTTTATTGTTATTTTTGATCTAATTTTGGTACCAACCGCGACCTTCTAGCGTGTGTAGATATTTTCCTATAAATTTTTAAAGTTTCGACCGTTTATGACGTCACAGTGGGCTGGGGGGTCCCGCCCGTGACGTCATAGACGGTCGAAACTTAGAAAAATCATAGATACAGATCTACTCACGCTAGAAGGTCGCGGTTGGTACCAAAATTCTCAGGATGTAGTCTACTTTCGATTATAAATCTAAAAAAAAATCAAGGCGCACCCCCCATTATTAGGTATTACCTACCTTTCTTCATAACTTTTGCATATTTTCATAAAAGATGGTATGGACTGGTGAATATAATAATATTAGCCAACTATTTGATTTGAAATAAGAATTTATCAAAATTTCACATATAAGTTCGTTTATACAAAAGATTGGTACAGGTAGGTATATATTAATTATTAGTGAAATGGCGAATGATAAACTTCTTGTTGCCTCGCCAGTGGGGTTCGTTGAAGCAATGTGCGTGGGTGTGTGCACATCATCATCATTAGATGGATTGGTGTCAAAATCTTGAGTGCTCCATGTATCTCCTGAACGCTGTTGTACAAGATAGCAGCTGCTGTAATGATTCGCAAAGTTTCTCAGTTTGGTTTGTAGTTCGTAGTATAAACATGAAAATCTCCTCCTTTGTGTTCCTATGAGCGTTGTTATAATTTCGCTCTTGGGTGGTCGTTGGATTGCTTAGAGGTGTGTAAATACGCTTTCTGGGGGTATCCTGCGTCTCCCAATAGATGTCCTAGCCTGGAATACTCTTCTTCAATGCGAACTCTCAGGGCACTGTTTTCAAAAACACGCGTATCGTGAGCAGAACCTGGCCATCTGCACACGATGTCGAAAAGTTCCTCATTCGGACGCTAACTACCTGAACGTTCACCGAAAAGTATCCTTTTCGGTTTCTAAAGATTTCAGCTTGATCTCCGCCAGGACTAATGATTGGAATATGGGTTCCGACAATCCAATGACTCTTGGAAACCCGGCTTTCCAATAAAAAGCTCTTTATGTTTACTGAATGTCTGTCTCTGTCTCCGGTAATTTGACGAACTGAGGAATTTTGCGACACAGCTCATCGGAAATGGATCTTATAATTTGGTGGAAGGACGGTTGGATGAGCTTGAAAAAGTCCCCGCAAACTTTCTGTAAATCGATTCAATTATTTAAGTAAGTTGATTAAATTAGTATAAAATACCCAATACAAATAGTTTTTTTTTTAAGTTGCCGCTGGGGTGTCTAGTCGGCAGTGCTATTAATTTGTTCATGATGGTAGTATGAATACAGGGGAAATCAAACCAATGAAGCGCAGAACATGTTTTTCTCACCAATGATAGTACTCTTATAATAGAAAGATACTTTCCTTAGTCACAAAATATTTTAATTGCAGAAAATCGTTAGCCACTCGTGGGAAAAGTTTTGATTTTTGCCTTAATTTTACCCTGAATGGGGTATTTCGGTGGGTCGGAAATTCAGGTTTTTGACCTCAAATTTGGATTCAGCACCCTTGAAAACATATATACTACAACTTTAAGCCCAATGATACTATAACATGTGGTAGAAAAATTAATTAAAGAGATCACACGTTTGAAAAAGGCGGGCCGCTATAAATGCACACACACTAGGCAAGGACTACGCCGCGGACTGCCCCGCGCGCGTGTGTGAGTTGAATTTTGTAGTATCCAAGAGGGGTTTCTGTGCATGGATACTTTTTCAAAGACAGTTGGCTAGCTACATCACGATTGGCTAGCTACGTCACACCATTCAAATCTTCAACTTTCCTTAGCTTCTCTGATTTTTTAAAAACATTTTCTCGACGAACAGACCCGATTACCGTTATTCCTGAGCCTTACTCTTTTGGAAAAAAAAATTAAAAAAATTGACTGAAATACCCCATTCTCGGCTTTGCGGACAGAATTGTGTGTAGACCCCAGCGTTTATCAAAAAGAGTAGTTGAAAGTAAGTACGTTATAACATACTATATACTATGTACCCACGTACCATACCACAAACAACAATGATTATCCGTCTTCGGCGAAAGATCTTGGATGTTTAATTGGTAGATGGATAATCTCAGATGATCGCATTCCACGTCTATGTACCTACGAATGAAAACAGTAACATGTTTTGATTTTTCCTTAAAAACACATGAAGGCACGAGGCCAAGGGACATGACAATGAACATGAAATGGACACATGAATAGAAAACACGTAAGTAATGGGAGTTCACCTGGTATGAGGATGTAACCGTGAAAATCAGCGGGAATAGGAAATTCATTACAGTTTCTTTATAGAAACGGAATCGTCTCCGAAACGGTATTTCGTCGTACATTTCTAGAGGGTTTTCTTGATCCCGGATGTACCTCCTAGGAACCCGAATGAGATCAACATCATCCAATAATTGATCTTCAGTGTCGTCCCAATCGAAGATAACCCAATTATCCATCTTCTTTCTATCGAATAATATTTGAATAAATCTACCAAGTGTATTTACAATTTTTTAAATTTACAATGAATTGAATGAAATGGTACGAAAATAGCAGTCTTCTAGAGGTAAATAACAGTCGATTTTACCAACCTTGAAACAATAAGCACTTGGAGGAAGGTTCTAGGGTCCTTCAGTTGGAGGGTTTCGAGCTCTTTGAAGCCAAGAAATTTCTTGACTCATCTCCGAAATCCGTTGCTGAATAGGAAATTCGAGGGTGGTCTTGTAATTTGACACCTCAGAATAGGTTGAGGAGTCGGAAACTCTCCTTGTGGCCCACCCCGGCTCGAACTCGTGGTCTCCTCCAAAGACTTGCTACTCTGTAAACGGGTGAGAAAAAACTTTACTCGTAAGTAGGGATGGGACATTGATAATATCGAAACATCGATGTTTTGCTCGTAATATCGATGTTTTTAACATCGATGTTTTACATTTGATGTTATTCAAACATCGATGTTTCGGTCCGATGATATCGATATGTCGACGAGATGAAATGAATGAATGATTTTTTTATTGTAACAGCCACATGGTGGTAATACTATAGTCAAAGTTCTAGCAATAGAATAGAAGATTTGACGTGAAAAAAAACAAAAACTAATGCAACAACGTGCGAGCAGGTATAGGTAGGCAGGTACATTTAGTGGGACTTTGAGTGCTATAACTACGAATATACTAACTTATAAAAGACCACAAATAACAATGAACACATGAAACACCAAACATAATAAACACTCAACAAACAACAATAAAACTAAAATACTGATAACATCGTTTGATAAATGTGACCTACTAGGTACTGCAAGGGAACCAGACAAAATCCAATTTCAGACCAGATAACTTCATTGAATTTACTTCGAATTGAAGCGAGCTCGAACTCAGAAGCGTAGACATAGTTTGGTTGGAACGATAGGAGGTCAATTCCCGGTAGAGGGACGTTAATTTTTGATGATTCAAATCATTCAAATCATGATCAAATGATCACTTTATACAACAATGTAATTACTGGAAAACAATAGAAAAAGTCTCTTAATACTTGAAACAATAATGGAAATGGGGAAGGTATGGGATATCGAAATGAAGTGCATAAAAATCGGATAATTAATCACGAAAGAAAAATTATATGTAGTAGGTTAGTAAAATAAAAGCACGTCAAAAGAAAAAAAATATCCACATCGTATGAATGCAGGAAGAGCAGCCTCATCAGGTTTTCTCCCTTGGTTCTAATTGGTTGACAACTGAATTAAATTTCCCGCTTTTAAAAACATCGATTTTCCACCTTACGATGTTATCGACATCGATGTTTTCTGTTCGATGTCCCATCCCTACTCGAAAGGTACCTTGAGGGCGGCCTCTGAATTCCGCCCAACTGGATTCCCCACGCTTCAACTCCCTACGTGTTGGGAGAAATCACTGGTCATCGTCATCGCACCCAATTTCCCTTCCAAGGCCTATCTCATTTTCGAGTAGTATCGCATATCTTTTCGAAATAGTGAATTTACGAATCTCGAGTTGGCTGTTTACTTATAACCAAGCATATTCATGTATGGTTTTTGTTGCAGGGATCTAATGAGCAACAACATCACGGGGATCGGAGAATTCGACTTAGCAGGAATCCCTGATCTCGAAGAACTGTAAGTATAAAATATCCTTAGAGCTTCACAATGGAAAAATTACTACGGATTTTGCTTCCGAGTCTACCAAGGTAGCGGAAGCTTTGTTTTCACTTTTCAAGGACGAAAAAAAAAAGTTCTCCAAAATCAAAATTTTCACTCGCGTTTTGCGTTTTAGACCTTTCTGAACAATTTTGGTTCCGTGTCTGTCTGTGTGTCTGTCATGATTTCCTTGTAACGCGCATAACTATACGAAGTTATTGTCCGATTTCGATGAAATTTTCAGGGATTATGCGGGTTGGTGTGTAGACGGTCCCCTATGAAAATCATCATCCTCGGACTGATAGAAGCGACTGTGCATGCGCAAACGTGAATTCCTTGTAACAGCCATAACTTCCACATTTTCCATCCGATTTAAATGAAATTTTCAGGGATGTTACAGATTAGTGATTAGATGGTCCCCTATGAAAATCATCACCTTCGGACTGATAGTAGTCACTACGCATGCGCAAACGTTAATTTTCTTGTAACGGCCGTAACTTCCACTTTTTCCATCCGATTTCAATGAAATTTTCAGGGATGTTACAGATTAGTGTTTAGATGGTCCCCTATGAAAATCATCACCCCCGGACTGATAGTAGCCGATGCGCATGCGCGAACGTGAATTGCTTGTAACAGCCATAACTTCCACAATTTCTACCCGATTTCGATGACATTTTCAGGGATTACGCGGATTAGGTTGTAGATGGTCCCCAATGAAAATCAAGGCCTTAAAATTTACAGTAGCCTCTGCGCATGCGCAATCGTAAAATACTGTGAAAATAATGCCGCAATGGTAAAATAATGCCGTAACAGTTGCGTCTGAGCTGAGGATCTCAAAGCCATTTTACAAACCCCTCTGTAGATCAGTAAGCTAAGTACTGGACTCACATCCAGGAGATCCGGATTCGATTCCCAGTCTGGATTTGAAATTTTTTGATTCCAATCACTACCGCACTTACATTTTTCGTCCGAATTTGATGAAATTTTCTAGGATTGTCCAGATTAGCGTGTAGATGGTACCCTATGAGGGTAGTGAAAGGTACTTAGAGATTGGTGTTTTCAGATTAACTACTATGCATCGGATCATCTATATAATCGGGTTATGGATACGAGGAAGCTATGTGCCACACCCACTTGGCAGACGTTTTTTTTTTTTTCAATGACATTTTTATTTATTAAATATTAATAACATAACAACTGAGCACATAAGAGGACATAACAGTTTGTAGAGGCAACAGTGGCTTTACTCTAAAGTACAGGTAACTCAACACTGTGTCTCAATTCATCACTAGGTCCAAGGGTTTGGTCCTATCAAGCGTTGGAGTTGTCTAGAAGACATTTACAGAAGGATTTACATGTCCATGAAGTCGATGTTCGTGTTTAATCGCATGTAGCTTGATCACTTCACTGACAGTTTCCATTTTAAGGTCACAATGGAGATCGTCATTTCAGACGTACCAGGGAGCGTTAACAATGCTCCTCAGTACCTTATTATGGAAGGTTTGGATAATCTTGACGTTCGATTTCTTCGTATAGCCCCAGAGCTGAATACCATATCGATACCTCTGCGCCCAAAGGGCCAAACTGCTTCCGGAACTACTATTTCTAAAACGCGAACGATTGTAGCGAGGCCAGTGTACATGAAGTCAACTAGGTTTTTTTTGTAATTGGTCCAAAATCTATGTAAGATTGAATTCCAAACCGTTTTTTAATCATCCGCAATTTGTAATATTAAGAAAAAAAGATAAACTGGGAAGAGGTCCAGTTTGGCCCTATGGGCATAATTTGACCTTGAGATCTGTGAGCGACAAGGGGCCAAACTGCCAGTTTGGCCCTAAGGTTTGCGACTTTCCTTCAACTGGAAATTGCTCTGGTCAATCTGCAATTTCTTCTTCAATTAATACATCAGTTGAAATTAAACGTTAATAAATTATTATAATTAACAACCCATTTTTACAACTCTCTGGGTATTTTGTACCTGTCCAATCACTTATATTTTCGTCTTTCTTTGAAACCCCGATTTTAACTCACGTAGGTATTTCGAATGTAGGTTTGGAAATTATAATTAAAATAATAACACTTCGTTGAAATGGGAAAATATTGAATTATATTTTGGCTTGACTTTTTGAGAGGACGGTCACATCTAGAATGCTGGAGAAAAAGCATCAAGGGCTGTAAGGTACCACTCTGACCGAAGGGAGGGGGAACACCCCTTCCCCTTTTAACGTCGCAGTTAGGCCCTCCAGGTAGGTACACGCTTTTAGCATGTTGTGTACACGTGATTCGTTCATGGTTCGGTTTTGAGAGGAAAATATTATTAGAGAATGAAATGGGACGGACTTCTAGGGCAAATACACGAAACGGCCTATCCTGATGTCCGACGGTCCCACGGAGGAAACGGTTAAAAAAATTTTGATATCCCCCCCAAAAGAAAATAATAAATCTTAAAAGTAGGGCATGCACTAAGTAGATCTGAACTAGTAGATCTCCTAGATGCTGAGGCTAACAGCCTAGAACCTAACAGACACACGCCCGTGAAGTTACCTAGAGTGGTGATGAAAAGTCCTTACCTAAGCACTTGGGCACCAGGAAACCCAGTGGGATAAGCCTGGATGTGCTAAGATTCCTAAGGTGATGCTTCTCCAGGTTCTAGTAAAATATTTACACATTTACAAATTCATTGTTATTTTTCAAAGTAATATACAAAGGGATCAATTTTGTAATCGCAAAAAACAAATGTAAAGATCAAATTTTAGATAAATTAATTATTGGTAGTGGCAAAAAAATTAATTCGCCAAAAGTCCATTGCGTAGGTACATAAACTCAAGGCAGAAGCCTGTTAATGAGATGATCCTGTGAACAGAATGAAAGGTATGAGTAAAAAGGTAAATGCATGAAAAATGGTCGAAGGTCCTTGAAAGGTATCGTGAAGTTGAAGTGGTAGACTTGAGTTTCGAAAAATGAGAAAGGAGAACGATGAAAAGATTTGCCCTTCAATGACCCTCGGCCTATCCTGGCAAAAATAGGAAAACAGGAAAAATTATTAGCTCTAAAGTCATGAATTCAGGTTGCGACTGGATGAAGCAGGTATAATTCTGGGACCCTTCCGAGCTCGACTTGTCGAAGGTTTATGCGTTGTAGGTCCCTTTTTGAAACTAGCCGATGACCTATTTACGTGACGCGTTGTGCGTAGTAGTCGGCAGGTATTTGAGATCGGTTTGAGAAAGTAAAATCCGTGTTCGGGTTTGAAGATTTGAGACGAAATTCGGTTTTGGAAATAAAATGAATCATTAGTGTCATTGAAATTAACTATTGCATTGCGAATTAGCTGAGCTTATCCAATGCTCATGATTCAGGTTGTACAAATCTACAACTAGATAAATATCTGCATCAAATGCAGAGTAACGGCAATTGCTATTTTAGCAAATGAAATGTATTTAACATTTTCAGAAAATTTCCATTTATTGAAATCAAGTGGGAATGTGGAAAGTGGCGTCAAGTACCACTTGTATTGCGAAGCACCAAACTTCGATTGTTTTATAGTTCAATATGCCACCAAAACATACGAACTCGTGTTCCATATGCCACCAAAACATAGGTCACGTAATAGTATTGTGAAGTACCAAACTTCTATTGTTTTATAGTTCAATATGCCACCAAAACATAATGAACTCGTGTCCCATATGCCACCAAAACATATGTCACGAATGTGGGTTTTCAGTCTAGGGCATTCCACATGACCGCCTAAAGCGAGAAGTTGGCGAACCTTTCGACTTTAACCCGCCGTCCGGGTCCACGGAACAATTTAAATTGAACATAGCCGCGTGACGACAATATAATATTCATGTAGAAAGATCAGGGAGACCAGGTTATCCAGACAATCTACGCAGGTGGTCTCGCCACTAAAATCGTTGTGACACCATAATAGAGGCGGAAGAATCTCCATGCGCGTGTCCTGTTATAACAAGGGATATTACGGCGTGCACTCCGAACGTCAAATTTTGATTTCGATAAACAGTCTTTTTCGCAAGATTTGAATAAAATTTCTTCCATTGAAGAAAAAAAATGATTCATTCTACATCACATGATTTCATTCTACATCACTTTGCTCGGAATCTGACGAACAGATCATTTGAGGAAGGACCTCATTATGTGACTCAATTTTGCGTAAACGTTCATGTACGTATTTGAGTTGGCGACCTGTTAATAAGTGTTCGATAATGTACCTATCATTATCAAGAACTTGTACTATTTTATAAGTACCTTTAAATTTTTGATCAGTTTTTGCGATCAAACGAGGTTCCAAATGTCTCAAAACTAGATCTCCGATTTGAAAACGTACCACAGGGGCACCTCGGTTTGCGTATCTTTCCGTTTCATACGCGGCTGAACTATCGATATTTTGTTTTGCAATTGATCTTATTTCGTTCAAATCTGATCGCGTTGGCGGAATGACATCATCGGATAATTGAATGGATGAAGGAATAATCGGTTGTTTTCCTGTCAAAAGTTCTATGGGTGATTTTCCGGTGATTCGGTTTACGGTGGAATTGATAACTAATTGGATTCTAGGCATTAAACTTTTAATTGATTGTTTTTTAATACTTAGGGCAACGGTTATCAAATTGGTAATTGTCAGCATAATGCGTTCAACTTGAGCATTTGCGCGAGCTGCGCCTGTCGCGATTGCGTGTGTTTTGATGTTGTTCTTATTACAATAGTCAATAAATGCTTTTCCAGTAAAGCTACCTGCTTGATCAAAAATTACTCGAGTCGGTGAACCGAATAAACCAATCATTTCGGTTAAGGCATTTACAGCGACATTAGCTGTAAGTTGTCGACTATGGTGTAATAAAACATATTTTGTAAATGCACAAACAATAACGCAATAATAGTCCGGTGGTCCGGAACTTCCACTGAGTTTTCCAGAAAAATCAATATGGATGGTGTGGAATGGTATAGGCTCTTTTGGGATCATAAACAGGTTTCGTTGTTGTGGTCCTGTAGGGGCTTTCGCGATTTTACATGTGATACAATTATCTACAAATCGATTAACGAATTTACGAACTCCTGGGAACCAAAATTTTCCAACCACTGCATCGATTGTTTTGTTTATTCCAGAATGAAGAATCGACTCATGTACCGAATTTACAATGATCCATCTGTAAGCTTTAGGTACGACAGGTGCAACTTTGGTCTTTTTGTTGACCTGAAATTTCCTAAATAAAATGCCATTTCTTATTTCATAAGTATGCAATAATGATGGTGTTAATGTGTCGTTTTGGATTTTCTCTATAATTTGTTGAATGTCAGTATCATCATGCTGAGCTGATAGCAACCATTCGCCAGTCAATTCGACTAAATTTACATGTTTTTCCATTAAACGTTGATGTTCAAAATCTGTGACGTTTTGTAAATGATCGGCTATTATTTCTGAGTCTGATATGACGGGGTTAGGCGAATAATCACTAACTTGTGTCTGAAATACATTCATTTCGGATGAGTCGCCTACTGGATGGCGGCTCAAAAAGTCTACAGTTTCTAATTTGGATCCTGGTTTATACTTGATGTCAAAGTTGAATGTTTGCAGGAATGCCCACCATCTCTGTACTCTTGGGATCAAATTTTGTTTGAGGTAACTAGCTTGGAAAGACTTGCAGTCAGTAATGAGAGTAAACTTATGATACAATAGGTAATAATCCCAACATTTAAAAGCTTTATGGCGGCGAGCGTCTCTTGTTCATAACTATGATACTTCGATTGTGCTGGAGTAGCTTTCTGACTAAAATAGGCTACAACCTTGCGTTTACCATCTACAATATTGAATAAAATTGCCCCATATCCAATAGACGAGGCATCAGTCCATACCTCAATCGGACATTCAGGTCGGAATATGGTCAAAATAGGTTCATTGGTTAATAATTGAATTAAATGTTGTCTGACCTCTTCATGTTTAGCGGTCCATTCAAAATGAATCGTTAATCTCGTTAATTCGTATAATGGTGCACAAATGATTGAAAAATCCTTAATAAAATTTCTAAAATATGAACATAATCCAATGAATGATCGAAGCGCTGTTCTGTTGTGTGGAGGTGGTAAATCGTGAAGAGCTCTCAATTTTTCATTATGAGGTTGAACAGTACCGTTTTCTACCTTATAACCTAGGTAAATTACTGATGTTTTAATAAAAGAACATTTATCAGGATTTAATGAAAAACCTACGGTAGCTAATTTTTCAAGTACTCGTTCTAGTCTGTAAAATGCTTCCTCTTTGGTTTTGCTTATTATTAAAAGATCATCGATGTATGCCAGGCAGTAAGAATTTGCTAAATCTCCTAGAGCGTTTACAATAGCGCGTTGATAGACTACTGGTGCATTCCTAACACCAAACGGTAGACGTTTATACTGAAAATGTGAGTCTGGAGTTGAAAATGCGAGCAACTCGCGTGTATTTTCTGCAACTGGGATTGCGTAAAAACCTGAAGCTGCGTCTAACGATGTGAAATAAACTTGATCGGCTAATCTAGCTATTTGTTGTGGAATCAGCGGAATAGGAAAATGCTGCGGAACTGTGTTAGCGTTTAATTCGCGTAGATCTGTGACCATGCGGAGTTTTCCGTTTTTCTTAGGTACGAGCATAATTGGGCTAGAATAAGGACTATTTGATTCCTCTATAATATCGGCATTAAGTAATTCTGTTGTGTATTTTCGTACAGCTTCACGGTCACGGGGGTGTAAAGCATATGGTTTTCTGTAAACAATTTTACTCGGATCTATCAATCTTATCTCGAAAGGTTCTGTTTGAACGGGTTTCTTTGGCAAACCTCTTGTGAAGCTATCACTAAATTTCAATAATAATTGTCTAAGTCTAATGGTGTCTTCTTCATGTTGTAAGTCTGTATTCAAAAGTTCCACGTCAGGTCGGAATATCTCACAGTTGGGGTTTGAGGTGATTGAACCCTGTAGTTGGGTTAGACCAGATTCACTTTCTGTGGCCCTTATGATTCTACTCGAAGGTCAACTACAGGTTCAAGGCACGGTACAGGACTTATTTTACTTTCTATTGGTTCATGATCTTTAGAATCTTCAATTGATGGTCGTGATTTTAATCTACGAGAAGCTAAAAATTTTAATTGAGTGTCTCTATTTTTATTTTTATTTTCAATACGCGTAATTTCATATTTATCATGATAAATCGTTATTTTTACGCCTGAGTTTATAATGTCGCGTCCAATCAAAATATTATAAGGAATTAAACCATCTGGTATGATATGAAACGTTATTGGAATGTCTATGCCATCGATTGTTATTATTGTTGAAAGTTGTTCATTAATGGTTATTTTGTTATTACCTAATCCTGTTAAAATTGTCGGATTATTGTATTTTTGGCCTTCAAACTGCGTAATTAGATGTTCTGCAATCAAGCTGGCTTCTGATCCGCTATCAAAAGTGTAATTAAAACGTTTACCTTGGTGGGTGAGTTCTCCGGTAGGGTTTGATCGGCAGAGGTCCACCCTCTTCTGCTGCTGGGGATTCTGGTTTCGGGGTCCTTGAAACCGGGTGTTGTGGCCTCCTCTGAATCCTCCTTGATGTCCTCCTCGATGTTGATGTTGGCTTGGTGGAGTTTGAACTCCGCCAGACTGCTGACCAGGATGTCGAAAAGGGGTTCCATTTCGAGGAATTTGCTGTTGTTTTCTGTCAGGATTAAAACGACAAAATGCCCATGAATGATTGTTCAGTTTGCATCGTGGGCAATATCATGATTTTGTCTCGCTTCTTACAATCCTTTGTTGATTTGTATCCGTCCGTTGTAGTTTGTTCTTGATTGGTTCGTCTTCCTCGAATTTACGTTTGTACCCTGATGTTGATGGTGTAGGTCCTTTCTGAAGACTTTTAATCGTATTCGTGCGAGGTTTTGTTGCCTTGATTGATGCCAGTTCTTGGAAAATAGAAAGTTCGTTTGGATTTTCTTCTTTAAAAATCCATTTCCTCATTTCAGGTTCAGCGCGACCTGCCACTGCAGCTATGAGAAGGTCGGCACATTGGTCTGAAGTGCGGTTTTTGAAGGCATTACGAATGCGCGGATAATGTTCGATTAATTTATCCTCGATGTCTTCGCGGAAATAATCCGAAACCAATCGGTATACTGTGGCTGCTGGAGTGTACTTTCGACAAAATTTTTGCGTAAATAACAACTGGAATCTCTCCCATGTTAAATTGTCGTCAATTACTGATGAGAGCCAGAGGGATGCGTTTCCCTTGAGGGCCTCCATCAGTGCAACAGTCAAATCGGCAATATCAGGCTTGTATTTTTGTACAATGAGATTAGCAGCTTTGAGCCATGCTTCTGGATCAGTTGTAGTACCGTCATATGGAGCCAATTTAATTTTCTGCGTCATAATTTTGGATATCAATTCTGATTGAATACCTAATAATTGTTGTATAGGTCTCATCAAAATGTCCATCTGAGGTTGTAGAGGTGGTTCTTCTTGAACGTCTGGTAGTTGAGGAAAGTCTTCTTGATCTGGTTGAGGGTCCATTGGTTCCTCCTTCCAAACACTCGACATAATTGATTTTGCGGCACCTGTTTTTGAAGATTAAATGAACGTTTTATAACACTGCTGATATTAAGCACTCGCGGTCACTGTGTGGGGAAAGTTCATCCGTACTTCTGATTTCGAATGTAGGTTTGGAAATTATAATTAAAATAATAACACTTCGTTGTAATGGGAAAATATTGAATTATATTTTGACTTGACTTTTTGAGAGGACGGTTACTTCTAGAATGCTGGAGAAAAAGCATCAAGGGCTGTAAGGTACCACTCTGACCGAAGGGAGGGGGAACACCCCTTCCCCTTTTAACGTCGCAGTTAGGCCCTCCAGGTAGGTACACGCTTTAAGCATGTTGTGTACACGTGATTCGTTCATGGTTCGGTTTTGAGAGGAAAATATTATTAGAGAATGAAATGGGACGGACTTCTAGGGCAAATACACGAAAGGTATGGTTGAATAGTGCCATTCTATTACCAAAACACAGAAATTAAGTAATTTCTGAAACACGGATAACGAAATTTTAATTATTCCAATAGTAAATGAACAGCATAGCATTTGAAACAAATCTAAAAATCATTGATTTTATCGTCATCTATTCAGCATTCTCCTCTTCATTTGTCTCAATGAGCTCATCACGTATGTTGAGCTTATTCTTCATCTGGAAGTATTCTGCGTGGTACTGGTGAGGAATCGCCCCTTTGGTACACAAACTGAAGGAAAAAGCAGGAGTGGTCACGTTGACACAACTGGACGGCAAGAAAATTATCATTACACTTGACAAGTTACCTATCTTTCTGGTGTTCAGACTTGAACTCAATTGATTCAATGCAATTTGATTGATTTAGTTGTTTAACTGAATCGTCTGTACCTAAGCAAACATCAGGACTTGAAAGAACGAACTCGATTCTGCCAAATCTTACTGATTCAAGAGCCATAAGTCATAAAAAATATTCTAGTCAATTTAATCGAAACTATTCGAATAATCATTATAATATAATGAGGTATAATGGTATGAAGGTATATTATACCTCTCTCAGTTGTTGTAGGGCCCGAAAAACCATGAGCTGAGATCTGGTTGAGAACACTTTCCCTTGCTTCCCCCTTCGAGTTCTAGCCATCGTTTGAAATCACCTTTTCCAAAACCACATTCGAGAAAGAACGAGTGGAGGGAGAATAGATTGTACTAAAGACAATCAAAAGAAACGCCTGCCAAGTGGTTGTGGCACATAGCTTCCTCGTATCCATAACCCAATTGTAGGTATAGTTGATCCGATACATAGTACTAGTCTCAAAAAACATCGATCTCTAAGTACCTTGCACTACCTTCATAGAGGACTATCTACACTCCAATTTGAACAATCCTGAGAAATTTCGCCGACATTGGATGAAAAAGTAGAAGTTATGACAGTTACAAATATTTCACGTTTGAACATGTGAAAGTTATGGCTGGTACAACGAAATACACGTTTGCACATGCGCAGTAGCAACTATTAGTCTGTAGGCGATGATTTTTATAGGGGACCATCTACACGCTATTCCGTACAATCCCTGAAATTTTCATTGAAATCGGATGAAAAATGTAGAAGTTATGGGTGCGCAAGGATTTCATGGCAGACACACGGACAGACAGACAGACACGGAACCAAAATTGTTCAGAAAGGTCCGAAACGAGTGGAAACTTTGTTTCTGGAGAACATTTTTTTAAAAACTTGAAAAGTGAAAACAAAGCTTCCCCTACCTTGGTGGACTCGAACGCAAAAACTGATGGAAAAACAATACCTTTACATCAGAATATTTTGAGTTACGGCGTTTTCAAAATTTCAACCGTTATTTTTCAACCCTTAGAAGTGACCGACATCAACCAAAATCTTCGGGGCACAACTAGACCCCAAATGGAGCCTACATACCAAATTTCATCAAAATCGGTCAATGCTAAGTGGGGAAAGTGCCGCGTACGGCGGACGGACGACCAAATTTTTATTCGATTTTTGGATTCTACGTACCTTGAAACGTCAACCAACAAATTTTGAGGGGGGAGGGGTTAAAAAAATGGTTTATCGGTCGATTCCAAAGGTTCATTATTGAATATAATATAACAAAAACACAGGATGGAACAAGTTGGTAGGTAGTGGACGTGAACATAATAAAGGGTCAGAGATCGATTTTCTAGTCAGTTGTTGTGGTTCTGTGCCATTATATTTGTCTCTGACACGCAAATAGCAATCAGAGTAGTTTGTGGCTGCGTTTTAGTTGGTGAGATCAGCAGTTTGGCCCTATGAATCACGTAGATGGATGCAGTTTGGCCCTAATCACTTTTCGTTTAAATTCCAGTTTGGCCCTTCGGCTTTCTGACCTTGAAACCGATTTCAGTTTGGCCCTTTGAACAAGAAAAAGCAGTTTGGCCCTTTGGGCGCAGAGGTATCGATATGTCCACACAGGTTTCAATACTTGCTTGTATATTAGAAGTTTGTTGTGTAAGAAGAGCTCAGAATGTCTACCGAGCAAACAGGACAATTTTATAAATTTTACCTTCAGCTCATCCTTTTTCTTTTTAACATGCCCTTTCCAATTTAATTTTGTGTCAAAAGTCATTTCCAAATATTTCGCAAAGATCGCTATCGGAATTGCTTGTCCATTGAGCAATATTGGCAAGCTGTTGATTCTTTTGTATGTGAAGATGATGTGGGTAGATCTTAACTCATTCAGCTTTAGTCGCCATTTTTTGGTCCATTCACTGACATGTGTGTGTAGGGACGGCACGATACCACCGATATATCGGAGTATCGATACCGATATTTTTATCGATACTTTTGATTAAAAAACTCATACCGATATATTGGTATCGATACTTTTGCCTGATTAATCGGAGGTATCGAAACTTTCTTGACGATATTATCGATATTTTTGCCAAATTGGAATAGTAAAAAAAAATACCAAATATCAAGGATTTAGATACCATACTATATCTGCCACTGAATAGTACTCAGAATAGTATCAATCGAAACGATATATCGCTTCTAATATCCTTCATCGATATTCAAAAACTTTCCACCCTTCCTTCGTAACCTCGCATTTTTATGCGGTTTTCACAGGGACCTAGGATAATAGGTCCATGGATTTTCATTTCTCTAGGTTTCTTGAACAGTTCGGGTTCCTTGTAACCATTGTTTTACTTTCCCGTTCACAACAATTTTTTTTATTTACTTTTTTTAAAATTCAAGTCAAAATTCACTTCACGCCAAATTTTTGTTTGATTCGATAATAAATATTATTAATTTGTAATGTAACTGATTTATTACTTGATCCTTTCCATTTATAGTGGATGAAAAAATCATTTCATTGAACGGAGAATTCTTGGGAATAAGAAGAATAAGAATTGGAATAATTATAAAATGAAATGATCATTCATTTTTATTAAATTTTAAATGATTGACTTCTATAATATTTTCAAATACCACTGACTTTAACTACATTTTAAACTATTGAAATTTATTAATACATTTATAATGATGATATTTATAATTCTTGATTAATGGAGTTTTTATTTTGTTTGCGAAATCATTTGTGGGTTATTTTGAAATATCGATAGTATCGATACTTTGAGCCGATATTATCGAAGTATCGATATCTAATAATATCGGTATCGAAAAGATATCGAGTATCGATACTTCCTGAGAAATATCGTATCGAAAGGAGTATCGATACTTTGGAGTATCGTGCCGTCCCTATGTGTGTGTGTAACCAAAACACAGGATCTGGATGTCAGTACCCTACCATTGCTATATCTCTCTCTACATCTCATAAAACTTATAATACCAAGTATATGCGAAGAATGCGACCTGGTAAAGGACCTTACTTGTATAAAATAGCACTCAACAATAGTAGTCACCCAAACTACTACCTGTACATCACCTAGCTTAACTTAAATGGGTAAAATTCACTCTTACCTAACTCAGCACCCTACCTCAACTGCTTGGGCCAATAGATGTAGCCACAGTAGGAATGAAAACATATCATATCTTTACTACCAATGTATGTACAAATTATAATAATAATATGCCGTCAAGCCCTACCAGTCTTTTGAAATATCCTGGATGTCCAAGTTGTCAATGGCAGCTTGGAAATGGAGCAGACTTGGCGGGCTACGATAAGAAAGTATGATAGAGATGATTAACGGCAAGCGGTGTCGGAGCTAAAAGGAGTGGCACCCAACAACATCAGGGTGATGGCTGCAACCTTGTCATGGCGCGGGAAAAGTGCCACGGAGTTGCGCGAGTTGGGCATCTCAGTAGGCATACTCCGTGGTATCACCACCCGTGTCCTGCTCGGCTCATATTTGAAATGATGGTCGTTTTATAGACCCCCCCCCTTCATCCCTCTCACCCCCCCACCTTCCTCATCTTCCCTCATCCCTAGGGCCAGCGTCGAGTGAGTCCTGGGCGTCCTCCCCATTATATTTGATTTTTTTTTTTATTCATAGCGTGTCCCCTGCGTCTTTCAGGAGAGTTCATTAAAAAAAAAAAGTTTGAAATAATTTTCAGGTTTTTTCTTTCTTTTGGGAGTCAATAGATAATTATTTTCCGAATAAATCTGTAGCCTATTATAAGTGCAGATATGAAGGAGAGGATACATGAAGAAGTACATCCCAACCAACTTTTGGAACAGGTGGGAAGTCATTTGATCACCTTGATGGAGGTGTGTGGTGGTAAACATTTGACAGACTTAATTCCCCGATTAGAAAATTCAAGCTCTTTTTTATAATAAAAAGAATTATAGCCCTGGCAATTTTTTATTTTAAAAGGTCTAGTTTCTACGCCATTCCCTGTAGTGTAATCGAATAATCGTTTGTACTTATTTCTCACTTGACTTGTTGCCGAGTGAGTGCAGAACCGTTGTTGGATAGAAATTCAAGAGCGCCTCCATTAATTTTCATTGTTTTCTCTCGAGGCGTTTCCTTTTTATGATTAAAACAACCAAGAGCTGTAAAGGTGATTTCGGACCTCTGAAATCCCACTTGAGCCCCCTACCGGCTCTAACAGTGTTCTTAGTCCGTGTTCTCGTAGTCAGTGTAGCCTCCACTCTCTGTCTGCCCAACGCTTCCCTTTATTTACGGTTATACTCTCGACGTTATGTGCCGGTAGCACACAACCACTTTCCAACAGACGGAGAATATTTTTGTAACTTGCCACACTTCAACGAGACTTTCCATCTTCCCACACCTGTCTACTCCTTCGTCCCAGAAATTTTAAAAACAAACTGCCTAGAACATGATTTTAATCATATTTCAGCCGTATATTTGGGAATATAAAACGTTGCCATGAAAAATTCCATTTACCTTCGATCAGTTAGTATGGGGAGTGAACCATAGCTTTACCATTATCTTTACTAGTAGTTTGGGAACAGGTTGAATTTTAGTCCAACTGCCATTCCTGGCGTCAAGGACCTCATCAGCTGTCTTCCAAGTTTCACTCTTTTCATAGCATTTACTTTTTCGTGATACTCCATCAGTAGAAATTAGCGGGTTCTGGGAGAAAATTGAGCCATTGAAATAGCTTCAATTGGGAAATTTTCTTATCTTAAATTCGTTTCGAAATATTCTTCAACGGATTCTTAAGGTGGAAAGCTAGGGTGATAACCAGAGAAGCGTTCTGATTGGTTGACCAATAGAATTGATAGAAGGGGGCTAATGTATGATGGAAAATTCAGGAGTTTTTGTTTCGAGGGAGTAGTGTTGAATTTAGATATTTTTTTATGTCTCCAGTAAAGTTGGGAAAATTGAGATACAGCATATTGCCGCTTCACCGACGAAATACTATTTGACATTTTTTTCAGTACACCTTATCACAAAAGGTACGAGAACTTCCCTCCGCCTATCCTAAATGTCGACGTGTTGAGCCTTCTGGAACACAGCAGATCTTAAAAATTTGTGGACATAATGTAATGAAGTCGTTAAAAAAATTGTTTGGAGAGCTTTTTGAAAATGTTTTTCCCCACGTTTTACTCCTTAGAAGTTACTAGACAAAATATGAAGGTTCCTCCAAGGAGAAGGAAGAGAATCTTTCAAAGAGCTAATCGGCTAATATTCGTTTCAACTGATGGAGCCGATGTACCGAATTTCATGGAAATCGGTCCGAGGGCAACTGAAAAAAGGCAGAAATTGTTTCATTCGATGTTTGGACTCTACATAAGGTAAACGTACAAGTAGTCGACACCTCCTCCAATGAATGAGAAAAGCTAAGGATGTTGGACACTATTTGCAGTTCCAGGTGATGGTTTTGATTCTACAATGTCTTTTGAATGTTTGGGGGAGTCTGCCATGGAAACGTGTAGTAAAAAAAAAAAGTTGCAGTTTTTAGTGGTTATTTAGTTTGAGTTTGTGTTGATTCTTCCCAGGGAGGCTAAGGAGCAAGTGAGTTGATATGCATTTTTCACCTTATAGCAGCCAATATATTTTAATTATCCATGATTTTCTGTCTTGTTTAGGGTTTTCGGCTTATGATTATCCAAGATACTTGCCAGGTCCCTAATTTGTGCGGGAGCATTTTGCTCTCGTGTCTATTAAGGTAGGGAAGCATTGTTTTCACTTTTCAAGATAAAAAAAAAAAAAGTTCTCTAAAACCGAAATTTTCACTCCTTTCAGGTCTTTCTGAACATTTTTGGTTCCGGGTCTTAAATCTTTGTAACGGGTAAAACTGAGCGAATTTGTTGTCAGATTTCGATGAAATTTTCAGGGATTGTGCAGGTGGTCCCCAAGGAAAATCATTACCCCATGAACGACAAACGTTCATCTCCTTGTAACAGCCATAACTTCTACATTTCCCATCGATGTAATTTATCGATGTAATTTTTAATGATTAAGTGGATTGTAGTGTAGATGGTCTCCTACTAAAATCATCGCCCCCAGATTGACAGTGGCCTCTGCGAATGCTCTAACGTAAACTCTATGTATCAGCCGTAATTTCTTTATTTTCCAACCCAAGTCGATGGAATTTTGCTTGTTGACTTGTAGTTAGTCACTGAGATTACATATACAATGTATCAGATCATCCTATCAATCGAGTTTTTAACTACTTAGGTGACTGCCTTTTTTTAACCTATACCTATAGTACATAATTAAAATTATATCAATAGTACAAAATATTATTGAAGTGCCTATATACTGCAAAGAAAGCGGTGATTTGCCAAAGAAAGTCTGAACTGATCGGTATTATGCTTTAAGTAACTAAATGTGATGTTTTCCACTAGTTTTACTGTGATTGATTATGCTCAATATAAAGTGAGTTTATTCAAGAATCCGGTTTGATTTTGCTGCTATAATCATAAATCATGACACCTGTCGACTACTGATACAAATCCCATGTCGACTACTAGCACACCTATGTCGACTACGAGTGAAAAATTGAACTTTGGACAATCCTTTTTTACCCTATTAATCTCAAATTTAAAAAAAATTGCCCGTTGTATTGCATAGGGGAGGATTTTGTAGGTGGAAGCGAAGAATAACAGTCGAAATTTCCTTAACGTGTGCGTTTACCTTTAAAGTAAACCACCAAATTTCGAAGAAAAATTCTGGATTTTTAAGGTTTATTATTGAAAATAATGAACCAAAAACGAAACGACAAGTCGAAATGAGGACGCGCGATGCGGATCACTTCTTTACGAGAGTCGGTTGAGAAAATTCCATGGAAATCACCATTGAAGGGGATTCTTCAACTACTTCTCAAACTAGCAAAGTTTTTGGCTCTTTGAAAAAAAGAAGAGAAGGGGGCATCAAAAGAAAAACAAGAATATAAAAGAAGGCAGACTGGGGGGCGCATATGACGTGTCTTGAGAAAAAATACCCCCTCGACAACTCCAACCGAACGGATATTATAATGGTGACCCCTCTCCTATTTCTGCCATTCTATTTTCCCTTTTTTTCTTCAAAATAGAGAACTTGACGTTCTTTCACGAAATATTCCTTCGGGAGGGCTGAATTTGAACTTCAGGGATTTATCAGGGTTCGTCGACCCCCAAGGGGTTTTTAGCCTCCTTCTCCACAGCGCCGGCCTCTCCAGGCGGTGCCTTTATTTATTGGTACAATGTATTACCCCCTCCACACACCCCTCTATTACCCCCTCCCCTCCACCCTTCTATATTACCCCCGCCACTTTCCCTAGCTATAGGGTGCATCATATTTCCCCCGGAGACTTCATTGTTGTTTTTCCACGTCCTCTGCCTCGGAATAGTTTGAAATATACGCTGGCCAATTAAATTTCAGGCGATGTAATTTGTGGCTGGTGCGACCCGCACCTCACGGTCACACGCGGCCACTTTCGACAACATTAAATAAATAAGACGAATATCAACCTCAACACTTGTTGCGTTGTTTTTGTCGGCGAACATAGGACGACATTGCAAGTTGATGTGACACTCGCTACAAGTTGTGAAAAACTACTGTGAACCCCCGGGGCGGCTCTCAGAGCCAGATCCGCTTTCCAGTAAAATTTACAGAAACCCACTAGTTCTCGAGTGTTCAACAAGATCGGACTTGGAATGTGTTGAGCACGGAGCACACCAAAGACAAGAAATTTTGAAATAGATGGCAAGCATAGATAAACTGGATTAGTACCCTGGGTCAGGATCGTTACAGTGGAATAAAAAAAATCTGTCCGTCCGCCGTACCTACGCGGCACTTTTCTTAACAACCATTAACCGATTTGGGTGAAATTTGGTCTATCGGGTCAAGTTGTGCCGCGAAGCTTTTGGTTGATGTTATATCAGAAACTTCTAAGCGATGCCTTCAAGTGCTTCGATAGAGAAGCCCTACCTAGAGAGAAGTGTCCTACCTCGAAAATTCTCGAAATTAAGGTATTGCTTTTCTACCAATTGGTATTGAATTTTCAGAATCCATTGGGACCACCCGGAGACCAACCCTTCGCCAACAACCTCTGTAAGATAAACCGTTCGCTTCCCACGAGAAGGGTCGGAGTTACGATAAACCAGCATCACGAGTGTGAACAACCTAAGACGTCTAATCTCCGTTGTAATTTTGGCTTACCAGAATGCAATCGCTATTCGTTTCTTCGAGTTGTATTCACTTTGCGTCCTTAGCAACCAGTAATCAAATTTCCATATGAAGGAACCAAAACTCCCTATTTCTTCGTGTGGAGTGTAGGGATGGGTATCGATACTCGATATTTCAAAATATCGATACTTTCGTACCGATACTCGACATTTTAGTATCGATACTGCACTATCCGATATTTTTGGATATCGATACTTTGGATCCGATATTTCTATTCTCGGAAAATTCAACATAATGGCTCGAAAATGTAGAAGGTAGAGAGGCTTTCGGGTCATTAGTCTTTGGTTGCACAAGTAACGTTTATATCATGGAATAATCACTATGCTTGGACAATTAATAGTAAAAAATGAATGAAAGTTGTTGAAAAAATTATTTTTCTTGAGAAAATTGGATAACATTAATAGTTTGTGACACTAAAGTTTCGATACTCGATATTTTAAAATATCGTTACTCATAGCCAACGATACTTGGGATATCGATACTCTTCCAATTTGAATGTTGAAAAGAAAAATTGATAGACCGTTGGAAAGCTGACAATTGGAGCATGTTTTCTCCGAAGAGCGCCCATCGAAATGGGCAGGGATTTAGAGTGAAAACTTTGGTCGAAGAAAGTCAAGTTTCGAAAAATTTGTAACTTCGCTTTTTGACTTGATTTTTTGAAACTATTTTATTGCTGAAATATTTCGATTTTGCACTAGGTAGCTTAGGAAACTAACGCTCTTTCTAACGGTGACCATGTCAGTGCCGTAAGGTCGAAAACGCGAAAAAAAAACTTTAAAGTGAAAAAATAGAATTTTTAGTGGGTTAAAAGAAAATTGCTGAGACATTTTTTGTTGGAAATACCTTGTAGAATCGAACCCTGAAGTTATACCCATCTTGGGTGTAGACACCCTGTATTATTCTGAAAGGCGCTGTGCGAGAGGGACAACTTATTCTGGATTTAGCCGAGTAGAGGGACATCTGATGCAAAAACACTGGATTCTGACATGACACTTCCAACTTCATTATCATTGCTGCTCAAATGAGTGTCAATCGTGTGATCACCTGCGCCAAACAAGTAAAGACGGTAAGTACATGACATGGGAACCATGGCACCCCGAATCTCCTGTCCTCACAACTGAAGATTGCACTTATGCAAATGATTCGTAAACAATTTTACTTAAAAAATTATTCTTTCTACTCACTTACCCTCGATTCGGGGTGGGTGAGCGTACAGCTAACCAGCTGCCTCCCTTGCTGTACTTTTGAGGCTACTGGTCAACGTCTGAAAATTGTCTGAGGTCTATATAGCCAAGACATTGAGTAATAGTTTGCAGTGATTTACTTAGTTAACACTTCGGGAATGAACTGTTTATTTGACGAGATGTCAGAGTTCCATCGTTAGATTAGGTTCCTCGTAGCGATTACAGATGGACCTCCCCCCCCCCCCCGCCATTACTACTTTCCGATATTACTAAAGAATATTCCAATATCGATAGCTCGGTGTTCCATAATAATGGGACCACATTTTATATTTTCCCGTGGGGCCTCGTCGGTTGAACGACCAGGCATTTTTTCTCTCTGATCCCTCTCGCTAGAGATTTCTTGCGGGGGCGTCAGCCCCCATCCTTCGGTCTTTTGATTCATGTTCCTATCGACATGAGTGACAAGGAGGTGTTGGCGGAGGAATCGACACATTTTACGCCTTGTCAAGCACCTCTCACGCTCCACTAGGTCCACATCCGCTAATAAATTTACTCCAACCTTCAGTCCCGAATTCCTCTAGTTCACTTCAGGATATCCATCCTCGGAGTTTAACTATCAGGTCGAAGAATCTCGTTCCTGGTCATCGAATTTAATAGCCCATACCACTTCGATCGCCAGTTCCACCGTCCTACATTCTTCACCATCCTGGAGGAGTAGGTTCTGTGATGTAGGGATGAGCATCCATGGTCGATACTATCGAAGTTTCGCATCCGATAGTCACGATCGATGGTTTAGAACCGACGTTTCACCATTATCGATCACTTCAATGAGTTGGCATAGAAAAAGGCAGATCTTCTTCCATGGTGTTAGTATTGAAGGGTTAGTGGTGACCTACAACGGTTTCAATTTAGTAATTTATAAATCTGACTCCAGTAACATATGCAAAATGACCGGAAATATTTGAGAGAGAAAATATATTTTTGTAACGCAATTTGAAAATTAGAACTGACAACTTTTGAATCTTGACTTTTGACTGACTCAACGAAATTTCTTGAATACCGAAACAGTAACCAAAAAACTCCTACAGTAACCGCTAAAGGAGTCCCCCTCCAGCGAAAACTACTTTTTTGCGACGGGCAGCAGGAGTACACGGCTGAAATTTCTTGAATTCAAAAACTTTTGACTTGACTGACAACGAAATTTCTCGAATTCAAAAACATATTGTTTAGTAATGCATGCATTCCAGGGGACGTCCCATTGGATAAGCATTAAGTCAGTTTAACCTGTTGGTAAGCGATAAAACTGTTTCACTCGATGTAATTCATTTAGTATTTCATGCAAATACTATACCCAACATGGGAATTCTAGTTCACCCTCCCCTCGCCGCCAACACCAATAGTGTTAGGGCGGAATTCACAGTCGCGATTCAAGTCAAGAAATTTCTTGACTCGAGTCGAGGTGACATCGATCTCGAGGAGAAGGTTTCGTATTCACAGTCGAACCAGTCATATCTCGAGGGTGGCCTCGACTCGAACTTTTCTCAAGGTGGCTTCGAGGTGGGTTGGGAGAAAACTGTCTTCTAGAGCGAGCAAAAAGCATGTTTTTTCGTTATTCCATGGTCATTGGTAGTTCCATGTTGATGGTTTTTGTTGGCCATGCTTCTACAGAGACAGATGAAATGTGAAAAATAAGAGAAATTCATTCAACATTTTTCACATTTTCAATTCAATGCATTCAACTTTTTTTTTTCTGTAGAAACATTTCTTGTCCTATTTGCTGTTGTAGGCCGTGTTTTATGTGATTGCGGATAAATTTAGTGCGAATTTTGTTATTACAGTGCGTGTTCTCCAGTTCTTTTGAGGTAAATATTGATATGCGATTGCCGTGTTCTATGTGATCGTACCGTGTAGGGAGTTGTACCATCTCAAATTCAGAAGGTACCTTGAGGGCATGCTTGTAAGTATAATCTTGAAGAGACAGTGACGTTTATCCCGCTTATGATGCCGACCTTAAAGATATTTTTATTGTGGATTTTGTAAAATCATATTTTCATATTTTTATCCTAATAAACTGATGTGAAATAATTTGCTTTTGTTATTCCTCCTACTTGAAGTACAAAGCGCGCTGGTTCAAAGACGTGCAATTTGTTAATCAATGTGTTTCAACGTTTTCACCTTTGTTGTGAAAAATTCGAAATTCTTAGAATTTACGTTCGAACACAAGCCATTTTTCATTAGGTCTTTCATTTTTCACAAATATGCAATACTTATTCCACTGTGTCCATTTATTTGGATGGTGGTTCGAGGAAGTTCACATCATCCCTCTCTTCTGTAACATATTGATCATAAAATGGGATGATGAAGTAACTGATTGTAAGTCGAACTATGTTTCAATATATTCGAAACAGTTTAATGGCAAATCTTTAATTTTTCGTAGTTGGATAAAAGAGCATTGTTCCTGGGGAAGACACTATTATTTTGTGATCAATCTCTGATAAGTGAGATTGTTTTGTTGTTCTCTGATTATAAGTAAAATATTTTGTACACTAGAATTGGAGCCGTTGTCCTGACGCCGGTTGAAAAGTTTCCTTTGACTCAGCGAAAATTTGAAAAAATCGTGTTTGGTCGAATTTGTAGGGAGATTTTTTTTTTAGAGGAGATTAGTAGGTACTACAATAATTTATTATACAAACTTTAAAAATCCCGTTGAATCTAAATGGAGGCTTGAAGAACATTAAAAAATACAACTTTATCAATCATACTTAGGTAGGTACCTACATAGCAAACTGAAATCAAAAATGGTTCTTTAAAAACATTTTCGTCAACTACTGTAGTCCAACTTTTGTACTCCTAAAATGTTCAATAAATTAATGGTTTTCTCTCTCTTAACAAAGTTAAAGTTCTTTTAAAACATCGACTTCCCTCATACAACTCGAGTTTGTTGAAGAAGTGTTGAAAATGCAGAATAGAGAATACAATATTTAATGGTCGTTAATGGTCGTATACAATGGTTTAATGGTCGTCCCAATCAAAAATTAACCAATTATCCATCTTTTTCCTATCGCAGAAATGTTTGAATAAAAACAAAATGTAAATAAACTGAATAAAACGGTACGAAAACACTAGTCAATTGTCAACACTAGTCGAAACACTACTCACCTTGAAAACAAAAAGCACTTCAAGGTAGGTTCTAGGCTACCTCAGCTGGAGGAGGGTTTCGAGCTCTTGAAGTCGAGAAAAATCTTGACTCATCTCCGAAATTCGTTCCTGAATAGGAAATTCGAGGCTGGCCTTGAGGGTGGCCTCGTAATTTAACAACTCAGAATAGGTTGAGGAGGCGGGAACCCTCCTTGAGGCCCACCTCGGCTCAAACACGACTCTCCTCGAAAGTCTTGCTACTCTGAATACGGATGAGTAAAAACTTTCCTCGAAAGCCACCTTGTATTGAGGCCGGCCTCAGTCCTGAGGAGGGACTGTGAATTCCGCCCTTAGTCTGGCACCAAAGCGGAAATACGTCGTAACATTGAACTTTCATCAGTTTTGGTAGGCAGTCCGTCCGTCGGAGGTTCACATCCGTATTCAGGGTGAACACGAAAAAAACTCACGAAATATGCGGTTTATGGTGGTGCCCTGGCACCATGGTGGTACCACTATAAGTTCAATGGTGGCACAGAGAATAATTAATGAAAATCCGAAGGTATAATGAGAATTTTTCCTCAATTTTAGAGCTTGGTTACAATTGGTAAGCTGTGAAGGAACCGAAATATTGAAAAATCGGATACTTTGTGAAAATCATCCCCTCCCCTTGCGAATTTTGATACTCTGGTGAAATCATGTTCAACTCGGAAGTAATTTGAGTCAAAGAAAAAAAGAAACACTCAAATCGGTTGGAAATTGAGGCCTGGCAGAGTTTACAAGATTATGCCCGCTAACGCACGTTTTTAAAGCGTTAACCCCGTTAAAAGGCAAAATTCGAAATTTCGGCGACGTAGTGCACAACTAGATAGTTTTCCGCGTCGAACAAATAAAGAACCAGTAAAATCGGTTGAGAACTAAGGCCTGTGCAGACGACACACGATTTTGTCACACATGCACACCTACAGACATACATCGGTTTTTTCGCGAATTTGGATTCAGAATGGTCTAAAACGGGTTACTGTGTGGTTATTTTTTTCTGTTGAGTGTTGTCCTCCTTCACCCCAGATCGATCGCTTAAGGACGCCCAAGTCCACAGAGTAATGGAGACAAGTTAACAGAGAAGAAAGCCAACGTTAAAATGGTGTGCAAGTATTTTTGAGGCTGCCTCAGTGGCGCTATCTACTTTCAGCTAGGATTGAGGAACTACTACGGAAGAGGCGGGGAGGAGAGGCCACACTAGTCATACCGCTTCTTTTCAAATCCTTTCGAATGACCAGAAATTGTCAACTTTTCGTTTCATCATCATTTAGATTTGCAAAAATTACTTGGAAAAACCATTCGAGACGAAAGTTATTTTCAGAGTTCTTCATGCAATTGTTGTTGTCCCTATCGCCAGTAGTTCGAATGTTGAATCGACAACTGCCACCCTTAGAAACGTTTGAAACCCAGTGTATTATTGAATATCGCCCGATTTTTTCGTACATATCGCGAATATAACTAAATGTTATCAAATTAATTACTTGGATGCGGCCGGTAACTCACCAAGGAGAAAAATATGTGATAAACAAGGTGACTTGTTGTGATGAGGTTGGGAACAAACGATCATGAACCGGCCGTGAACGCGATCTGGTTCTTTCCGCTATAACTACGTCCTGGAGCTCCTCCAATCAGAACGCTTCTCGGGCTCCCACATTCAGCTTTCAGCCCAGTGCCCAAGTCTTACTGTGGGACGTCCTAAACAGTAACCAAAAACACCTGTAGTAACCGCTACAGTATCAAATCTTTCCGTTATCTTAATCATTCGGTATCGATAAACCACGCAAATTAACACTTCGGCTGGAACATGAATGAAATTACAGTTCGGAGGGATACGTGCCTGTAAGGCGTACATTAAACCTACACTCCAAGGGACAGCCGCCTTTTATTTATTCCTCTCGTGATTTCGCTACGAACTCTTACAGGGATGTATGCCTTCCAAGCATGTGAATTCAAAATGAGGAACCCATACCAAAAACGTCACCAAAATATCTGGTAGAGCCATGCTAAGTGACTTTCTAGTGCAGATAATAACTGAAAATAAGAGGATGATGTTGAAAATATTGAAAAATTTCTTCGAAAATTCGCTAATAGAATAATTTCACTTGACGGGACATCTGCGTTCTAGGCATGAAAGATGTGCTCACCCTTGGAGTGCCTTTTCTGCATTGAACCCCAATAGCGAACAGACAATGTCCTAGGAGGAGAAAGGACCCATTGCAGTTTAACCACCCCAAGCGAAAGAAATATGAGTCAAGCATGCTTGAAAGGCATATGTCCCTGCCGAAGTGTTTATATATTGAGTTTTCAGTTGTCGCCAGTTATCTTTCTTCTATTCGTTTAGTGTAGGGATAGAAAAAGTACCAATTCTTTTGAAAGAAAGAAAAGAAAACTCTCGATATTTATAAAAAAAAACTTTCCCCTTAAAGAAACGGAGAATCGATTAAAAAAATTCGAGAATTGGTATCGGAATTTTTGATAATATTTTCTGAAGGGTATTTTTTCTTTGAGGGAATCATCAGTAGTGAAGGGACATCGACATCGACGTTTTCAAAACATCGATGTTTTTAACATCGATGTTTTCACAACATCGATGTTTCAATCGATGTCGTAGGTACTTCCCCTGATTTGTTGTTCCCATTGGTTTATAGTTTATAGTTTATAGTTTACACAATAGAATAATGAATGAAACAAGCGTTAAAATACCAATCGTGATGAATTATTACATTCTTATCTCTTGGAGGAATAAAAGTAATAGCTAATTTTCCTACCGATTTTTCAAGTTGTTTTGAGGTGGCAACCCTGGTGCTCCTGGGGTTACTGCTTCAAATATTCATTTGGCGAATGTACTGGGGTAGAAATTGACCTAGTGGCTAGAAATTGATTCATCAGATGAAAAAAAAAGTCTATTCGAGTAGGTACCTACAAGCAAACGATCTCGAATATTTGTATAATTGTGATCGGGCACATCGATGTTAAGAAACATCGATGTTTTTAGTCGATGTTTCCACTCGACATCGAGAAACATCGATGTTTTCTATCGATGTCGCATCACTAATCATCAGGAAACCCTGAGGCTAGGCATACAATTGAGGTAGATCTGACAACTAAGCTCTCGTCCTGGTATATTCTATCTGTTCTCTGATCCTCTTTTCCAAGACATCAGTCTGAGTCAATGTGATGGTCATCAGACTTTTTCTTAGAACTCGAGCTGGTCAGAGAGCCTTCCTGAGAACCGTGGTTCTTGGAGTTTATGGATAAAAGAACAAAACAGGGTTCAAGGTAGAGTTCCTGACGGATTAGAGAGTTTAAATGAATGTTTTCACTGCCAATATTGTTTCTTCTTCTGAGAAGACTGTTAGGTGGTTGGCACGTGTCAATCTGGAAGGGGTTTTCTAGGAAATTACTAGTAAAACTGTGAGTTGGAGCTAAGGAAAGTGCTGGAGTGCAAAGTCTCCAAGTCATACAATGTTGCCATACAACCAAGAATAATTTAACCCAAACTCCAGTAGCTCAACCTGTGTGTGTTTTCATGAAGTTATGGTCTAACAAAAATGAAACTTTCCATACTACAGCGAGCGTTATTTTGTTTCCAAGCAAACCTTTGCTTTGTTACCATGCAATGATATTTGGATGATTACAGGAACAATCAATTAAGGATTTAATAATTAAGGATTAAGGATTAATAATTCTGGATTATTCAGATAGAATTATAATTACATAAATTAGAAACTCTTACTTAGCTACCCTCATATTTGTGAATCAATCTCACAAAACGCTCTATACGAGTCTGCAACATTGGGAAATTTTATCTCTTCCGTCGATTTTTTTTAGATTCTTTTCTGAAGATTGATTCCATGTAAATCGATTCATCTTGAAGAATCTGACACCCCTAGTTTAGTGTCCTGTACTCGTTCGTTATCTGTTCTGTTTAACCGTGCAGTGTAGCGGTGTATGCCATTTGTTATAATACAAATCAGCTATTCAAGTGGGAAGACTGCCACAGGGAATAGAATCAATGTTTAAAAAGACTTATGAAAATCGTTGTGCCCCATTATGATGTTCCGAGCCGTTTCTCGTTTGAGAGGTACATTATTAAAAATATGACGCAATGAAAAATGTTAAGGGGAACATTTAAAACAAAAACGCTGCAAATTATTACACAAAGGTTTATTTTGCTGTATGGATCACTAGCCTGCAAAAAATACAGCTTTGCCATCGTCCAATGTGAAGATAACCCAATTTAATAACCTTCTCCCAGACCAACGATAAGGTATGCATGTGACACACATACATCCATGGAATAGTTATAATTTATCATGGATCGATTACAACCATCCATACTCGTGACGTAGAGAAATTAATAAATTACTTTTACGGTCCTTCTTTACCAGTCCACTGTAACTCATGCGTTACCAAACTTTATGGTTTTTAGAAACTTTGTTGTATCTCATTCCTTGATAATCCCCGCCTGGGGAAGTATCCGATATTTTTGATTACTCTTTAATTCGAAAGGTGAGGGTTCTTACTCCGAAGAAAGAAGCTGAAAAGAAGTATACGAGATTTTCCTTGACTATTTCCAGGGTTAGGCTAGAATATTCGCGTATTGAGTTGGTGTAATTTCGTACTTCGGTACCTACAAACTGTAATTGAGGAGCTTGATTCCATAAGGTACTTCATCCATTTTGGTCGCACGTGAGAAAAACGCGGAAACCCATAGCGACCTGAAAGATGTTATTTTTTATATATTTCTAAATTTAAATTAATATTATTAGAAAAAGGTTGATTAGTTCAAAGTTTAAAATACGACCAGTTCGCAAAAGAGCCACAATTGAAATGTTTATCATGGAAAGCCATGACAGACAAAATGAGAAACTTAAAAACAAGTATGAAATGGCGCTGGCATGGAGAAATAAAACTAGAGCTGGCCTGGGCGTGGAAGACAAAGAGCAAAAAATTCGAGGTAACTTGTAAGTAATAAATTGAAGCAAATTCATTAATATGTGATATATTCGGCATTAGCGTAAAATTTCTCACGATGATGAAGAATTTCTATAAAAAGTAGAGCAAATATGGCTAAAAATTTAATGTTATATAATACATAACATATTATAAGGAAATCATATTATGAGGAGTTTGATTCCAAAAGTTATTTATCCAATTTGGTCAAACGTTTGGATAAACGTGATATGAACCAATGATGTCATTTTTAAGAAATGTATTTCTAAATTATGATAAATATTTTTGGAAAAAAGGTAAATTAAGTTCACAGTTTAAAATAATTTTGAACAAGATCCGAATATCAGATTTATGGATATAGTACTTTTTGAAACTAAACGTGGCGTTAAGTACTTTTAGGAATCAAAGGAAGTAGATGAAGTACTTTTTGAAACATAACGGATGAGAGACCGCCAGTGTGCTGGATGTAGTACATTTTGGAATTAAATGGAATATCCACCCTTGTTTTCCAAGGGAATAGATTATCTTTTGCTCCAAAACGATCGCATTTTTAGGAAGAACGACCCTCCTAAAATCCTGGGAAAATGTTAACTCAATTTCGATAAAAATGGTCTCAAGTACCTTGTTGAATCAAACTCCTCAATTTTCTTGTAAGTTCGCGAATTGTTAGGAACCTAGTTCCTGTTTATGGCATACAAATAAGCTTTAGGACTTCAAAACTGAGGATGACATATTCAACATACGCCGTATGTCTAGGTACGGATTCTGCTATTTTGTCTGCAATATTTTTCACTTAGAATCAGAACTTGTGGGATGGTTGTCAGATAGTTTTACTAGCCATTGTTTTCTCAGTTCTTCAACTTTGCGAGTGAATATGGCAGGTTAAGCTAACTTGAGATATTTCATTTTCGAAGGACAAAATTTTGTTGTTTTGTGCTTTATTTATCTTGTTTCTAGATTTTGAACATACTTTTTCACAATAATCTGTTACTTAAGAGATAAAGTCTGGGTGTGATAGTATATTTTCTATGGTACTATGTTTACTCTCCACTGTGATACATGCGCCGCCTTTAGGCCTGGTATAACCAATAAATTCCAAAATAAAAATTAGTTTCGTACTCAGATGGTTTGAGGTTTGTCGCTTTTTTGTGAAAATTGAATTATTTTTCTCCTAAATTGAACTCAAACCCTTGTGTCACCGGAAACATCTTGGAAATTCTTCAGTTGTCTCAAGGTGTCACCAGATTAACTAAATTCCGATTGCAATTTAAAAATTATTGGACCATATTTTGTTAATTATCAGAAGTCAAAAACGTCTGCCAAGTGGGTGTGGCACATAGCTTCCTATTATCCAAACCCGATTGTATAGATGATCCGATGCATAATAGTTGATCTCAAAACATCAAACTAAGTACCTTCCACTACCCTCATGGGTGACTCTACACGTCAACCCGCACAATCCCTGAAAACTTCATCCAAATCGGACAATAACTTCGTATAGTTATGCTGGTTAGAAGGATTTCATGACGGACAGACAGACAGGGAACCAAAATTGTTCAGGAAGGTTTGAAACGTAAAACGCGAGTGGAAATTTTGATTTTCGAGAACTTTTTTTTCAAACGTGAAAAGTGAAAAGAAAGCTTCTGCTACATTGGTAGACTAGAAAGCAAAATGTTATGACAAAATTTTTGAAAATTGTTTTCAACGATTTCAATGGAAATTCATGTAGGTAATCACTAAAGAGCGGATTCTTAGGATTTTTCCTTTTTTTTTCCTCTCAAGGGAAATGAAAAATTCAAAGACATCTTAGCCGATCAAAAGCCGTAGAATTCACACACAAAATTTGATAGGATCTTTTTTGATCTTTTTTTATGTTGAGATCTTTTTTGAGGAAATACGATCTTTTTATAATTCTTAATGGGATTACAATATTGTAGAGAAAAAATGTTGACTTCTCATTGAAACTTTCCGTCTTGTGGTGGCTCCATCTGAGCAAGCAATATGTTACGCACTAATCCTGCCTACTTCGTCATGATAAGTTCTATTTTGAAAGACACTGACAATGTCAATGACCTAACGGAAGACGGAGATTGGCTCGTCCCTCCAGTCCTGAGCCTAACTTCGAGCAGGTAGCCGATAAGTACCTACCAATAATGGAACTAATATGCTAGGGCTAAAGAGGGAAGATGCCTCTCTTCGTCTCCTTAATTGCAGTCAACTTTCACCACCTATTGGAATTCCCGGTCACTACCGAGGTCGACACGATAAGTAAAAGCATTAATTCATGTCAGTTGTCTCTGAGACTCCAAGCTGTTTTGGTCGGTTTTTACTGAATCGGAAAAATGCCGAAAGTTACGTCTCGGTCTGCTCTCCTGAAATCATGGATAGGAGCGGAGGAGAAGATATTTTTGGTAACAACCAAGAATGACATTTTTTGCCAAGCCTGCAATAAAACGGTAAGTCTACTGAATGGTTTCAACATATTTGGGTTAAACACACAAACTTTATAAGATAGGTCTTCATTATTTTTGTAACGTTCCTTCTTCAAAAAATCACAGATGGGTAAAGATTTTTACGATGTCAAAAAGATAGGTAGTGAAAATGCGAAAACTTGATGAAGTAGGTCAGAACCCACACAACAAATTTCTTAAGTTTACTTCATCGACACTGCCAACTTTTACAACAAGTTTTTATTATTTTCAGATAAAAACTGAGAAGAAAAATCACTTTGAGCAGCACAGGAGCAGCCAAATTCACCAACGAAACCACAACCTTTTGATAAAACAATGTTCGAATAAACGACAAGCAACTATTCCACATTTGGCCGCAAAAGCTGATGCTTGCACTTCAGCTTCAAATTCTTGGAACGTAAGGCTGTGCAAGGCTTTTATTGAAGCTAACATACCATTAAAAGCGTTGAGTTGTCCTTCGTTAAGGAGTATCTTGGAAGAAACAAGAGGAATGGCGATCCCAGACGAATCAACACTTCGCAAAAACACAATACATAAGATCTACGAGGAAAAAATAGAAGACATCAAAAGTTACATCGGTAACAACTACTTTTATGTTAGTGTAGATGAAACCACAGACGTCTGCGGTAGATACGTATTCCACGTTATTGTGGGCCCCTTGATAGCAGGACAGGCCAGCGAATCATTTTTGATTTTTTCACGACCCAAGCCCAAAGCTAACGCAATAAACACTGTTGCTGCAGTTCAAGATGCATTAGCTGTTATATGGTCAATGGAGTCGGCAAGAGAGAAACTGCTTCTCTTCATCACCGACAGTGCAGCTTATATGCTTTCTGCTGGGAAAACGCTCAAGATTCTCTTCCCAAAGATGTTACACGTGACCTGTGCTGCACATGGTCTCCACAGGATTGCTGAATCATTGCGCGAAAATTCAGAAACTGTGAACGACCTGATTTCTAACGTGAAAAAAGTTTTCCTCAAATGTCCTGCAAGAGTAGCTGAATTCAGAAACAAAAATCCAGATGTCCCTCTGCCACCACAGCCAGTAGTCACGCGTTGGGGCACTTGGGTGGAAGCTGCTCTGTATTACAGCCAGCACTACATAAAAATAAGAGATACACTAGATGATTTTGAAGACGACTCTGCAGCCATAAAAAAGTCGAAAAGTCTGCTTGTTAAAAATGAACTGGTCTCCGAATTAGCATTTATTGAAGCAAACTTCTCATTCCTACCTGTCGCAATTAGGAAAATGGAGGAGAAGGGTATGCCTTTGACAATGGCAACAGAAACTTTGAGAAAGGTTTCTGAGCAATTGGCCCCAGATCATATGGAAGTGTATGGTTCGAAGCTGAATGCTGTGCTCAGCAGGTCCCCAGACTGGAACGCAATTTTGTGCATTGAGAAGATTTTGAAAGGGGAACCTTTTGCGGAGGAGATATCCCCTGGACAAGATGTTGTCTATTCCCCAGCAGAAATAGCTTCATTTTCACACATAACATCTGTCGACGTGGAAAGATCATTCAGCCAGTACAAACGAATACTGGACGAAAGAAGACAAAACTTTACATCTGACAATTTGGAAAAATATTTGATCGTAGCTGTAAATAAAAGTAGGGGCTGAACTTTTATAGTTTTACTCAGAACCTGTATATAAGTTAAATTGAGAACATAGGTTAAGATTTGTATATTTTGTAATGTTGAATTTCGATTAATATTCACTAATATATTCTTTGGCCAAAAATTGTCTTTCATTCCTTCTTTATTCTAACCACACTCCCAGCTAATAAAATAGAGTAGGTAGGTAAGTGCTAATACCTTACTTAGAACGTTCAAAATCGTCTTAAAATTTACTCCTACACTCAAGGTCTTACTACTAACGTAGAGTGAAAATATCACGAGTATATATACGATATATCGACCTCTTTGAACCCAGGTTCCATCAAGAAACGATGACACCCCAAATATTATAAGAGGAACACAAGATCTTTTTTTGAACTTTTTTCGGACTTTCAGATCTTTTTTCGATCTTTTTTTGTAAATTATAAGATCTAAAATGCGCTTGGGAAGATCCTACAAATCCGCTCTTTAGTAATCACTTACTCTATTTTGAGACTTCCGATGCCCATAACAATTCTGCTGTCCATTGAATTTATATTTGCAAGTTAATTTTGGTTACTCCGCTGACACTTGGGGATATCTGTGGAGTTCCTGAGATATTTTCGGTGACAGTAATTGTAAAACCATAGTAAATTGGAAATTTGAGTTTTCCTCCGTTTGTAAACTAATGAATAGTTGTCAAATTATCAATTGTTTAACGCCGTTTAGACAGTGTGTTCGCGTTTGGAGATACCGATACCTTGAAGCACGAAGGCGCTATGTCCAAAAATGTCACTTTTGAGATAAATGGGTCAGTAAAATCATAGGGCCATACACTTCGTTACAATACATGATTGTAGCTCTAAAAACTTTGAAAATGGCCTAAAAAGGATAAATTGACAGAGTTCTATGTCCTCTCTCGAATAATCGTAAATGCCATTCGGTGCTTTGCCTAAAAGAGTAAGCACAATCGTTTTATGTCCCAATAAGATAGCTATACAATTCAATCGTATTGTGGACACTGCAGCTTTGTCCGGACATAGTTCCGTTGTGCACTAGGTTTAAGGAAGGCTGTTCCTTAGGGGGGAAGAAACCGTTCTCTACCTTTAGGAAATGAAGGGCTGGACTTGGAATTTACCAGAAAACCAAAACTGAATCCCTAAAGATTGTTCACTATAGGAAATTGGCCTAATTTCCGTACAGATTTCAGCGTATTAAATGCGAGTGTTTCATTGAAATGAGTTTAGTGTAGTACTCAGTTGTGCATTCTTCGTAACCAAACAGGATAGCGGTTTTATTACAAGTAGGTAGCATTCTATGCAGATGGTTTATAATAATCAACCGTTGTGTAGTAATTTGCAGTGTTGTTAACTTATACCCAGTGTTTTTTTAAATCGTGGCACATTTTTGTGATAATTAAGTAAAAAATTTGATGATAGTGCATTTTTAAATAGCTATTTTGGACGTTGAATTCCCGTGATATTGTTTAAACAGGAGGTAACTTACTAACAGATAGGTAGTTAAAGAGGACGATTTTGTTGATCCTTTGAAACCAAGAGTTCCTTCAATTTTTGTGCTCCAAATTGATATAATATTAAGATTTTGTAATTATTTGACATTTCTAGGAGAATAAGAGAGTTGAAAAATATAATTATGGATGTTTAGTAATCCATGTATTATGCATGAATAATTTTTAAAAAAATCATGATCAACTATACCTACCCAACACGCGAAACCGCCTGGCGACACCACCCTCTGGTGCCAGTCTGTCACCAAAAAACCAGTGGTGACGCCAAATTATGGTTGAGAGCGTGATAGATAAAATCCTTTACCTAAAGGGGTCATGTCCACAATCGAACTTGGCTAGAGGATCGATGTCCCTACCTTACTTGGCCAAAAATGTTATGTCCGTCCATCTTCCACATTTATTATTTTCACTCAAAATTCAACAAAACTATTTTCGGAAGATCTTCTTGAAGAGTATAGCTTATAAGAAATTGAAGAGTTTAGTGGAATAAGCCATCATTTTAGGAATTGTGCACTGGTGGAAACTTCTTTTGCGTTTTTCTCAAAACTCCATTTTTGAACATAGCCCCTTGTACTTTAAGGTCGATACACTGTTTTACAGGTAAGTTCCAATATACTATTTGGATAGAAGGTCCTAACCGGCTTCATTTTAAAAATTCAAAGGCAGTAACAGTCACTGAATTGCCAACTTGAGAGTTAAAACAAAGTTCACCGACCTTATTTATTCATTTAAAATAATTCAGAGCGAAGTGTTGGTACGAGTAATGTTGCTGCTTTCATCAGTGCTTTTCGTCGACTCTCCTACAAGATATTTTTGTAATTAAGCGACGAACTTTGTTCCGTTTTTGTTCCTTCCCACTCACCGACGGTTACAAGAAATAATTACCATGAAAGGGTGGAGTGGCGAAAAAACGTCGGGCAAAACTTCGCCAAGCAAACCAGAATGTAATTGTGAAAGACACTCAACAAGTGAGAACGGAGGAAAAGTAGTTTTTATTCCGTTTTCGAATCTGTTGGAAATCGCCTCGTATATAATTTAATTTCCCCATAGGGAACAAGGGAAAATCGGGGGTTTGTTTTATAACGGGGTTTTCCCTTTAACCGCCGGTGGGGGATTTTCTTGAGGCTCGGAAGGTTTTTCTGAAAGATGTGAATTACAGGGCTCCCTTCGCTTCAATTACCTCCCCGGCTAAAAGCTTACTTATTCCTTTCTAGGGGGGGGGGGGAGGGGGTGGCGGATATTCTTACCACTGTTGGTAGAAAAGAGTAAGTGGAGCCGAAATTATTTTGGTTCTCCTTCGCAGAGGGTTAATGCTACCCCCTCCACTTTCTGCTGCGGAAATGTATACTAATGAACCGTGGGAATAAGCCGGCCTCTTCTCGTGTCTGGCGCCATTAATTCAAATTTAGGGGCGTTTCCCTCTCCCACCAGTCTTTCTACCGTCTTTTCCACCAACTTCCGAGCTTGTTTATTCTGCCGAGAGCAATTCTTTCTACCCTCCCCCGTCCTTTCACCACCTCGGGCCACTTTTCACAGGGAGCAATAATTGTCGACAGCGACCCCCTTCATCGATCATTTGCTCGACGTTTTGTCTCGTGTTCGTTGTAACGAGGAACTCAACTGAGTTCATTACAACTGTCTTATACCTGAGAAGTGTAGGACCCTACAAATTTATTCCTTATTCACACTCCCCTTTGAGGTTGGTTTGGTGTTTGACTGTTGAAACATCCAAGTATACCTACAGGGTGTCTACACTTAGGATTGGCATAACTTCAGGATTCGATTCTACAAGGTATTTCCAACAAAAAGATGTCTCATAGCAATTTTTTCTTAACCCACTCACAATGTGTTTTTTTTTACTTCGAAGTTTTTTCCCGCTTTTTCGATCTTACGTCATTAAAACTGTCATGACTCCTGTTATTTACCAAGTACATTCAAATTTGAGAATATCGTTGGAAATAGCGTTACATTTCCAAGCTAATTCTGTAAAACCGAAATCTTTTAGCAAAAAACCATTTCTCAAAAATCAAGGCAAAAAGAAAGCAAATGTTTTTCGAAATGATGACTTTTTTTGATCGAATTTTTACTATGAATTTTTTTACTATGAACCAAACTTCAAAGTTTTTACTCTGAATCCCTGCCTATTTCGATGGGCGCTCTTCAGGAAAAAACATGTTCAAATTGTCTTCAAAGTGTTTCACACGAAAATTGAGTGTTTTAGGTGGTTTATTGTTCCCCTCGATCTCAAGATGGCTTGACGAGTTTGGCATCATTTTGTATGTAATGTTTTACGTTGAATCCAATGGTGATGCTTCCTAATGATTCCTACTGCTAGAAAGTGGATTTTTCGAAGTAAACCTTTTTTTTTCGTACATAAAATAGGTACGTACTATTCGTAAATGAGGTAGTGAGCATAAAGTAACACCTTTATACTCAATAAAAACACCAAATTTCTAGTTGATTGATGATGTATGTATGTATTGTATTGTATGTATTGTGATATTTATCCACCTATTTAAATAAATTTCTCATGAAATGGGGGCGTACTTGCCTTTAGGAGCTCTAGGGTTGTGACAACAATAACATTGCAGCACAATTTTGTGAATTCTATTTTAGACGCAACCAAGATCCCTAAGGGCCTCGAAATTTTGGAAATTGAAATAATTTCAATTCAGATCAATTATGAATCTATGAATGTTCGTGACTCGTGAGAGGAAGAAGGAGAGTGCCACTCAACGTCTAGAGCTTTTGGTTCCCTGGTAGGTACTAGGGTGGAAGACCAGGAAGTGAAGTTCTCCGCCGATCGGAATCTTCTCGTGGTTGGTTTCTCCGTAAGGCGATCCACTTGTTCGACGAGGAGCAAATTATAATAAAGAGATGTTGATCAACCCAGAAAGCGCAGAAATTAGCCACTTGCCGATAGTTCAGTTGGCTCTCCCATGCTGACGGACTGGAAGAAGTAGCCAGTGGGGGCACCCTCTCTACCCAGCGTCCAGGATCAAGCTGATCGCAGTGTGATGATTGTGATTCCCGAATATCACAATGTATAATTGATTCCTTTACTGCTTACTAATTGTACCCAATACCTCTGGATTTTTATGAATTATTCTCTGTGCCACCATGGAACTAATATTGGTGCCAGGACTCCAGGAACAACTCATTTCTTGTTAGCTTGTTTCACCTTGCATACGGATGTGAACTAATAGCGTCTACCTAAACAGATGAAAGTTCAACGTTACGACGTATAACCACTTTGGTGCCAGTCTGGTGTGGGGGGGGGGGGGGGGGGTGGAATTGAATTCGTTTGTTGGATATCATTGATCATGGATTCAAAATGCTGTTTTTAAATAAGATGCTCACCAAGGGTGTAGGGGGAGGGGGTAGTCCACTATTTCTAACTCAAAATACTGACCAAATTACCCCCATAGAGTGAATCAGATTTGTGCAGGAGGAAGGTAAATAAATATACGTGTTTTATTGCCAATTGTTAAATTGGCCTAATGCTTATCCCATAGGACGCATTACTCAACATTAGGAACACTTGTGCCCTTGTAAACACTTTTAGTGAATTTTCCAGAAAAAATGAAGAAATAGAGAATATAGAAATCTATATTTGAAATATCAGGTATAGTCTGTTAAGAAATGTTTACATTTCCCCCTCAGACTGCTGGAACTCACCACAATGATGTTGAGCGCTCATGCTTCTTCTGGAGAAAAATGAAATTCCCTGAGTTTTTCAGTAGTGTAAAATTCCCTGGGTATTCCAGGTCGCTGGACATCCTGCCCTTCTTTGAGTTTATTGGAAACGACTAACGGACAAACCTTGAATGAATACGAACCACTGCGCCCGGATTGATGAAAATGTTGAGCGTATGGTTGTTACAAGGAATCTACCTAATTATTTTTCGTTTTCTGTAAAGGGATGTAATAAACCAAGTTGTAGTAAATTACTGGAAGAAATTACCTCGTTGAGCAACGTACTGACAAATACATGAGAAAAACCGTTGTGTAAGAATTTGCAGTTTCCCCTCTGTAAATGCGCTGAATTCCGGACTCCCTCGACGCCCATCCAGTATTTCGGCGTTCTCTCCAGGTTTTATCGTCCAAAGATATTTGGCGGCCTTTCAACTCCACTTGTCCGAAGCTCCCCTCCATCAGAGCTCCTCAGTTCCCTGGGGTCCACTTTTCGACCTCCCCAGCCGATTGTTTCGATAATTTAACGCGGGTTTTCCGCCGCATTTAAGACGACCCCCCTCCATTATCTTTGACGTTCCCACTTTCTTTATTAGAAGAGGCACCTTTCGGAAATTGTTCGGCGAGAAAAAAAGTTTTTCTTTGTTTCTCCAAGTTTTTGGAGTCGCCCCAATAACGGGTCTAAGAACAATAGGTCGGTCCCCCCCCCCCACAAGTACTAATTCAATTCCGTCGAACGAAAAGCCAATATCCTAACTTTCGACTATTGTTTCACTCTGACTCCTCGAAATCATTCGATATCTGGGATCCAGGAGTTGTGAAGATCGAATACCTACGTGAATTACACACTTCGTGAATATATTGAACTCATACATAGGTGAGGTATTTGTGATGGATATGTATTTTTTTCACCGTTATTTGAACGGTTAGAGAAAAACTAATTTTAACGGTCTTCCTTATATTGGTTTATTATCATCAATTGACCTTTGGACTCGAACAACCGCTTCTCCCGCTCGCGAAAAATATTAGTGATTCACATCACGTGGTTATCGATATCGCTGAAAATATCGACGTCCCATCCCTAGTATTCAGCTCCCTGACGATAGACGAAGGTCCCATGGAGAAATTTTAGCCCTCGGAAAAATATAGGGAACGCCTGATTTTTTCAAACTTCAGATCAAAAGCTGACCTCATCCTGAGAATTGAAGAAGTCAGGGTGTCCAAGGATTCCCCGGAAAAAAAAATCTGAGTTTTCAAGGGTCAATTTTCGGCTTTTTCCAGGGTTCTAAATCATTAAAAACATAAATAAATATGATCATAATTTCTCAAAGTTCAGGTTGTTAAGGACTATTTTGAAATAAAAACGCATTAGAAATATTGTATCTTATCAACATCAATCAATCTGTAAGTAGCTTTCGGTCCGGGGCGATGATTTTCATCTACACTCCAATCCGCACAATCTCTAAGAATTTCATCGAAATTGGGTTAAAACTGTAGGAGTGGCAATCAGTCGGAGGGTGATTATATTCAGAGGAGAATAACTTGGAATAGTTTTGCCCGTTACAAAGATTTCAGAACAGAGACTTCGATTCCAGTATAAAGTCAACAATTAACATTAAATCCATCAAAACTTGTAGGTTTACTCGAGAGAAACAACCACTTCGAAGGCTCATTTCTACCTCCAATTCTTGAAAAAAGTCGTGATAGAAGGTTGAAAACATCGAAACTTGTTGGTTTACTCGAGAGAAACAACCACTTGGAATTCGACCAATTCTTGAAACAAGTCGTGATAGAAGGTAAAACGGAAGGAAATGGAGAGCATGCGATTCATTGGGATTCGTGGTCGTAAATTCAAAAACTCCTTCAGATTGTTTGTGAAAAGACTTTCCAGGCAATTATTCCTCAGAAAAATTACTTGTTATGATTTGAACCAATATTGATTGCTTTGGTTTTAATCCGGGCACAATAATTGTAACTTAGTAGATAGCTAATAGCTGCTACCTGTCGGTTTGCTTCCTCACACAGTAGGCACACAGGCCCTTTGTGAATCAGCGAACTATTGAACGCTTAGAATTTTTAGAACGAAAAATTTTCTGAAATTAGGTAGGTAGGTACTTTCGAAAATTAGCTCATTCACGCTGTTAGCTAACAACTACTAACAGAAGCGTGTGCGTGAACTCTCGAATGTGATTTTACTCGATCAGTTTCTCGTGATTCAATAGCTCGATATGCCCAAATTCCAAGGCAAGCTATGATCAAAGATAAAGTTTCGAAGCACTTATTTAAAACCAACAATACAAATGAGAACGAGTTCGCTGCTTCTTAGCTCATAGGGAACCAGTCACGAGATCGTGAAAATTTGGTTTTGTCTTAAGAAACTTATCACTAGTAGGTACTGCTCAATAATAAAATCTATAATCTCTGCACCAAACAATTTCATATGCGTTCCCTGTTAATCAACCTGAGGGAATACATTTCCCAATATATTATAACTAGTGATATCGAACTTTGATTGTCCTCAGAAACTCCTGAAAGCTGTGTTGTGCTATAATAGAGCTACAAAGATATCTTGATGACGTGGTTGTTAATCTTTCAGAAGGCTATCTATCAAGTGGTGACACAATACCCGTCAGTCCGTCACATTTTCCCAGTTCCTTAAAAGTTGCCGAGCATAGTTACGACTTCAGTCCCACGTGAGCACTAACCGCAAAAAAAAACTAAATACTAAAATGCTCATGTTCCTAAACTGCAATGAACTTTCCCTGAAATGTTTGATAACTAAAAATATCAAATGATTGTCTCTTTTCTAAGGGCCGGTTCAAAATAATCTGTTACCTTGGGGTTGAAAATATGAGCATTAAAAAAACAATTTCGGGGTTGGGATGCCAAGATAGAATCGATTATTCACTTAACCTTGATATGGGGAAGGTATGGAATATCGAACTGAAGTGCATAAAAATCGGATAATTTATCACGATTGAAAAAAAAAAAATTATGTAGTAGGTTATCCAGTAGAATGAAATAACGTTAACAGAAAACATATCCACCTCTTATGAAGGAAGAGCAGCCTCATCAGGGTTTCTCCTTTCATTCTAACAATTAGTTGACAAATTGAAATTTTCCCGCTATTTAAAAACATCGATTTTTTTATCATACGATGTCCTCGACATCGATGTTTTTCATAGGATGTTTCATCGATATCTCTGTTTCTATGAAATATCGACACCGACATCGATGTTTTCCGTTCGTTGACTCATCCCTATAGGGATGTCCCCAAAGTATCGATACATAGTGATATTTTTTCTCCCTGTTATATGCTATCGTTGTACAGATACTTTTTTCCCCAGTTATATATCGCAGTATCGATCATTCTTTTCAGTATCGAAGGCGATTTTTATCTCACATTTTATTTGGAGGTGATTCGACAGTACCTCTAATCTCTACGTAGATTGTTGAGAGAGTAACCACTTCAACAAATAGAACAAAGATGATGTACCATGGACTCAACTAAAAAAATCTAGAATTAAAAACTTTCTCCAAGTTTCCGAACTTACTCTCAATCCAAGAAAGTATTCAAGATTCAAGATGGCTAATCAAGCCTTACAAGCACTTCGCAATCATGAAAACGCAGATGGGGTTACTTTCATGTCACCAGGTTTCTCAGCTGCGCAGATAAATCGCATGTATGTCACATCGCTTCTGTTAAGTGAATATGCTCTGAGATCAACTGGTATAGATGGATTGACAGCAGATACCATTACAGCTGCGTCATCTTCTTATGCAAGAGCTTACGCGGTAATGAGGATAGCAGTCGAATTTCCCAGCGCAAGAGGGAGCAAGCACGCTGATGCTATTGTAGTTGGGGAATTGAACTCATTATTGATTGACTCCGATCGCATTGCCTGCCTCCAGCTCTCTATGACAACCTGCGTGTTGAAGTATCGGACATCCCCACACATCCCACACATAGGGACCGAACTTCAGTGCTTCCTGCTGTGGATGGTATCAACTGATGTCTCTAGCTGGTCCCTTATTTCATCTTTGACCACGTCGGAAACGAGGGACTAGTCGATTCTAAGTCTGTACCCAGTCGATTATATTGAATGTTGCAACTTCTAATTATAATTATATAAATGTATTACAGCTACCCTTCAATATCGAGGTGCCATGAAACGACCAATTTTGGGGAGGCGAGAGAAGTTTCCTTGCTCGAATCCAAAGAATAATTTCATAATATGATAATTCTGAAAGAGATTACGTTGTTTATTAAATTCCGGTTTTGATATATTTAACCCCTTCAGAACTATCCGTTCATCTATTAGAACTATAGTACTATTCGCATGATCTATCCGTCATGTTGTCCCAAAGACCCTGAGTGCATAAAAGGTTGAAAATCACCACCACATAACCTGCCCGAATCTTTGAAAACCTCCATGTCAACAAGGTCACGATGTCACGCAAAGGTAAGAGCCGATTATTGCTAATATTTTCCATAATACGGCTCAAATGAATTTAAAATTGTTGTAATTTACTATCCAGATGTTATTTGATGTGCCAGGACTAAAAATTTTCCGCAGATCATTGTAAACATTGAGCAGGAGCTCGATAAAATCAATTTCCCCTATAGGGGACGTTGGTTCTTGGCTGCGCCAAGTTTTCTCTCATCTTACAATGGTTTACGTCGAATTTTCAATTGATTTTGACGATTTATTTTTGAAAAAAAAAACGCCAATTTGACCTGTTGTATGAATCTCGCTAATGAGCGTATAAAATTCGGCGATTCTATAATAAAAAAACGTGGAAGACCTTCGTCTCAAGGCCCCCCCCCCCCCATCAAGCACCGGTTGAGAAGTATAAAAAACTAAAATGTGCGGGAATCCGTCCTTCCAACATGATTAGATACGATCAAGTTGGACATTTTTCAAAGTTCTCAAACAAAGTGAGATGCAAATTTCAAGGTTGTCAAGGAAAGACAGAAGTTATTTGTGTGAAATGTGAAGTACATCTCTGCCAGGTGAGGGGGCGGAATTATTTCTACGATTTTCACAACCCCTGGAAGAATAGTAGTTGTCCCCACGAAGTTCTTCTTTTGTCGTTGTTTGTTTTTTAAATAATTCCGCCTCATTGCCTGGCAAAAAATAAATATATGTATATTCATGTATTGTTCATCGGTGAAATAAATCTAAAACTTATTATTTGTTTCAAAAGTCGGTTTTTATTTCCAATTTCAATGCTCCATCATGATGAGAAATTCAATCAGATGTTTGAGAAAAAATGTGTGCTCTTTATGATGGGAAAATCTAAACAGAAATAGCAAAAAATTGGAAACATGCACGAATTTTTACAAGGTTGGTGAGTGTAAAACTTACTCAACCAAGAACCGTTGTCCCCTATAGGGGACATGGCATAACTCTTGAAGGGGTAGACCAAATTGGACGAAATTCGAACCTCGTCACCTTTGAACTAATAGGAAGTCATGTGTAAAGTTTGAATTTTTTCAGCCCAGTAGAAAAAAATCGGTTCTGAAGTTGTTTTCAAATTACAGTCCGTATTAGAATAGTGAGCCTCTTCACCCTTATCCACGGGTCGTTGAGCTAATCAGGGTATATGAACTACTAGAAGGTTCATGTCTCCTGTTGATTTCAAGGGGTTCCTGTTCCGGCCGGACTCGGCAAACAGCAGTTCGTCTCGCCCTCCTCACAATTAGTATTCAGGGATTAGTACACTCGGGACATTAGGCCACTCGGCAACTACGGGCGAGTCGTTAGCATTCAGATGCGCTCACCATAACTTTCCCCCCAACTTTGCCTCTCCGTCAACTCTCGTATTTATTTCCCTCTCCCAACACTGATGATCACACGCAATTCACCATTCGTAGGACATGATTACTCGAATTCGTTTCGTAGGTGTGATATCTACCTACTGCTATCAATAGACAGGGATGTGAAACATTTGTATTGCGGATCTGGTGGTGATCATGAAGATTAAAACTGTCAATCTCGTCAATCTATCACGATTGAACGAAAGAAAGAAAATTATAAAAGTAGGTTATTCAATTTTAAAAACCACTCAAGAAGAAAATATCTCCTAAGAATGGAGGAAGAGCAGCTTCTTCTTGTTTCTTCCCTTGATTCAATTTCGCTGACAAGTGAATTAAATTAAATTTTTGCTTGCGACAAAAATATTGATGGTTTACCTTCGGATGTTATCGATATCGATGTTTCATCAGCATCGACGTTGCTAAGAAATATCAATATCGACGTTTTCGTTTTCATTTCGATGCCCCTTCTCTGCATGGACCTTTTATCCTAGGGATAGTCCATGCTTCTCTGTCTAGGAGTTATCACTCGGCGCCGATGCGTACCAGGCTGGGGGGGTACATAGCATATGTAGACATTACTGAATGAGGGATGAAATAATACTACAAAATGTGACTTTAGTAACATTCAGTCGAATATCTATTCATATTCATTTTTATTTATATTCATATTTATTTTTTTGACTTCAGTCGAATGTCTCTTAGGAACTGTTAGTCATTCAAGTTCATCTTAGATGAAACTGAGCTTCACACTCCTATAAGCGAAATTAAAGAAATTTGACGACACAATCAGGGTTCAGCTGTGACCGAGCGAGTTCCGGCATGTGTCTCTGGAGACGAGACTCGGACCGGTTGCGGGGCCTTGAGTTCGAGGCACGCCTCCGGAGCACATTTTCGGGTAAGCCCGTCGCAGTTCCCCCTCGTCCCAACCCATGGCGGTGAGGCCAATGGGAAGCTATGAGCGAAATCATCAGAACGATTTCTGATCTTCGCTTACGAAGACAGCTGATGACGTGCGCAACGCCAGGAATGGCAGTCGGACGAAAATCCAACCTGAAATGGTTGTTTACTTTACTTACTTACTACACACTCATAGATATCCCTCCAAAAATAAATGAATCGGAAAAATAGCTTCCGATCTGTTTAAATACGAAATTTGTATCCCCTGAAAATCAACTTTCACTCAAGTTGCGCTGATGAGGACTTTGGAACAGACTGATCGGGTCAAATCCCCTGCCATCCTAATCGAAACTCACTGTGATTCAATATAATCCGCCTTTATCTTGTACAACAAACTCATTCTGTTGTTACAAAGAGCGGAAAATACTCCAATGGAATTACTCAACCGCACTATTGCAGTCGCTTCTTTCCCTTTGTAGAGAAGTTGGAAAAACCCTGAAGGGAAAATAGAGGGCAGCCTGTCGTCAATGGTAATGAAAAGGACCGACGAAATCAGAATCCGTTTCAATGGAGAATACGAACTCGAGGCAAATTCTCCCCTCGTTCTTTTGAAATTAATCCCTTTGGGTCGGAGTTCTCGAGCTTTCGAAAGCCCCCGTTTTTACGAGTCAAATGTTGTTTACATTCTGATGAGCGTTTGTAAGACTGTTTTGAACGGGAGTTGAGATTTTTATCGCTTTGGTGAGACGGTGTGCTCTATAGAGCTGTGAATCAACGCGGATTCCAAAGGCAGTAAAACGTCTGATATTCGATTCACTTGTCGTCTTGGGGGAACATGGGAGAACGAATACGTACATCACATTATTATCACCATAATAATTAAGGGATGGGGGGAATAATAGTAATGGGAGAATTATAATAATTATAATCACTCTATTAGAAAGAAGAAGAAGACTATGCCTAGCCTGCCGATCTCACATCTCGCCGCTTGCTCTCTCAGTACAGAATTATTTTCGCGACCCGGGGTTTCGTCCGTAGTTATTTCCTTGCTTTCATGCATTGTATTACTGTAGTTTTTTCTTCAATGTATTTATGTACAGGAGCAAAATTATCCTCAACATCACTTCGGGTCAAAACATTCAAAATTTCTTTGTTAAATATTTTCTTTAGAGTCATTTCTCCAACGAATGACGTACCCTAACAGTGAAAAATCATGAAAGGAGAGGTTTAAGAATGGATGTCGATACCCGTTACTTTGAAATATCGATACTGCACTATCCGATATTTTTGGATATGACTACTCTAGATTTGATATTTCAAAATATCGATGAAGTTCTCGCGGAAAATACAAAGTTATGGCTACAAAATGAAAAGATGAAGGTGCAGAGGCTTTTGGTTCAATACTCTTCGGTTGAACCTTGTAGCACTAGGCAATTAACTACACATTTAGCGTGCGAGATCGCCGATAGAACTGAACTGCAAGTACAATCAGCCTTGAAGGACAGGCGTTGAAGCGGGGACAGCTAAGAGGTTCACTCGATCGATCGATCATACCTCCAATCAACAGGACAACAATCAACAATATCAACAAATGTAAATAACTAGTTCATCCAATATGAAGAAAATGTTCTCCATAACATGTACTGATACTAAGAAATGAATAACATTGTTGAGGAAATTCTTCTTCTAGCGAACATTGGACATATTGAAATTTTGTAACACTTAAGTATCGATACTCATGCCAAACGATACTTATGATATCGATAATCATCCCATGATATCGAAATAGAATTAGAAACAATTTAAAATGAAAATGAAACGGTGAAGATCAAGTAAACTGACAAAGAACAAAGCGGCGAAGATCAAGCAGTACTTATCAGTAATTATATGTTTTGATTTCAATAGTGGTGCCAAGCTGTTGAACAGCTGAGCGGAATTACGAGTAATTCGTAATCATTTGTTGATAAATGAAGCTATTTATGTGATTTATCACCGTTTTTGTAGTTTTCCTGCAATATCTCTAGAAGGAAACGTCCGTAGAAGGGTACGTCCGTACCAACCTAGTATCAGATGGAATCAGATCTGTTGAAAGATCAAGAAATCCAGGAACAAACCGGCGAAGATCAATAAATCCAAGGACAAAGCGGCGAAGATCGACAAATCAAGAAACAAAGCGGCGAAGATCAATAAATCCAAGGACAAAGCGGCGAAGATCGAGAAATCAAGGAACAAAGCGGCGAAGATCAAGATATCCAGGGACAAAGCGGCGAAGATCGAGAAATCAAGGAACAAAGCAGCGAAGATCAAGAAATCCAGGAACAAAGCGAAGAAGAACAAGATATCCAGGAACAAACCGGCGAAGATCAAGATATCCAGGAACAAAGTGGCAAAGATCAAGACATCCAGGATCAAAGCGGCAAAGATCAAGGACTGACAAAGAACAAAGCGGCAAAGATCAAATAGTACCTACCCATGATTTTTATGTTTTGATTCCAATAGTGGTGCCAAGCTGTTGAACAGCTGAACGGAATTACGAGTAATTCGTAATCAAATGTTGATAAATGGAGATATTTATGTGATGTATTACCGTTTACGTAGTTTTACTGCAATATCTCTTCCGTACCGCCCAGATATCAGATAGAATCAGAACTGTTAAAAAAAAAAAAGCCACGAACAAAGCGGCGAAGATCAGGAAATCCAGGAACAAAGCGGCGAAGATCAAGAAATCCAGGAACAAACCGGCGAAGATCAAGATATCCAGGAACAGACAGGCGAAGATCAAGGTATCCAGGAACAAAGTGGCGAAGATCAAGATATCCAGGAACAAAGTGGCGAAGATCAAGAAATCAAGGAACAAAGTGGTGAAGATCAAGACATCCAGGAACAAACCTGAGAAGATTAAGAAATCCAAGAACAAAGCGGCGAAGATCAAGATATCCAGGAACAAAGTGGCGAAGATCAAGATATCCAGGAACAAACCGACGAAGATCGAGATATCCAGGAACAAACCAGCAAAGATCAAGATATCCAGGAACAGACCGGCGAAGATCAAGGTATCCAGGAACAGACCGGCGAAGATCAAGGTATCCAGGAACAAAGTGGCGAAGATCAAGGTATCCAGGAACAGACCGGCGAAGATCAAGGTATCCAAGAACAAAGTGGCGAAGATCAAGAAATCCAGGAACAAAGTGGCGAAGATCAAGATATCCAGGAACAAAGTGGCGAAGATCAAGAAATCCAGGAACAAAGTGGCGAAGATCAAGATATCCAGGAACAGACCGGCGAAGATCAAGGTATCCAGGAACAAAGTGGCGAAGATCAAGATATCCAGGAACAAACCAGCGAAGATCAAGATATCCAGGAACAGACCGGTGAAGATCAAGATATCCAGGAACAAACCGGCGAAGATCAAGATATCCAGGAACAAACTGGCGAAGATCAAGATATCCAGGAACAGACCGGCGAAGATCAAGGTATCCAGGAACAAACCGGCAAAGATCAAGACATCCAGGAACAAACCTGCAAAGATTAAGAAATCCAAGAACAAAGCGAAGATCAAGATATCCAGGAACAAAGTGGCGAAGATCAAGATATCCAGGAACAAACCGGCGAAGATCAAGATATCCAGGAACAGACCGGAGAAGATCAAGATATCCAGGAACAAACCGGCGAAGATCAAGATATCCAGGAACAAACCGGAGAAGATCAAGATATCCAGGAACAGACCGGCGAAGATCAAGGTATCCAGGAACAAACCGGCGAAGATCAAGATATCCAGGAACAGACTGGCGAAGATCAAGGTATCCAGGAACAAACCGGCGAAGATCAAGATATCCAGGAACAGACCGGCGAAGATCAAGGTATCCAGGAACAAAGTGGCGAAGATCAAGATATCCAGGAACAAACCAGCGAAGATCAAGATATCCAGGAACAGACCGGTGAAGATCAAGATATCCAGGAACAAACCGGCGAAGATCAAGATATCCAGGAACAAACTGGCGAAGATCAAGATATCCAGGAACAGACCGGCGAAGATCAAGTGTTTCTCTAAATTGAACCAAAACTAAATCCGAAGCCCTAATCTGATTAGTTTGCGGGAAATGGTTTCTTCCATCTATGCTCAGTATACATGTTTCGTTGCATGTTATTAAAATTGGTAAGTAATCTGTTATTTCCCATATCTCAGTCCCATTGTACACCATTACTGTATTGTTCATACATGTTTTTAACAGTATATGTTGATTAGTTTCTCCTGTTGGCAAATAAATAGCTTGTTGGGACGTGAGTCACATAATGCACATTTATAATTTGTTTTATACTTTCCCATCCTTGTGCGGATGCCAGGAATGGGACTTGTAGTTCTGCACCTAGTTGAGATTCTATATTTTCTATGCTTTCCTTAAGATTATCCAACTGTATGGCCGATTCACAAAGTATCCCTTCTCTTGCAAATGTCAATATCATCATAACTTCATCAATCAAAACCGTTTGGCTCGTCAATTCCATTTGTATTGTTTGAAGAAATTCTCTTACTGATTCTCGAATATTAATTATATCAATCTTTTCTTGTAATTGTTGTCTCAAGTCGTTCATAGCCTTATGAGTCGTCCAACTCGTTACATTTTGTAAATTAATCATTTCGTGTAAAGTTGAGTCTAACCACACTTCGTGTTTTTGATGGAATGTTTTTATCCTATTCATCTCTTGTGTTAAGTTACGTATACGTTTATCGGTTTTTTTCTGCGTGGTATATGACGTTACTCCGGTCAACTTTTGCTGAATATAACCTATATAATTCAAGGGTGCCCAAAATGCTCCTGTGCTTCTTTTTTTTCTGGTTACGTTTGGATTCATAAATATATCTCGTAAATGTGTTGCCCTAATTTGAAATCGATATAACATTGTCTTATAAGGCACTGCTTCCCTCCATTCTTTCATATTTTTTATACATGCTTCCATTATTCCTGTATGATTGGTTAAATTTGTAGTTGCTGCTACACCTTCACACGCTTTTTCTGGATTATTTCCTATTTGTATTAATAACTTATTTGTCCTCAACAGCGGTCCTACGGAAATTCTACTTTTTATTTCTGATTTACCCTCCTGTCTGTAGGTATATCCTAAAGTATTCGATAAAAATTCCGTTTTATCACTCAATTGTCTTTGTTGGTAAAATGTCTCTGTCTGCGGAATCCATATGAGGCCAACTATTGTAGTGATCGCTGCTGCCAGGCTCATTTCTGTGATTTTTCTGAAACAGAGAAATAACATTTCTCTGTTATTTACAACGCCTGCCTTGTTCAAAGCCCGCTACACTTGTCTGTTGTGCGGTTTTTATAGCTTACGCGTCTCGAAGGGGCAAGTTAATTATTGTTTGAAAAAAATTTTATTTCTTTGTTTTTATTTTCTGTTTCTTTGTATCTGCTTGGAGTATGATTGCAAAATCCATGGTTTTACGTCCAGCGTTTTGAAAAATCGATTCATGACTCAATTTTTCAAATCCCTCAGATTAAGCAACCATTTTCTAACTTTGTTTTCTGCTAATTAATTGTATAATCTTATGTTTATACTTTTAAATTTTTTCCCTAATTCTTATTTCTTTGTAATATTGTATTTTTAAATTATTGGTCTTCTTTCACAAGCTAGACCTGGTACTATTTGATCTATATTGATTCTCTGCTGTATTTCACGATCCTTTATTTTTCGTAAGACTGTGTATGCACCATTACCATGTGCCTGCACTATTTTTGCTGGTCCTAAATAAATTTTCTTAAACTTGTTCGTTATATCTTGTCCATCTGTCAATTTATTCCTATTAAAGTATACGTAATCTCCTACTTTATACTGTATACCAGTCCTTTTTTTGTCGAATTGCTTTTTGTTTTGATCTTGGGCTATTTTATGTGAATTCTGAATTTCTTTCCAATTTTTTTGCATTTGACATAATCTAACATTTTCATTTTCCTGTGGTGCATGAAATCCGGTTACATCTGGAATTCGTGACTCACGTCCCAACATAGCAAAAAATGGCGTCATTTTTATTCGTTTACAATATTGATTATTCAAATTGAACTCTATTCTTTTTAGATAAGGTTCCCAGTGAATTTCTTTTTGTTGTACTTGTCGAATCGCTTGGGTGACAATTGCTACTCGTCTTTCTGTGGCTCCCTGAGATGCTGGGTGATACGGGCTTGAGAAATTTTGATGGATTCCCATTTCTTGCAAATACTCACTAACTGCTTGATTTTTAAAGGACTTGCCGTTATCTGTTTGTAAATTTTTTATAAAACCCCAAGTGTACTGATATTTTTTTAAAGCATTAATCACCTCTTCTCCGGTTTGATTTTTGCAAATTTGTAATTGAAGATGACGTGTATGCAAATCTACCATTAACAAAATCGACTGTCGTTGATTTGAATTTTGCGAGCATTCTATCGGCCCTAAAAAGTCACATTGTAAAACATCATTTGGAAATTCCGTTATGGGTTTCATTTCCTTAAGTTCTCCTCCTCGTTTCTGTGTATTAACTTTTGTCGTGCGGCATATATCACAACTTAGAACGTGATTAGTCACATCGCTCACTAAAGAATGCCAGTAGAATTTATTTTTCATTAATTTCAGCGTGTTTTTTCTACCTGGATGACTCATATTATCATGATATGTAGTAATTAATTGTCTTCTTAAAGAAACTGGGATATATAGAAATTTCCTATCCCCTGCTTTTTTCCATAAATATCCCATATCATCCAATTCATATTTCCGCGTTTGATTTTTCAATAACTTAGACGATGTTTTATTTCCTAGCATAATTTGTGTAATCTCTGTTGCAAAATCGTCCTTTTTTATCGCTAAAAGATATTCTTCAGAATGCTGAAAAGTTTCCAGTGTACCGCTACTATATTGATCTTTCACTCCTTCCTTACTCATATCTACTTGAGGATTTTGGGCTAATCTCTTTTCTTCTTCCAATTGTTTTGCCTGTTGACGAGTTACCACACAAATATTTTCCGACTGCAAAGTAATTGGTTCTAAGGTTTCTTCGTCCATGATCTGACTTTCACCAAATCTGCTTAAATGGTCACACATCGACATCGTTTTCCCTTTTGCATACATTATTTTTATTGGAAATTCACTAAGTTTTAAACTCAATTTAAAAATTTTTGAATGAACTTCTTTGATGTTATTCACGAATTTTAAAGCAGCATGGTCTGTTATTACTATCGTTTCAAATGGAGACATATGTATATATTGTCGTGCATTCTGTACGGCTATGCAAATTCCTGTTAATTCTAAGTAAGTTGCTGAATACCTTGCTTGTGTTGGGCTGTATCTCTTTGAAAAAAATTCTAGTGGATACCATTTCCCTCTATGATTCTGCACAGTTACTGCTCCTACCCCATGAGCTGCAGAATCTACAAGTATAACCACTGGTTTCTTCTCATCATATGTCCTTAAAATCGGCGCTCGAGAACATAACTGTTTCATCCTGTCTAAAGATTCCTGTTGTGGTTTATCCCATATTATTTTTGCCTGCTGTTTATTACTACTTCTCAACAAGTCCGTTATTGGTTGAATTTCTGATGCAAAATTATGAATATGTTCCCTGAAAAATCCAAACATTCCTACTAAAGATTGAACATGTTTTTTAGTAGTTGGAGGAGGGATAGCAAAAAGAGTTTTTATTTTTTCTGGATCAGTCTGAATTTTGCCTGAACCTACAACTTTTCCTAACAATTTAATCTGTTGATATCCTATGTGAACCTTATCCGCACTTAATTTCAACCCTTTGTCTTCTATCAATGTTAACATTTTGTCCATGTTGATTTTATGTTCTGTCATATCCATTGACCCCAGACAAACGTCATCTGCATATTGCGTTACCTGTTGTTGATCGATTAACGATTTTAATGTATTTTCCGCTATTTCTATGAATTTTCCCGTCGATATTTTCAATCCCATAGGCAGATAATTAAACACCCACGTATCATTATTGTGGTCCGCGAAACCTAATTTATGTTGGTCCTCTTCCTTTACTGGTATTTGATGCCATGCACTCGCGTAATCAAAAGAACTCAAAATATATTTTTGTGAAGCGAATTGAATAGCTTCTTGAGCGGTTCTCCCAGTATAAGCTCCTGATGCTTGATAATCAATAACCTTGTTTAATTCCCTGTAATCTGTAATCATGCGGAAGTTACCATCTATTTTTCTGACTAAATAAGACGGGCTTCTATATGGAGTTGAGCATTTCCTAATAATGCCTTTGTTTTCAAGTTTTTGAATCTCTTGCTTCATTGCGTTCCTTTCATGGGGGTTACGTTTAAAAGTTTTACATTTTATTGGCTTGTTCGTGATCAATGGGATTCCTATTGATTGGCATTTCGCTTTCCCGATATCATATTCATCTAACACAAAGGCTTTCTCATGACGCTTTAAAATTGCTACTATTTCATTATGGTCTTTTGCCGTTAATTCTGGATTTATATCTAATCTAATCCCTTTGTAATCCTTGATTTGTTCTTTCCGACCTTCAAAATAAGTTTTAAAACCCTTTACAATATTCTTATTTTCATTAGTTTGCACGTTGCTAATAATCTGTCTCCATTCTGGTTGAAGTTTAATTATCGCTCTAGTACCTTTATCATGATCTTTGATTATATTTTTTACTTCTGATTTCTCCTTCTGTATGACTACCCCTTTTATTCTGTTAGGTGTCTTGTATATTGTTGCCTGGACTTTGAAACTGTTCTTTAGATGTGGGTTTGGCTTTATCCATGAAAATCTTGTTAGTGAATGTTCTATAAAATATATATGTATTCTCTGAGGTCGATTTTTGAATTGGTAATATTGGGCTTTTTGCTGTGATACATTATAATAAACCAAATTGATTCCCAATAATTGCGAAATCTGTGCCAACAATTTTTCTGTACATGTTGTATTTTTGACATTTAGCTTTTTGCAAATTTTTTTATATGTAATTTCATGAACGTCTAACGCATCTTGAAACAATTGAAGTTGACTTGACCCACTTATTTCTTCCCCAGCCGGGAAGGTAACTGAACTGAGTCGTCCTTCGTTGGCCTCCGTAATTTGATTCGCCGTTTCTTCTGGAATCTGTCTAGGCAGCGTTTCATTGCTATGCCTTTTAAATGTGTAATTCAACGACTGTTTATTGTTCTCCCGTGGCCTACTTTCGGTTCTTTTCCCTTTCGATTCTCGAGTCTTTAATCCACAAGTCTCTGATTTTACATTTTCAACTTTTTGATTTTTGCCTCGTGTAACAACTAAACCACATGAATTTTTTATGAAATCTTCGTTTTCATCCTTAAATGATATGTTTGAACCTTGTACTACAATAATCTGTTGCTTAAAGTCCATTATGGCATTTTGGTTATAAAAAAAATCTCTCCCCAATATAACTAATGCTTTTTGAGAAGTCTGTTCGTGTATACTTGGTCGCCAGACATAAAATGATTGAATAATTTGCTTTTCAATCCCATTATCATCAGTAATTGTTAAATTTAAATCTATTTTCCCACGAATTTCTAATTTATTTTCATCTATAGCATATAACTGTACGTTTGTTGACTTCATATCTGTCTTATTTTCAACATATTTTTCATGAATTATGGAAACACTAGCTCCCGTGTCGCACAATGCATGTAATATATACCTACCTACAAGTAGTTTTATCAAGGGTTGTTTACATCTTACGTTTTTTGGCATATTAATTTTACCCATAGTTCTCTGATTTTGGGGGCAGTTATCATGACTTAATCCAACTGTCCCCTTTATCAGTTTTTTTGATTCTGATAAAATGTTCCCCTATTCATTTGTAAGTGTGCTGGTTCAATCTGCTTCATTACCGGATTGTTATATCTTGTGTTGTAAGTATTGTGTCCTCTACCTTGGTAACCACTATTAGATGGGGCTTGTTGTAGCAGTAAATTACCTAAAACACTTGCTAAATTTTCGATTTGGCTATTATGTGCTCCTTGGCCAGTTTGTATTCTGCCACGATATGCCCCTCTATTTGGCCTAGAATATTGGTTGAACTGTTGTTGATTGCTTGAATTTCGCCAATCATTGAATCCCTGATTATATGGGTTACCTTGCCAGCCTTGATTTCTCTGGTAATTCTGAGAATTCTGGCGGTAATTCTGATATCTATACCCACGATAGTTCTGGCTACTTACACGATTATTCATACTATTTCCTCTTTTACGATTTCTATCCTGAAATGATCCGTGATCAACTGCCCTGTTCTGGCGCTCCGCTTCCAGAACCGCAACACGTTCATATAGGGTTTCCTCTGATTTTGGGGGTTTTTGTATTTCGATCTGTTTTTCGTTTTTAGGTAACCTAATTAAGGCTTCCACTTGATATAGTTTTATGACTGCCTGTTCAAAATCGTCTATTCCGGTAAGACATATTCTAAATTCGTTCGGAATACCTGCCGCTAAAATTCGTTGTTTTTCGCTGGTAGGCATGTCTGGAGCAGCCTTCCAAACTAAATTCCTTAGCCGATCAACATACTGTTTCATAGTTTCCGAATCTAATTTCTGAAGTGTTAACAGTTCCATCCTTGCAGATTCTATTAAACTCGGATCCTGAAATTCCTGTCTTAGTTGCAATTTAAACTCTTCCCAAGTTGGCCTTATTTTTCCTATTTTTTCATTTTGGTCGTACCAGAGCTGTGCGTCCGACAGAAAGAAACTCGGGATACTTCGCATGATTTCCCTTTGTTCCCAATTATGGTATCTTGCTAACTTCTCCCAACTGTTTATAAACTGATTTATATCTTCATGAGCCTGTGCCGAAAAATACCGTGGCGTTATTCTAATAGGCGTTCTCTCCATGATGATTGTTTGAGTCGACTTTGTGATTTTCGTAATTTCTGGTTTTAAATTCCCTTTTTCTGTTTCGTTTTTTGAATTATTACCCGCTTGTAAACCTAGGTTTTCATCAATTAAATCGTCGGTTTTTCTATTCTCTTCGCTTATTACAAAACCTTGGTTTGTTAATATCTCTCTAGCTTCTAAATAATTCTCATCATATTTTGCATTATTCAAAATAATTCGTAATAAATCCGGTACATTTAATTCTGATTTTGCCCATATTTCATTAATGAATAACCTATTTTCATCCCTAGTAAGTACAGGTTGGCCTAAATAAGTCACGATTTCAGCATATTCTGCAGCTGATAGTCTATTTAAACTTCTTAAAGGCTCATCTGATCCAATATGGTACCTATCAATCAGTCGTTTTACTAACAAGACTAACGTCGAGTCGCTATCCGTCATCCGTCACCCGTATTGTTACCTATAGTGGATTATTACCTATTATAAAATATCAGGATGAATTTAAGTTGGACGATGTATTTTTATTTAAAAATTCCCTTTTTCCACAGTTGTGTCATTAAACAAAATCTCCTGCTTAGGTGGATTTTGCTGAATGAATACCTGCTGAATTCAGGGGTCCTTCAAATTTGTTGACGATTTTTTGGCGACAGCACTTTTGCTGCTTGCGTACCTCGTTTCCTTACGTAAACGAGCTACACAAAATGTATTGCGGAACAAGACATGCCTTTGAAAATTCGGGGTCCTACCTAAGTGCTTTCAGCCTCTAATTTTCAGGATGAATTTAACTTTTCTGCTCACCTTCTTTCAGGTCTGTTGTGCAAATTCCTTCTGGGTTATAAGATTACTGACCTTCATCTTATGCAACCGGATATAGGATATCGTTGCCAAGGGAGCAAATTTGCACACAGTATCTCTCAAAGAAATGGCAGTCCAAAATTTAAACTTTTAAAATTCTGATAATATATTGCAAAAAAAGGAAGAAAAAAAAAGGGTTTCCTAGCCTAAGGCTGAACACTTCAACAACGGAAAATCTTATAATTAGTACACATGCACACACAAAAAATATATATATATAAAAAAATTCCAATGAGAGAGAGACAAGAGAATCGCATTTTTAACTTCTTTCCACAATAATTTATTATTTTTATTGTTTTAAAATAATTCAATTCAAAGTTTTCATTTCTGTATTTTATATTTAAAATCTTAACTTTATTGATTTTATTGGGGGCGAAACCTATTTTTTAGGCGCCTCCACCATTTATGTCAGAGCCTATCTGGATATTGTATAGAGGTGATTAGGAAGAGTCGATATATAGACATAAAAAGGATGATAGAAACCCCTTTTATTACATAAAACCCCCCTTTATTTATACAACTCTAAAGTCTCTCCACAATGAAGTACCTGCGGTGATCCTGCGGTGATCGGCGGGTGGTCCGGGTGAACTGCAAGGGTCTGAGCTACAGGCAGAGTTCGAAGGTGCGGCAGAGTAGGCTTCTCCAGATGGGCGCTGAGAATACAGGACGGGAGCTATTCCGTCGGGGATCAGTTCTGGGCGAAAGATGCTCCTGAATTCGGTGGTCGAAGTCTTTATAACCTCGGTCGGGCGTCAAGAAGGGAGACGAGCGGCGAAATGCTGAGCCGGCGGTTCCGAACTTGGTCGGGAAAAAGTCGGATATCCCGCTGGCGATTCCTTGTCTTCCGCGGATCCGACAGTATCGAGGAACAAACCGGCGAAGATCAAGACATCCAGGAACAAACCTGCAAAGATTAAGAAATCCAAGAACAAAGTGGCGAAGATCAAGATATCCAGGAACAAAGTGGCGAAGATCAAGATATCCAGGAACAAAGCGGCGAAGATCAAGATATACAGGAACAGACCGGCGAAGATCAAGATATCCAGGAACAGACCGGCGAAGATCAAGATATCCAGAAACAAACCGGCGAAGATCAAGATATCCAGGAACAAAGTGGCGAAGATCAAGAAATCCAGGAACAAGGCGGCGAAGATCAAGATATCCAGGATCGAAGCGGCGAAGATCAAGCAGTAATCCGCAATCAAATGTAGTTATTATGTAGTTATATATATATGTAGTTATAAATAATTAAAAAAGATATGGTGTGATGTGCATCATTTGAAATCAAATTAAAATATAGTTAGATGAGTACCTATCGCATTTGACCTTCAAATTGCTGCCTCCAGCACCACCATGGCATTGGCAGCTAACGAGGGTCGCGTTGCCGACCATGATGTGGATCGGGGAGACAAGGGCTAGAGAAAAAAGGCAGTAAAGGAGGAATCGAGACGAATCAAATGAAAACAGCTGATTACCCTCACGTAGCCTCTTCCGGATCACACCCAGGGGAAACAACTCTGCTATGGGTAGAGGAACAGGTCCCACGAAACAATATACTGAGTGACACTCCTTTCTAAGAAACGAGAGAGGGATCACATTCGATCAGGTCGAATTTTAACGAGTTCAGCCTATATCCGCCAGTGAAGATTCATCAGCAATTCACACTTGTCTTCCTGAATCAATGGTGCCAACTGTAGGTCCCCGTAGGAAACAAACGGTTGGTCATATTTTAGAGCTCTGGTTGGTTTCATTCGATTCTAAAACACTATTCCGTTCCAAATTTATGAAAAAACAATACCTTCATATTCGACGTTTTCCAATGGTATCTTGGACATTTCATCCTTTATTTTTCACCCCTTGGAATTGACTGACATCATCAACCAAAACAGTCCGGGCACAAATTGAGCCGATATACGATATTTGATCAAAATTGGTCCATAAAAACACAAGTGAGTGCCGCGGACGGAACATCTTCTATTCTCATTCCTGATTCCTATGTAGTACTTCGAAACTTTCAATGAGAAAAACATGGATGTTCAGGGGAATAAAATGAATGACATCGATATTCGGTTAATATATCGAGATTCTTAACATCGATGTCGATGTCTCATCCCTAAAATCAGAGTTTCAAGTTAATCTACCTTTCGTGGCTCTGAAGAGTCTGTGGTACCAGGAAAAGTGTAATGGGCAAACTGCTCGAGTCACTTCCAGGTAGATGAGTGGAAGTCCACTCTTCAAACACAAACACGGGTCCCAGAGCACACACGAAGCTCAATGAACTAAAGTCAACAATTTAAGGGTCTGGAGAAAAGGGGTTTGTTCACTGGCTTCCAAGTAGTCCTCCCGTGTGTACGATCAGAGTCGACGATTTTAATACTTGGGACGTTTTGGGTTCCATCCCGTGTTTGCCGATTTTATTGTCATTTTCCATATTATAAATATTGGTGTGAGATGGTCGATGACTTCAAAGAGCGTATTTTGCACAGTTCCTCAAAATAAACGCTTATATCTTTCATGAATCATCAATGAATAAATAAATTCGAATTGAGAGGTTGGAGAATAGAGAACACTCGATAGTTTAGTTCCTATAGGACCCGAACTCAGGTCAGATGAACCTTCAAACATACAGTCTTAAATTATGAAGGAAGTTATGTTAACTATGATACCCCCCCCCTCCCCAACAACTAGACAGCGCAGAACCAACCAGTTACTAGAGTATTTTTGTACTTGGCGTGTCGTTTTACACGTTTCTACTCCTACACGTGAAAAGTCCCTTGACGCCAAAAGCCAACTTTTGGCGTTTGAAAAAATCCGCTGTCTACGCGAGGATAACCTCTGAGTAGATGGAGTTGAAATCCGTTTGAAACCTAGGATACAGGTGGAAAACATTTCAACAAGAATCAAGCAGAAAGGTGTCATCATGAAGGATTGCGAACCATGATCTCAAAAATCGAAACATTAGCTGTATGAGAGAGGCACGTAGCACTAATCAATGAATTTACAACATCAACCTCTTCTTTTCTTCTGGGTTTTGTGATGATTTATTGATCAACATTTTGGGTTGAGGGTGAGTGTATTTTCAATACTGTTGAAATTCCTAAATTTACCTCTAGAAGGTAGCAAAAAAGGCTCCTCACACCAATGCTCGGCTCTTAACCCTCACCACCAACTGTTTTCACAGTTTAAAAGACGATTGTTTTTCACGGAAGATTACGTGCCTGAAAGTGGGCCAAGAGCCGAGGAATTATTAAGTTCAAAGAGAGTGCGAAGGGCGGCCCATCGGGGGTCCGTGTCGGCTAAGAGGTCGATACGAGTACGTAATTTCCTCGTTGGAAGGAGAGGAAATTAAACAGTAGCCCCCCTCTTCAATTCCACACGCCTTGATCAAAGTCTCAATGTCTCTCAAATAAGTGAAGTCGCGAAAGTTTATTATTTTCCTGTGAATAACCGGTTGGAATTTGCGGTCTGGGCAGAGTGCACAAGATTAAGCCCGAAAACCACGTTTTTCAAGCGTTGACCCTTAAAGGGCTCAACTAGGGATGGGACATAGATATCGAAACATCATTGTTTTGCTCGTAATATCGCTGTTTTACATTCGATGTTTCGGTCCGATGATATGGTCTTGGTCTGATAACTTCGTTCGATAAATTTGACCTACTGCAAGGAAACCAGACAAAATCCTATTCCAGACCCGATAACTTCATTGAATTTACTTGGAATTTGAAGAACATCTACCTTTCAATTGTTGCGATCAGCTACCTCTTCGCATTTTTGTCCGTTCACTTCCTTAGCTCAGTGGTAGCGAGCTCCGAAGTGAAAATATAGTTTGGTCGGAACGATAGGAGGTCAATCCCTGGTCGAGGGACGTTAATTTTATACCCCGTTCTCATCCGATTTTGTTGACATTTTCAGGGAATGTGCGGGTTGGTGTGTAGATTGTCCCCTATGAAAATCACCACCAAGGGGATTGATGGTAGCCGCTGTGCATGCGCAAACGTGATATCCTTGCCACACATGAGGCCTCTAAATGCAAAACCGGATTTATGCAAAAAAAAAAAAAAAAAACAATTTTTTCAGGAGAGACAAAAAAACTGTTTTCAGGAGAGTCACTAGATTTCTGTAAGTTCTAATAATTTCTCATGATTGCACATAGTTACAGCATTAATTAGTCAAAATTTCAATATTTTAAATTCATTCAGTCAATAGTTATGGCTTATTGAAATTTGCAAAAGTCCGATTTTGAAACAAAAATTGTATTAGTCCGTTTTGGAACCTCATTCAATTTGAAATGCATTTCATAAATGACTAAGGATGGAATAAAAACGTAAGCTAAGCTACCCAATCTCAAAAAACCTTTATTTAAAAATAATTTGAGTAATCAAAATTTCAGTGAAAACATAGTAACCTTTTAGTAAAAAAAAACATTCTTAAAGTTTTAAAAAACAACTGTTTTTATCTTCAACTCGCACGACAAGATGCGTTTCATAAAGTTTTTTTTTTTAGTAAAACAGCATCAAAATTTCACTTTTTCTAATATTTCTCATTGGATTCTCGGTAACGACAAAAAATAATCATGTAAAAAATGTTGCGACTCACACTTCTACAGGCTCATCGGATGTGTCAAGACAGTCAGGCTGTTCTCAGCAGCATCTTGGTTGGAACGGAGGTTTCGATAGAAATTCAAGGTTTCATTCTTCATCCATTGGTCCCCGAAACGTTTTACGAGCAAATTATGAATATCTCTTATTTTTGCTGGCGTTATAGGGTTGCCTTGGATTATCTCGTCGGGTCTGATATTTTGAGCTTTTTTCCCAGCTTTGAAAACGTTTTTAAACGCACCTGTACATACGAACTGGACTGGACGTGGACATTGGACAGTAAACAAAAACAAGCAAGGATAACCCCACAGGTGCCTCACACGCATTCCGAGGGAACGGGGAGCTCCTAGCGGGAAAACTCGCAACTTGCATAAGGCTGGTTTTGAACCTTCTGGATCGATTTCAAGGCGGAAGGAAGCCGCTTTTGAAACTAAAATTGTGCAGGCTAATGCGCCCTATGGTTCTCTGTTGAATAAGATAGAAAAACGAAAATCGATTTTTTTATCTTATTCAACAGAAAACCATAGGGCGCATTAGCCTGCACAATCTTATGTAGAAGTTATGTAACTTCTACATTAGCCTGTAGTTATGTAATTTCTACATTAGCCTGTAGTTATGTAACTTCTACATTAGCCTGTAGTTTTGTAGCCTGTAGTTATGTAACTTCTACATTAGCCTTCACAATCTTATGTAGAAGTTATGTAACTTCTACATTTTCCACAAAATTCAGAGGTTGGTTATCTATACAATCGGGTTAAGAATACGAGGAAGCTGAGTGCCACACCCACTAGGTAGACGTTTCTCTGCTGAATGTCCAAGTTTAACCCAGATTAATCGCATAAGAACGACTCAGTCTTACTGTGGAACGTTTTAAAAAATTAAAAAATAAACTGGTCAGATATGCAGGTGGAGTAAAATCGATTGGACTAACAGCTTTTTGAGATGAGAGTCGCGCTGTGGAGAGTTGGTGAAATTGTTATAGCCTTCGAGTGTACCAATGGGATATCCCAACTGAGAACATAAGATGATAACTGATCGAGAGGAAAGTCGAACTACTCAAGACTTAGTTAACAGCGTTGTTGTTTCCCTTCACAGGAACCCAAAAAAAGATTCCAGTTCGGTCGGAGTTAGTCAACATCGGACGTTTCTTTATCTTCGATATTTTACTTCATCCGATCTGGTCGACGGGAAACTTGAAGCATAAATCATCTGAATGGTTTTATCGCGACAGCATCCAAGTTTGTTGAAGGAGGATGTGGGGGAGAGATCAGGGAAGGATGAAAAAGAGCATGGCGGTTGACGTAGTCACAAAGTTCTTCCCCCGTCTTTTTGCAGCGTAATTTGGGACCCGTCGCACGTGGGCATGTAGTAGTCCTTCGTGGAAGTGCCTTCTTTTCCCATACATTTCAATTATTTGCAAGAGAAACACGAAAATAAGTATCCCCAGCAATGGTTAGGGTTGTCTAATCATTATCGATGTATCAAAAAACCGATTGCGGTCTAGCGGAATTTATGAAGTGTGCACCTCGTTTTTGCCGTTCATTTCAACATTTGACGGTTCTACTTTCTTGCCTTGAGAATTGTAAGGAGAAGAAAACTGTTATTGAATTTCTGTGGTGACGAATCGAGCAGAATGCATTATCAAAGTGAAAAATTCCGTCTGCAGAATTTTGAATTTTAGAGAATTTCGCCCAGAACGGTTGTAATTTTTTAACTCGCAGGTCTCATCATGGGCAAGTTTTTACTGTATAGGTACACAGAAAACAACCTAGAAACAGCCTGATAGAAGTAGGAATCATTCATTCTCGCGATAATCCGATGTTCAGGAATATTGTTTGTCCATCAAAAAAGTTTGCATTGACATCAGAGAGACGGGAAATTTAATGCTCTTTTCAACGGTATCCTCAAATTTGAACTTTCTTCATCAATGGGGAATTTGCCTCACTTTTTTTTTTTTTTTTTTTTTCGAATGAGGGTTTGTTTTTATGGAATAAAACCATAGTGAGCTGCTCGAAAACGCATCCAAAAAAAAAAAAAGAGAATTTAAGGAAGATGGAAATTTTAAATGTGGTGGCAATGTGTAAGAGGCAGCCATGTTTGAAACGTGACGGATATTCTACCAATCTGACTTCAAAGGAGGTTCTGTGGCGCTTACCACAGAAGCGGAACATACACGAACTTTTAGCTTCCGAGTAGTGCGCACAAGAGTGCGCTGCGATCTGGCAGGAAGAACCCAGACACAAAAGTGACCAAAAGAAACAATATTACTCACTTTTTTACAATACGAATCTACCTACTAGTTTATCAAGCATTATTATTCTTCATCTTCTCTTATTTAGTTTCAAGATTTGAATCACATTATTCGAGTAGCCATTTCACTGGATCGTTTTGTGTGGCGGTGCTAGAACTCTGTCTGTTGTCGTTGTTTTCGCGTCGTTTTTTTTTTCGTATGACGTCAACAATACTCCTCGATTTTCGCGGTGTTTTGTAACAGAGGTTCACTTGTTTAGTCATTTTCTCCTACGGTAATTTTTCCCCGTTGGTTATTCCTAGTGTTAAACGTTATTCTAGGGCCCTATAATAGGATTTGACTTGAAATTCCAGAATCTAAAATTGAGGCGAATTCCCCATTATGGTAGTAGTCACTGCAGTCGTTTCTTGAATCAAAGATTTGAAAAAGTTGAGTGGAAAAAATATGTTACTGTTGCTAATTAGTTGTAACTAAATTATCCGATACACCCTGTATAGTAATTAAATAAAGTCGATTTTCAATTAATGAAAGCAACACCAATACAATTTATGCCAGATGGAAGTTATCAAAGAACTTAATGTTGGTACTGGAATCAAGACGATAAAACACTGTCAAATTTCCTGGATTTCATTTTAAGTTTTGGACAAGGTTCACGGAAAATCTGTTTCTTCTCACTATTAGACGGAGCTTAGTTTAGTTTTCTCATTTTACATTACTTCCCAAAGAGCCTAATTTGCCCTTTACTAAAAGAGCCAAATTTGAGAAGAAAAAAAAGAGTCAAATTTGATTTGAGAAGAAAGAGTTGGGAAACGTGGAACAGTTATTCACCGCGCACTTGCTTCTTCTACCCACAACACAGCGTGAAAAAAGTGGGATACTACCTAGAAACGTACGTAAACTACCTGCTTATCGAATTTTGATTCATTTTTATTACTTTTTGGATTCCAAAGGTTCATGAAAATGTACATACTTATCATGGAATCGTGGAGGTTTGAAACTTGTGTGAATCGCATAACGGCCGTTGGGGCGAAATTTTGCTAGCAATACGTTAGTAAAAATTTTGCAGACTGTAATTTATTTATTCATTTATTCAAGTACGGGCAAGCCCAATTCGAGACAATTGAATACAAAATGCATCAATTGTTTAATAATGCATCTTGCTTGATTCGTCACCATAAAAATTCAATAACAGTTTTCTTCTCCTTATAATCAATAAGGCAGGGAATTGTAGAACCGTAAAATGTTGTAATGAGCGGTAAAAACAAGGTACAGCCTACTTTTCACAAATGCCGCTAGACCGCAGCATCGGCTGCTTGTCCTTCGACGGCGAGACGCAAGTGAGGGGTTCCGAATGCACTCTGACGGCAGTTTTTTGAATCGGGACTTTGATGACAGTGATACCGTGTTTTCCGTCCGTCTTACGCGGCATTTTTCTTAGCAACCATGGACCGATTTGGTGGATCACTATTAGTCAGAGCAATGAATTTTGATTGTCGCCGTGGATGATGATATAGTTGGTAGGTGGTGACATTTTTTAATGGAAAATCCGAGTACTTCACGGGCGAGTGCTTCATACATGAAAATAATGATCTGTTGTGTAATAATTTGCAGCAATTTCCACTTTTAACGCTCCTTGCTCACAGGATCGCGTGTCCAATAATTTGTTTCCAATATTTACGACTGAAATCAATGGGCTCATCACATTATACAGGGTGTCTACAGTTTCGATGGGCATAACTTCAGGAATCGATTCTACAAGGTATTTCCAACAAAAAATGTCTCTTTTTAGAAAAAAAAATTTTTCTTTTAACCCACTCAAAATTCCGGTACTCCTCTTGTATTTTACCTACCGGGAGCTCGATATCTACGTGTCGATGGCGATACCTACCGGAGTTGTGAAGTCCTTGTTTACGCGAACATGTTTACAATCCTGCTAATTAATATTTCAGCAATAAAATAGTTTCAAAAAATCAAGTCAAAAAGCAAACTTTGAATTTTTTTGTAACTCGACTTTCTTTGGAGAAAACATGCTCAAATTGTCAGCTTTTCAACGTTCTATCAATTTTTCTTTTTAACATTCAAATTGGAAGAGTAAATCAAGTTTGAATGCCAGAAAACGTGTGTTTTGCAGGAAAATCCAGTGTTTTAAGCGGTCCCCCTCGACCTCAAGATGGCTTGACGATTTTGGTATCATTTCCTATGTAATTTTGGTTTATTATTTTCAATAATGAACCTTTGGAATCGACCAAGAAAAAAAAATTTTAACACCCCCTCAAAATTTGATGGTTTACGTTTCAAGGTACATAGAATCCAAAATCGAATAAAAATTTGGCCGTCCGTCCGCCGTACGCGGCACTTTTGCCACTTATCATTGACCGATTTTGATGAAATTTGGTATGTAGGCTCCATTTGGGGTCTAGTTGTGCCCCGAAGCTTTTGGTTGATGTAGGTCACTTCTAAGTCACTTCTAGGTCACTTCAATCAATTTTGAAAGTTTGAAAACGCCCTAACTCAAAAAATTTCGATATAAAGGTATTGTTTTTTCTTCAATTTAAGATTCTATAGAATTTTCAGAATTATTTGAGACCACGCGGAGTCATGTAGGACAAACCGTTCGCTCCCTACGAAAATTTAAGGGTTTATATTGAAATATGAATATATAAATCAAAACACGAGTGTGAATCGCAAAAGAGGCCTAATCTCCGTTCAAATTAGAGCTGACCGAAATGCAATCGATGGTTGGTGATTTTGATTTTTTTTCTCTTCATATTGTATGGTTGGTGATTTTGTAGACGAGTGATCTATATAGAAAAATAATAAACCATTGTGTAATAATTTGCAGCGTTTTTACGCTGAATCAAATAGTGATACCGGATTTTTTGAAGAAAACCTTCGTTTCTCGTACATAGAATACGCATTAATCGTAAATGTGAGTGACCTTCGAAGTAACACCTTGAAACCATGGTTCATCGTTCAGGATTCGGGTTTGTCTCTGTGCAAGCTGAATGGGTGCTCTAGGACACATGAAAAAACCTGATTGAAACTTGAACGGAACTTGTATTGTGGATAGAGGTGCACCACTTGGCTGTTGCAGGAGAGAACGATGACTGATAAGTTATCAGTGATAACACTTGACGCGGGGGATGGTTTGCGCCTACGTACGAGTGAAGGATGCTCATGCAGCCTTCAGATCGGAAGGACCAAATCGAAGAATTTTTTTTTTTGTATTTTTTTTTTTTTTTTACTATGAAGTCTCAAAAATTTGAACACAATAATGAGAAACCGTCAGTGATCATTAACGAATTGAAAAATCAAATTTACCTTATAGAAAACGAACGGTCTGTCCCACTGAGCTCTGGGGTGGTTACAAAACATTCTTGGAATTTTTCTCAAAAAGGTGGGGGGGGGGGAAGTTCCCGCAAGTCCAAATCGGTCAATTCTCGCGAATCAAAGATTTATTCCATATGAAATTATAGGTCAGTGGGACATCGATAAATTGTTAGAACCTTCGTTACTATCCCTGACCATCCCCCACTTCTAGAAAAGATCCAAGGAAGTGTTTTGATTTTTTTTCATCATGCCCTATCACGAAATTTTGATAATTTTCCCCATCTTCGATTTCAAAGGCTTGTCATTGTAAATAATGGACCAAAATGCCAATATTTCTGTCGCAATTTCGCACGTCTCAGTGTTTCGGAAATGTTACAGTATTCTACGATGTTTGAACCAAATAATCTTCAGTGATCACCATATTAATCATCGCCGCTCCAGCATCCACCCACAACTTCAAATGAAAAGTATTATAAACCTTTGTTCGGAAACCCAAGTGATCTGAGATCAACAATGTAGGTAACTCTAATTTTAGCGTGTATCAACTCTCGCTGTTTTCTGTGACAACTTGCAAATGAAGAACCGTGGCCCCGAGAAATTGAGGAACACGGAAAAAGTTTTGGGAGCTCCCGCCGCTACCAACTCTGAAAGCCATCAGAAACAGATTAAAGGGCAACTTCTTTAATTGACTTTTAAAAGACACTCTTCCCTCCTCCATCTCATCCAATTATCACACTTCATAATTACTTCATGATACCCGGGTCGACGCTAATTTGGATTTTGTTTCAGGATTCTAACCGACAATCGGCTGGAAAAAGTTCATTCGAAAGCTTTTGCGTCGAATCTGCACCTCAAAAGGCTGTAAGTACAGAATTCTATTCTTCATATCATAAATTCTGTTAAGTTGAATGGGATATTTATGGATCCGAAACGTGGACATTGATTAGTAAATCCGTTGCCCACTATTGATAAGTTCTTCCTTCAGATTTCACAATAAAGCCACACGTGTGGTGGTGACTTGAGAAACTTGCTGCCCAGTAGAAAAACGGTGCCAGCCTCCCTTTACCTCTCGTCGATCAAGGCACAGCGGCAGACCCTCAGACGAGATTAGGTTGTCGAGAACTCGCTCTCCTGTAAAATCGTGTTTTCGCACACTAAGGTAAACGTATCTTTCAAACCATTCGAAGATTTTGATAACATTAAGGTTAAAGGGGACGGGGGTCTAGTATGATTCTCATTTGAGAGATGGCGCTAGTGTTGCCCCATACTTTCATCTAAGCTTGGAAGAACAGTTTATCTAAGCTTGGAAGAACACTATTTTCAAATCTAACCATATGAATGTAATCAGAACAAGCCAATCGTAAGCGCCATCATCTAACATGTTACAAAAAATAACATTTTTTTTGAAAATGTTAAATGAAAACAGCCGGTGTTTGGAAACTATTCTAGCGTACGATGGAATTATCACGGAACAATTTGTGAGAAAACTAGAGGCCGAAAGCGAAAAATTAGACCCAAAAACGTGGCCCTGGACAGACTAGACTGAATTTGAGGGGGCAACCTAGCGACGATTCGATGCTTACGATATTTATTGATATCGATGTTTTGTTTCGATATTTCCGATATTTTTCTTGCGATATTATCGAATATTGAAAGGAAAATATTGATATCGATAGAAATGAAATATCGGTTGTGATGGTTATAGTTCTTCCCATTTTAATTTCCCCTAAAACATGCTAAATAATGAAAACCCAAAATAAATAGAAACGGAAGATGAGCACAACAATGTTGAAATAACATGACAAACCACTATGTCGGACAATTGTACAGTCCTCATGCTCGATAATAGATATCGGAGGAGGGACAAGACATCGTCATCACTTCTTTTCGTTTCGATTTTGCGTTCGCCATTTCTGTTTTGTATTAATGTATTATATTATGAATTATTACAACTATTTACGTATAAAATTAGAACTGGCATTATGTTTAGATATCGATTTAAAGAAACGATGCAAAAACATGTGCGATATCAATATTTATCTTTCGTTAATTTATCGTGATCACTGATATTGATAAAAAACGATGCAAAAACGTATTCGATATCAATATTTTTCTGTTGATATCGATGTCACTGATACTGATGAAAAAATACGCAAAAACATATTCGACATCAGTGAAATCAGTGTTTTTCTTTCGATATCGATGTCACTGATACTGATGAAAAAATATGTAGAAACATATTCGATATCAGTCAAATCAGTATTCTTCTTTCGATATTCTATCGATATTACTGATATTGATTTTTTTTAACTATGCAAAAATATATTCGATATCGGTGAAATCAGTATTTTTCTTTCGATATCGATGTCACTGATATTGATGAAAAAGATGCATAAACATATACGACATCAGTGAAATCAGTAATCACTATTCTTCTTTCGATATTACAGATATTGTTTTGTAAAAAAAATGCTAAAACATATTCGATATCAGTGACAATTTCATCAATAATCTTCTTTCGACATTCTATCGATAAAAGTGATATCGATATTTTCCTTCCGATATTTCATCGATATCGATACGCAAAAACATATTCGACATCAGTGAAATCAGTGTTTTTCTTTCGATATCGATGTCACTGATACTGATGAAAAAATATGTAGAAACATATTCGATATCAGTCAAATCAGTATTCTTCTTTCGATATTCTATCGATATTACTGATATTGATTTTTTTTAACTATGCAAAAATATATTCGATATCGGTGAAATCAGTATTTTTCTTTCGATATCGATGTCACTGATATTGATGAAAAAGATGCATAAACATATACGACATCAGTGAAATCAGTAATCACTATTCTTCTTTCGATATTACAGATATTGTTTTGTAAAAAAAATGCTAAAACATATTCGATAAAAGTGATATCGATATTTTCCTTCCGATATTTCATCGATATCGATACTGCCTTCCGATATTATTTCGATGTTAAATATCGCATCGAAAAGTACATCGAATCGTCACTAGGGCAACCGCCTGGCTAATCTCGCCCGCCCGCGCACACCTGTGAACTTCGAGCGACCATTCATCCAGCTTGTTCATTCTCTGACTTGTTACTCACCCTTCTTCTTGGACCATTCTTCTTGAGAGTATTATGACTGAAGTGTCTCCGAAATTTCTTGCTATCTTCTTTGGGTAATTTGGTATCAATAGAGGCTCGTATATCTTGAAGTACCACAATAGGATCAGGCAATTCGAGAGACTCTCTTCTAGTTTTTTTTCTTGTGGGTGTGAGCAAGTTTAGATTTCTTTATTTCTCCTTTGGATTGTTTGGTATCAACGGAGGCTCGTCCGTCGTGTACCGCGTGATCAGGCGTTTCGAGACAATCTCTTCTAGATTTCTTCCTATGCGTACGACCGTTTTTAGATTTCTGGCTTTCTTCTACATCTGAATCCTTGACCATTGTGTTATCGAGAGAGAGTGGTGCATCTTCGAGTAACATGATAGGGCCAGGCATATTTCCAGAGTCTTTTCTATGGATACGCTTAGTTGTTCGAGATCTCTTGCTTTCTTCTTTCCATGCATCCTTGGAAATTTTGAGAAAGCATGTTTCATCTTTGTGTACCTCTACAGAATCAGGCGTAGTGAGAGACGCACTTCTAGATTTTTTCCTATAAGGTTGATTATTCGATTTAGTGCTTCGATCTCTTCCTGGATCCTCTGATGGAACAGATGATGACTCGTCGTTGGGTACTACAAGATCGGGTATAGTGACAGACGCACTTCTAGATTTTTTGCTGGAGGTGCGATTAAGTTTTGATTTCTGGTTCCGATCTTTTTCTGGATCCTTGGAAAGGACATCCTCCGACACTTCGGATACCGCAATTGGATCATGCATGTGAGACTCACTCTTAAGTTTTTTCCTGTGAGTGTGATCAAGTTCAGAATCATTGCATGCGTCTTTTTCTCCACTTTCAAATGGTATGTCGTCAGAAGGTGGCTCAACTTTGGGCCACCTATAGGATCAGGAAGTACGAGAGAATCACTTATTGTGTTTTTCTTGTAGGTGCGAATAAGTTTCGATTTAATGTTTCCTTCTTTTTCTGGATCCTTGGATATTTTGATAACAAGAGTCGGTTGTTCATCTTTGGATACCACTGATGGATGAGGCATATCAAGAGATTCACTTCTGGATTTTTTTCTTAGGGTGTTCTTGTACCCGTAGATTTGGTAGTCCGAAAGTTTCCTCAGTGATTGTAAATCAGTAGTATTTGGTGACTATTTATATTTTGAATGACAATGTGAGTGTGTTTTATTGTGTGTGTTCAATATGTGTGTGTTGAATTGTGTCTTCCACTTAAGGTTAAAACAGAGCACTTCAGTGGAATTGAAAGAGGTTTATTAAACACCGTACAAAAAATAGACTTTTACCGTGCGAAACGTAATTTTAGAATGGTAAACATTGCCTAAACACATGTTGAATTTTGAGGTCCGAATATAATCATAAATGGTTGGTAGTTCAGTTGACATAATTCCATCACTCCCCCTTCAACTGAACTCCCAGACTCTTCCTCAAATTCAGGGTGGTTTTCGGCAACGCTTTTTCTGGAATGTCCGCAAATCTTCGAAACGACGACTCTCGGTTTGGTTCAATCGTACGATCGTCTGGGACAATTTTGTAAACATCCCTTTTGTATATCCCTGATGAAAAACAAAATTCGAGCCATCTTCCTTTTTCAAATTTCCAATGCCGACTTCATAGTTTTCCTCCGTGACTGTTAATTCAAAAATTTTCCGTAGATATCCAAGAAAGTCCTTGAGCGTAGACTCTGTGGCTACGTGTGAATCGTCTTTCTTCTGATTCCTTTCTTCTTTCAAAGTTATCATCTGGTCACCACAGGATACGTAGATAGACGAGGGTGGTTCGCTAATAAAGGTGATTCTACAAATAAGGAGAGAGCGATGGGCGGAGCTCCATTCAAGTACTTGCCTTATGGTACGATGGGCGTCACAACTATTTACCAACGGCTTGAGTTACCTACGCCACCCACCATCTATCAACGGAACTGGGGTTGCGCCAATTTCTTGTGATAGTGGGGTTTGGGTCTGAGCCGTACCTGGTTCCAGCCCGTGTAGTTGAGAAGTCTGGCCAGAGCATCCCGGTACGGTCTTCGTAATTGGGGGTGGATCCATCGCTGCTAGATTGCCGTCTTTCTTTTCTTCTATCTTTGATACCGGCATGCAAGATGTTTCTATCACAGGACCCACCCCGGATTCGTTTTTTGACGTATGCTTTTGTATTGAACTACGCACACTGTCCAAAACTGTCGGTAATACTGGGGTATCGTTGAAATATCCGTCTCTAGCGTCAACAGGTTCTTCTTTCACTGGCGAAATTTTTGGAATGGCCCCCGTTGATGGGCTTTGGTTATCCGACGGATTAGTGGGCTGCCGGCCTCCCCCTACATCTTCCGGATTCAGAGCAGTCCCGGCAGCCAACTGCTCCTCCTCCCCCCTCCTCTCCACCTCCCCCTTTTGTTTTGTTTTTTGTTAGAGTTGTTCATGACGGCGTCCAGGGCCAAGGTTATTATGAACAGGTTATGAAGAAAAAGACTGCTTTCGCACCGGTGAATGGACGGAGGGACCCAGGCATAGCACATGATCAAGAGTGATTGCTTATAGGCCGATGGTAGTATGCACCGTTACTTATGATAACGCGTACAGCACCTTACACCCGGTAACGAATACTAACACGCCAGTGTGGCAAGCACTGGTTAGTGCCGTGTGTAAGGGCCCCCGATCTACAAGCGACCACTCCACTCTCCTCCTCAACGTCCCCTTCCTCCGACCCCCTTTTAAAAGTCGGCAGTATTAGGTCCGCAGATTAGGCGCTGCTCACCGCCATAGCCGCAGATTACCCACTGCTCGCTGGGAAGAGATCCGCAGATATAGCACTGCTTGCTGCTTGGATCCGCAGATTACCCACTGCTTGCTGGGGGCAATTGAGAAGAGAGCAGCTAGTGGCTGAAGATTTTAGTCAAAAACCAGAACCAGATAACAAAAAGATGTCTGATGGAAAGTTAAGTAAGAGTTATGATGGAAAGTTATGTAATATGTATGACGAAGAGATGATAACTTTGCGGAATCAGAAGAAAGACGATTCACACGTAGCCACAGAGTCTACGCTCAAGGACTTTTTTGGATATCTGCGGAAGAATTCCGTAGATATCCAAGAAAGTCCTTGAGCGTAGACTCTGTGGCTACGTGTGAATCGTCTTTCTTCTGATTCCTTTCTTCTTTCAAAGTTATCATCTGGTCACCACAGGATACGTAGATAGACGAGGGTGGTTCGCTAATAAAGGTGATTCTACAAATAAGGAGAGAGCGATGGGCGGAGCTCCATTCAAGTACTTGCCTTATGGTACGATGGGCGTCACAACTATTTACCAACGGCTTGAGTTACCTACGCCACCCACCATCTATCAACGGAACTGGGGTTGCGCCAATTTCTTGTGATAGTGGGGTTTGGGTCTGAGCCGTACCTGGTTCCAGCCCGTGTAGTTGAGAAGTCTGGCCAGAGCATCCCGGTACGGTCTTCGTAATTGGGGGTGGATCCATCGCTGCTAGATTGCCGTCTTTCTTTTCTTCTATCTTTGATACCGGCATGCAAGATGTTTCTATCACAGGACCCACCCCGGATTCGTTTTTTGACGTATGCTTTTGTATTGAACTACGCACACTGTCCAAAACTGTCGGTAATACTGGGGTATCGTTGAAATATCCGTCTCTAGCGTCAACAGGTTCTTCTTTCACTGGCGAAATTTTTGGAATGGCCCCCGTTGATGGGCTTTGGTTATCCGACGGATTAGTGGGCTGCCGGCCTCCCCCTACATCTTCCGGATTCAGAGCAGTCCCGGCAGCCAACTGCTCCTCCTCCCCCCTCCTCTCCACCTCCCCCTTTTGTTTTGTTTTTTGTTAGAGTTGTTCATGACGGCGTCCAGGGCCAAGGTTATTATGAACAGGTTATGAAGAAAAAGACTGCTTTCGCACCGGTGAATGGACGGAGGGACCCAGGCATAGCACATGATCAAGAGTGATTGCTTATAGGCCGATGGTAGTATGCACCGTTACTTATGATAACGCATACATCACCTTACACGCGGTAACGAATACTAACACGCCAGTGTGGCAAGCACTGGTTAGTGCCACATGTAAGGGCCCCCGATCTACAAGTGACCTACTTCACTCTCCTCCTTAACGTCCCCTTCCTCCGACCCCCTTTTAAAAGTCGGCAGTATTAGGTCCGCAGATTAGGCGCTGCTCACCGCCATAGCCGCAGATTACCCACTGCTCGCTGGGAAGAGATCCGCAGATATAGCACTGCTTGCTGCTTGGATCCGCAGATTACCCACCGCTTGCTGGGGGCAATTGAGAAGAGAAGAGAAGAGAGCAGCTAGTGGCTGAAGATTTTAGTCAAAAACCAGAACCAGATAACAAAAAGATGTCTGATGGAAAGTTAAGTAAGAGTTATGATGGAAAGTTATGTAATATGTATGACGAAGAGGTGATAACTTTGCGGAATCAGAAGAAAGACGATTCACACGTAGCCACAGAGTCTACGCTCAAGGACTTTTTTGGATATCTGCAGAAGAATTCCGTAGATATCCAAGAAAGTCCTTGAGCGTAGACTCTGTGGCTACGTGTGAATCGTCTTTCTTCTGATTCCTTTCTTCTTTCAAAGTTATCATCTGGTCACCACAGGATACGTAGATAGACGAGGGTGGTTCGCGAATAAAGGTGATTTTACATATAAGGAGAGAGCGATGGGCGGAGCTCCATTCAAGTACGTGCCTTATGGTACGATGGGCGTCACAACTATTTACCAACGGCTTGAGTTACCTACGCCACCCACCATCTATCAATGGAACTGGGGTTGCGCCAATTTCTTGTGATAGTGGGGTTTGGGTCTGAGCCGTACCTGGTTCCAGCCCGTGTAGTTGAGAAGTCTGGCCAGAGCATCCCGGTACGGTCTTCGTAATTGGGAGTGGATCCATCGCTGCTAGAATTCTTCTATCTTTGATACCGGCATGCAAGATGTTTCTATCACAGGACCCACCCCGGATTCGTTTTTTGACGTATGCTTTTGTATTGAACTACGCACACTGTCCAAAACTGTCGGTAATACTGGGGTATCGTTGAAATATCCGTCTCTATTGTCAACAGGTTCTTCTTTCACTGGCGAAATTTTTGGAATGGCCCCCGTTGATGGGCTTTGGTTATCCGACGGATTAGTGGGCTGCCGGCCTCCCCCTACATCTTCTGGATTCAGAGCAGTCCCGGCAGCCAACTGCTCCTCCTCCCCCCTCCTCCTTCTCCCCTCCCCTCTCCTCCTCCCCCTCATTGTTTTGTTTTTTGTTAGAGTTGTTCATGACGGCGTCCAGGGCCAAGGTTATATTGAACAATTAATAAAGAGAAAAGACTGCTTTCGCACCGGTAATGGAGCGGAGGGACCCAGGCATAGCACATGATCAGAAGTGATTACCAATAGGCCGAGGGACAATGCACCGCTACTTATGATAACGCATACATCACCTTACACGCGGTAACGAATACTAACACGCCAGTGTGGCAAGCACTGGTTAGTGCCACATGTAAGGGCCCCCGATCTACAAGTGACCACTTCACTCTCCTCCTTAACGTCCCCTTCCTCCGACCCCCTTTTAAAAGTCGGCAGTATTAGGTCCGCAGATTAGGCGCTGCTCACCGCCATAGCCGCAGATTACCCACTGCTCGCTGGGAAGAGATCCGCAGATATAGCACTGCTTGCTGCTTGGATCCGCAGATTACCCACTGCTTGCTGGGGGCAATTGAGAAGAGAAGAGAAGAGAGCAGCTAGTGGCTGAAGATTTTAGTCAAAAACCAGAACCAGATAGCAAAAAGATGTCTGATGGAAAGTTAAGTAAGAGTTATGATGGAAAGTTATGTAATATGTATGACGAAGAGATGATAACTTTGCGGAATCAGAAGAAAAACGATTCACACGTAGACTCTGTGGCTACGTGTGAATCGTCTTTCTTCTGATTCCGCAAAGTTATCATCTCTCCTTCATACATATTACATAACTTTCCATCATAACTCTTACTTAACTTTCCATCAGACATCTTTTTGTTATCTGGTTCTGGTTTTTGACTAAAATCTTCAGCCACTAGCTGCTCTCTTCTCTTTATTTTAAGTTGACTTTTACTTAATAGCTTTTCTTTCTCGTGCACCATTGGCTTTATCAATTTTTCGAAATCGTTACTTGAAACAACTTTACAAGCTGAAGGCTCAGATAGGAATAGGTCACTAACTATGGTAGAACAACAAATAAACTTATTTTGAGGTTTTAACGATGATGTGTCGCGAAGATTGTGCCTAGGTTCTTGGGTCATGGGCAGTTCACTTGCCAGTTCAGAACCTTGATCTGGCTCTTCCTCAAGAACGATTCGATCTTTCTGCTCCTCGATATTCTGTTCGTACATAGTGCCTACTTCTTTCCCTTCAGAACTTGTTTGACATTGTGGGTTATTTGAAATTATTGTCGATCTATCTGAAATTGTTTCATTACTTTTCTCTTGTTTTTCCCATTTTGGCAACTCTAAAAACACTTTGGTTTGTTTGTTATTATTTAACTTTCCCATTTCTGAACACGTCATCTTCTCCCTATACTTAACAACTCTACTTCTTTCAATTCTATCTTCATTTACTTGAACGATTGACTTACTATTAACTGTACCAATTACTCTGACATTTAATCTATACAATTTCTGGTATCGTGTTCCTTCCAGAATTGTTTGGTCATGTCTAGTAAAAATACACTTTCTTTCATTGCTCACCAATCTGAAACCCTTGTCCATAGCACATCCAATGGAATACAAATTCATTTTCAAATCGGGTACATAAAGGACGTTTTCAAAGTACCTATGATGCCATCCATGGTTTATGTATGCTAGGATCTGAATGTTCCCTCTACCTGTAGCATGCATGCAGTCTCCATTCCCCATCTTCACGGGGATCTTTTCTGGCAATGATCTGAAATTTGAAAACCATTTTCTCCTGACATATGGTCACTAGCGCCCGAGTCAACATACCAGTTGTTGTCCTTAGTTCCGTCTGCAGCAATACTGATTTCATTGTAACAAGCAATATTTTCTTGACTACTCCAGTTTTGCACCTTCTTCTTCCAGTGAATACAGTCCTTCTTCCAGTGTCCTAGCTTTTTGCAGAAGAAACATGGTTCACTTTCTTCCCACCCAGCTTCTTTTCTGGATGACGTTCTTCCAATATGACTAATTTTTCTCTTTTCGTTACTGCTTTGATATTTCTCAAACCTTTTCTTCATCAGTGCAACTCTTTCCTCGTTTTCATCTTTTTCAGACAAACGTGTTTCTTCTGTTAGCAGCCTTACTACCAGTCTGTCCATGGTTTGATTTTGTTCTGAGTCCCAGGCACTATGAAAATGGATGTATGTAGAAGGCAACGTCATTAACAACTTTGTCATCATAAACGACTCATCTACTGGCGCTCCTAAAAGTTTCAACTGGTGTCCGAGCTGTTCGAGTTTGCTTATATGGGTTGAAATATCGTCTTCAGGACTCATCTTATACTCGAAAAACTTCTTCTGGATCATATGCAGGCTTGTAACTCCAGTCTTTTCGTACACGGAATGAAGTTTAGTCCACATATCACTTGCGCTTTCGCAACTCATGAGATGCAGCATAGGTGCCTTACCAACTGCTGATATTATAGCTTTCTTGCACTTGGCATCCTTCAGCTTCCAAACTTTTAGTTCGTCTTTGAACCTGTTATCAGTCTCAGCATCCGTTTCGCCGGCACGTGGAATCCTCTGAGGTTTAGGTTCTTCACCAGAAATGAAGTCAGCGTATTCGTTTGCTTCCAGGATTATTTGCATCTGGAACTACCAGGATGCCCAATCGCTGGTTCCTTCAAGACGATTTATTTTCGTCCTGCTGTCTTCTGCTTCCATCTCTGGTTATTTCCCTTTGGTGTTCTTCCTCTTTCTGCGTGTCTGGTCCCGTAACCACTTAAGGTTAAAGCAGAGCACTTCAGTGGAATTGAAAGAGGTTTATTCAAACACCGTACAACAAAGTAGAAATTTACCGTGCGAAACGTAATTTTAGAATGGTAAACATTGCCTAAACACATGTTGAATTTTGAGGTCCGAATATAATCATAAATGGTTGGTAGTTCAGTTGACATAATTCCATCACTTCCCTAGTTTTCAGTATTATGATAATATTTCATCATCTCGAACGCAATCAAGATCAACGCGATCGTTTTGATATTTTTCTGACTTGGCAAACATAAAAACGATTGTCAATTCGCACCTATTTACGTAGATTTTGTGTTTCTCGAAGTAGGTTGGTACCTACCGTATAAATTCTCTATTCATCTTCATTACATTATTGGAGAACAAAATCCATCCACTTTATTTGCATTTCTTGTAACCACTTGGACTTTTTGATACTGTTATAACAGTACGCTATAACAGCGTAAGTGACCCCCCATAAAGTTCATCGTTTTGTAACGAAATTCGTGATTATGGAACCTGTTGTATCCGAGTGGTCTTGATTGTCTCTGGGGCCTATTGGCCCAATACAATCGATGCAGATTTTTACATTAGTCCGGGCAACGAAGGGTTTGAGGTAGAAAAAAATAGAACCCAAACCAAAATTGGCACAGATGTAGGGGTGGGTATCCTTATCAACATACTAAAAGTCCTGGAGGGTGGGGCACGAGCTCGAGGGGAGGGGGGTCACTAAAGGTCCCATTTCGGGGTTTTTCGAAAATATCTCGAGAACGGTGCATTTCTCGATCAAGCATGTCCTATAGTAAATTGAAGCTTATAAAATTCTCTACAACTTTGATTCTATACGTTTTATCGAAATTCCGAACCGTTGCCGAGTTTTTTGCATCCAAAAATGGAGGAATTTTGAAAATTCGGTTTTTAGGTCACGTTTTCTGGATAACTTTGTTGAATTTCGTCCAAACGGTTGATCTGAGAAAAAATGTCTCTTAGAAAAAGTTGTAGAGCATTAAATTTCCTTGAAGAAGATGTGGTTTATTGCCAATTTATCATTTAGCAATCAAAAATTACGCCAATTTCAAAATTTTGCCAATTTGTGTCATTTTTACTCAAATGTTGCCATTCCCCTTTTTATGTGCCCTCGAACTTCAATCGTCCTTCTTTTTGTCATCTGTCGTCATTTAATGCTAGTTATACCACGAATTAACAACCCGGAATTACATATCAACAGATCGGGGGGAGGGGGGGGGGTATATGAAATATGAAGTAGAAAAAAACGAAAAATTTTTTTTTATTAACTAAGTATTAAAGTAAGGTATTTACAAAATAACATGATCGTTAGGTAAGGTCAAAGTACATCAAAAATCGTCTTCTTCGTCACTCATGGAGGTTGCTTCAGTGGGGGCGGCGTTGGTGCAGGTGCCATGGCACCCGCCACAGGCGACCGAGCAGGCAATGCCTGTTTTCCGACAACCGCAGCGAGTTCCACATCCGGTTGTGCACCACACAACATGGAATTCAGAACTTCTTCGGGTGCCACTGGGGCGTTGGTGGTCACTGGATGGAGTCCATCCTCCTGCATGGCCCATCCGAAGCTAGTTGGTTGGTGGTAAACTGTTACCCAGCCACTGTTGGACCAGCAAAGAAATACCAAAATATTTGTTAGCAAAGCAATTAATACAGTAAGGAAGTGAGTTATTGGTATATAAGATGCAATGAATGATCTACCTGTAGATAAACACGTAGGGAGTGCTGTAGTGCTGATGCTTTGGTTGGTGGCAGGGACGTCAAATTGGGGTTTGGCCTGACGGAGGCTTTCAGGAAGGCCTGGTGTCGCAGTTGGTTGAGGTTATTGAGTTGAGGAGGAACCTTGAACATGATGAGAAAGAAGACCTCGCCAGCTCTCTCAATCTCTTGTGGTGTAGAGGAGGGGTGGTAAAAACAAGGAGCAACTTCACCTATGACGCGTTGTCAGTGCAGGTTTTTACAGCTGTCATTTTGCTCTTCCCATAAATTGCTGATGTTGTATGACAGCCTCAGAAACTGTAAATGAGGAGGATATTTTGAGCAAATGGGAGCTGCTACAGCCTGTGAATACAATATACCTTTGAGGGGACATTCCCTCGGCCTGGCTTTATGAAGAACAGCTGTCCTTGATTGGGGGGCGTCAAGGCTACTAGTAGCACTATCAGGTCTATATCTTCCCCAATCACAGTTAGCCTCACGTTTTCAGCTACTCTATTTTCCACACTTAGCAATCATTGTGTCTGCATCCCCTGGGGCAACCATCGTTAGGATATTGGATGCTGACATCCTCCTTTTTAAGAACTCAATGAGTCTTGACTTGTTTTTGTCGTTGGCAAGGAAGTGCTCCTGTTAGATGGTGATGGTGGTTGTCTCCGCCGATATAAATTTTCAAGAGACAACCACCATTTTATCAGCAATTTATGGGAAGAGCAAAATGACAGCTGTAAAAACCTGCACTGACAACGCGTCATAGGTGAAGTTGCTCCTTGTTTTTACCACCCCTCCTCTACACCACAAGAGATTGAGAGAGCTGGCGAGGTCCTCTTCCTCATCATGTTCAAGTTTCCTCCCCAACTCAATAACCTCAACCAACTGCGACACCAGGCCTTCCTGAAAGCCTCCGTCAGGCCAAACCCCAATTTGACGTCCCTGCCACCAACCAAAGCATCAGCACTACAGCACTCCCTACGTGTTTATCTACAGGTAGATCATTCATTGCATCTTATATACCAATAACTCACTTCCTTACTGTATTAATTGCTTTGCTAACAAATATTTTGGTATTTCTTTGCTGGTCCAACAGTGGCTGGGTAACAGTTTACCACCAACCAACTAGCTTCGGATGGGCCATGCAGGAGGATGGACTCCATCCAGTGACCACCAACGCCCCAGTGGCACCCGAAGAAGTTCTGAATTCCATGTTGTGTGGTGCACAACCGGATGTGGAACTCGCTGCGGTTGTCGGAAAACAGGCATTGCCTGCTCGGTCGCCTGTGGCGGGTGCCATGGCACCTGCACCAACGCCGCCCCCACTGAAGCAACCTCCATGAGTGACGAAGAAGACGATTTTTGATGTACTTTGACCTTACCTAACGATCATGTTATTTTGTAAATACCTTACTTTAATACTTAGTTAATAAAAAAAAATTTTTCGTTTTTTTCTACTTCATATTTTCATATACCCCCCCCTCCCCCCGATCTGTTGATATGTAATTCCGGGTTGTTAATTCGTGGTATAACTAGCATTAAATGACGACAGATGACAAAAAGAAGGACGATTGAAGTTCGAGGGCACATAAAAAGGGGAATGGCAACATTTGAGTAAAAATGACACAAATTGGCAAAATTTTGAAATTGGCGTAATTTTTGATTGCTAAATGATAAATTGGCAATAAACCACATCTTCTTCAAGGAAATTTAATGCTCTACAACTTTTTCTAAGAGACATTTTTTCTCAGATCAACCGTTTGGACGAAATTCAACAAAGTTATCCAGAAAACGTGACCTAAAAACCGAATTTTCAAAATTCCTCCATTTTTGGATGCATAAAACTCGGCAACGGTTCGGAATTTCGATAAAACGTATAGAATCAAAGTTGTAGAGAATTTTATAAGCTTCAATTTACTATAGGACATGCTTTATCGAGAAATGCACCGTTCTCGAGGTATTTTCGAAAAACCCCGAAATGGGACCTTTAGTGACCCCCCTCCCCTCGAGCTCGTGCCCCACCCTCCAGGACTTTTAGTATGTTGATAAGGATACCCACCCCTACATCTGTGCCAATTTTGGTTTGGGTTCTATTTTTTTCTACCTCAGGCCCTTTTTCAGCCTTCGTTGCCCGGACTACATGCGGCAGTAGTGGTTTTATTTTATCCCCACTCTCTCTTCACGATACAGCAGGCCCTCCTGTCCCCTCTGGCGTTAGCCACATTTTTCCGAATGTGCCCGGGTTGGCCCACGTGGAGGTGCCAGGTTTTAGCAGGATGGTATTTCTAGGGAAGGAGTGAGCAGCACCCAGGTACTCTGCCCCCTCTTCTTGTAACATCGGGTTTTCTCATTATTGGTAGCTGCTTTTGTTTATAAACATCTCCTGATCCGACAGCACCTAGGTCCTTTCCCCCTCTTCTTATATCTTGGGGTTTTCCCATCATCGGTTGTCGCAGGATTCTTAACCTTGATCATGGAACCAACCCTCATCGACCTTCTTTGGTTTGTAACCAACCAAACAAAACCTAATGGTTCGTTTGTTTCTGTGCACATAGAACCAATGGTCCTCGACGGCTATGAGATGTTGTTTGAGTCCAACTTGCTATCCCTCACAACGCTTGTCATTGTCGAAGATGACCAACTGCGACCGATCAAAGTTTTGCCCGACAACCGTCTGCGACCCGTTCTTTTTCCGTCGCGCTACCATTAGCGACGGGTTATATTGTAACAGTTCGTTTAGCGTTAACTGTTTTACGCCCCAAAAATTGTCAAATACCTAGTGTGTTATACAAGTGGCAAGCATTTCAGCGAAACTGCCTTGACGAATTCCATTGTAGTTTTCGCGCCAGTGGTCAAAGATGCCATTTTCTCCCGCAGGTAGCTTTCCTTATCAACCTTTCGCTGCATTTGCGACCGCACAAGGATAAAAGTATCTTGTTGCAGCTCCTCCAGTGCCTCAATAATGGGGAATTTGCCTCAATTTTAGATTCTGGAATTTCAAGTCAAATCCTATAATAGGGCCCTAGAATAACGTTTAACACTAGGAATAACCAAGGGGAAAAAATTACCGTAGGAGAAAATGACTAGACAAGTGAACCTCTGTTACAAAACACCGCGAAAATCGAGGAATATTGTTGACAAAGCACCGCCACACAAAACGATCCAGTGAAATGGCTACTCGAATAATGTGATTCAAATCTTGAAACTAAATAAGAGAAGATGAAGACTAATAATACTTGATAAACTAATAGGTAGATTCGTATTGTAAAAAAGTGAGTAATATTGTTTCTTTTGGTCACTTTTGTGTCTGGTTTCTTCCTGCCAGTTCGCGGCGCACTCTTGTGCGCACTACTCGGAAGCTAAAAGTTCGTGTATGTTCCGCTTCTGTGGTAAGCGCCACAGAACCTCCTTTGAAGTCAGATTGGTAGAATATCCGTCACGTTTCAAACATGGCTGCCTCTTACTCATTGCCACCACATTTAAAATTTCCATCTTCCTTAAATTCTCTAAATTTTTTGGATGCGTTTTCGAGCAGCTCACTATGGTTTTATTCCATAAAAATAAACCCTCATTCGAAAAAAAAAAATGTGAGGCAAATTCCCCATTATGAAAATGTGAGGATGCGACTTGTAGAACATGCTGTTCAGCTTACATGACACTAGTTACACAACGTTCGGCTCCCCCTTCCATGCCCAAGAATAAGAAGGAACCTACCGGCGCGCGGCCTACCGACCATTATGTTAACTAATCCACTGATACCCTTATCCGTTATCTTTATCGTTTTCGTTGTTCCTGATAAAGTTTCAAAAGTGCTGATAGATGTCGAAGTGTCAAATAATCACGAGCTGACCGAATTTTCAGAGATTTCGAACTGTTATTTAACTGATTCATTTAACTAGATGTCATTTCTATATTCTTACTTCGTAGGTATTACCAATGAGATGAAGCATGTTGGCTGTGATTTATTTCGTGATTATTATTATAGGTTAATTGTTCCTAATTCATTTCAACTAGATGTCATTTCTATATTCTTACTTCGTAGGTATTACCAATGAGATGAAGCATGTTGGCTGTGATTGAATTTTAATAAATTTGCTGTACTACTCAACTGTGTGTCGTTATTCATATCTGACCATTTTCATGTTAAGTTAGCCTGTATCACAGAGTAGGTACCGGAGACAACCAATTAGGCCTGTATTACTGACGTGCTGGTGATCTACCTGAATAGAAAAATAGACTGAGAATAGGAATCTACTAGATCTAACTAGGTATTCCTAGTTGGAAAGATCCTTCAACAATTTGAACCTACAAATAGGAAAATATTCCACTAAAAACGTGAATCAAAAGAAGATAGGGTCACAAAAATTGAAGAAAAAAATTTATTAGGTAGTGTATTATTCGAGAACATTTACAGAGTATCTCAAAACATTACTTACTAAATTAAATCAGTTACACATTGCAGTTTGGTTTATACCTACAAAATTTATGTTGTCTGATGGTAAGAGTATTGATAAAATGGGATGGGAAGAAGAACATGGCCAAGAACAAGATAAAAAAACTAATCTAGGTCGTTGATAAAAAACCTCAATCAATTCGGATATTTCCTTCAGCTACACAGGACGTATCTCTACAGGGTTCACACTTGAACATCGTAGGTCATCTGAAACAAAATATGGAAGGAGGGTATAATGCAACGAGCTGCGACAAAACTAAGTATTTAATACAAGGATGCACCTATTTTAGTATTAGGTATGTGAATTTTGAGCTAGGTAGCTTTAGGTACTACACGCTTCGTGGGAATGGGTTTTGGTAATAAATTCTATCAGGTTAGTTATCACATTGATACGAGGTACTACATCGACCAATATTCGGAACAATGTTGAAATGTAGCCATCTACAAACTATCACATTATTGTCGCAAGCAATCGGCATGCAAAATTTAATCACCTAGGTACCTACCTATTACAATAAAATAGATAGCTCATGTCATGAGTAGTATTTTTATGTACAGAGAATCATAGAATGTTGTAAAAACAGACTGTTGCCGAGAGAAACGTTCACATTGGCGGGTCTACAAAGAGAATTTTGCCCCACAACTGACCAAATTGAGCAACAGAATTTGAAAATGAATTGATGAGTTTCGAATAATCTCGTTTAATGTTAAGAAAAACCATAAAATATAAAGAAAGTACTTACTACAACGTCACAAAACCGCTTGTCAGACTCGTTCCTGTATCACTGACTTTTGACAGTCGATTAAAAAGGTTCCAACGTCGTTTTCTTTGTTGGTTAGTTTTTATTTCTCTTCAGAAACTCTTCAAGTTCACCACTTGTGTATTCAAATCAATAATAATGCAAAAATAAAGGAGTTTGAGTCGATTTAAGTGATAGACGTCCGTTTTCAACCGGCTTTTGATATGGAAATATTTTGTTATGAGCCAATGAGGCAGGTTATCGCGGGATAACCTCAGATCGGTGAAGCGTTCCTGCTTTCCTCTGTTGAGAGCTCCTTGTTGGTGGGAGGAGCCGAACGTTGTGTAACTAGGGTCAAGTGTTCAGCTTAGCGTGAAAGCTCTCATAGCTGTTGGTGGTCCGTTTCACTGATTAGGATTTAGCTGCTGTGTGTATCCCCACTTCAAAATCAGCCAAGACAAAGTCAGGTTTCAGCTGAACTCCAACCTTCTCACACTGCTTCACGAGGTCTTCGAACACGTATTTGTAAGAATTAATTTGCTTGTTTGGAAGATACTAATAAGATAAGATAAGACGCCGCTCTCGAGTGGAAGAGGAACGGGTCGCTGTTCGTAGCTGGCCAGAAAAACATCGAGTCGCAGTTCGTAGTCCGCGAGAAAAACATCGGGTCGCAGAAGGTATCGACGCAAAGCTCATGGGTCGCAGTTGGTTAACACCCGTCATTGTAATTGACATTGGACAATGCAGACGAGCAATTTTGCCCGGGATATGAATTTAGACTTTTTACATACCATTTCCAGTAAAAATTTCAATTTTTCGAACATTTTGATGTATTATTTTAAATGCTGAACCTTTGGAATCGACCATGGAAAAAATTTAACCCCCCTCAAAAGTTGTTGGTTAACGTTTCAAGGTAAGTAAAATCCAAAATTTTATGATGGTTTGCGGTAACAATGGCAAAGCCGTGTTCTTTGCAGACGAGTTATCTTTATAGAAATTAATACTAAACCATTGTTTAAAAATTTGCAACTTTTTTCTTCATCAGTATTGTACTTCTTTCAACTAATTTTATAAACTTAGGCACGTTGGGCATCGCTCAATGATGAATGTGATCTATTTTGGGAGAATAACAATAATAATAAGTACCTAGGTATGAAAATGAAATATACTTTATTATTAAACGCCCTTTTTTTGAAAGGCCAACAACATCCCTGAGAGGCATTGACCTACATTTTCTAGGATCCACCAATTCTGGGAGGAGGAATTTATCGAAAAATGCAGTCAATTTCGGTAGCATTTATTTTTCCCAAAATAGACTGTTTCTTTCGATTCGCTCAATGTAGCAGAATTTTGGCCCTCATATCATGAAATCACAATAGGTCCGGTCAAGTACTTCGAGTTGGCCTTGAATTTGGTAATAGTACTTGTGTGTTCGCTGAAGTTTCCCAGTCGTCTTATCAAGGCAAAAGGTTTTGGAGTTGTGGGCTTCATCGAAGTTCATGTCTCGTGCTGAGAATGGGCATTTCACCTCTGGAATGCCGTCATTGTCGACGAGGGCATCCGGCGACGCTCCCACAAACCCACATGTCTTGTGGACAAAGAGTCCACACTCTTCAATCACCATCCTTTCGGGATTTTTCTGCTTGTAGAGTTCCACGGCGTCCTTCTCGTGGATTTTTCCGTACTGTATGGAGTCCGAATTTTTCAGGTCTTTCGAGTTTGTGGAAAGCGTTGTTCGATGGCTTGTGGAGCCCCCTGGTCAACTGACTTTCGCCTTCTACCAGGGGGACCGTCCCAACTCGAGGGGAGGACGAGAAAGGGGAACTACCTACTATCCAGCGAGTTCACGACCACCACGAATCCAACCTCTGTTGGAGGGTAGGCCAGTGGAGCTTTGCCCTTTTGCAAAGGCAGCGCTCCTGTGGCCTAGGGCTCCCTCTGCCCATGGTACCATTATGAGAACATGAGCCTGCAGGGGACCAGAAAATCTCAACCCCCCCCCCCCCCCCCCCCCCCGTCTCAAGCCTCTATGCCTAGAATGGTCGCAGGCCCGACCCTCCCTTTGTAACCTCGGGAGGGCCTACCGCTTTTCATGGCAAGGTGCTTTGCGGGATTGGGCTTGCCCCACTAACACCAAGCCATGAGGGATACGGTCCCCACTTTCACCACCTCCTATGGGGGCAGGCTACTCGATATTCAACTGCCCCCTTTTCCTACACTAACCTACCTACTAGCTTATCTACACATGCGCCCATAAATTCATTCGTTCCTTGAATTACATTCACACGACCTACATACTAACATCCCCACTACTGCTTTTCTCTACACTAATATCACAGACCCAACTGCATACACTAACCTAATTTCACAGCCTATTCAGTCCGGCCCCAATGGGAGGGCCCACGGACCATCCCGCCTTCCTCTTCATCACTTCCCATGCATATTTCTCCCATATTTTATAACTTTCCTCCACTCTCACCATACCCACATCCCATTCCCCATCCCTATCTCTCTGAGCCCGGCCACCGCCTCCATGCGCTCCTGCGAAAACAGAGGGCAGTCGAAGACCAAATGGTGGACGGTGCCCACCTCTCCACATACACACAAACAATCATCCCTTAAATTAAATCCATGCAGCTTGGCCTCGAAATCCCCATGCCCAGAAATCAATTGGGTCATGTAGAAATCGAAGACCATCCATTCACTCTTCACTCTTTCACGAACATTCGGCAACCATTCATACGTCCATCTACCCTTCATACTTACATCCCATCTATCCTGCCATTCATTCATCAACGTCTTCTCCAGCATCTTCTTCCTTTTAACTCCCACAATACCTCTCCCTAACCACTCTACATTCCCCTTCACCCTAAGCCAATAACCAGCCCAGCGCCTACCCAACTCGATATCAATCGGGGGGGCGCCGACTATCACGCCTACCGCGTCCGTCGAGATGGTCCGATAGGCCCTAACCAATGAGACCAGAACTCTCCTCTGTCCACTGACCAATCTTCTGCGGGTGTGGGCCGTCAGCAGATCACCCCAGGCACCCGCACCATAAACAACAATTGGGACATACACACCATGAAATATCTTCATCATCTCTTTTCTTCTGATTCCCCATTCCCTAGCCGTCATCCTTGTTAACCCCTCTATCGCCTTTCTTCCTTTAACTATTATTTGATCGACATGCCTATTTATTCTCCACCCTTCCTCCCATATAACTCCCAGGTACCTGACGTGATCAACAGATTTCAGTACCAGGCCGCCCACAAAAATCCTGGGCTGCCTCTCCACATTAAACTTTCCCTTCAGCATCATACCTAACGTTTTTGTACCTGATAATTTCATTTTACTCTTCCCACACCACTCACTTACCGCACACATAACCCTAGCACCCCTCTCCTCCAGCTGCACTCTAGACTCACCATTAACCATGATCACTCCATCATCCGCAAAAGCCACAATGTCAACCCATTCATTTCCCTCCCCATTCATACTCAACACACATTCAATCAGACCATCCATAATTGGGGCCCCAGGACAGACCCCTGGGGACACCCCCTATCACACTTCTTCCATACTCTCTTGCCTCCTACATCCATTTCTGCCGTCCTATTCCTTAAATAATCACACAACACTCTCCATACACCCCTTTCTCTCGGAGGAAGCCCAGGCCACCAGGCCCTGTCGAAGGCGCCCTCCATATCCGGAAAAATGCCCATTGCGTAATTTGTCTGGGCCTTGCCTATCACCTCCCTAACCTTATTCATTGCATCTTTCGTGTTCTTTCCCTTCATAAATCAATATTGCCTTAAGTTAACTTCCCCTATAAAATATCCTCTCCATCCTACTATTATTTTTTCAAAAATCTTTCCAAGTACCGGGAGGAGGGTAATGGGCCTATAAGATTTGCTCAAGGAGGGATCTTTATCCTCTCCCTTGAGCAAGGCCACCACCACCCCTCGCCGCCACCTCCTCGGGAACACCCCGATTCTGAGACAGGCCCTGTATATATGTATACAGGTCTTTCGAGTATATCAAACTCTCCACAAGCCGCGCTGATGGCGTAGTCGCCCGCCTTTTACAAATCTCTCAAAAATTAAGAGGCCGTTGGACTAGATCGCCGCTCCATGTGCCATATTTCATTGGCTCCATATTCATTTATGAGGGATATTCTGAGAGCTATATGACATCTTTGAGAATGGCTGTAATCGTTTTTGCGGAAAAAATCGCTCAAAAGTATATTTATATGCGAAATAAGACTACTAAAAAAGGTCAACATTTTTTTGGTGAATTTTTTTGAATTGTTTTCATGACAGCGGGTTGGTTACGTCGAGACAAATCCAAAATGCATTGAAAAATGAAAATCGGTTGTAGAGATCAGCCAGATTGAAGTTTGGTATTCTCCCTCTCACTCGCACAACTGTCGTCCCCTTTAGCCTTAAAAAAAAAATCGTATCGGGAAGCTCCACAAATTCGCGAAAACGATTATCTAACATTTTGTTCGACAAACGCAAGGATTCATGCGGAAGTGGGAAGAATTTTGACAAAATTTTGTTATAATACCCAACAATCTGGATCACATAATTACGAAAATCCAACTCCGCGCATTTTTAGAGCTTAGGAAGACGGATACGTACAAAAAAATGAAAATAAGTCAACTTCTCTTATATCGTTACCGCTCTGGGTTGGTGATAGGTTCCAATAACCTGTTATTTTTCTGGTTTTATAACCTGTTTTTTTCTGTTTTTTTTTTTTTTTACCTGTTTTTTTTGCATTAAATCAGGGACCTCCAGAAGCTCATCCGACATACCATTGCAAGGTATCGTTTTCGTGATTTCTACTTTTCGTTCCCGACCTACGTTCGTTTGTTTATCATGTTATATTGTTATTCCATTCCGGAGTATCATTCCGTTGATTTCTAGTTTTCGATCCTACCTAAGTTGGGGTTTCTATCAAGTTATCCCCGACATATTTACGTGTTAGTGTATTTTCACTTTTTTCGATCAAAAAACCCAAGCTATTGTTCTTGCCGAAATATTTCAACGTTTTGCTGAATAATTTTTCCATGTAATAATGATTTATAATTTTTTCGTTGTTCTCAAGTTTCATCTCATTTTTATTACTCTACTCTTCTTCAAAACAATTATTTTTCATGCTTGTTTCTCATTTATTACTACTCTAAAAAAATTATGTAAATTAGATATTTAGTTCTTGCACTGGCTTAAATTTTTTACTCTTGTTAGGATATAGATCGTAAAGAAACAATCGCAGTAGAAAATCACATCTGTTAATGTTTCGTTTTCATTTCCAACCAAGATGAAAATGGAGGCAAAAGGCCAGACAGTGAATCCGGGAGCTTTGAGTTAACAAGTTGAAAGTGGCAGAAGAAAACAGGGCGAAACACCGGCGAGATTGAAGTGAACTGGTGCAGAGCGTTATGGGAGAGTGGACTCCGCTACATCAAAGTAACTGAAATAGGATTCCATCTCTGCCTTGTGGAGGTCAAGCTGTACCACCACCACGTACGGAATCACGCGTAAACCCTTCATGGACGTGAATTGAGACGGGAGTAGCTTCGTAGTTCAGCAAGTGTGCGAATTTGATGGCAGTTTGTATCCTCAAATGGCATGGAGTCTAATTAACTCTGTTGAGGCTAAGGGGGACGACACCAGACACCAGTGGGAACACCAAACTTAGATCTGATTCATCTCTACAGCCGGTCAAACGATGTTCATTTTTCAATATATTTTAGATTTGACTCAAAGTAACTAAACTAGTGATGATTCGATGTACCTTTTCGATGCGATATTTAACATCGAAATAATATCCGAAGGCAGAATCGATTTCGATAAAATATCGGAAGAAAGATATTGACATCGATATAATATCAAAAGAAAAATATCGATGTGACATTGTCACTGAAATCGAATGTACTTGCATCTTTTTCATCAATATTAGTGGAATCGATAGAATATCGAAAGGAAAATACTGATTTCACAAAATGTATTGTACAATAGTGTATATACTATAGTTGGAGTATACAGTCTTGTCTCCATTACTCTGTGATACAGGGTGTCCACACTTTCGATGGGCATAACTTCAGGGTTCGATTTTACAAGGTATTTCCAACAAAAAATGTCTCATAGCAATTTTCTTTTGACCCACTCAAAATTCCTTTTTTTCACTTTAAAGTTTTTCTTCGCGTTTTCAACCTTACGGCACTGATACGGTCATAACTCCCTTATTTCTCCTGAAAATTCAAGTCAGATTTGAATTTTCAGGAGAAATAAGGGAGTTATGACCGTATCAGTGCCGTAAGGTTGAAAACGCGAAGAAAAACTTTAAATTGAAAAAAAATGACTTTTGAGTAGGTTAAAAGAAAATTGCTTAGAGACATTTTTTGTTGAAAATACCTTGTAAAATCGAACCCTGAAGTTATGCCCATCAAAAGTGTAGACACCTTGTATAGATCACTCGTCTGTAAAGAACTCGGCTTTGCCATTGTTATCATCAACGAACTTGAAGAAAAGCATCGATCGCATTTTGGTCAGCTAACATTTGAACGGAGATTTGCGTTTCTCACTCGTGTTTCTGATTTATATCAAGTCCAACCCTTGAACTCTCGTAGGGAGCGAACGGTTTGTCCTACAGGGCTCCACGTGGTCTCATAAAATGCTATACTATCTTGAATTGATGGAAAAACAACAGCTATTACAACATGCTTATCTAGGAAAATGAGTAAAATAATCATTAGATGTTTCAAGAGATGTATAGCTACATACCAGTTACCTCCATCGTACCATTTACTTGTACCTTACGATTTTACTTCTGAGATTGATTGCATTTTACCTCTACAAGGTGTTTTTCTGTTAGTAGTGAAATACCTTGGGAGATCTGTCTGACGACGACAGTGAAGATTGCGGCTTCCAGAGAGTAGAAAATCGAAGACGTCAAATTAGAGTTGGTGCTGATGGAACCAGCACGATGTTGAAAGACCGGAAATTTTCTTTGATGATGAGTTGACCCACCTCCTGACCCAATGATTACTTCATCGCCAAAGCATTAATCTACCGAAGCCACTTCTCGCACGAAAGAAGCAGCTACCTACTGCTCCTCACGATTCATACGATAGATTCTTCAAAGTGAGACCTCTCGGGCATCAAAGTTTTCTTCGTGTGGCAAATCGGGGTACCCATACGATTTCATGATATGTTAAGGGGCATCAACAGAGTTCGACGCTACTGCCAAGAAACATTTGGGAATGACAGCGAGTGTAGTTTACACCTTAGCAAGGACATCCACGGAATCTTCCAGTAATAACGATGAGACTTCACCTGAAAGAAAAGAGGAGCCGAGTCTAGACCGGTCGACGAGATTGTCCACGATCACATTGCCCACCACGACGACAAAGATTTACCAATTCGTTACAAAAAATAATGTTTGCAAATTCAAAACCCATGTGCTGTGCCTCAAGAGAAAAGTTCACTTATGCCTTAATAAAAGTCGAGTTTTCTGCCAGTTCCACTTGGTATAAACGAGCATGTTTACCGAACTGTGATATTAAGTTCGATAGAACAGTGGTAGGTAGTTAGTTCAGTACACAGTTTACTTACTGTCCGCAGATTGAAAGAATGCGGATGGTTTGGTGAGGTGTCCGTGTATTACAATCCCAAAAACATCGTCTTTCTTCTACCTGCCGCTCAAGTCAAGGAAAATGAGACCGAGATGAAGTGAAAGGATTGATTTATTACAGGCAAAACAAAACAAATGTAGAACACTAATAAAACAGGTTCCTTACCCTTGGGAAAGTCTTATCAATTAAGAGAATGTACATTCATTCATTCAAAACTAAAATCATTTCGTTCTTTATAATTTTAAAGGCACTGAAGGGTAAAAAGAAGGGCAAGTGGACTCACAGTAGAGATAATAATCCTTCCTAATAATGAGGAATTTCCTATTTTTGACCCCAAAATCGGATTCAGCACCTCTAAAAACCCCCTAAGGCAAACTTTCAGCCCGAACTTCCTAATTTACGAATAAACAAAACAGTGTAGAAAATATGAATGTTTAAAAAAACCGGGAAAATGACGTCATGCTGGAATAGTTCATTTATGGCCGCTTGAAGCGCTGAGCTCGAGAAATCTATAGTCCCCAGATGCAAAATTTCATGAAACAGTAAAGTTCGAAATCGAAAAACTGAAGAAAAAAAATAGAAAAAGCGAGATGGGGAAAATTAGGTTTCCTCTGTTTTTGTTTGATAACTTTTCTCTTAGGAAACACGATTTCGTCGTCCCAATGGGCAACACTGGGAGGAGACGGCGATCCAATCAGCGAGCGTTCCCGCTGCACGTCTGTTTTCCCGGTTAGTTTTGAAATTAAAAATTTTGATTGTCTCCCAAAAATAACAGGAGACTTATTTTCCGAAATCAGCCCGATCTTCATCTATCCCACACCATTAACTATTCAGGAAAAATGCAAACAGAAATCGGTGAAATTCCTCATTGACTGAGTGGAGGGGTCTCTACCTTATTATGACTGGAGTTTCTCGATGTCTGGATTATGATTACTGAGGCTCGGCCCTTTCTCCAGCCAGACTCATCAGGCTACCTGAGATTTTGGAACAGGTAGTCGTCTATGTTAGCAGGTATACCCTTCGGGAAATTGGCCAACCGCATTCTTTCTATCTGCGAACAGTAGTTTTCGGTAGTTCTTATTCCTTGATTTGCTATTTTTCCCAGACTGTGATTTTTAATGCCTTATTTATGTGAGCTGTGAATGTAGATTTTATCAAGACTGAAAGTTGGATAAACAAATAATACAATTCGATAGAATATTTACTATTTACTACCACGAATATTTCTAGAGTGAAAGAACCTCTCAAATTTTGGTTATGTGGAGTAGGGATGTCCGGTACTTCAAAAGTATCGATATATCTAGAAAGTATCGATAAGATACTTTCAGAAAATATCGATATTCTGAAGTATCGATACTTTCGAAAAATTGGGTGAAAATGACGTTTATGTTTCTCTCCATCACTGTGACGTCCTCTTCATCAAGAGGATAATAATTGAACATAACAATAAATCACTAATTGTTTGTTTTTTGTTAAGGCACTTGTTTTTGTATTGCACTTATTCGGGTTAACATTTTGGTGGTCCTTCCTAGATGATGGAGGACAGCAGGTCAGATCTGGAGGTGGTGGTACATCATCTTTGTTTGATTTGTTGAAGTGGTTGGTCTCCCAACAAGCTACGTAGAGATAGAGGAACTGTCAAGTCTGTCTTCATGTCGTAGGTGTTTAAACAGATAAAATGTGAGAGAAAAAAGTATCGCCTCCGATACTGGAAAAGAAAGTATCGATACTTTGGGGACATCCCTAAAGCGGAAACCCGGTGGGTCGTATACAACCCATTTTACTACTCAATGACTCAATGGAAATACAAATCTGAAAAAATTCCCTCAATGAGTTTTCATCACCAAAATAATTATATCTTGGTCAGATTCAAATAGTGACTGAATAGTGGGTTAAGGAATGTAAAACCAGGGTTTTTCATAGTCTTCTATTTTGTTTCAAGTACTCGAGTTCCATTTCATCAAATACAGTATCCAGGCGTACCCGAACACGCTATTTTGGAAGGGAAAAAGTTGTCTGGCACTTTTTTAAAAATACATGAAGATAAGAGAAACCACTGAGTCCAGCGCCTCCTTAATGAAAAAATAGTACACCTACTTCAAGTTGTTCTCAATCGGTTCTACCGGTATTTGATTCGAATCTTGTAAATAAATTAAATAATACTCTGCTCAAAATGGAATCTATCCAAAATTTTCTGATACAACATCTCAACACAAATTTAGAAAAACTTATTCTAATTGACCAGAAGTAGGGACGGTACGATACATCCGATATATCGGAGTACCGATATTTGTATCGATACTTTTGGTGCAAACTGATATATAGGTGTCGATACTTTTGCCTAAAATATCGGAGGTATCGCTTCCTTCTTGACGATATTATCGAAAATTTTGCCAAAGTAAATTGGTGAGAAAATACCAAATAAGTAACTAGAAAATAATACCATATATTGTCAGCCACAGAATAACACTCAAAATAGGCTCAGAAAAGTATCAATTGAAACGATATATAGCCACGATAGCCTCAATATAGTATCAATATCCAATGTGAGTTTGGAAGGAATGGGGAATTTGCCTCACATTTTTTTTTTTTTTTTTTTCGAATGAGGGTTTATTTTTATGGAATAAAACCATAGTGAGCTGCTCGAAAACACATCCAAAAAATTTAGAGAATTTAAGGAAGATGGAAATTTTAAATGTGGTGGCAATGTGTAAGAGGCAGCCATGTTTGAAACGTAACGGATATTCTACCAATCTGACTTCAAAGGAGGTTCTGTGGCGCTTACCACAGAAGCGGAACATACGCGAACTTTTACCTTCCGAGTAGTGCGCACAAGAGTGCGCCACTAACTGGCAGGAAGAACCTAGACACAAAAGAAACAATATTTCTCACTTTTTTACAATACGATTCTGTCTACTAGTTTATCAAGCATTATTATTCTTCATCTTCTCTTATTTAGTTTCAAGATTTGAATCACATTATTCGAGTAGCCATTTCACTGGATCGTTTTGTGTGGCGTGCTAGAACTCTGTCTGTTGTCGTTGTTTTCGCATCGTTTTTTTTTTCGTATGACGTCAACAATATTCCTCGATTTTCGCGGTGTTTTGTAACAGAGGTTCCCTTGTTTAGTCATTTTCTCCTACGGTAATTTTTTTCCGTTGGTTATTCCTAGTGTTAAACGTTATCCTAGGGCCTTATAATAGGATTTGACTTGAAATTCCAGAATCTAGAATTGAGGCAAATTCCCCATTTAAACCCGTTTTCTCGAACTTACAAAAAGAGGGAGGCATGCAAAATATTAATCATGGAGGAACATGAGCAAATAGGAAAAATATTTATTACGAATTATATTTTTTGATTTGTAGGTAATGGTAGTTTTGAAACTACAAACTTGACCACATAGGTCGCACTTGGCAGTTTTTTCGACCTTTTAACCCCTTCAGAACCAACGTACCCTATAGGGGACATGAACTTTCAGGGGTTCTAGCTCCCACATACATCAATCCATCCCGAATCTTTTTCCCCCCTGTATCCGTCATGTTGTCCCAAAGACCCTGATTGCATAAAAGGTTGAAAATCACCACCACTTAACCTGCCCGAATCTTTGAAAACCTCCATGTCAATAAGGTCACGCAAAGGTAAGAGCCGATTATTGCTAATATTTTCTATAATACGTCACAAATGAGTTTCAAATTGTTGTAATTTACTATCCACTTGTTATTTGATGTGCCAGGAATAAAATTTTTCCGCAGATCATTGTTAACATTGAGCAGGAGCTCGATAAAATCAATGTCCCTTATAGGGGACGTTGGTTCTTGGCTGAGTCAAGTTTTCCCTCATCTTACAATGTTTTACATCGAATTTCCAATTGATTTTGACGATTTACTTTTGGAAAAAAACGCCAATTTGACCTGTTGAATGAATCTAGCTTATGAGCGTATCAAATTCGGCGATTCTATAATAAAAAACGTGGAAGACCTTCGTCTCAAGGCCCCCCCCCCCCATCAAGCACCGGTTGAGAAGTATAAAAAACTAAAATGTGCGGAAATCCGCCCTTCCAACATGATTAGATACGATCAAGTTGGACATTTTTCAAATTTCAAGGTTGTCAAGGAAAGACAGGAGTTATCTGTGTGAAATGTGAAGTACATCTCTGCAAGGTAAGGGGGTGGAATTATTTCTACGATTTTCATAACCCGTAGAAGAATAGTAGTTGTCCCCACGAAGTTCTTCTTTTGTCGTTGTTTGTTTTTTAAATAATTCCGCCTCATTGTCTGGCAAAAAATGAATATATGTATATTCATGTTTTGTTCATCGGTGAAATAAATCTAAAACTCATTATTTGTTTCAAAAGTCGGTTTTTATTTCCAATTTCAATGCTCCATCATGATGAGAAATTCAATCAGATGTTTTAGAAAAAATGTGTGCTCTTTATGATGGGAAAATCTAAACAGAAATAGCAAAAAATTGGAAACATGCCCGAATTTTTACGAGGTTGGTGAGTTTAAAACTTGCTCAACCAAGAACTGTTGTCCCCTATAGGGTACATGGCATAACTCTTGAAGGGGAAGGACCAAATTGGACGAAATTTGAACCTCGTCACCTTTGAACTAATAGGAAGTCATGTGTAAAGTTTGAATTTTTTCAGCCCAGTAGAAAAAAATCGGTTCTGAAGGGGTTAATGAGCTTAAAAATCGCCCATAATTGAAAAGATTTCGGTTTTTTATTCATCTCAACTAGACACAAAACAATGAAACTATCGAAAAACATCGAACTAAACGGGCAACACGAGTCAAACTAAAGGCGAGAGTCCTTTAGTTCCTAAAACCCTAAAACTTAAGGATGAAATAACAATATCAATGAATCTAATTTTTTTTTTTTTTGTAGTAGTAGATTGTAATTCATTAATGATTTGAGGGCGGAGTGGATCTTGAAGACAATGCAATTATTGTATTAGCGATATACGTTTCAGGTCATACAGGTTTTGAAGAAAACATTAAAAACATTTTTAAAAATAAACTAGTTTCTTCAGGTATTGTACTTTTTTGTACAAAAAATCAAAATGTCAAACAGTGAGGTCGCATTCGACCCCCATCTCCAAAACCTTCTCAATTTCTTCAAAACTTCAAGTTTGCTAATAGTAACGAGCGCGAACGGACGAATAAACTTTAAGAATTTATCAGTGTGTGTGCTTGCGAAAGATCAGTGATCGAAAAAGAGTAGAGACAAAGTTTGTCCTCCAAAACTCCAAAATTATAGTCCCATTGAGCCCACGATAGACATTGGTAAATTCGGTGAAGTTTTTCACTCCATTGAATATATATATTACCTGCTGCTATTTTTATTGCTGATTCATTTTTATTCTACCCAAATCCCCCCTACACTCGGTTGGAGACTCGTCGGTAAAAACCCCCAAAAAAACCCCAAAAGATTTCTCCCCCCAAAATCCCCCCGTCAAGAAAAAAAAACCCAAATTTGGGGGGAAAACCCCCAACTTGGCAACACTGCATCCAGCGCCAACCACTACGGAGTGACGAGTAGCGCCAACGGCACTGTAGTGACAACGCACATAGTGGCTCACACAAGAAGCTCCGAAGGGGTCAAAGTGAAATAATTTGAAATAGTGATTCGGAACATGGAGGAAGGGAGCGTTATTTTACCTTCGGCAATGTTCGGCCTTGTTCGTCGAAAGCCGAAGCCAGGTTAGTAATCCCAATAACGTCTAGTTAAAGTGCACTGCAAGTCAGTTGGTAGTAGGGTCAGCTCCGTCATAGGCATGGACCTAGTATCCAATGGACCGGTACTCCGTGCTCAGAAAATGCGTGCGGAATCTGAAAATGGGCATGTGGCGGTTCCGAGGGGCGTGGCATTCCCCTGAAGTACCGTAGTGTAGGGGCTCCCCCCACCACTCCACAACTTTGGCTCAGTTGGTTAGAGCGTCGGTCTGCTACGCCCAAGGTGTACAGTTCGAATCTAGGCCACGTGCGGATTTTTTTTCTTCAATTTAATGTTATTTTTGTAGTATGGTGATGAATTTCAACCTGCTGATGTATTAAATCAGTATCTAGAGGGAAAGTATTGTACCTTGGGACGATTTTGCTTCCGAGTCTACCAAGGTAGCGGAAGCTTTGTTTTCACTTTTCAAGGACGAAAAAAAAAGTTCTCCAAAATCAAAATTTTCACTCGCGTTTTGCGTTTTAGACCTTTCTGAACAATTTTGGTTCCGTGTCTGTGTGTCTGTCTGTCATGAATTCCTTGTAACGCGCATAACTATACGAAGTTATTGTCCGATTTCGATGAAATTTTCAGGGATTGTGCGGGTTGGTGTGTAGACGGTCCCCTATGAAAATCATCATCCTCGAACTGATAGAAGCGACTGCGCATGCGCAAACGTGAATTCCTTGTAACGGCCATAACTTCTACATTTTCCATCCGATTTCAATGAAATTTTCAGGGATGTTACAAATTAGTATTTAGATGGTCCCCTATGAAAATCATCACCTTCCGACTGATAGTAGCCACTGCGCATGCGCAAACGTGAATTTCCTTGTAACGGCCATAACTTCCACATTTTCTACCTGATTTTGATGAAATTTTCAGGGATGTTACAGATTAGTATTTAGATGGTCCCCTATGAAAATCACCACCTTCGGACTGATAGTAGCCGCTGCGCATGCGCAAACGTGAATTCCTTGTAACAGCCATAACTACCACATTTTCCGTTCGATTTCAATGAAATTTTCAGGGATGTTACAGATTAGTATTTAGATGGTCATCTATGAAAATCACCACCTTCGGATTGACAGTAGCCACTGCGCATGCGCAAACGTGAATTCCTCGTAACAGCCATAACTTCCACATTTTCTACCCGATTTCGTTGACATTTTTAGGGATTACGTGGATTAGGTTGTAGATGGTCCCCAATGAAAATCAAGGCCTTAAAATTTACAGAATCCTCTGCGCATGCGCATACGTAAAATCCTTGTAACAGCCATAACATTTACATTTTTCATCCGAATTTGATGACATTTTCTAGGATTGACCAGATTAGCGTGTAGATGGTCCCCTGTGAGGGTAGTGAAAGGTACTTTAAGATTGGTGTTTTGAGATTAACTACTATGCATCGGATCATCTATATAATCGGGTTATGGATACGAGGAAGCTATGTGCCACACCCACTTGGCAGACGTTTTTTCCATTACAACGTAATTTAGCAAGGAAGGGTGTATACTCTACTACTCTTGAGGTTTAATAATATGCACGAACCATGATTTTAAAAAATGTTTAAATACTTACCACAAAACTCGATTGTTTTAAATGTCTATTTTGTCCCTTGGTTCAAACATGGTATGTAGTACCTGGGGACACCCATGTTTGAACCTTGGGACAGATTCTTCCTCCTACTATAAAATGGAAATTTTTTTCAAGTTAGAAAAAAATTCTGCGTTATAACATTTGAGAATAATTTTGATTTTGAGATTTATCATACTCTGAGGCCCCTCAAATGAAACACTTACAACGAAACGTTTTTATTCTTTCAGAATCACAAACTATCACAATAGTATTAAAGAATCGCAACATCTTTGTATCTAATAATTTAACTAATTATAATATAATAAATATCTAATTATTACTATCACATGTTTCATAATAATCATTCAAATTAATATCACATTTTCACGTATCACAAAATTTGTGATTATTATGAATGATTATTATGAAACATGTGATAGTAATAATTAGATATTTATTATATTATAATTAGTTAAATTATTAGATACAAAGATGTTGCGATTCTTTAATACTATCGTGATAGTTTGTGATTCTGAAAGAATAAAAACGTTTCGTTGAAAGTGTTTCATTTGAGGGGCCTCAGAGTATGATAAATCTCAAAATCAAAATTATTCTCAAATGTTATAACGCAGAATTTTTTCTAACTTGAAAAAAATTTCCATTTTATAGTAGGGGGAAGAATCTGTCCCAAGGTTCAAATATATTTAAAAGTTTGAATATATTTAATATATTTTAATTGCTATTGACAGGATATATTATCATAAAAACAAGGATATACGAAAGCTATTTGTCAAAATATCACATTTTGCAGTTACTTCTTAATACAAAAAAAGTTATTACATTAAAGTAGGCATTAGTAAATTATTACAAAAATAAGGTCCTATGAACGCCTTGCAGTCCTAATATTATCACATTTTGTACAAATATTATCAAATTATATCTACAGCTCAGTGGCGGCTGCTGCCCCGAAACTCAGGGGGTGCACAGAGATCAGGAGAGGCTATTGAGAAGGGACAGAATAGGTGCTTTTCTTCGAACGCATTGATAAAGGCAGAGAGTGCAACTCTCGTGCTTCCTCGTGACGTACTGGGACGATGGGCCCCCCCACCCCACGACTCACTTTAAGCCACACCTCCCAAGTACCGTTCCCCCACCATACTCACTACCAATTTCCACCAGCACGGCGATGGGTGGTGAAAGGGGTGGAGGCCCGGTCCATGGGATACTAGGTCCATGGTCATAGGTGACAAACGGAACGGTGACTCTCAGGTAACAGGTGACTTTAACCAGTGACGCGATTTCCTTCCCACCTCTAATGCAGAGGCTCTCGGGTATTTTCTGTGGCAGACAAAATATGGTATTCTTTACTAAGTAGGTACTTAATATTTTGATATTTTTTGACCGGACAGTACTGTGGCAAAACTATCGATATTGTCAAGAAAGTATCGATACCTTTGATATTTCAGGTAAAAGTATCGATACCTATACACCAGTAGGAGTTTTTCTTCAAAAGTATCTTTATCGAAACCAAAAAAGTATCGATATATCGGTGGTATCGTGCCGACTCTAAGTAGAAACCCTCCCTTTGAATCGATGTGGGAGCCCTCAAGTTGAAGGAAAATTTGATTTGTATAAAACTAATAACAAAGTTATCATGAATTTCGTTTTTATTCAGAATTTCTGCAATCATTCAGATTGTCATACAGACCAAAACATTTATCTAAAAAAAATCATCATAATAAATATTCGGAATTTTCGTACAAACGTCGGAAATCATTAAAAAATGATTCCACTGAGAGTGTATTTCGAACGTTTTAATATTTCGAGCCACGAATTGCTGTAATGTTCTTAGCTGGACCAATCACTCCCGGAAGGTGAAGTAAAATATGTCCGGCTCGTTTCCTTCGACTCAATGGCTCTTTTTGCAAATCCATATGTTCACAATATTCTTATTCTTCTTCTGTATAGCTTGAAAGCAATCAGTGGTATCAAAGCAGTTGTCATCGTCACTCGAAGACGCATCCAATTCAGACTCAGAATCTCCTTCACGTTCAGAGACATGCTCTTCAACATCTGTATCACTGTCATCAATCGGATCTTCTAATTCAACCTCATCATCTAAAATAGCATTCCTGATTGCATCAATATCCATAGGATTGTCGAAATCGATAATTCGTTTGGCAGCACCCATACTGAGTTAGGTACCCACCTAAAAAATGAAATGAACAATGCTATTTTTGCCACTTCAAAAACTATAAGTTACCTACCCATCCACAATTGAAACTTTTTTCTCCAGAATAAATTAACATTATTATTCATGATCACTCAAATGGATGTAACAATCATCGAATTAGGACTCACACCTCATCATCTGAAAAATGACAAACTAGTACTCACCAGGGTTGAAGGTGAAGAGGGACTTTACAAAAAAAAACGGCGTTGGTCGCACGTATGTCACTCATACCAAACCACTTTTCCAGGCAGGATTTGAAATTTTCGAAAAAAATATATTCAAACCTTGGATTTGATGGTTCACTTAAAGTTTAGTTAAAAACTTCAACTAAGAATGAAAACATAGTGAAAACTTGCACCGTTGGTCGCGCGTATCTCTCACATACGGAGGACGCAAAATCATCAACTACACTCACTCTGCCCTCCTTAGCTAAAACGTCCTATGTCCATTTTTCAAGTTTCGAGAAAATCGCGTTTTAGTTTCGGCTTTTGCGCCACCCAAACCATTGAAGCTTGAGTTATCGTTTTTTGACCACCACCTCTCAAATCTATTCCCCTGTTTTGCCAGTGTATGAACAAATCTTGAAAACTCGTTGCCTGGCCTGTATTAGGTAATTTATGGAAAACATTTGGACATAGGACGTTTTAGCCTAGTACCCATGGACATAGGACAGCTTGTAACAGTGTGATGCTAGCTTAGAATGTCCTATGTCCATTGATTTTCGAGTATTATTTCAAAAATTTAGTTCAAACTCAAGGTTTTTGGCGACAATCAATTTCTTTGAAGGATCTACCAAGGAGAGGTAGAGGAATCTACCATATCAAGGATATCACGTGAAGGTGATATGCGAGTTACTTACCGTAGGAAAGATTTTGAGGTTATCCATTAAAAATATGTACGTACTAGTAACCTGCTGCAGCTCTAGATCTATTAATAATTAATAGATCTAGAGCTGCAGCAGGTTAGGTTATAATTATTATAACTGGATAGATGAATATGAGATGAAGTTAACCTGAAGATTAAATAATTTTGTCGCTTGTATCAAGTACATTTTTGCTTCCGAGTCTACCGAAGTAGCGGAAGCTTTGTTTTCACTTTTCAAGGTCGAGAAAAAAAATCTCCAAAATCAAAATTTTCACTCGCGTTTTGCGTTTTAGACCTTTCTGAACAATTTTGGTTCAGTGTCTGTGTGTCTGTCTGTCATGAATTCCTTGTAACGCGCATAACTATACGAAGTTATTGTCCGATTTCAATGAAATTTTCAGGGATTGTGCGGGTTGGTGTGTAGACGGTCCCCTATGAAAATCATCATCCCCGGACTTATAGAAGCGACTGCGCATGCGCAAACGTGAATTCCTCGTAACAGCCATAACTTCTACATTTTCCATCCGATTTCAATGAAATTTTCAGGGATGTTGCAGATTAGTTATTATATGGTCCCCTATGAAAATCATCACCTTCGTACTGATAGTAGTCACTGCGCATGCGCAAACGTGAATTTCCTTGTAACAACCATAGCTTCCACATTGTTCACCTGATTTCGATGAAATTTTCAGGGAATATGTGGATTAGGTTGTAGATGGTCCCCTACGAAAATCATCATCCCCGGACTGATAGAAGCGACTGCGCATGCACAAACGTGAATTCCTTGTAATGGCCGTAACTTCCACATTTTCCATCCGATTTCGATGAAACTTTCAGGGATGTTACAGATTAGTGTTTAGATGGTCCCCTATGAAAATCATCACCCCGTACTGATAGTAGCCGATGTGCATGCACAAACGTGAATTGCTTGTAACAGCCATAACTTCCACATTTTCTATCCGATTTCGATGACATTTCTAGGGATTACGCGGATTAGGTTGTAGATGGTCCCCAATGAAAATCAAGACCTTAAAATTTACAGTAGCCTCTGCGAATGCGCAAACGTAAAATCCTTGTAACAGCCGTACATTTGTCGCTCTCGCGTGTGACGTGAGAATCTCAAATCCCATTCAACCAACCCCTTTATAGATCAGTGAGCAATGCTCTGGACTCCCACTCAAGCTAAACAATTTTTTGATCCAATCACTACGCACTTACATTTTTCGTCCGAATTTGATGAAATTTTCTAGGATTGTCCAGATTAGCGTGTAGATGGGCCCCTATGAGGGTAGTGGAAGGTACTTAGAGACTGATGTTTTGAGATTAACTACTATGCATCGGATCATCTATACAATCGGGTTATGGATACGAGGAAGCTATGTGCCACACCCACTTGGCATTCTGACTAGGATCCATTCCGTGGATAAATAAATCACAAAACTCGCTAGATAACGTTTTGCACAAGACAGAGGAGAGGTTTACTTAGTTACTACAGAGGTTTACTTAGTTTACTACAGAGGTTTACCTTAGTGAGAAGATGACTTGCCGCTCTTTTGTATTCTTATCTGATAAGTATTGTTGTTGTTGTATACATTTCATTGGTCTTGAACAGGCTAGAACGTCCTATGTCCGTGATATTCTCACATCGGACATTTTAGCCTAGTACGATCAACTTTTCTAATGCCGTGTACTAAGCTAGAACGTCTTATGTCCCTGATTTTCCTCTCCATAGGACGTTTAAGCCTAGTAGGACTTGATTAGGACGTTTTAGCCTAGGATGGGTATGTGAAACTTGATAAATGGACATAGGACAAATCGATTATTGAAGCCTTTTCTGTTGACGTAGGGGGTTCTAGCTTAGCTCAAAAGGTGCGCCTGATCGAGAGCTACAACACGGTGTCCTCATCTCAAAAAGTGCAAAAATGGACATAGGACGTTCTTACTAAGGAGGGCAGCACTGTACTGCCACATGAAACAGACTGAACGATAGGTGAACGGGGAAAGGAGGCATAACTAAGAGTAAAGGCCGGTGTTTCGATGTCGCCACGCGGGCCTCGGAGAGTGTAGAAGCCCTTCGTAGTAATCGATGTGGGAGCCCTCAAGTTGATGGAAAATTTGATTACTATGTAACTATCAACAATGTTATCATGCATTTTTTTTTCAATCAGAATTTCTGCAAAAATCATCCAGATTGTTATCCGGACTGGTACAGTTATTCAATAATGTCATGATAAATACTCGGAATCTTTTTACAAACGTCGGAAATTATTCAAGAATGATTCTAAAAGGATTTCATTGAGATAGTGTATTTCGAACAATATACATTTCCATTTAGGTTACTTGAGCGGGTATCCGGCTGATACCTCCTCGACTCTGTAAAGGCCAGTGTTTCGATGTCGCCACGCCGGCCTCGGAGAGTGTAGAAGCCCTTCGTAGTAATCGATGTGGGAGCTCTCGAGTTGATTGAGCTCTCAAGTTGATTGAGTTATCATGCCTTTTTTTTTAATCAGAATTTATGCAAAAAAATCATCCAGATTGTTATCCGGACTGGGACAGTTATTCAATAATATGTCATGAAAAATACTCAGAATATTATTACAAACGTCGGAAATCATTCAAGAGGTTCTAAGAGGATTTAACTGAGATAGTGTATTAAAAACAATATATTTTCCTATTTAGGTTACTTAAGCAGGTATCCGGCTGATACCTCCTCGACTCTGTAAAGGCCGGTGTTTCGATGTCGCCACGCCGGCCTCGGATAGTGTAGAAGCCCTTCCTAGTAATCGATGTGGGAGCCCTCAAGTTGATGGAAAATTTGACAACCACAAAACAATCAACAATGTTATCATGCATTTTTTTTTTAAATCAGAATTTCTGCGGAAATCATTCAGATTGTCATCCAGACAAAAGCAGTTATTAAGTAAATAAGTCATCATTTGGCGAGAGGAATTATATGAGATCTGTTATGATCCCGTGGAAAATTCTCTGGTGGTAATGTGGTTTCCCAAATACCAACTAATCGATGGAGATCCTGAATGATCTAGAATCGCCACAATCATAGTAAATACGATCAGAATTTTAGCGAACAATAATCATCCAGATTGTCATCTCGACTGAAACAGTTAATCAATAATTTGTCATAATAAATATTCGGAATTTTTGTAGAAACGTTGAAAATCATTCAAGAAAGATTCTAAGAGGATTTACTGAAGAATTTACCGAACATTAATTCGGGAACCTCTATGCGGAAATCTAGTATTCTTGGCTTTATGACGCCATGCTGCTTGTGCAGCACGCACCTGTTGTGTACGCAAAAATTCGAGAAAGCCACTCTCTTTGTCCGCTTAAGGGGGCGATCACGGCTGACTAGGAAAACCACAAATCGCTAGTGTCGTTTTTCGACGGATTTCCACCGAACCACTCTGTCTAGACAGAGAGCCGAACTGTTTTCCTTTCTCTCTCGAACCCTCCAATATCTTGTAAGAGGTGCCGTATACCTGCCTGCTAAAGACCCTTTTTATTGTCAACGTAATGAGCCATACGCTTCTAGTCTGTGTCCACCTTTTCCGACTAGAAACCTGGCCTTGAGATTAGGAAGTCCGAGTACTTTTGAAGCTCACTACATTGGGCTCAGTAATTTGTCCCTTCGTTTCACAAAATTTTTTGTCGGAAGGAAATGCAGATATACCAAGTGACTCAAAAATGTTGAGTTGCGACATTTTTTAATAATTTTTTTCTCCATTGAAAGCACGAGCGTTTTGTATCCTAAAACATATTGTTTAGCAATGCATGCATTCCAAGGGACGTCCCATTGGATGAGGCGTAGAAAGTTCAATCCAACCGATTAGCGATGAAACTTGAATTTGTATTAATCTTTTCACTGCATAAAACAGTTTCACCCAATTTAATTCGGTTAGTATGAAGTACCATAACGGTTTTAGCATCATTTTTCGGTACATTCTTGGCTGTAGATCGGAAACTATCGGTGCGATTTTGAAATTCTTTGCTCAAGGGGAAGCTGATTAAATTTTCTATCACTTCTCCTATATGAAATTTCGATTTAGGCCTTGATAATAGAGGGACCAAACAAAAACGTCCTGGTGAAAAGGAGAGTCAATTGAAAATCGCGATTTTCTTAGGCTTCTCTGTATTTCACTAGTTCTTACGGTGCTTACTACCTACCTGGTTCTTACGAAAATCTCATACATGGGCTACCTCGAAAGTAGTGTAAATCAGCTTTCACGTGCGGAAAAAGTTTTTTATTCGTAATTTCCACCTTTTAGCGAATTTTCAAGAAATGTACCGAAAATTGTGGTTTTCCGCGTACGGAGAGGTAGGTACGTGTTTCCTATAAAGTTTTGTTGTAACTCTGTCAGGCAGCGGTATGGTAGGTTATTTTCAAAAGACAGTGCCTATTCTATAGCCTATTCGATTAGGGAAAAGTGTTTCGTGCTTCTGATTGGGAAACGGATATAATGTAACGGATGAGAAACAATAGAATTAGTCACTAATATTTTATTGACTGAACAAGTAGGTACTAGGTAAATATAACGTAAAATATTATTATAACAAACAATTTCACTAATTTCATTCATTGATTAAATATTATGTCTGCTGTAACGTTCTTTCTAATTATTCAATTATTACAACATTTCACCAAACCGACATGTTTTTACGTCACTCAGTTCACATTCCATGGTACTAGTGTTGAGTGTTGAAGCATTCGTTCTGGGATCTCACAATAGGTAAATTTGAACTGAAGTAGGTATAGGTAAATATATAACTTATTTTATCAAATTTCCAAGGGCTCGTTAAATTTTCTCTTCTTCCCTGCAACTTGTAGCATCGCTTCTTCGATGTAGGAAGGGTTTCTTATTGGCATGGACCGTGTATGTCTTGGATCTGTTAATTCAGGCAGGATGCAATCCATATAAAATCTTGTGAGTTTTGGCTCCATAGATTGAGACCAAAACGAGTCGTCCCTGAATATTTCTTCATGTGCAATGAAGGGGTCCACTTTAGTGTAGAGAACAAATATGCAACTCGCCCTCTTTGTAACGTGAAGCTGCCCTTGAATATGAAAACACGTAAAATCAAGATTACACCTTCACTATTATAAAAAAGGAGGTTATTCTAAAATCAACTTTAGGTATTTAACCGATACAATCGAATGAATACAAATATTTAATTAATGTTAGAGCATAATTACCTGATAGTAATAATGGTGGTTTTTGTTAATAACCCTCTCGCCTCCAACCATCGACCAGAAATTAAACTTTTTACTGATGACTGCCTCCATCGGACTTATATCCCGTGCCGAATAAGGACACTTGATTTCCAAAATTTTACTATCGCCGACAAGACCGTCTGGAGTGGCCCCCAAAAATGGGTGGTCGTCATCAACGAACAAACCACAACGATAAACTTGTACATTCATTTGTTTTTCCACCATGTCAATTGCCTCTTTTTCAGTAGCTCTGCCGTATAACATAGCATTTGTGTCAATATTATTTGAATATAGCAGAGCTGAGACCAATTTGACGCAACTTGTAGTCGGACGTCGCCTGCAGACCACGCCAAAATTTGACGCAGTAATTCTTTTCCTGCGTTCTTCTTTCCATAGTTCACAATTACTTTGTTCCCGGGTTATTTCTTCCAGTCTTTTTTTTTCGTCATCCTGCAATTGCAAGCTGATCAAAATTTCTTGTTGCCTCAGTAAATACTCACTTACCTCCATATCGGGTTTTTCGGCATGTTCACCATAGTGACTGTCCGCCGTTACGGAGGAGTTCCCTGCGTTCCGTTTTCTGTAAGAATTAGACCTTTTGAGTCGCTGCCATCGTAATTTCGGAAGCACTCCTGATCGCCCCCTTAATAGTTTTCCTGAGAAGAGCATGGTCAGAGTTTTCAACCTTTCCCCCTACTCGATTCAAAAGTGCTTTAGGCTTGTGCACGGTGTGGTTTCTTTACAAACCGTGCTCCGTAAGCTCTAAACTATTGTAGAAGTTGTCAGTGAAGATGCTGTCACCTTGATCAAGGATTTTCTTCAGTTCCATCACCACCTGTGAAGTATGGGCTTTGTCACCCAAATCGGCATTGGTTAACTTCAACACCCTTGATTAGACCTGTTTCTATAACCATACATAGTTTAACTCGGTGCCTATGTTTTTAATGAATATGTATACTACCGGAATATGAGGCTCTCCCTCCTGAGGCAACCAACGATTCATCGAATGTTACATTTTCATTTGGAATGCATGAGGCCTTCAAGTTCTCATTGAGACGATTCACCTTTATTTTCTAAAGAGGATCATAAATCTATCTCGGGACATGGATTCTGAAAAAACTTCACGGGCTGTGAAAGGCTCACTGCAGACAATGTTAGAGCCAAAATGTACACTCAGGCTAGCTGATGCAACAGATTGCGCTTGGAACAAACACTGGTTGTCTGAAAATAAAATACGTCTAAAGGACTTATACAATCAGCCATAGCAGCATCAGCAACAATAAGGAAGAAGGTTCACAGAATATCAGGCAGCATGAAGCCTAGAAGAGGAATTTGCTGGGGGTCTCTACCCACGTTCTCGAAGGTGGATAAAAAAACCCGTAGATCTGCGGGAAAAACTGTAGGATTGGAAACGCTGATAGGCAGGGTCGTCTCGACAGACAGACCCGATCACCGTTATTCCTGACCGATGCTCTTTTGAAAAAAAAATTGACTGAAAATTTCAGTCAATTGACTGAAGAATTCATAGGGTATTTAATACCCTATCCCTCGAGATGAAATCGACCTCAAGTGTCCTAGACGAAACCTTGACTCGACTGGTGGAGGAAATCTGCGTCTTGAGGAATGACATTCCGTTTGCCCTTCCACACCTCGAGATGATGAAGGTGGTAGGTGGTGAATTGAATAACGCTAATTTACCCAATTGTAGGTATTATTCTTTCATTACTTTGAAATTTCCAAACTTTTTGACACCAGTGAGTGCTTTGTGGGACCAACCGATAGAAGAGGGTAGTTCAATATCCAAATAATGATTGTTCCATGAAGTTACCACCTAGCCGTTCTTCTATCGTGAATCAGTTTAGCAGTATTCTTTAACTCTTAGCAGTATTCTATTTAAATTACTTATCATAATCGAACAGTTATAGTAAAATCATATTAATCATTAGTTTCCTGTCTTTGCAGAGGAATATTTTTGTTCAAACTTCTTGATTTGTTCCTACAGCGACGGCAGTTGGAAGGAAACCAACTGGCGCATGCGTATAAGCCTAACTGCTGTTCTCACAGAACAAGCCGTCGCACGGATCAAACCAACCGCTGTTCCAAAAGAATAATCCGTTAAACTTCAGTTGGAATGCATTCGGAAGGAAGTCGACGGCTCGAAGGGGTCCCGTCGAAAAGGAAACCTTTCCCATTTGAAACCTCTTTCATAACCTGCTCATTCTAAAATTGAATTCGTAGAATTCGCTTCCTTTCTCCTTCAAACCAATCGGGTTTAGTGCTGTTTTTGTGTTCGTATTTAGTTCGTTCTCCAGCCCTCTTCTCCTTATATCCACCTGGTTAGGACGTCCCACAGTAAGACTTGGGCGTCCTTATGCGATCGATCTGGGGTGAAGTTGGACAACACTCAACAGAAAGAAAAATAACCACACAGTAATCCGTTTCAGACCATTCTGAATCCAAATCCGCGAAAAAAACCATAAATGTATGTCTGTGTGTAACAAAATCTTGTGTACTCTGCACAGGCCTTAGTTCTCAACCGATTTTCCTGGTTCTTTTTTTGTTCGACGCGAAAAACTATCTTGTGCACTACGGCGCCGGAATTTTGCTTTTTGATTAATGCTTAAGAAAATGTGCGTTTGCGGGCATAATCTTATAAACTCTGCCCAGGCCTCAATTTCCAACAGATTTGCGTGTTTCTTCTTTCGTTTGACTCAAATAACTTCCGAAGTTTACACGATTTTACCTGAGTACCAAAATTCAAGGGGAGGGGGTGAGTGGAGGGATAATATTCACAAAATATCCGATTTTTCAATATTTCGGTTCCATTACTGCTTACCAATTGTACCCAAGCTTTGAAATTGAGGGAAAATTCTCATTATACCTCCGGATTTTCATGAATTATTCTCTGTACCACCATGGAACTAATAGTGGTGCCAGGGCATGGTGCCATAAACCGCTTATTTCGTGTTTTTTTTTTTGTGTTTCACCTTGAATACGGATGTGAACTTCGACGGACTGCCTACCAAAAGTAACAGATGAAAGTTCAATGTTACGACGTGTTTCCGCTTTGGTGCCAGACTGGCACCATTAGAGGAGTGGGGGGGGGGGGGTGAGCTCGGATTCGCATGTTGGGTATCGTAGATCATGGTTTTAAAATGCTCTTCAGATTCGAGGCTCCCATGCCGCTAGAAATGTTAAGGTGGATAATTGTGGGGGGGGGGGGGGGGTCAGTATTTCTTGCCTAAAGTAATAAATAAATTACATCGAGTGAAACAGTTTTATCACTTAACTGGTTAAACTGATCTAATGCTTGTGATGAGACGTCCTCTGGAATGCATGCATTACTAAACAACATGTTTTTTCCTTTATTGTACTGCGTTACTGGTAAGCTATACATTATTGAATTCAATAGAGTAGGAAAAATGTTCTATTTTTTTCTTGATTTAATAAATGTGTTAATGCAACACGGACTTCTCAATTACTACTACCCCAAAAATCAATTATTGCTCCACTGCTTAAATTCATTTTCATTGGAGAGTTATGCAGTTATTAGTTTATTTTTTGAGAGTTTTCTCCAGCCGATGGTAGTCCATACACAGCATTGGTTATTTCAAATCATCCTGGTCTATTTATTGATTTATTTTAATCCCGATTAAAAAAAACACGTTATTGAACATTGAAGAAGTCAAACGGGTGGACAAGGACTCTAGTAGTTGCTGAAACGTAGGGGATTAGCCAAAAGTTCAAATTGGTATGCCAATAGTTTTCATTGTTTCAAAAAAACAATACATTTTAATTTTTCTATTAAAAATGCAAATTAGTACGAGGCGTTTTCCTACAAACTGATGGCCCATAGTTGTATACATTTCCAGCGTTTTTTTTTTTAACGCAGGAGAGGTATTGTCTATAAATTAAAAGAGCGTTCGAGTAAACAACTCTAATGGAGATGAAAATAGCATTTTGCAACAGAATATAGATGTAAATAAATAATAATGGATTGTAATCGTTGGAAGGAATCAACATAAATCACATAGGTACACGAATGGCAACTTTGATCTGAATCCAGGAAAGCAAGGTTAGTAAGAGTTGTACCAAATGTCTGAACGTTTTACAAATTTACCACATAATTTCATTTAGGTAAACAAAACATGGCTAGTAATTTTAGCAAGAGGTGAAATGTCACGTGAAACTGGAAGTAACGTGAGCTCCAGTTTGTGTAACGTTAAAAAGGGGACGGCAAAAAGCGTTCCTACAGCGAAGTTGAACAGTTCGTCAGTTTTGGAATGATATTAAGAAGGCTGTGAACTGCGGTTCGATCGCCTACCAAATGCATTCCTCTGAACAAACCTCACACCCACAGCAATAATTCATTTGTCCTCTGCTAGGGAATTGAAGCATTTTTCCCTTGAATCACCTACGTCGCATCATTCCAAGCTTTACCTAAATTTATCTGGTATGATTCAAAGGAAAAACGCTTTATTATCCCTAGCGGAGGATATATGAACTAATGTTGTAGGTGTGGTTTAGACGCTCGTCATTTGCGCTGTCTTTCTTCGAGTAGAATATTTTGTCACACATTTGTGCTTCATAGCTACCAGAATCAACTACTTGAGTACCTACCATAATACCAGAAATTCCAAATTGATCGACGCGGAGAGAAGGTTGACTAAACCATTATTCCTATTATGGGTTTCAGATCTCTTCAAAACTGCGGACTCGTCGACGTGAATTGGGAAATTTTAGCACCTCTCAAGAAGCTCGCGTCTCTGTAAGTATAAATTTCAGGGTAACGCATGCAACAAGCCCCATTAAAGTTGTAAATATTCAGCAGGAAATAGTTTAACTACAGAAATGATTTCATTTTGGCGGCGATTAGGTTTAGAATCCAGAACAAGGCGTTAGTCGACTAAAAAAAAGAATAAAAATTCCGCTAATCATCACACAAAGGTTGAATATTCCAAGGTATAAATCACTTGCCTGCAAAGAATCTGCTTGGAAAATCTCTTACCATTGTTTATTATACATTCAGGAATATATGGAAGGTTATTACAATCCTATATAGCTCTTCAAGTACATCATTTTAAATTGTATAATAATATTATAATTGTTGAGGATGAAATGGACTGCATGAAAGTGACCATATCGCTCATTCAATCGTCATTCAATCGCTCATTCATGTCATATCTCAAAATTTGCTGTTTCGAGATAATCGACAACAGTTTGAATTGGGAATAGTTCCGCTACTCTGTATTCAAAATTCATGAACTGCACATCAAATCTCGACTCAAACCCTGCTGTATGAAGGGTGACGCCAAATCCTCGTTTTTAGGACGTCCCACAGTAAGACCTTATGCGATCGATCTGGGGTGAAGTTGGACAACACTCAACAGAAAAAAAAATAACCACACAGTAATCCGTTTTAGACCATTCTGAATCCAAATCCGCGAAAAAAATCATAGGTGTGTGTGTGTGTGTATGTGTGTGTGTGTGTGACAAAATCTTGTGTACTCTGCACAGGCCTTAGTTCTCAACCGATTTTCCTGGTTCTTTTTTTGTTCGACGCGGAAAACTATCTAGTTGTGCACTACGTCGCCGGAATTTCGAATTTTGCCTTTTAAGGGGGGGTTAATGCTCAAAAAACGTGTGTTTTTGGGCATAATCTTGTGTACTCTGCACAGCCCTTAGTTCTCAACCGATTTTTGTGGTTTTTTTTTTCATCGACGCGGAAAACTATCTAGTTGTGCACTACGGCGCCGGAATTTTGAATTTTGCTTTTTAAGGGGGGGGGTTAATGCTTAAAAAACGTGCATTTGCGGGCGTAATCTTGTAAACTCTGCCCTGGCCTCAATTTCCAACCGATTTGCGTGTTTCTTTTTTTGTTTGACTCAAATAACTTCCGAGTTGTACATAATTTCACCCGAGTACCGAAATTCGCAAGGGGAGGGGGCTAGTGGGGGGGATAATATTCACAAAATATCCGATTTTTCAATATTTCGGTTCCTTTACTGCTTACTTATTGTACCCAAGCTCTGAAATTAAGGAAAAATTCTCATTATACCTCCGGATTTTCATGAATTATTCTCTGTACGACCATGGAACTAATAGTGGTGCCACCATGGTGCCAGGACACCATAAACCGCATATTTCATGTTTTTTTTGTGTGTTTCACCTTGAATACGGATGTGAACCTCGACGGACCGCCTACTAAAACTAACAGATGAAAGTTCAATGTTACGACGTATTTCCGCTTTGGTGCCAGACTGGCACCATTGTTGGCGTTGGGGAGGTAGTGGGAGGGGGGGGGGGGAACTCGAATTCGCATGTTGGGTATCGTAGATCATGGATTTTAAAATGCTCTTCAGATTCAAGTCTCCCACGCCGCTAGAAATGTTATGGTGGATAAGGGCGAGGGGGGGGGGGTGTCACTATTTCTTGCCTAAAGTAATAAATAAATTACATCGAGTGAAACAGTTTTATCACTTAACAACTGGTTAAACTGATCCAATGCTTATCCAATGGGACGTCCCCTGGAATGCATGCATTACTAAACAATATGTTTTTTAATTTAAATTGGGCTTCGTAAAATGCCAATTAGTCAATTAAGTCTGACAAGTGACATTCATCCAAAAATTTCAAACTTTCAGCGTATTAAGTAAAATTGTGTCTATATAGCTACTTTCAAAAACTTATTCGCGTAGATTTCTGGAAGTTCCAAGAATGAATGTGACAGTATTGCAAGGAATCAATAACTAGGTACGACGTTCTTGAACACGTTTTTCAATGAACGTAAATAAACTTTGAAAGTAGGTAAGTACAAAATGGTACACTAAATTTTCAAAGCAGTCTTTTCTCAGTCTTTTTATAAACTAAAAGTAACAAAAGTTCTCCCCAATATCACAAAAAAAATCAATCACAGGAATTATATCTAATGTAAGGAATCAGTCATTAAAAAAATCGTGAAGGGTCCATAAGGGTTCCTTAAATCGACATTATAATATTTCGAATATCATATTATTATTATGATCACAATAGCATAACTAGGAACGAACAAAAAATTAGACTGGTCTTAAACTGGACTAGGGAAAGAAAATGAATAGAAAAATAAAAAGGCAAACAACAAGGGAACTTAATAATCAAACTAGTTCAAACCCCTTTTTTTTTTAGTGAGAACTGGATGTAACGCAACAGGAGATAACAGATTTGTGAAGAAAGGTTTGTAGTAACTGGGGATGAGTTTTTTCTGAACAAGTTCCATCAAATCTTTTTATTCTCTGCAAGTTTTGGCTTTACAGTAAATGCTTTATCAAGTAATATTTCTCCGTTTTGGGGGATTTTATTCTTCTAGGACAGTATAATGCACAGAGAGCAGCATAGCTATTAAAATTCTTCCATTTACTGTACGCCGAGGTTAAGCAATTTAACGAAGGAATTTTACCATCCTTTTGTTCAATGGAGGTATCCTCTTTTATATTTTCATTGGTGACATGGAGAATTGGGTCACGAGGCGTTTCCAGTGATATGAAACGAGAAGGCCTCAACTCGTTACTACCTTGAAAAAGAAAAGAATAATCAACAACCATAGTGACGAATTTCTTACATTCAAAAACCAGGAAATAATAATAATGAGTTAGATCATCTTTGAAACCTTAGCAGACAATAACCGATAAACAACGAATACTCACCAATATTCGCTGATGGTGAAGCCGACATTCCATCGTCCGGCAGGTTGCTGTCGATAGGTGAATCTGAGAGCTTTTCAATTCCCGACGGATTTTCAGTAGCTGAAATTTTTAAGGAAACAATAATTATTCTTATCTGAAGTGGTAAATAGTCGCCGAACAAGCGAAAATGCTCAAATAAATTGAACTCTGGTCTCACTTGTATTTGTGTGAGCACTGTTCCCTGGTCCCAATGCCATCTGTAGAATTTTACAGGATCAACCACTCATCCCAGAAGACTTATTTAGGTCGTTTGATTTCAACCGCCCGTGAAAAGTTCATAGGAAATAAAGACTCAACTGAAGATAATACAGACTATTTGGTCAGATTTTCAGCAATAGCGGCATAATTCGGAATGATCACAGGAGAAACAAAAATATATTATCGGTAATAACGACACAAAACGGGAAAATAGGCCAGAATGTGGACTTCTTTTGTGCAAAACAGACATTTTTGAAGTTGGGATTTGCGTACCTGCTGAATTTTTAACACTATAATGACACTTCTCAAAATAAAACGGTGAAAAATTAAATAAACAGTACCTACTTACTTCTTGTTGAAGACTGGCATATTTAGGTTTAATAAGTTCTTCGAGAAAACAAACAAACTTTCACCTTTCGAATGTGGACAGCAACTAAGATATGACCTGAGGTGGAGGAACAACCAAACATTGTACCAACTATTGATTCACGTGAGCCTTCATGTAACAGATTTACACCGTTAACTTTTCTGCAGTTTATTGTGTTTCGTTTGTAAAACTGAATTAAAATCACTTAACAAAACAAGAGTTCCCCAATTATGATTTACTCCCCCTTTGAGTACCTATTTTCGATCTTACTCTTAATAGGTGACAAGCATAAAAAATATAGAAGAAAGGAAAATCTATTTGAGGAAAACAGATTTAGAACGCACATACTTATCTCCAAAAATTAACTAACGGTTTTTGTGAATATTTATCTCAGTGCCATGAAAAACTCATTCCTTCGATATTAATGGGTTTAGGAGGCTGCGACTGGTCTCATTCTCCTCTGGAGTGTCCCCCCTACAAAGTAAAAGCCCGAGAAAAATTTTTTTTAGCCTTAATTTTTTTTTTCAAGTGGCAAAATGTAAGGGAAAACCCGAAGGAAAAACGTTGAGAACCGGTGTTTTTTGATACGTTTTGTGGAAAATAGGAGGTTTAACACAGTTTAACTTAAAAACAAAGTACATATTCGGATTCTAAATGAAATTTCCTATAAGTCTGAGTACTTTTCGAGGAGATTTGAGCAAGATGAGTTCTCACTAAAAATGAAGAAAAGTGAGAACTAGAAAAATCTTAAAACTAGCTATATCTTGAAAATCCGACATAAACAAAAAAAACTGACGTCAGATTCGGATTCAGCGCACCTACCTTAAGAAAAGTGGTGAAAGAACGAGGCAGCCAGACCATTCCTAAATTTTGTAATCTAGTGTAATTTTTGACCTGTTGCGAATTAAAATAAAATTTACTCTCTTGCTCGAAACTGAAAAAAGTGTAAAGAATTTTCTAAAAGATAGAAAATTCTGGAAACAGAAAATAGAACACCGACGCTGCAACCCCGATTTTAAAATCATAAAATTCTGTAGATTTTGTAGATACTTCGATTGAGCGCTATAAGCTCACTTTTCCAAATTTGTATCATCACGAAAAAAATTGTAGTTGGAAATTTTTTTGATTTGGACGAAGAGGTCTAGATGCATTTCCCATTATTATGGATCATAAACTTCGACGCTTATAGCTAATACAAGAAAACATAATAAATTACAGGGAAGAAAGTTGTCAAAAATAGCACTATCAACTGTAAGAACTATCACTGGGTTATTCAGAGAGACCTTGAGCGAAACAAGTAGATTATGAAGAAAAAGGCAATTCATCAAGAAACATTAAATGTTTCTTAAATTAAATTTTCTCGAAATTTTCGAGACTGGTGATTCTTCCAAGTAAGTACCAGCCGCCCTCCCGACCAGTCCACATTGTTGTCAACGCACCGGATTTACTTCTGACCCCGAACTCTTCCGTGTTTGGGTCTCTGAAATCCCTCGCATTCCTCGCCTGCCTTCGATGTTTTTGAAGTCGAAGCATTCGCCGCCTCGACGCTTTACGATCGCGCTGCACACACTATCTTCAAAATTGCAATTTTTATATATTCTCACTTAATTGCCGTTGTGCGCTATAATCCCAGTTTTTCGAAAAAATTATCCTGAAAGCCCAAAATAAATCTTTCAAAATTTTAAAATGTCAATAAATGTACCTACGATTTCAAAAAATTAAGAAACATTAAGGGTTGAGCGCCATTTTCATGTGTATTCTGAGTACAATAAAACTTTCAGATTGAAAATTGGATGAATAGGCGAGGAGAAAAACGTGAACTACGTTTGAGTATGGCGCAACGTGGTGGCTGTTTCTGGAACTATTCCCGGGATGATTGGCCTTAACCTTTGGTCTCTTGAGGGCGAGAGGATGCACCACAGAGTACTGGAGCACTATGGGAGGGATCAGGGATCGACTGCTTGAGGACATCGGAAAATTGTCTGCAACCATCAATAGAATGCAGTCCTCGGGAAAACGCTCTATTTCATTTTTGCAGTTTGAACTTCATCTTCAAATTTTACGTAGCTGGAAAAGCAAAAGGGGAGATCTTTTTATTTTGGTTGAAACCAAGCCATCTTCGGAGGCTCCAAGCCCTCTTAAGGGAGTCGCATAGCTTCTATGTTGGCAGTCGCAACACTAACAGAATGCATGACTCTCATCTTTGCCCTTGGGAAACCAATATTTTTTGGAACAAAGGATTGCTTAACCAAGTTTTTGTACGGGTCCTTGACATTTTCAGTCATAAGAGTGGGAGGCTTGGGTTTTTGGGTGGGGTTACCTGAAGATTCTGAAGATACCATCTTTACCACATCGAAACCTGAAAAGTATTGAACACTATGTGGGCCGGAATTATTTATTCTACCACCTAGGGGTGACATTTCCTTAGTTGGAAAATAATTCTTTATAACTTGAGTGAGTATGGAAGTCTGAATAATAAATTCATTCATGCAGCAGTAATACCTCCGCTTGACTAAATCGGTACTGCAGAATTGTAGACGAATACGATTTTACTGGAAGTTCATCTCACAATGTTTTTGAATACTTGAATTTTCTTAGATCGAAGTATGCCGGTTTCGTTTGATCCAACATACTGAACGAGTGACGTGGATGTCGAATCTGAAGAAAACGCTGCAAGTTATTACACAATGATTAATTATTTTCTATGTAGATCATCCGTCTGCAAAGTCACCAACCATCCAACATGAAGAAAAACATGGATCGCATTTCGGTCAGCTAAAATTTGAACGGAGATTAGGCCTCTTTTGCGATTCACACTCGTGTTTCTGATTTATCGTACGCCCAACCCTTGAATTCTTGTAGGGAGCGAACGATTTGTCCTCCGCGTGGTCTCTATAAATTCTGTACTATCTTAAATTGATGGAAAAACAACACCTTTATATCACATTTTTTTCAGCTAGAGCGTTTTCAAAATTTCAAACCTTATTTTCCAACACTTAGAAATGACCTACATCAACCAAAATCTTAGGGGCACAGCTAGACCCCAAATTGAGACTACATACCAAATTTCATCAAAATCAGTCAATTCTAAGTGGGGAAAGTGCGTACGGACGGCCACATTCTTATTCAATTTTTGGATTCTACGTACCTTGAAATTTAAACCAACAAATTTTGAGGGGTGGTTAGAAAATTTTTCTTTCATGGTCGAATCCAAAGGTTCTATAATGAAAATAATAAACCTAAAGAGCTTTTTGTCTCTGACAAAGAGATCAAATAACAGGAGTGCACTGTGACTAGAACAAAGTTCACATGAAAGAGAATTCTATCACTTACAAATGAGCAGATACATGTTCCTTGGAAGTCTGGAACACTATCACAAGATATCAACATCTTCGTTTTTTGTTATTCTTCCAAAAATTCTCCTTACCCGCCAACATAAAGAACAACAGAAAGTTCTTATTCGTCCGAAATTCCTTCAAACCAGTACTATCGTGGAGATAAGGAATAAACATTCTCTACTTTAAACACAGATAGATTTTATCTTTAGAGAATGTTTTAATATGAGTTTTTAGATACTGAACACAAGATTGTTCTATAATATGTCCGAGTAATCATTTTTTCGGAGAGATTTTGAACAACCTAAAATTCACGGGGTTTCCTTGGGACCTAAGATTTCCGCGAAAAAGGATTTTCTTATAGATGGAGAATACCCGGAATCCCATCTCCCTGAAGAGAGAGAACTGTTGAGTTATTTCGAAAATTGAACCAAAAATTGTTTGCGTGTAGAAATGAGGTTGATGTAACAATGTTCACTAATAGTCCAAGCTGAAATTGTTGAGACCGAGGTCCATCGTAGCTGCTTTATTTACTTTTAAAATTAGCATGTTCCAGTATTGATTTCAGATGTTTTGGTGGTAGGTTCAAGTGATGGCAAAGGCGGGTTTAGGGACGGCACGATACTCCAAAGTATCGATACTCCTTTCGATACGATATTTCTCAGGAAGTATCGACACTCGATATTTTTTCGATACCGATATTATTAGATATCGATACTTCGATAATATCGGCTCAAAGTATCGATACTTCCAAATAACCCACAAATGATTTCGCAAACCAAATAAAACTCCATTAATCAGGAAATATGAATATTAACATAAGTACATTAATAAATGTCAATAATTTAAAATGTAGTTAAAGTCAGTGGTATTTAAATATTATAAAAGTCAATAATTTAAAATTTAATAAAAATGAATGATCATTTCATTTTATGTTTATTCCAATTCTTATTCTCAGGAATTTTCCGTTCAGTGATATGATTTTTTCACCCACTACAAATGAAAGGATCAAGCAATAAATCAGTTACATTACAAATTAATAATATTTATTGTCGAATCAAACAAAAATTTGGCGTGAAGTGAATTTTGACTTGAATTTTAAAAAAGTAAATCAAAACTCCTCCAAAATATCTTGCATCTAGCCATTTCGATGTTCATAGGAAATTTTAAATGCTTGCATACGAGTCTGCAACACATTGGGACATTTTCATGTCAACCACTACACAAGGTAGTGAAGTAAGGTTGTTAGTTCATGTACCCAAGCATCAAAATAAGAACAGGTGATTGTTCTCTACGCAACACAGTGAGTCTATTTTATTTATTTATTGGTCGCGTGAGCAAGACTTGCTTAGTTTTCGTGACGATTTTTCAGTTTATGTGCCAAAGCAAAGACATGAAAATGTCAAAAATTGTTGTGAAACGGAAAGTAAAACAATGGTCACAAGGAACTCGAACTGTTCAAGAAACCCAGAGAAATGAAAATCCATGGACCTAGTATCCTAGGTCCATGTGAAAACCGCAAAAAAATGCGAGGCTACGAAGGACGGTTGCTATGGAAAGTTTTTGAATATCGATGAAGGATATTAGAAGCGATGGCTCGTTTCGATTGATACTATTCTGAATATTATTCAGTGGCAGATATAGTATGGTATCTAAATACTTGATATTTGGTTTTTTTTTTTACTATTCCACTTGGCAAAAATATCAATAATATCGTCAAGAAAGTATCGATACCTCCGATATTTCTGGCAAAAGTATCGATACCAATATATCGGTATGAGTTTTTTATCAAAAGTATCGATACTCCGATATATCGGTGGTATCGTGCCGTCCCTAGGCGGGTTCTTTGTTGACGGGTGATCTCAGCAGAAAAAATGAACCGTTGTGTATTATTTTGTAGAGTTTTTTGTGATTGCAGTTGAATGGGGAATTTGCCTCACATTTTTTTTTCGAATGAGGGTTTATTTTTATGGAATAAAACCATAGTGAGCTGCTCGAAAACGCATCCAAAAAATTTAGAGAATTTAAGGAAGATGGAAATTTTAAATGTGATGGCAATGTGTAAGAGGCAGCCATGTTTGAAACGTAACGGATATTCTACCAATCTGACTTCAAAGGAGGTTCTGTGGTGCTTATCACAGAAGCGGAACATACACGAACTTTTAGCTTACAAGGATTAACACAAGAGTGTGCTCAAGACACAAAAGTAACCTAAAGAAACAATATTACTCACTTTTTTACAATACGATTCTACCTACTAGTTTATCAAGCATTATTAGTCTTCATCTTCTCTTATTTAGTTTCAAGATCTGAATCACATTATTCGAGTAGCCACTTCACTGGATCGTTTTGTGTGGCGGTGCTAGAACTCTGTCTGTTGTCGGAGTTGTTTTCGCGTCGTTTTTTTTTTCGTATGACGTCAACAACTCTCTCTTCCTCGATATTTGCGGTGTTTTGTAACAGAGGTTCACTTGTTTAGTCATTTTCTCCTACGGTAATTTTTTCCCCTTGGTTATTCCTAGTGTTAAACGTTATTCTAGGGCCCTATTATAGGATTTGACTTGAAATTCCAGAATCTAAAATTGAGGCAAATTCCCCATTACTTTCCTTACGTCAATCCAGTTAAGGTGTGGGAAGCGAGAACGTTGAGAGGCGAAAGGTTAAAGATTTCATTTAGCAATTTGACCAATCGAGTGGTTAGAGGACTGTGGTGGAGGGGTGTAGGTGCCCACTAGGAAGAGGATGAACACGAGGAGTAGAGTGGAGATGGCCACGAGGACACAATAGGGGAGGATGGGATGAAGGGGAGGAAATCTAGCCAACTAACGCCCTCCCCCCCTCCCCCCCATCCGAGCCACCGTAACCGCACGGCACACTCGATTTAACAATAAAGGACGGGAGGAGGAATCTTGGAGGGGGGGAGAGCGTTGAACCCAGAACCTCCCTCCTCCTCCCAACCACCCACAGCAGAGTAAAGTCCACCCCCTTCATAACACACCCCCCCCCCCCGCCCATCATCATCACGTGACCACCACCCGCAAACTCGAGTTTATTAATTGCCGAGAAAGACTCTCACCAACGATCAGCTCCATCAGACAACCAAAGCTCGTTTAATTACTCAACTACCAGAATTGGAAAGAAATTTTCCAAAATTACCAAAAGTTTTTTTTTATCCATGATTTTAGGTTGAATAAATAAATAAACGCGGTCTTCAAAAAACAAAACTCAACAAGTTTGATAGAGAAAACTGTCTGACCTACGGAACCTACCTGTCTGACCTATTCGAGCCCTGGGAAACTGCCCTGCACAATAGTTATATACATACGGCTACGAACAATGGTTGTAGCGAATTTACAAAGAAAATGGAGCTGTTGCAATGAATAAACTCGGAATTTTTAGTGTAATTTTGTTACTAATTTTTCTCCTGTGATTATTCGAAATTCATCGATATTATACAGCACAAACGCGCTATGTCCGTGAACGTAAATAAAGTTTCACCAGTGCACGATTCCTAAAATAGTGGCTAATTTCGCTAAGCTAGATGATCCTCAAAAAGGTCTACTAATGAGAACGAAGCGTAAGTGAAGTTTTTCTGGAATTAAAAAAAAACGTCTGCCAAGTTGGGTGGGCAGTATAGCTTCCTCACTCATTGTAACATGGACGTATAGAATCAGTTGGCGAAAAAATTATGATTTGTATTTGTATTTTCAACGTAGAATTTTATTTAGCGGTCCACCGTCTAGGACCTAACCCACACAATCCCTGAAAATTTCATCGAAATTGGTTGAATAGTTGCGGAGTTTTGGTTGTAACAATAAATTTAAAGTTCGCGCAAGCGCAGCGGCTATTGCTTGACCAATTTGATTGAAACTTATAGGGTGTCTCTTAGAAGTTAGTCCCTAACTAACCTACAAATTTGAGCAAAATCGGTTCATTAGAAACCGAGGTTCCAGGAAATTCACGTTTGCGCATGCGCACTCGCTCCTATTGGTCCGAAGGTGCTGAAATTGATAGGGGACCGTCTAGGACCTAACCCGCACAATCCCTGAAAATTTCATCAAAATCGGACCACAGGTTAGTATAGTTTTGCCCGGGACAAGGATTGACCACAGACAGACAGACACGGAACCAAAATTGTTCGGGAAGCTCTAAAACGCAAAAAGCAAGTGGAAATTTTGATTATGGAGGACATTTTATTTTTCACTTCTTTCACGAATACAAAGCTTCCCCACCTTCGGTAGTGAGGAAGCAAAAGCGGAAGATGAATAGCAGAGCCTAGTTTGATCGTGGACATGATCTCTTTGGACTAAGAAATTTAAAACGTACTCAAACATAATTCAGCTCCACCACCGGTTTTTCTTAGACTACCTTTCAGTTCGTAAGTTACCTACTTGTGAAATAGAATGTCACAGAAATGTTAGGTACCTACTAAGGCACTATTTGAATATGAATGAACATGATATTTACTCTGGTTCATTATTTTCAATAGTGATCCTTTGAATTTGATTTAGAAGAAGAAGATTTACCCGCCCCCTCCAAAATCTGCTGCTTTACGTTTCAGAATACATGGAGTCTGAAAATCGATTGCAAAATTTCCCGTCCGTCCGCTGCACTTTCTTCAGATCGATTTTGATGGAATTTGGCATTTGGGGTCTAGTTGTGCCCCGAAGCTTTTGGTTGACGGAAAATTTTGATGTAAAGGTATTGTTTTTCATTAGGTCTTAATAATTTTCACTTAATAATTAATTAAAAAAGAAAAAAAATTAATGAACGATGATTGGGTTCTTCGTCACTAAGATCTGATCGCTTGGTTCTAGGGACGGCACGATACCACCGATATATCGGAGTATCGATACTTTTTTGGTATCGATACGTTTGATGAAAAACTCATACCGATATAGTGGTGTCGATACTTTCACCTAAAATATCGGAGAAATCGATACTTTCCTGACAATATTATCGATATTTTCGCCAAGATAGACCAGTAAAAAAATACCAAAATATTAAGTACCTACTCAGAAAAAAAATATCATAGGTATTTTGTCTGCCACAGAAAATACTCAAATACTCTCCTTCATCGATATTGAAAAACTTCACACTTCCCTGTAACCTCCCATAAGGGTTTTCATTTCGCTGGGTTTCTAGAACAGTTCGTTGTGATTATTATTTTACTTTTCAAATCACAAAAAAATTTAATTCAATTATTTTGAAAATTGAAGTAAAAAAAAAAGTATTTTATTTCATGTTTTCTGATTTGATGAGAAATATTATTTGGATTGTTCTTAACTGATTTATTACTTGATCCTTCCCATTTTTGTGGTGGAAGAAAAAAATCATTGAACAGATTTCTTGCAAATAGGAATTGGAATGAATATAAAATAAAATGATCACACATTTTCATTAAATTTAAAATTATTGATTTAAAATTAATTGTTAATTGATTAATTTTAATTAATTGATTAAATTAATTTTAAATGCTATAAAAAAACATTTTAAATTACTACTGACTTATATTACATTTTAAATATTATTTAATTTTATTATTATATTAATTAAGTCGATATTTAAAATTCTTGATTGATGGGGCTTTTTTCATTCGGTTTGCTAAATCATTGGTGGGTTAATTTGAATTATCGGTTGTATCGATACTTCCGGAGAAGTATCATATCAGAAGGAGTATCGATACTTTGGAGTATCGTGTCGTCCCTACTTGGTACAGATTACCTACCGACATTCTCAAGATTTCTACATGAAAACACATTGTTTAGTAATGCATGCATTCCAGGGGACGTCCCATTGGATAAGTATTGGATCAGTTTAACCAGTTGTTAAGCGATAATAAGACTGTTCTTCTATTAGTTTTAATAGGCAGTCCGTCGAGGGTCACGTCCGTATTCAAGGTGGAACACACAAAAAAACCCACGTAATATGCGGTTTATGGTGTCCTGGCACCACTATTAGTTCCATGATGGAACAGAGAATAATTCATGAAATTCTAAGGTATAATGAGAATTTTTCCTCAATTTCAAAGCTTGGATACAATTAGTAAGCAGTGAAGGAACCGATCTATTGAAAAATTGGATATTTTGTGAATATTATCCCCCACTTTCCCCCTCCTCTTGCAAATTTTGGTACTCTGGTGAAATCATGTACAACTCGGAAGTTATTTTAGTCAAACAAAAAAACACACGAATCGGTTGGAAATTGAGGCCTGGGCAGAGTTTATATGATTATGCCCGCAAACGTACGTATTTTAAGCATTAACCCCCCCCCCCCTTAAAAGGCGAAATTCAAAATTCCGGCGCCGTAGTGCAGAACTAGATAGTTTTCCGCGTCGAAGAAAAAAAAGAACCACGAAAATCGGTTGAGAACTAAGGCCTGTGCAGAGTACACAAGATTTTGTTACACACACACAGACATACACCTATGGTTTTTTCGCGGATTTGGATTCAGAATGGTCTAAAACGGATTACTATGTGGTTATTTTTTTTTCTGTTGAGTGTTGTCCTCCGTCACCCCAGATCGATCGCATAAGGACGCCCAAGTCTTACTGTGGGACGTCCTAAAAAACCGCATGTTCAACAATGTAGGAGGTTTTGTACCTATTATTTTACAACAAGCAAACAGAAAAGCAAAACATGCTCAATTTTTTTTTGGCCAATTAAAATGGTTACCTACCAAAATTTCGAATTGATTCCTTTGAGTACCGATAATTCACGCGTAAATCAAAATTTTTGTTGAATTACCGATAAAACCGGTTGAGCACAACTTGGAGACCGAAATGTTTGATGGTTTATTAAGGAAGCAAGCTTGGCCGAGCGTTCCCATCGGTACGGCTTTCCGGGTTCCCTGTTCAAATCGATGACTCAGCAATTTATTTTTTGGAAGGTCGTGTGCCGTTGCCCTCATGTCACAAGGGCGCCTGCAACTCTATCTGTCGACATTCTTTGATACTATTTGCAAGATACTTCTTTTACGCAGCAGCAGTAGTAAAGGCTTTTCCAGCACACTTTATAACCTTGAGTGACTGTTCCTAGTGACTTAATCCATGCTGTAACATGTGGTAGACAAATTAGATAGAAAAGATCAAACGTTTGAAAAAAAGGCGTGCCTCCCTGAACGCACAAACACTACGCCGCGGGCGTGTGCGTAGTATACGAGGCCACAGTGGAATGTCTCCTTTCAAGGCCAGCCTTGGTCACAACAACTTACTAAGTCACATCATTCAAATCTTCATTAGCTGCCCTAATTTCTTCTAAACATTTCCTCGACGAACAGACCCGATTACCACCATTCCTGACCCCACCTCCTTCTTTTACAAATCATCACACCGCAATACAAGAAACCCGATATCTGTGGATTTGTAAAGCCTATAACCTTCCAGTTTGGTAGCTCGCACCTATTGCGTTCGCAATGCCTCAACCTTTGGTCTTTCGAGAGCGAGAGGTTGCACTATGGGAGAATCAGGGATTGACTGCTTGAGGACATCGACGTTGTCGACCAGGAGTGGAAGGAGTCCTCGGGAAAAAGCTCTCGCTGTTTTAATTTTTCAGTTTGAATTTCATCTTCAAATTTCATGTAGCTGTAAAAGGGGAGATGGTTTTATTGTGGTTGAAACCACGCCATCTCCCCTTTTGCCATTTCGTACTATTTGGAGGCTCCAAGCCCTCTCAAGGGAGTCGCATTACTTCTAAGTTGGCAGTCGCAACAAGTGTGGACCAGCGACCAGGAGTGGAAGGAGTCCTCGGGAAAACGCTCTCAGTTTAGATTTTGCAGTTTGAATTTCTTCTTCAAATTTTACGTAGCTGTAAAAGGGGAGATGTTTTTATTGTGGTTGTGAAACCACGCCATCTACCCTTTTGCCTTTTTCTACTATTTGGAGGCTCCAAGCCCTCTCAAGGGAGTCGCATTACTTCTAAGTTGGCAGTCGCAACAAGTGTGGACCAGCGACCAGGAGTGGATGGAGTCCTCGGGAAAAAGCTCTCAGTTTAGATTTTGCAGTTTGAATTTCGTCTTCAAATTTTACATAGCTGTAAAAGGGGAGATGTTTTTATTGTGGTTGTGAAACCACGCCATCTCCCCTTTTGCCATTTCGTACTATTTGGAGGCCCCAAGCCCTCTCAAGGGGGTCGCATTACTTCCAAGTTGGCAGTCGCAACAACAAGTGTGGACCAGCGACCAGGAGTGGAAGGAGTCCTCGGGAAAACGCTCTCAGTTTTGATTTTGCAGTTTGAATTTCTCCTTCAAATTTTACGTACCTGTAAAAGGGGAGATCTTTTTATTGTGGTTGTGAAACCACGCCATCTCCCCTTTTGCCTTTTTCTACTATTTCGAGGCTCCAAGCCACTCATGGGAGCCGCATTACCTCTAAGTTGGCAGTCGCAACACTAACAGAATGCATGAATCTCATCTTTGCCTTTGGCAAACCAATATTTTTTTAGATTGATGTATGCCGGTTTCGTTTGATCCGGACGGCTGAACGATTGATGTTCAAGTTTTGCCCCTAAGTTGATGTCAGTCACTTCTAGGGTTGAAATTTCTAAACGCCCGAGCTCGGAAAATTTCGATATCGAATGAGACTACCCGGAGCTCTGTTGGACCAACCGTTGGCTCCCTACGAGAACTTTAGGGTTGGACGTACGATAAATCAGAAACACGAGTGTGAATCGCAAAAGAGACCTAATCTCCGTTCAAATTTTAGCTAACCAAGATGCGATAGCTGTAGGTACGTAATAGGTAGGTGGTGATATAACAATGGCAAAGACGAGTGGTCTGAGTAGAAGAACCATAAACGTTCGTATAATTTCGTTTTTAACGCTGCGTAGATATCGCTGTGACAAAAAATCCTGTTGAAAATCTCAACAATCAAAAAATAACTTTGAAAAAAAAAAAGAAAAAAAAAAAACACGTAATAAGGACGGTTTTAACCGATTGTTGATCAGTTGTGAAACATTTTCATTTCGACACGCGGCCGGCACTGAGTGCTCAAAGAGAGACCTCCCTTCTTTGACGGTTGATAACTAACTGTGAGTTGAAAACCACGGGAAGCTCAGGACGACGATACCCGGAAACCCACCTCTCTGAGGAGAGAACCAGAAATTGAATCAGGTCGTTCCAAAATTGATCTTCTGCGTCTCGCCCCGCGTGTAAATAAGGGGTTTATTATTATCTTGAGTAATGGGGGGTGCGTCTTGATATTTTTAGATTTTTAATCGAAAGTAGACCTCGTCCTGAGAATTTTGGCATAGTGACGATTCGATGTACCTTTCGATGCGATATTTAACATCGAAATAAATTCGGAAGGGAGTATCGATATCGATAGAATTTCGAAAAAAAAATATTGGTGACATTGTCACTGATATGGAATATAGTTTTGCATATTTTTTCTATCAATATCACTGATATTGACATCGGCAGAAAAATAATGATTTCACCGATATCGAATATTTTTTTTGCACATTTTTCCATAAATTTCAGTGATTTAGCTAGAATATTGAGAGAAAAATAGTGATTTCACCGATATCGAATATGTATTTGCATGTTTTTTCTTTTAAATCGATATCAGTGATATCGATAGAGTATCGAAAGAAAATTATTGATTTCACTGACATCGAATGTTTTGCACATTTTTCAATAAATATCAGTGAACGATATCAAAAGAAAATTATTGATTTCCTTGATATCGATAGAATATCGAATGATAAATACTAATTTCACTGATATCGAATGTGTTTTTGTGTCTGTCTTTATCAATATAAGTGCAAAATATTGATTTCACTGATATCGAATAAGTATTTGCATCGTTTCTTTTATCGATATCTACTAACTTAATGCCAGTTCAAATTCTACTCGTAAAAAGTTGTATTAACAAATAGTATAATAAATTAATACGAAATAATAATGTCGAACGCGAAATCGAAACTTAAAGTGATGACATAGTGCGTTGTCATGTTATTTCAACATTGTTGTTGATGTGTTGCGTTAATCTTCCGTTCCTATTTGTTTAGTTTTTTTATTATTTTTACAATTTAGGAGAAATTGATATATTACAGTAGGAAGGAATATTACCATCACAACCGATAATTTTTTCTTTCGATATCAATATTTTTCTTTCGATATTCGATGATATCGCAAGACAAATATCGATACAAATACCGGAAATATCGAAATCAATGAATATCGAAAGTAGACTCCACCCTGAGAATTTTGGTACCAACCGCGACCTTCTAGCGTGTGTAAATCTCTTCCTATGAATTTTTAAAGTGACGTCATAAACGTTCGAAACATGGAAGAAGTATTAGGAAGTGTCACTCAAGGTTAAAAAGTGTGCTGGAAAAAATCCCCCTCTACTGCTGCGATCTGGCGAAGCGTAAAGCTGGATTCACATGGGACGGAACGAGCGTTAAGCGGAAAAACGGAATTGACGGAAAAACCAGTGGAGGGGGTGGCGGAGTCGCCAAGAGCCTTCACATGGAGTGGTAGACGGAATCGACGGAATCATAACCTTCCCCGGAAGCCTATCTGATTTGAAACCTCTCTCATCTCAAAACGCTGCAAATTATTACACAATGGTTTATTATTTTTCTATATAGATCACTCGTCTACAAAATCACCAACCATCCAATGTGAAGGAAAAAAAAAAATAAAAAATAAAAATCACCAACCATTGATCGCATTTTGGTCAGCTCTAATTTGAACGGAGATTAGGCCTCTTTTGCGATTCACATTCGTGTTTTGATTTATATATATATATTTCAATATAAACCCTTAAATTTTCGTAGGGAGCGAACGGTTTGTCCTACAGAGCTCCGCGTGGTCTCAAAAAATTCTAAAAATTCTATAGAATCTTAAATTGAAGGAAAAACAATACCTTTATATCAAAATTGTTTGAGTTAGGGCGTTTTCAAAATTTCAACATTGATTTTGGAACCCTTAGAAGTGACCTACATCAACCAAAAGCTTCGGGGCACAACTAGACCCCAAATGGAGCCTACATACCAAATTTCATCAAAATCGGTCAATGCTAAGTGGCAAAAGTGCCGCGTACGGCGGACGGATGGCCAAATTTTTATTCGATTTTTGGATTCTACGTACCTTGAAACGTAAACCATCAAATTTTGAGGGGGTGTTAAAATTTTTTTTTTCTTGGTCGATTCCAAAGGTTCATTATTGAAAACAATAAACCAAAACGGACGGAGAAGCAGAGGGACGAGACGACTCGAAAATAATGCAACCTCTACTGTGGTTATAACCTTCCCGTCCACTGCGAGGGGCGACGGAAACGCCGGAAGCGGTATGGGCGGTATGAAATTTTCTACCGCCGATTCCGTCTGCCCGTGGGACCAAGATGGCGGCCCCCATGCTCAACTGTTGTCCCAACAACCAATCAGATTGCGTTATTCCTTCCGCTTTTCCGTCCTTTCCGTCCGTTCCGTCCCTTGTGAATCCAGCTTAAGAGAAGCTTTCAGTTAGTAGTAGAGGACGCCGATAGATAGAGTTGAAGTTGCACTCATGATCGAAAATTCTAATAAATGCGGACAAAGGCTCGAGTTTCCAAAAATTCTACAAGGGCATGGATTTGAACCCAAGACCCAGTATTACCAAACTGGCCTCTCAGGCTAAGTTACATTGCTTTAGCTCGCTCGGACATCCTCACTTCCGTGACAACTGGCCCAACAACAATGATCTTCAGAAAAAAGAGTTACATCAACTGAGTTATATATCACGTCAAGTTCTCAATTAATCTTGATGTACGAGTAGATAAATTTATATTCGGTTCTTACAAAAAACATTGTATTACCTTTAACTGGCCACAATATAGTTAAGCTTTTTTTTTTTTTTTTTTTTTTTTAAATTCGCTCGTTGGGAAATGCAAAGTAGGTACCAAACTGGAACTACTCGTATTTCTGACTACAGGTAGGTAGTCACCTACTTTGTTGAAAATGTCGGTTTTTTTTCATGAAAAAAATGACCAATTCGGGTAGGTATACGAAACTTGATCCAAACAATCAGATCATAATATGATATTATTGATTATTGACTATTTTCTATAATTGATTGACTATTTTCTATAATTGTTCGTTACTATTAATTACAAAATCGGAAGAAGGGGGAAGGTATGAACACAGAGGAAAAACATTGTGGCAAATAATAATAGTTAATTAAGTTTTAATCGCTTCTTTAAAGTTTTTTTTTTCTCAGTTTGGATTGGCCACAGCAGTGCTGTGACAGCATTGTTCATAATTCGAAAGGCCCAAAATATTCTACATTTAATATATAAATACACAAACTTCTTTTCCTATTCCATTGAGCACAATGAAAAATTTATGTTCTTATTCAATATTGATTCAAGGCTGAGATGATTCGCAAGAAGGTAAGGACGGTATAGAAATGGCATCTTTTGGTCACTTTCGCATTTGCGTACTACTCTCTCCCAATTCACACACTCTTGCGATTGGCCACCTAAGCTGATAGTTCATTTACGCTTCCAGAGGTGGCGCCACAGCAGTAAGCGTTACAGATTCCCCTATGGAGTGATTCTTCCTAATATTCTTCCATGTTCGAAACTTCAAAAATTCATAGGAAAAGATTTACACACGCTAGAAGGTCGCGGTTGGTACCAAAATTCTCAGGATGGAGTCTACCTTAGATTAAAAATAACAATAAACAGTTTTTCCTACCCAGGCGCACACCCTATTGTTAATATTAAAAATAATAACGTTCTTTATTTGTTCACCCTCAATACAGGTATAAATGCGTCAACAATCAACAAAGTATTAGTTCCTAAAAAATAAATTTATTTCGAAAAATGTTTCGCAAAACACTTCTAGTTTGTGCCAAATTTTTCATAACAACAAACCAAAAGACGAGTTCGTTAGCCAGAAGTTTCGTTCAACCTTGATGGATCCAAATTTCAAAAAATAGGTCCAAAAAACGTGTTTTTTATATTTTTTTGGGTATTATCATCATAATCATTGTAATATTTATGATATATTCGGATTCATCACAACATTAACATCTTCAAAACATACCCTGTGCGTACAGTATGGTAACATAGTAGATACTGAAAATCGAAAAAAAATGAAATAAAATATACGATAGTTTTTCTCTATTTTGATGATTCCACCGGCAATCTTTCAGTTTTTCAATTTCCTAGACCCGTGCACTAATGGATTACTAAAATCTTCGAAAATTTCAAATGTAGCTAGTTTCAAGAGGAGCACCAATAAATAGGATATTGTTGAAATAAGTCTCGAAGCCCAAAGATAGGTAATTTAGTAATTGTCAGGTTGAAATGGATCATCCCATTATTTATATAAAAATAAATACTGTTTTAAAGGTAATTATTATGATTTTGAGTTTCCAACGAGGGAAATGTCCTCCCTATTCAAACCTCCTTCATGTCTAAGGAAGGCGCTCGGAACTACTACGTCCCGCACAACCGATCGGCCTCGCGGGTCCAGAGATGTGCGTCGTCACGAGCTAAACGGCGCTCTCCCCGCACCAAGTCTCGGATGGGACATCGAACGGAAATCATTTATGTCGATGAAACATCGTATGGAAACCATTGATATCAATAACATCGTGTTTTTTACAAGCGGGATATTTAATTCTATTGTCAAATAAATAGAATCAAGGGAGAAAACCTGAAGAGGCTGCTCTTCCTCCCTCAATAAGATGAGGATGTTTTCTTCTAACATGATATTTTTATCTTTCGTGATACATTTTTCTGCTTTTTCATACACTTCATTTCTATATTCTACGGGCCTTCTCATTTCAATTATTGTTTCAAACATATAGAGCTTTTCCCCATTGTTTTCCTGTAACTATCTTGTTATATAGAATGATGAATGAAAAGTACGAGGTGTTCTAATTCCAAGTAAATTCAATGTAGTTATCTGGTCTGGAGTTAGGATTTTTGACAATTTATATTTATTCGAAAAAACCATTGAGGTTGGTTTTCTGATGATTTCCGCTCAAAACCGAGTCGTTGCTAGGGGACTTCATCTTCGTCATTCGTGTTCGTAGAATAATCGTTCACCATTCGTTTGAAAGTCCCAAATTTATGCATATAATTTATACCACTGAGGTGAAAGAGCTGTAAACAACATTCGTCGTAAGTTTGTTACACGTCAACAAACAATAATCATTGAGAAAGCATATTATTATTGGTAGGTACCAAAGGAAGCGGGAAAAAGCAAAGACATAAAATGTCCCAATGTTTTGCAGACTCGTATGTAAGCTTTTTTTTTTTGTTGAAATTTGACTTTTTTGATTGAAGTTTTCACATTGAATCCCTAGCCATTTCGATAGGTACTCTTCGAGAAAAACATGCTCAACTGGTCGGCTTTACAACGGTCTATCAATTTTTCTTTTGAAAATTCAAATTGAAAGAATAGATCAGGTTTGATTGATTGCTAAGCAACGTCAGTTTCTAGTTTCCTTGCAGCACCTAGTAGGTCAAATTTATCAAACGATATTATCTGACCATCTTCCTCGACATTCCAAACCATTGGACCAAACCATCAATATATTAAAAACATCGATGTTGCCAACAAAACATCGTTGTTTCGATATCGATGTCCGTTGTACAATAAGAAAATGCTTCACAGTCATTTCATATGAGGAAAATGTATGCAAGGCGTTTCTTAAATGATGGATTTGTATGATTTACATCTCCGTGATTCGATAGGTTTGAAAAAAATTTCATGCGGTAACCTCCCACATTTTTTAAAACATTTCGCACATCCGGAGTAAGACTGGTATAAGTCAAAAAACCCAACTGATGGGAAATCGCATTTAAAGATTTTCGACTTCTTTGTTGTTCTATAACAGTCATCTGAACGAATTTTTTTAATATTGCAAGGGTCTACGGCACTCATATACTATTTAACTATCATGTGCTATACCAAAATTGCTTCGTTACCTCTTCATTTGCGACCAGCATGCTTAAATTGATCAAATTCCTATGATGTACCACTATTACCCCAAGAAATAGTGGAACATTTCAAAATAAACCAGAGTTGTAATTCTAAAAGTGGAACCAATACATGACTTTTCGGATCAAAAGTGGTACATCTCATATTATACCAACGTTACAACATGCAGACCAAAGAGAAATTCCATTTTGTTTTGGAGAAATACTGGTGCATCTCAAAATAAACCAGTATTGCAAATTTAAAACTAGATCAACCACTCTAATTATTGTTGGATTATTGTTGGATCAAAAGCGGTACATCTGATATATACCAGTATTACACATACCTTGAGTTCATCACACTTCGGCGTCTGGCGCATAACTGAAGTGATCCAGTCTTGCTCCGACGCCATGGTAGAAGAATGGCTCAGAACCATACTGGTTTATCTGCTCTCTAGCGGCCAATAACTAAGTTATCGTTAAACCCGTTCTACCCCCGTGTAGAGCTCGACGAGAGCTATCTGGTGGAATATATAACTCAAAACCGCCAATTTCGGACTTATACCAGTCTTACTCCGGATGTGCGATTTATCGAATGCCCTCTTGCGCACAGCGGGTTAACCTGGGGCACAGTGGGTTAAGTCAGGCTTAGAAAATGTAAGTCTGCGTCTCCGTCTCATTCATGGGGAAGGTTCACACCAGTTCCCGGACGCTCCGGGAAACTTGGAGTAGCCTTCGAATGGGCCGGGGTGATACTTGGCAGATGATACTTAGCATCTGCCACGTAGTACCAGAGACAAGTTAATCTGCACATCCACAGCTGGTTGATGAGCTCTCTAAGAGGTACGACCACCATGGCACTTCCTCCTCGATAGTGTTTACTAACTCTGGAAGAGATGAATATTCCCGCAGATGTTGAGGGAGATTCTTGGAGTAGCCTTCCAAAGGGCCGTGACTACCTAACTACAGGGTGGCCGAAAAAACCCCTTTACATTAATGATAATTTTCATAGGTATTAAATAAAACCATAGCAATTATTCGGAAGACAGATTTATTGACTAATTACTTCAACATGGTCATTGCTATTAATCTAAAACATCGGTATCCATACCTCCATTGTCATAGTAGAGCTTAATTCGACGCCATGTTCGTTTGCTCATTCGTTTCAGAATTTCTGGAGTGACTTGAACCCAGCGAACGTTGTAGCAATTAGTCAATAAATCTGTCTTTTTAATAATTGCTATGGTTTTATTAAATAAATCAAATTTTATAAGGTATTAAATTTAATACCTATGAAAATTATCATTAATGTAAAGGGACTTTTCGGCCACCCTGTACTGATGACTGAAGTAACGTAAGCACAATAAAATGTGATGTATTTTTATTCTTACCGGTGATGAAATGCCGAGAACAAACTAGTATTTGTTTGGAGTTTAGTTGACGCCCTCTCAAATTGCGATTGATTCGAGCGAGCCACCTTGCTCTTCTTTTTTCTTATAGGTCTTTTGTCTTTTCACATTGGCTTCTAATGACTTTTGGTAAACCATACAACGAAATACTGCTCCCGTGACGGGAAGAGCAGCCAAACACCGGACAAATCGGCATGTCTAATGAAAAAATCTTTGTCAGTTCATCGAACATGGTTGTCAGGAACGCTGGGAATCAGCGACGCCAAAAGGCTGATATTCTTATTTTTTCGGAAAGTTCTCTTGTCTTTCCACACTGTTTCTAATCACTTTTGGCAAACCAAAAAATTGAATACCGCTTCCGGGACGAGAAGAGCAACTAAAGGCCCGATCACACAGGACGCGTTATAACGTTACGGCGTTACAGTTGTATGATGCAATATAGCACCATCCCCGCCACACACGCGGCGTTAAGACGCCGCGATACTTTCAGTAACGCGACGTCACGCGTTCGGGTTGTAAAAATTTACAAAAGTAACGCGCTCTATTTTTGCCGTCTAATAAAACTAATAAAAGAAGAGCTTCTTCCTCATCAGAATCACTAGAAGTTATCATAGCTTTATGTGAAAGTCAGAAGATACAGAAAGAGGAGAACACTATGGAATACACTATCACAATGCTGGGTTCTAGGCCGAAATGACGCGCGATATAACGCGATGTGTGTGACGTAGCTATATCGCCAAACGTCAGGGAGAACGCGTGTTTCCTGAGCGCCGCGTTATAACGCGTCCTGTGTGATCGGGCCTTAATAACCGCATAAATTGGCATAATGAAAAACCGTCCATACAATCTTTGTTTACAACGGAGTCAACATGGCCGCCTTTCAGCGAGATTCGAATAACCGTTCGATTAGTCGAAGAATCGATACATCCATTCTGTGTGACGTCACACGGATAAAAGCAATTCCCGCAGATGTTGAGGGAGATTCTTGGAGTAGCCTTTAAAAGGGCCGGGTTTTGAGTCCTGTTGGCTCTCATCTTCTTACTGATGCTTAGCATTTGCCACAGAGTACCAAAGACAAGTTCTGCATGGCAACAGCTAGTCGATAAGCTCTCAACGCTGGTCGAGAGAAAGAATCAAGCTGCAGGGGTACAACCTCCATGGCACTTCCTCCTCGAAAGGGTTTACTAACTCTGGAAGAGCGTAATATTCCTGCAGATCTTGAGAGAGATTGTTGGAGTAACCTTCCAATGAGCCGGGGTTTGAGGTTGGCTCTCATCTTCTTACTGATGCTTAGCATCTGCCACAGAATGAATGAATTTTTTTTTTTTTTTTTTTTTGTGAAACACATAGTGCATTAACAATAGTCAAAATAGATAGTAAACAATAGCTAACAATTTAGTATAACACGTGATAATACTAGGACAGGTAACGTTGGTAAAAAAAAAAAAAAAAAAAAAAAAACAGAAAAAGGGGGGAAGAAGAAAGGTAGTTAACAAGAACACTTCAAGCCACAAAAGCAGCGGAGCCCGGCAGGGGGTTCCCAGCGGGCCCAGACCCACCCACCATGGCGGCTCCCAGACCGTATGCCCAAATGGGCAACGTCCAAGTTTGCAACGCAGACACTGCTAACAAGGGAAATCAACCAAGGAGGGCAGCCCCCGGGCCGGCCAACCGCAGCCGACAGCCTCGAACCGGAGGTACTTGAACTAAAATGACTAGAAAATATGGTGATGGACAAACTATTCATATTTTGCCGATATTATAAGATATCGATACTACCGATATTTCAAATTAATCCACACATGATTTAGCAAACCAAACAAAAACCTATATGATTGAGTATTATGAATAAAAACATTATAGATGTTTAGTAGAACATTGAGGAAGAGCTCAACATTATAAATAATGTACACATAAAAGTCAATAATTTATAATGTAATAGAAGTCAGTGGTAGTAATTTAAATGTTATGAAAGTCAATAATTTAAAATTTGATAAAAATGAATGATCATTCCATTTTTATATTTATTCCAGTTCTGATTTGCAAGAATCTCTGTTCAATGAAATGATTTTTCTTCCACTACGAATGGCTCAAGTAATAAAATTAGTTACGAACAAATTCATTATGAAATCATAAACATGAAAACCCCAAATTTATGGGGGTTACAGGGAGATAACCTGAAGAAATTTTTCAATATCATGAAGGATATTAGAAGCGATATATCGTTTCAATTGATACTATTATAAGGCTACCTATTGAGTACCATTCTGTAGCAGACAAAATATGGTTTTTTTCCGAGTACTTGATATTAACTCGTTTTATTTTTACCAGACTACTTTGGAAAAAATATTGACAATATCGTCCAGAAAGTATCGATACTTTCGATAATTCTGGAAAAAGTATCGATACTTTCGATAATTCTGGAAAAAGTATCGATACCAATATATTGGTATGAGTTAACCATCGAAAGTATCGATACAAAAAAAGTATCGATACCCCGATATATCGGTGGCATCGTGCCGTCCCTACTACGATAGCTTAAGGGTCCCTACTACGATAAATCAGAAACACGAGTGTGAATCGCTAATGAGGTCTAATCTCCGTTCAAATTTTAGCTGACCAAAATGCGATCGATATTTTTCTTCATGTTGGTTGGTGGTGACAATGGCGAAGCCGAGTTCTTTGCAGACGAGTGATCTAACATATAGTAGAATGATTTACCATTGTGAAATAATTTGCAGAGTTTCAGTTTCATTTCGTGTTTTACGGCCTAAGAACATAGGCACTCCATTTAGGGTGACTTTCTTCAGAAACTGTTCCTTCCCAGGTCCTGGAACTCTCGAACGTTGAAGATAATCCGAGGTAAAGAAGGTTTCTTGGTACCTGAAGAAGTAGGTACATGAGCTGTTTCTCAGAGTCCATCCATGCGGACTTCCAGGAATCATAGTGTACTCTGCGCATCCTAAACCAAGGATCGACGCACCAGCTATTTTTAATCTTCTCAGAAGGGAACAAAGCTGCAAGTTTCTCCTACTGGCTCTCCTTTGAGGGTTGATTAGTATTCAGAAATATCTCTACCTTCCATCTTGGGTTTCTACGAAACTCAACAAGACTACGGATGGGCCATCGATGTCTTTGTTTCGATGCTTCGAAAACATCGATGTTAACAATGTTATCGATTTTATTCCTTTCAACATCCACGTTTTTCTCGCTAAAATCAATCTTATTGATTTTATTCCTTTCAACATCCACGTTTTTCTCGCTAAAATCAGAGAAAATATTTCTTAAGAGCCTTTCTAATTATTTTCTAATTTCTTTCTTGAATCGAGTTGTCATATCACTCAGTAAGTTGTAATTCCTTAGGGTTTCATGTCAGATAGACACCAAATTTGTTCAGGAAGCTCTGAACCGATAACATTAGAGGGAATTTTGATTCTGAAGGACAATGCTTCCTGTACTCGAGTTGGCTCGAAAGCCTGATCGTAGATACCTGCGTATTTGTATAAATTGACGGCTCGGGTGGAGGTGAGTCGCCTGATCCACCTGCTACCTACGGACTGAATTACCTTAATTAACACCAGGTATCAACGATATAATCTTCGATGACGAAAACATCGATTCCATCCAAGGAATCCCAGTCAGAAGAAGAGGAATACATTCGAGAAAGCTATTTTACTGTAACAATATTGCTGTGGAAGTCGGAATACTTTCTAGGATACCTCCAATACCGAGCAGAGCCTTCTCCATTCCAACTTCTGGCGTACACTCAATTTGTTCCTCTCGAGGTTTTACGGGGCAACTTCGCCCGCTTTCTTCCGCTTCTCGTAAAACCTTCTCGAGTGAAGAATTAAACTTTTCATTGAGGGCGACACCGGCCTCGTAAACTTTTCATAACTCGCCTCTTCAAAGTGGCTGCGAATTGCTCTGGGAAGTCGTTGGCTCCTCTAACTTGTCAAATTCACTCGGTAGGTTCATCTATTCATGGTTATTAGGTAGACTTCATCGACCATTTCGCTTGTACACGAATTTGTTCTCCCAACTTTCAGGGATTAATTTATTATCATTCGACAGAATTTTCTGAAACGCCGCACACATCGCGAGTATTTCCCAATCAATTCTTACGCCAGCCTCTGCAAACGCGATCACCGACTAGAGATGGACGAAACGGTTGCATTTGGGTATTAGGTTCCACAATTACCACTCTGGGTGGGTAATAGGTTCCAATGACCTGTCATTTATTAACCCATTTCTGCCCAGCGTTGCATATATGCAACGCGGAGTAGCTCTTCTTAGGAGGCTGGCCAGGACATCCACAGAAATGGAAAACTTTGTTCAGCGTCTGTTTCTCGAAGAGGAGAGCCTATCAATTAGATTCCAACTGTCAGAGTGACGTTTTCATTATGTATAATAATTGTATTTACTTATTACAAGTGTTCTCTCTTCTCGATTTCGAGAATTGCTGACCCAATGGACGAAAAATAAGTACAATGTTATGTACGGTTTTCAAAATGGGATGGATGTGACTCTTTACCACTCTCAGATACCTGCATGGGCTTATGAGTACTATAGTCCAATTTTTTTTTCATTCCTTTTGTTCCCAGTGTTGTCTGAAATATTGTGTTGCATATATGCAACGCTGGGCAGTGCCCTGACCCAACTGCTATGACTCGATTTTTCATTTTGTCAGGGCTTTTTCTCAGCTTTTGGGCCCTGGAATTTCAGTTCAAGATGCTATAATTATTTTATTCGCCAACTAAGATGATATGTAGGAGAATTCACTGTATATTACTCCCCCAGTCGAGAACAACATGTCAGATGAGGATTCTGGTGATGAAGATGAAGGAGTAATTCTTGACAATTTGAACAGAAACCACTTGAAGCTGAACTGAAGCAAACACCTGCTGAAGCTGAAATCGTCTTTCAAAATCTGGATGATGTATATTCTCTACCTCCTTGTATGAGAGAAAGTTATTGTTATTGCCCTCCTTATTTTTATGCCTCTGGAACTGAAGAAGAGTAGTCGAGGGCATTTCGAATCCGCAATCAATTGAAACTATTGTGCAATTGCTTCCTAATAGAAAGACAATTCTGTGGTTTCTTTCGCCTCGCTTACAGGATTCAGCCAGTTTCAGTGGTAAGAAGATATTCTGCACGAGAGAAGAAACCCATTCAAGTTCCTCGACCTTTCATAATTCAAGAATGTAAAGCATGGGAGAGTGCGACATCATGAATCAAAAGATCGAAAATCCAACCTGAAATGGTTGTTTACTTTACTTACACATTTATGCCAGTTGGAATTCAGAAGAAAAATAACCACAGGTTACCTGACCAAGTAAAGCACTCAGCCAAAAGGTGTAGGAAGAATGTCGTCTATTGATCGAACCGATGTTCGGTACGAATGAATTTATTGACCGGAAGAAAATGATTGAATCATTCGATGAATCGAAATAATACCGGAAGAAAAACAGAGGAGATACACAGAGTAACATTGTACTTCAACCGTAAAATATCAGTGCAGCAAGTGCAACATGGGACTTTGTTGTGTTGATTCCGTCCTAACCACAATCTTGTATAATCACTGTTTCAACATTATTTTGCCTTATTTGTGAATTTTGAAGCTTAATTGATATTGTATTGATTTCATAAAACTTATTATATAGCTTTTTATTCTTATCCGTGCTGGAAATATGGAAATAAATGAGGTCACTAACAAAAAACATCATAGTAGCAACTTCATTGGGTAACTGCCCAGCGTTGCATATAATATATGCAACGCTGGGCAGTTACCCAATATTATGCAACGGGGGCTCCTGCCCCTCCTATCATGGTGGATGACAAGGTAACCTTATATTTAACATTAGAAGGTATAAAAATGGAGAATTGAAGAAGAGTTTCGAAAATTTTGTCAAAAATGGATTTCTGGGCAGTAATAGGTTAATAGGTTATCTCAGTGACCTTCTCAAAGCTCATTCTGACATACCATTCCCAGGTATCGTTTCTTTGATTTCTACTTTTCGTTCCCGACCTACATTCGTTTATCGTTATTCCATTCCAATGTATCATTCCGTTGATCTCAAGCTTAAGTTTCCTACCTAAGTTGAGGTTTGTATCAAGTTATTTCTGACACATTTACGTGTTAGTGTATTTCCACTCTTTTTGGACCCGAGCTATTGTTCTGGCTCCACACATTTTGGAGCCTTCCCTCAAACCTCATTTAATAACATTTTGTAATAGGTTCAAAGAGGAATCAACGAAACCCGGTAATAGGTTATTTTTAATTGTTACATGGAATACCGCCCATCTCTATCAACAATTATTTTACATGTAGTGGACTTTAATGGGTTGTTTGTCGCCGAATTTGATACCCCGAATACCCTGTGCTACTGACGAAGTGTGCTAAAAGTGCAAGAGATTGTGGTTTCACGTACTTAGAAGCAGAGCTGAAGTGCACATTTTACTCGTGTATGCATAATAATATTATGCATACACATACACATATTTGCCATATGCATACACATATTTGCCATATTATGGCAAATCATGTTTGACATAGACGAGGACGTTTCATCAGCAACGTCACCCCCCCCAAAGACCTCCACACACCTAGTAACAGTCAGTGATGGGATTAGCATAGTTAGTTAGTCTAACTAGATATTCCTCTCCCGCTATCGTAATTTCAGTCAACAAATATGGTAACAAAATGATAGTGCTAAAACTTAATTCAATACGAATACTACCATAATCTAGAATCAAATATTACTATCAAATTCTGTACCTGCACCATCATTAAAATCGTACTAATCCCCCAAAATATATCTTAGTTTCCTTCATCACAGCATTGTTTCACTTTTCAAGGTTTGAAAAATAATATGCTCTCCAAAATCAGAATTTACCCTCGCCTTTTACGTTTCAGAACTTCCTCGGCATTTTTGATTCCGTATCTGTCATGAAATCCTTTCTTGAGAGTTATTGTGCAGTGGTTGAATAAAAAACTGCGTGAGAATATGAAACCGATAATTTATATTTGGACGAAATTACTCGACAGAAACTTTTAAACATCGAACGGAAAACGGAGACTTGACCGAGACAACCGAACATCACAAAAAACATAAGCCGACTTGGAAGTAGCAGTGTGGACACAAGTGTGTTTGAACAATGGCAATTATTATGCATCTCAACACACTCCCCTAATTGTCATTGTCTCTTAAACATCGAATTTCTGAACATTGAAACACTTAATTACAGAACAGAGCACTTTAACATTTCTTTAAAACCTGGAAATAAACATTTTCAACAAACAAACATAACATATCATTGTCATCATTTAAAGCAAATCATATTCATCAAACAACTTTCAGTTAACCATTAAGTTTTTAAATTTTTCAAACATCTTAGCATTCAAAGGTTTAGTCAGAATATCTGCTTTTTGTTTTTCAGTAGGACAATATATGATTTTAAGACCTCTTTCTACAGTTTCCTTCAAAAAATGAAACCGTACATCAATATGTTTACTTCGTCTGTTAATAATTCCATTCTTAATCAAATCAATTGCACTCTTGTTACCAACATTCAATTCGATTTTGCACTTCTTCGTAGAAAGTTCTTCAAACACTCTTCAGGTAAAGTAGATTCTTGGTGGCTTCAGCCGCAGCTATGTATTCAGCTTCAGTGGACGAGGTAGCAACTATGGGCTGACGTCGAGATGCCCAACTGACAGGTCCACCATTGTAGTACACTATGTAGCCTGTAGTACTTCTCCTGGTTTTAGTGTCACCAGCGAAATCTGAATCGCAGAAAGCTACTAGCTGATCTTCGGAGTTACCATTCAAAGAGTAGCTGATTCCCAGATCCTTAGTTGTGTTCAAATATTTTAGTGTTCTTTTTAGGTTCACCAGATCTGATTTCTGAGGATTTTGAACTTGACGCCCACTGATCCCAACAGCAAGAGCGATATCTGGTCGCGTTTTAGTGGATAAGTAGAGTAGGCTGCCAACGGCTTCACGAAATGGAAAATTTATTGTTTCATCTGATTGGCCTGATGACATGGGTTGACCAACTGTCAATGGAGTATAGGTCGGTTTGGCTTCAGATACTCCATATTTTTCCACCACTTGTTCAGCATAAGGTTTCTGAGACAATTTCAAACGACCATTTTGTTCCTCAATAACAATTCCAAGGTAAGTTCCTGGATTTTCATCATAAGTGATTTTAAATTCTTCTTGTAGTGATCTTAGAAGATCAATCATGCTCTGTCGATCTGCGCCTGCAAGAATCCCGTCATCAACATGAACTCCCAGAAACATGGTGCGTTTATCATGAACAAAAATACACTGTTCTGTTTTTAGTTGACGAAATCCTTGGGTACAAAGATAGTTCTTAAGTCTCTCATTCCATCTTGCAGGGGCCTGTTTGAGACCGTATAGGGATTTTTCGAGTTTACAAACTTTTCCTTGAGTAGCAGGCGAATCGAAACCATCAGGTAATTGCATGTAGAGTTCCTCGTCGATTGTTCCATAAAGGAATGCTCCTTTAACATCAAATTTCATCAACGTGTAGGAATTTCTTGCAGCATAGGCGAAAAGTAGTCTCAAAGCGTCAGAACTAATTACAGGACTAAAAATTTCATCGTAGTCGATGCCTTCCCGTTGTTGACATCCTCTGACAACTAGACGAGCCTTGTATCTGCCATCATCCTTAACTCTAAAAACCCATCGACTGGTGAGTATTTTCTTCCCTTTTACTTGTTTTCTGTCAACCAACTTCCACGTGTTATTTTCTTCCAAAGCTAACTTTTCCTCTTCTATAGCTTCTTTCCAGCGTATGCTGTCGTGGCCAGTGATTGCATCTTCAAAGGTAAGTAAAGCGTAATCTTCAAACTTCTTAGGTATCTTCTTAACTCTCTTTCCTCTCCCTAGTTCTTCAGCAGGAAGGGACTGATCATCTTCTTCAGATGTAAAACCCAACAGATCGGAGTCGTTGATTGAAAGATCAGGTGTCACGAATACTTCATGGTGATCCTCATTTTTGCTATTTTCAGCATCAGTACTGCCTTCATGACTGGCATGAGTACCATCACCTTCATCATCAACTTTTTCCGTTTCTTCTGGTTCATTATCATCATCCATTTCAATAGGAAATAGATTTCCGTATGTAACATTATCTTCATGTTTGGCTTCATTGTCAGTCTTTTGGTATTCGTCAGGCACAAAAATAACATTTCGAGCAGTTATAACTCTCCTTTCACTTGGAAAACATATTCTATAAGCCTTACTATCCAGCTCATATCCAACAAAAATACCTGGTTTCCCCTTTTCGTCCCATTTCTTGCGTTTTTGATCAGGAACATGAGAATACACTTTGCTCCCAAAAATCCTTAAATGCTCGATCTTCTCTTGACGTCCAAACCACAGTTGAAATGGAGATTTACCTTTGACAGAGCTGGTACCTGTCAATGTGAACATAAACAGCACAATTCGTTGCTTCCGCCCAATACCTTTTGTCCAATTTCTTGAATGCCAACATGGTGCGAGCAGCTTCGACAACCGTTCTCATTTCACGTTCTATTCGCCCATTTTGTTCCGGACAGTAGGCTGTACTGAGTTTATGTCGTATTCCGCGTTCCTCCAGCAATGTCTTGACGGCCGAATTTACGATTTCTGTTCCCTGATCCGATCGAATTGTCTTCACTCTCTGTCCAGTATCATTCTCAGCCAAAGCAAGAAATTTCTTCACAATACCTGGAACTTCAGACTTGTCAGACAACATGTAACAAAATCGGTAGTGGGAATGATCATCCTTGAACAACAAGAAATACTTCGATCCTCCAAAACTGGTAACCTCCATGGGTCCACAAAGATCAACATGAATCAGCTGGCATGGATATGACGATTTTGAAGAACTACTTGGAAATGGCAAACGATGCATCTTTCCAATATTACATGCGTCACACGAAAATGGTTTCATGTCAGTTTCGTAATTTACTTGAAGTTTGTTCAATGTTTCTTTAACATGGGCAACATTTTGGTGTGCCAGTCGCTGGTGCCATTGGAAAAGTGAATCACGCTTGCTGACAGCAGATGCAGCAATTTCATCAGCAATCTCAAAATTTAAAACATAAACCTTTCCAACCAATTTGGCTTCAGCGTAGATTTTCCCGTTTTTGATTAGTTGACATACATTTTCCTTGCCTATCAGTGTGTGACCTTTTGCTAGAGCTTGAGCAACTGAGAAAAGATTCATTTTGAGTCCCGGAACATGTAAAACGTTCATAAGAGTACTCCCGACAGACTCACTTCCCACCTTGGTGGTCACTTTCAAATCGCCGACACCCACAGCTTCCAAAACACTTCCGTCGCCAATTTTGATGAATTTCTTGCAAGCACGATAGTTCAAGAACGACGTATTTCTGGGGGTCATATGCTCACTTGCAGCGCTATCAAGGTAAAAACAGTCACTGATATCACTTATCTCATTATTCATCAAGGCAAGACTGATAAAGGCATTTTTATAGTCGGAATTTTGTTCCTTGTCTTGACTTTTGTCATTGTTTTCCTTAGTTTTTCGAAAACGACAATCTTTCTTAACGTGCCCTGACTTTTTACAGTAATGACAGGTTACTTTAGACTTATTTGACGGATTTTTAAAACATTTGAAACTCGGATGGTTCGTTTTCCCGCAAAAAGAGCAACTTTGGGCTGATTGCGTAATTAGAGCTTTATTTTCTGAATCGACCTTGTCATCCCCATTTCTAGCTTTCAGTCGTTGTTCTTCTGTAATGAGACGAGAAGTCAACTCATTTATAGTCTGTTTTTCAGCAGAAACGGATTCCCAAGATGAGACAAAATATGACAAGTTTTGTGGAAGAGACATCAAAATTTTCGTAATCACTTGCTTATCAGAAATGTTCTCCCCGTTTTGTTTGAGTTTTGTGACGATGTCAAGTATCCCAGAAACATGAGCGGCTACACCTTGATTCTGATACGTGTACGCGAAAAATTTCTCATGCAAAAGATGAACTGTGGTATCGGATTTTTGTTCATAAACTGCGAGCAGTCTATCCCACATCTCCGCGGCAGTAGTACAAGTCAGAATGTGAACCAAACATTGATCTTCTAGTCTTGTAACGATCAATTCTTTAACTTTACTGTTTATTTGCAGCCAAACTTTGACTTTTTTCCGAAATTCGTCATTCTCCTCTTCCCCATGAACCAGAGTGGGTATTTTTTCATTACCAAAAAGCATACCTGCCCATCCTTTCGCTTCTGCGGCGATGGTAATTTGAAATTTCCAAACATTCCAGTTCGAATCTCCCTGCAGCTTCGTCGGAGCAAACACCACGTCCTTCGACATTTTTCGACCGGTAGCAACACAAAGTTTTACCGTAATAAACCGACTCGATTTCACTTCCTTCTGGAGCCCAGAACCTCTTGAGAGTTATTGTGCAGTGGTTGAATAAAAAACTGCGTGAGAATATGAAACCGATAATTTATATTTGGACGAAATTACTCGACAGAAACTTTTAAACATCGAACGGAAAACGGAGACTTGACCGAGACAACCGAACATCACAAAAAACATAAGCCGACTTGGAAGTAGCAGTGTGGACACAAGTGTGTTTGAACAATGGCAATTATTATGCATCTCAACATCCTTGTTACGGGCAAAACTATACGAAGTTATTGTCACGAAGGGATTGTGCGGGTTGACGTGTAGATGGTCCCTTATGAAGGTAGTGCAAGATATTTGAAGATTGATGTTTCAATATCAGCTACAATGCATTGGATCATCTATTCAGATGGGTTATGGATACGAGGAAGCTGTGCCAGACTTTTGGTTTATTATTTTCAATAATGAACTTTTGGAGTCGACCAAGAAGAAAATTTTTTTAACACCCCCTCAAAATTTGGTGCTTTACGTTTCAAGGTACGTAGAATCCAAAAATCGAATAAAAATCTGGCCGACCGTACGCGGCACTTTTGCCACTTAGCATTGACCGATTTTGATGAAATTTGGTAATTAGTCTCCATTTGGGGCCGTGCACGGCGGACGGTCGGCCAAATTTTTATTCGATTTTTGGATTCTACGTACCTTGAAACGTAAACCATCAAATTTTGAGGGGGGTTAAAAAAAAATTTTCTCGGTCGATTCCAAAGGTTCATTATTGAAAATAATAAACCAATAAGAGTATTATAAAAGGACAACTTTTTTTTGAAATTTTCGCATGACAGCTTGTTTAGCCACGTTGAGTCAAATACAAAATGTTTTGACAAATTAAAATGTACGTTGGTATTAACCCTCTCATTCGCACAACTGTCGTCCCCTTCAGCCTTCAATTCCTAATTCACATACTTATGTTCCCGTTTCGCGTCTTTTTATTTTCACGCCGTTAATACTCTACTTACATCTTGATACAAATAGTAATATTAATAAGATATTAATATTAACACCACCACCTATTTGACGATTGTTAGGTATGTACTTGATTGTATGTTGTATGATGACAATAAAAAAATATATATTGATTTGATTTGAATTGATTTAACTACGTAACGTTGAACTTTCATCTAGTTTTGGTAGGCTGTCAGTCCAAGTTCACATCCGTGTTCAAGGTGAAACACAAATGAACCCACGAAATATGCGGTTTATTTTTTTTCATTGTATTACTCAGACTTCTCCAGTTTTTGTGATAGTGTCTGATCTACAATTGGAATCCAAGATGAACAATCAAGCTTTGCAAGCCCTTCGAAACTCGGATGCAGCCCGGAATGTTACGTTTCTATCCCCAGGGTTCTCCGCTAACCAGGTGATGAGAATCGCGGTGGAGTTCCCGTCCGCTCGCGGCAGCAAGCACGCAGATGCATTAGTAGTAGGCGAGTTAACTTCTTTACTCATTAACACTGATCGCATCTTAAATGAGGCTGCTGCAAGACGCAAACTAATCAGGACAGTCCTAGGATATTTATCACTCCCTGAGGCGGTATTAACTGCTAACCCCCCGGCTGCATTCAATCTAGAGTTAGGCCAGGCAGCAGTAGGTCAACAGTGGCCTTCCCCATTCGAGCAGAGGGTGCAGTTTCTGACAATGGTTTTCCCCAGAGCTCCTCCCGTAGCTGGAGATCAAGCTGGCGCAGCAGGAGCAGACCCTAGAGCTCCAGCACAGCCTCAACAGCCGGCTCAAGAACCATTCCAGATTCCCGCAGTCGGTAATGATGATATCTACCAACTGGACTCCCCTTTACTGGTTCTCTGTTGGAACATTGTACGCTTCTTGGGGACTTGGCATGCTACGACTTATCCGCATTATTGGGAAGGGGTAATGGTACACGCATTCCTTGGAGTTACGCAAACAGGTACCATCACGCATCAGAAGGTGAACAGACTACGCGAAGATTTTAAGACTGAACTGGGTGTTAACGTGACAATAGACCGTCAGACTATAGCGGAAGTATATAATTACTACAAATCCGCCGTCAACGAAGCCACCATTCAGATTGCTATCGCTGAGTTTGATGCTCTTTTGCCCCAAGCCGCTCTTCGCTGGAGATTGCTGATGGATCAGGTTCGTTGGCACAACCTAACGAACTTCTCGGTGATCAGGACTGCTATGACGCGAGCACGTATTTTCCCTTGGAGTGCACTTTTTTCTATGCCAGAATACATGGCAGAATATAGTGCCTTCGAGGCTGCATATGAGACCATTGCGAACCGTCCATACTATGGATTTAATGCAGATCTTGGATTGGCAAAATCAACTAATTTCAAGAAATTGGGTGCTGTGTGTGCTATCATATGCAAGCAACTCCTTGGTGATGAACAAATCGACGCAGCGGAAGGGATAGCTCGCAATTTCCCGAATAGAGCTCAAATTATGAGGTGGATCCGTGACCTAAACCTAGTGGCTGACGACTTGGTTAATGACCCAGATTGCCCGTTTCAGAATTCTTAGATGGGAGTGCTAGCCATTGCACCACCGCGACAAACCCTGGCACCATGGTGGCACCACTATAAGTTCCATGGTGGCATAGAGAATAATTGATGGAAATCTGGAGGTATAATGAGAATTTTTCTTCAATTTCAAAGCTTGGGTACAACTAGTAAGCTGTGAAGGAACCGAAATATTGAAAAATCGGATATTTTGTGAATATTATATACTCGCCCTCTCCCCAAGCTAATTTTGATATTTTGAAGTTATATGAGTCGAACAAATAAAGAAACGCGCAAATCGGTTTGAAGGCCTGGGCAGTTTTCAAAATTATATTCCTTCTTTAAAATTCGAAATTCAGGCGACGTAGTGCACAACTAGGTAGTTTTCCGCGTCGATACAAACACGCACAGACCTCCACTTATGGTTGTTCGCGGATTTGGATTCAGAATGGTGTAAATCGGATTAGTGTGGCTATTTTTTTTCTGTGGAGTGTTGTCCAACTTTACCCCAGATCAATCGTGTAAGGACGCCCAAGTCTTGAAAAGCAATGGAGAGAGTTTTATTCTAGGGATGGCTTTCGATATTAAAGTACCCACATTTCAAATTATCAGGTATTGACAATTATCCCTATTTCATTCTAAGGATCAAGGCGTGAGAGATTGAACCGCATTCCCGAGTGGTCGCTGAATTCAACATGTTTTTGGTGGGGGCCAATCCGGAAAATTGCCTCAGTTGTGGGTTCGTGTTGCCATTAGAAAATGTGTCTCACTCGTGGTTTTTGCTTTTGTGTTCTCAGGCAACTGGATCAGAACGAGATTTGGAGAGTGGAGCCGGACGCCTTCGAGACCCTGACTGAGCTCAAACACCTCCGGCTCGATTCGAACAGGCTCAAGGAAATACCAACTGAAGCTTTGTCTCTACTTCCGTCTCTCGATGCTTTGTAAGTGTCGTTATAAGCTTCCTCCTCGTTATTGGCTTCCAATCCATCGACCATTTTTTCCAGGATCTTCATTAGGAAGGTCCCCAAATCTAGGAAACTCCTCCAGTATCGCCTGCTTCTATAACGGATGCAAACGACATACCCAGCAGCCTGAGCGCTAATCCTCTCATCTATCCTGCTAGTAATCCTTGTTGCACCATCAGTTTCTGAAGCCCTGCTCTCTCGCGGTCACTACTGTCTTCTTCGTATATTCATCTCCCTAAATGAATGATGAAACCCCCCCCCCCCCTGTCTCCCTTGATGAATGATGTGTGCTCTCTCTCCGTTTTTAGTTCAATTTTGCATCTTTCCTAGACAATTCGTATTGACAATCGTCGTTTTCGATCTTTTATTTAAAATTTAACAAATCTTCCACTAGGTACCAGTAATGTATGTCTGCATCAATGTTCCTACTTACCTGCTCTTGCTTGTTGCACCCAATCTTGCGATGTAAGCAGAAATAATGAAAAGCCCACTGGCCCCCGGATGGTTACAATCATGTTTTTGGTTCTGTACTACTGAGGTAAGATTCATGAGAGTACCTACCTTTCTAACGGTGATGAGAATCTTAGGTAATCCAGCAAACTTGAAAAACTCCGAAATCTAACGATTTGTTGGAAGAATCGAGTAAGATCCTCCACAAGACAGATTTCTGTTTTGGAGACCAGAAAGGTTGAGAACCCAATGACTTCCCCTGAGGGAAGGGGGGGGGGGTGTTCATTAGCAAAGATTCATAGAGGAGGTTTGATAAGGACGAACAAAGACCATAAACACTGGGGTACACCGGAACAATCCCAGCAGTTAAAAGGCTGGACCGATAGAGCTTGCTTATCAGCTTATAATCTTAGTTGCGTGTTGACAGCAAAGAATATGTAATAATATTACATATTATGTTCTGATTGCATATTATATATTACATATTATGTTCTGATTGCAAATATGTACGTGCTCAGAAGTATGAGTATCGTCTCGCATCTATCTTAGATAGCCTCCACCTACCTAATATTCACCATATTGTATAAGTCGATTTTACTATGCTCAAACTGATGCATTTTTTATTTTCAGAAACCTTGGGAACAACCAAATTAAACACATTCCTGTCAACGCCTTCTCCAGTTTAACGGAATTACGAATTTTGTAAGTATAATCTGTAAGTTTGATATAATAATTATAATTTTGTAAGTGCAATCTGCATCAACTTATCAATCCGTCGAACCCCTACATTTACCTGGGGTTCTGGTAGAGGAATCAACAGTTTCTAAAACTGTTCCTAGTATTACGGTATGTGGGTCATTCCAAAATTTGGGGTTATTTTGTCCTCGAACTTTTCCATAAATTGTTGTTGAAGTTTTTATGTTTTTTCTCCCGTAAACGTCCTTTGTTTTGACCACTGAGGCAGATCCTGAAGTGGGCGCACACTTTATCAAGTAGTTTCAAATTTATAGAATTTTGAATTTTTCCCATAATTTCGACTTTGTAGGGAGAGATAAAACCAAGGTTGAGTTGAACTCATGAAACCTTTTTTATTCCTTCAAAATACGAGAATCTTAGTTTAAGAGAGTCTCTTTTATTTATCGCGATCGCAGTCCGAAACTATAATCTAGGTACATCAGAATTATCAGATTCTTCAAGTCTTTCAATCAGTCCAATCGTTCGTAAAATGTGGGTTATGGAAAAGTCAGAATTATATGACCCAGCGGTGTAAATAGTTCAAGTAACTCCTAAAAATGTAAACGGCTTTGAAAAAACTTTTGAGAACCCACATAGGTAACTCATTTTCTTAATAATGCATAGGTAACTCACTTCCTTAGTAGTACATAGGTAACTCGGTTTCTTGATAATACTTAGGAAACTCAGTTTCTTAATAATAAAATTCTTACAAAAACGCTCGATTCCAAAGGTTTATTATCGAAAATAATAAACCAGTAGTGTTCAACATTTGAGAATCAGAGCCTAACTAAAATAAAATGAGATAAGGATCAAAAATCCAAAAATGTCAAACTAATGAGAACTGGGAATCTGAACAAAATCTCCTGTATTTATGACTCAATATCATTGTCATTAACCTCAAACTGTGCATGGATCCCCGGAAACGCCGTAATCCATTTTTTACTACAATAGTACCATCGTCATTAATAGTATCGTTGCTGTAAACATAGTGATAAGGCGTAATGTTTTCCTTCCGAATCTACCAAGGTAGCGGAAGCTGTGTTTTCACTTTTCTAGGTAGAAAAAAAAAAAGTTCTACAAAATCAAAATTTCTACTCGCGTTTTACGTTTCAGACCTTCCTGAACAATTTTGGTTCCGTGTCTGTCTGTCTGTCATGAAATCCTTGCCACAGCCATAACTTTTACATTACATTCCTCATTCGATTTTGATGACATTTTCAGGGATTGTACGGGTTGCCTTGTAATTGTGTTAATTAATAGTTATTAATAGAATTCTTTTTTTTTTTGGACTCGCTCTTCAAGCTGGCCAAAATGAACGTTCCTGGAGTGAGTGTTTCGGGCACAGGCGGTTTAGCTGAAGCTGGAAGTCCAGTAGAGGTAGGAGGAACAGCAGACGTAGACGGTTCATCCAAGGTTGACTAGAACTTCTGCACAAAAAATGTTGTACCTATGGATAACTACTGATACCAAGAATGTACGAGTACACCAAGAGCTCAAATTTAAACCATTATCTTGGTGAACCGTGAGCAAAACTTCTCTCCCTGCAATTCCATCTCTCTTCCTACAAACCAGCCTCTTCCCAGAAGTTGTAGGGAGAGAGATTTGTGAGGTTATCACTCTCTACTGACCTCACCATTATTGATTCTGAACGTTAGAAAAAATACATAACTCTATGGCATTCATAATTGTAACTTGAGTTTAATTATACGTAGTTGAACACTTACCCTGATGGGTGAGGTGGTTGTAGGGATGGAGAAAGTATTAACCTACTCTCAAAGCTTTAACACTTCACAAAATAACCCACACAACTGGGAGCTTGGAAATTCTACAAACTTCAGTAGCTTGGGAAGCCATCTTGCAGCAGTGTTCACTTTTGTTTTTCATAACATAAAATAATCGTTTTCCAGGAGTGGGCGGGCATTTCAAAAAAAATTGTAGGGAGAGAGAATAAAACCTTGTGACAGCATCAAAACATAGCAAAAACCCTTCCAATTCATGGAATTTTCGTTCGTTCTTAATTTATTGCTGAAGAGGAGAGTATCCTGGACCAATAACATTTTTTACTTAAATTAAAATATGAATATAGAGTTCTCCAAAAATTTTCAAAGTTCCCAACGTACCCTTTGTGACAGGTGTAGGGAGAGAGAATTGGGATCATTAATGATTTTTAATTATCTGAGTTAATTGATGAGTGAAATTCATACCACCTATTCAGTGAAATTCATTCATACACCAATTCCGAACCTGATAATAATCATTTGAAATCATCAGATATTGGTGATTCATCATCGCCGGTGCTACCAAACAACAAAACTAAACAGCCGCCTTCTAATCCTCTACTTGCACCTCATATAATTGCATGTCGATATCTACGTTCATTTAAAGGCCCATACTACGTATATGTACAACATTCTGAACCTGATAATCAGCAACCATTGTACGACATTAAAGTAGGAAGATTACTCAGGAACAATAATGTGCATGACGTCTTAGCAGTCGATCGACCAGGAGGCAATCGAATTAGGATTAGCTTCCGAACTCCGGACGCCGCGAACTCATTCGTTTCACATTCCTTACTTCGTGTCAACAAACTAATCGCTTTCATACCGCAGAACATGGTTCAAAAGATCGGGATTGTCCGACACGTTCCTATTGGAATTGAGATCGAGGAAATCAAAGCCGATATATGTAGTATCTACCGTATCGTAAACATTGAAAGAATGATGCGGAAGGTTGTCAACAATGAAACGGTACAATATTTACCTACTGAATCACTTAAAGTAACGTTCCATTCACAAATTCTCCCGTCATCTGTACTTTTATTTTTAGCGAATAGAAAGGTGGAGCCTTTTGTGTTCAGGGTGACCCAGTGCCTAAAATGTTACAGATATGGTCACATAGCCAAAATATGTCGAAGTAAACCTAGATGTTGCAAATGTGGTTCTATTGACCATTCTGACTCCACGTGCTCTGAAACAGTTAAATGCGTTCACTGTTTTGAATCACATGCAGCAAATCACAAAAACTGCAGTGAGTTTATAAGACAAACATCGATAAAAAGGCAAATGGCTGAAAACTCTTTAACTTACAAGGAGGCTTCTCAGCGGGTAACCCCTATTCATACTACCAACAAATTTGATCCTCTGCTCAATTTCCCAGAATTACCGAAATTAAAGGATATTCCATCGTTCTTTCCTTCAAGCCGCGGATCAAACCAGGAAAGAACCAAGGCTGGAAGCCAACAACCAAACTCAGCATTCAAAAGGAAAACGTGGTCCTCAATGGTACCAAGGGAGAATAAAAGACCTGCGTTTCCTAAATCGGATTTTTCATTCACACTTAACACCTCACCAATAATGAATAACCCCCACAAACCATCGGCAGTGGAAAAAATCGTAAAACAAGTCGAAGAATTATTGAACAAACTGAAATCGTCACAATTCAATGAAGTACAGACTCTTGACGAAATTGGGTCAACATTGACAACTCTCATTAGTAATAATCCAACTCCTATGACACAAATCAATCAAAAATACAATTTTACCCCTCCAGAAACCTGAATGAACAGCACGAGTAATCTATACTCTTCACGAACCGATAACATACGATTTATACAACATAACTGTCGAAGTGCACAAAATAAATGGACCGAAATAATCAATTACATGAACTGCAATAAAACTATCATTGGTTTCCTATGTGAAACAAATAAATTGGACGAATCTCATTATCGTAAAGCAACAAATTATAATGTAATATCGCAACTACGCCAAACGAAGATAGGTGGTGGCGTTGCACTACTCCTGCATTCGGCAATTAAATTTGAAAGATTGACCGTTAACATAGCGCATCCAGTTGAGATTGTAGCCGTTAAAACACTCAACACGGTTCCTCAAATGGCCCTAATTTCCATTTATATACCCCCCGAAACGCGGCTGGCTTCCACGACAGCCCGAGTATACAGGGATCTGATATCAATGGTAACAGATCACCCAGTAGCAATATTAGCGGGAGACTTCAACGCACATTCGCCAATTTGGAGCGACCGATCCTATGAATGTCGAAGAGGAAAACTGTTAAGGGAAGAACTAGAGGATTCTGATCTTGTGATAATGAATAATGGAGAACCTACCTATGTAGGGTCGAATCTACGTCAGAGCTCTACTCTAGACTTAACTATTGTTACTCCTAACATTGCTCAAGTCTTACGCTGGGAGGTAACAGATGAAACACTTGGCAGTGATCATTACCTGATACACTTGAACCCGTTTTTATTGAAAGGGGCTATGTGACATTTTCGGCCATTTTCACTTTTTTTTATTTTCTGGGTCTCCATACTTGGTTGCATCGATTGCGATTAAAAGGAACCTCGTATCATTGACGCTTCCCATAGAAAAAACAGGTTGAAATTTCCGATGTCTTTTGAAAGGAGCTATGTGAGCCACATAACCCCTTTCAAAAAAGAACTTACTCACTCGCTATGTGGTCGACGAGGAGTTTCGAGACTCAAATAATAAACTGTCAGGTTGGTTTATAATAATTAATATGTCGGTAAAGGGGGTTAATTTTTGTTTCTTGGTCGATTCGTAAGCTTTGTTATTGAAAATAATTAACCGAAATCACTTCCTTTTGAATCTCCACCTCGCCCTGACTAACACAACAATTCCACGTGGGTGTGACACGTAGCTTCCTCGTATCCATAACCCAACTGTATAAATGACCAGATGCATAGTAGTTACACTCAAAATATCAATCTCTAACTACCTTCCACTACCCTCACAGGGACATCAACCCGCACAATATCTGAATATTGTTGCAAAATGTAGAAGTTATGGCTGTTACAAGGATTTCACGTTTACGCGTGCGCATAAGATTCTTTCAATTTGGGGACCATGATTTTCATAGGGGACCATCATCATCCCAACTCGCATTATTCCTAAAAATGTTATCAAATCAGATGGGAAATATAGAAGTTATGGCCGTGGCGAGGATTTCACGTTTGCGCATGCGCAGCGGCTACTATCAGTCCGGGGGTAATGATTCTCATAGGGGACCATCTACACCCCCACCCGCACAATCCCTGAAAATTTCATCAAAATAGGATGAGAAAAGTAGAAGTTGAGGCTGTGGTAAGGATTTCATGACAGACATACAGACAAACACGGAACCAAAATTATTCAGTAAGGTCTGAAACGTATAACGCGAGTGGAAATTTTGATTTTGGAGAACAATTTTTTCAATCTTGAAAAGTGAAAACAAAGCGTCTGCTATCTTCGAAGACTCGGGTGCAAAATTCGACAAAAACGAACAATTTTTCCATGTGAGAGGCATAGATTTCTCCCGTGCTATCGTGATTCCGCTCTCATCAAAAGAAAAGTGCGCTTAGTAGATCGGCTAGGTACATATCTTTCACCCCAAAAATCCTCCCCAAAATTGTTATGACCTGCAGCAATGCTCAAAAATCCATTCTGTGAATTGCCGGACTCCCATCAACTCATTCATTTCCGTTAGCTGACCTAGAGAGGTTGAAGAATTACATTCCTGAAGAACATTTTTAAAATTTCATGTTGGCCAAATAATAAACTGATCATATACATATTTTATGTTATGATGTTTTATGTACCGTAAAACCTGGTAAAGTTGATCAGTTTTCAAGGTTTTTTTAAAATAACTTTCACCGTATTCATTTAAAAAAAAAAAAAATTGTTTCTGTTTCCTATATATCTCAGGAGTCAATTCCTTCAAGGGAGGAAAATTAGAATGATTCGTTAACAATTTTTTTTTAATTTAAAAGTGATCAACTTTACCCGGACATTTCCTGGTAAAGTTGATCACTACCTAAAACTCCGTTTTTCTCGTATAAAAACATACGCGACCAACTTAAGGAAGCTTGCATTCCAAGGAAGAACCATTGAACCACACAGAACTTCAGTAAAAAAAAACAATTTATTGACTTTTAACAGTTAGGGAACAAAAAAAGACCCTGATAAATTTTCATCAAAATATGTTTCATTCAATGAATAAAGCTGTTTATTTAAATGATTCCAGTCCTGAAAATAGATTTTTTTTGAAAGGGGGTATGTGGGAGCATTTCAAATTGCAATTTGATACACTTCCCCTAGCTGAAAAAATCTGAAAAATTCTGGAGGATTGTAGAGTAATTAGCTGTGTTGGAATATTTCAAAAAATGGGATGTTTTGATCGTTTTAACGACTTGGGACAGTTTTTTGCGTTTTCCCGAAAGTTTCAAAAATGACACATAACCCCTTTAAAAAAAAAAGGGTTCACTTTGAAATGGGTGGAGCTCAAATTCGAGAAATCGAATCTAAACGGAAGATGAAATCATTTGATAAAACCAAATTTCAAAAAGAGCTAAATGAGATGATGAATCGTAGAAGTGGTTCGTTGAGAGGTAAACTGAATGAAATTTTAAACGAAATTGACGATGCTGCCGAGAAGGCAACAAAGCGTATAAAACCTTCTGCACCACTCCGATTCACTCCAAAACGGTGGTGGAATGAAGAAGTTAAGCGAGCTTACGCGAAAAAGAAAGAAGCAGAGCGTAGAAATAGAACAAATCCCTCTCCTGCAAACCATAATCTTCTCCAAACTGAGATACGCAACTTCAAAAAGAGCAAAAGAGATGCCGAGAGAGAGTCTTGGAGAAAATTCATCGGAAATCTCCATCCAAGTAATATGGCAAGCACGTGGGCCATGGTACGTGCTCTCAAGGGTCATTTAATTCATAAGACACCTTCGATAGTCCGACAATCTGCAGTAATGGGTCAACAATTCTTAAAACAAGTATGTGAACCTACAAAAAGAGTTGATGGAATGCTAACTTTACAACACTTTACCACAAGAAATACAGTCAGCAATAAATGCGAAGACCCGTTCACACTTTCTGAGTATGAAGCAGTTCTGCATGGGAAGGGGAAGGCCAGCACAGCGCCAGGTCTTGACGAATTGAGTTATGGTATGCTACAAGCTATGCCTTCTGAGGTAAAAAGCATTTTCTTGGAAGCCATAAACGAATTATGGATGCGATCTGAATACCCTGATGACTGGAGATTAGTGGAAATCATTCCCATACCCAAGCCCAATAAGAACTCCAGCCTACTCACATCTAGCAGGCCAATAGCTTTGATGTGCTGCCCGTCAAAATTAGTCAATTCAATGGTAAAGCTGAGACTTCAGTGGTATCTGGAACATAATCGTTTAATGGATATAAATGTATTTGGTTTCAGGAGAAACCGATCGGCTACAATGGCGGTAGATACCTTTGTGAATTGTGTGCACGAAGCGTTCGCCAATAAGCAATATGTGATAACAGCCTTCATTGATATCGAAAATGCTTATACACATGTCAACCCTAACTTGTTATGCCATCTCTTAACAGAACTCAAAGCGCCAAAACGTATCGTTCAATGGATAAAATCGTATTTGTCCAAGAAAACATACGTGCTTAAAACTCAAGATGGAATGATTTCGGTAGAGTCGAATTGGGGATTACCTCAGGGTTGCGTCCTATCACCAACATGCTTCAACGTTTATTGTGTTCCACTTCACAAAGCAGACCTACATGGCTGCAGATTACAACAATTCGCTGACGACTTTTTACTATACTCAACTCACACTAGCTGGAATACAGCAGTGTCGAATTTGCAACATGGACTTTCAACACTAAGTGAAGTGATGAACGAGCTGAATTTCTCAATGAGCCCTGTGAAGACAGTTGTGATGCCGATGACACGTCGAAAATACGACATGAATACCCTAAAGATTACTATAAACGGTAACACATTGCCAACGACTAATGTCCATAAATTCCTAGGGGTGTGGTTGGACAGCAAATTGACCTTTTCGAGACATATTCTTGAAACTAGTGGGAAAGCTTTAAATGCTACTAATGTCGTACGAGCCCTATCAGGAATTTCGTTTGGTGGACATCCTTCCAACTTATTGGCAGTAAGCCGAGCTCTGGTACGCCCGCTGCTTGACTACGGCTCAACTCTCCTGTACTTAGCAGCACCTAAAACTTTACAAAAATACAATGTAGTTCTCAACTCAGCAATGCGTTTGTCACTAGGAGCATTTAGGACGACACCTATAAACGCACTCCTTGGTGAAGCAGGAGAACCAACGCTTTGTGTTCGACGTAACAAACTGTACAGGAGAGAATCTATTAAAGCACTTGCAGACCAATCTCAGCCATGGAATAGATACCTGGTGGACTGCCACGATCTAAGCCTGTTACTACAGAAGCCCACTCCATTCCAATTAAATATGACCCTTCAAACGAGACATTTCGAAGGGACGCTACACGTTTCAACTCTTCCGCTAGCGTACTCTTTAAATGTTCCAGTCTCACTGGTAAAATTAGATGTTAAGTGTTCTGTCCCAGGAATATCTGACAGTAAACGTAATATCCCATCGAGAGAGCTAGCCATACTTACTAAGGACTTGCTGGTGGGAACATACGCTACTCACCATAAAATATACACCGACGCGTCGAAGGGAGACACTGGAGTGGGGATTGGTATCTATGACGCTGATGCCAACGAATCTCAATCCTACAACTTGCCATCGTCGTTTCAAATCAGTAGTGCTGAGATGCTGGCCATAAAAGTAGCACTGGAAAGGATAACTATAGGACGAATGGGACAACGAGTTGTGATCCTCACAGACTCAAAGGTAGCATGTCAGCAACTTTCAGTTTTCCATCATGGGAAATTATCCAACTATATTGCGTACGATGTTGCCAACCTTATACAGAACGCGTCAGAAAATGTTACCATACAATGGATCCCCTCGCACATATCACTCCATGGAAATGATCGAGCAGACCATGCAGCCAAACAAGGTGTGTCAGAAGATAGTAGACGGATTGCCGCACATATCCCACTTCCAGACTCACTACAGACCATAGAACAAATTGCGCAACTGGAATGGCAACTCTGGTACGACACTTATTCCTTGGAGAAAGGTACTTATCATTATGAAATTATGCCCTGGGTGCGGAAAAAACCTAAATTATTACTCCTGGAATTACCACGCAAGGATATGGTCCAGCTCGTGAGAGTTCGGTGCGGACATGGACAGATAAACCGCAGCCGGTACCTCATTAAGCTCTGCAATACACCATACTGTGAATTTTGTCAAGACCAAGTGGAGGATGTGGTCCACAAGCTGGAACACTGTCCACTGTTCGAAGAGGAAAGAAGTGTAATGAACCCGTTTGGAACGAGCAACCTACAGGATTTTTTGCGAAATGCCAACAGCAGTGACTACAAAAAACTAGTGAATTTCATGAAAAATTCGGGAATAGTGCTATAATAATTCATTTTCATGATTATAGAATTTGATTTGATTTAATTTGATTTTACTTGACTTTAATTGTTATTTTATAATCTTACAAAAATAACTGGTTATATGTTACGAGATGTACATTGTGACGCAACCAAATAAATATATTAAAAAAAAAAAAAAAAAAAAAAAACAGCGTTAAAAATTCCGACCAACGCAATTCTTCATGATTTTTTGTGAGGATCTCAGGAAAAATACTTTTGCGCAAAAAAGTTGCGCGCAATCGTGCGCAATTGACACTAACTTCATTTTTTAAAAATTGAACCCCCCTTTATTATTACAGATTCGGATTCTACGTCGAATTTCATGAAAAATTCATACCCACATCGGTTTGTTTTATTGCGCGCAACCTGGCTTTTTGAACGCTCTAAGTTGCGCAACTCCACAATTGCGCAAAAATTAGGTTTTGGAGATCCCTTAGTGTGGCTCATGTTTTTTCATAATTTTTTAACGCTGAATCACAGGGTGTCATCCGTTTTGAGAAAACCAAGATTTAAGAGGAAAAATTAACAGTTCTTTCACGAAAACATCAGTTTTGAGGTCGAAATCATGTTTATTTTTTATTTTCTCACCTCCTTTTGAACCACGGGCTTGGGGCCGTCTACGGTGGAGTTAAAAATAAAAACTGACAGCATGATCATGCTTGAACTGAATAAAATTACCTAAAAACTCATAACGATTTAAAAATAGCGATTTTTTCACTAAAAACAACCGAATTTCTGGCCGCTATTTTGAAAAATTCCAGTCAAATTGAAAAACGGATGACATCATGTGATTCAGCGTTAAAAAATGATGAACAAACATGAGCCACACTAAGGGTTCTCCAAAATCTAATTTTTGTGCAATTGTGGAGTTGCGCAACTTAGAGCGTTCAAAAAGCCAGGTTGCGCGCAATAAAACAAATCAATTTGGGTATGAATTTCTCATGAAATTTGACGTAGAATCCGAATCTGTAATAAAAAAGGGGGGTTCCATTTGAAAAAATGAAGTTAGTGTCAATTGCGCACGATTGCGCGCAACTTTTTTGCGCAAAAGTATTTTTCCTGAGATCCTCACAAAAAATCATGAAGAATTGCGTTGGTCGGAATTTCATACGCTGTATTTTGCGAAAATGAAGGGGGGTGTAACCTTTTCGTGAAACACCCTGTATACGTAGTATTATTATACCTATAATGGGTACCACGGGCCAACCATAGTAGATAGTGTTCCTTCGTCCGTTCTCGTGTTCATTGCTCGCCACCATCGTGAGTTCCGGTCGTGATTTCATATTATTGTTGATCGAAACCCGTCGAAGTTTACCCCGCCTTTGGCAAACTACAGACAATGACTACCATGACAAAATGAAACGGAACTTGGCATTCGAAAAATTCCTCGAGCTATTCAGAACGGTAGATCCGGAGACTACGAAGAAAACCGTGACAAAAAAAAAAATGCCTCCATGAGGAGTTCCTTCGAAAAAGAATTAAACAAGGTACGTTTGATACACATATTTATGCATCTATTTTACTCATATTAAATTCAATTCAATAAGTAATTAAATTAAATTCAAACTCGTATTAAATTATACAACTAAAATTGACTTGAAATTCAATTGGGTCCACTTAGTCGGGAGATTTAAAGTACGGGTCAACTAATTTATTTTCCGTTTTTCCATTATTTTTAAAGGTTCGAGCATCCGAGAAATCCGGGGCTGGAACGGATGACGTACACGTGCCTAAACTCTGGTACCTCGACAAGATGCTCTTCCTAGAAGAACAATATGTTCCCAGGGCGTGAGGTCACTTCTTGACGACATGCCTTTCGCAGGAAATGAGGTAACAAAAAAATTGCCAAATTACACATTTTTCTCAATTTTATTCTATTTCTTTGTAAATACTTGAAGACCACAGGGGAAGAACGCACCAAGTCGATTTTTTGCGAAAAATAGGTTATGACGGTTCCTTATAGATTTTTTCACGGCGGACACGATAGTGACAACCAAAATGAGCAAAAACGATCCAATATAAGAGAAAGATGCGAGAAACGAAACAGCGTACAGGGGAAGAACGCACCAAGCCGAGCGCAACCGGGGAAGAACGTGCCAACTTTCAGGCTCCCTCCCCCAGGTCGTATTCCCCTGATGGATCTCTGTGATTCACGCATTCATGCGGTTTTCCCGGGTTTCACAGAATTATTTTCGATTGTTAGCGGCGATAAATCTTAATTTCTTCATACCAATAAATTTATTTGAGATAGAGACTAGTGTTTGTTTTCTTGAAATAGGTGAAACTGTTTTTGTTTTTGTTGGCGAAAACTGTTTTGTTTTCGTGGAAGTGAATATGGAACAGGAAAGCGAGGAAGATGGGATTGAAGATCAAAAAATGAAAACACGTGTCTTGAGTTTTTTTGGTAATTTTTTCAGAACAAAGGGTTTTCCTTGATTTAAAAAAATACAAACATCAGTTTCCTCAATTTTTATTAAACGAACAACTTTTTCAAAATCAATCCTTAATTTAAAATCCTTAATTTTTTTGTAATACCTACTCCTTTTTTGCAAGAACAAAAATGAATTTCCTGGATTTTATTCTGTTAAAATATTTTGCAAAAATATTCTGCTTCTTCGTGAGTGAACTTTTGAAAATACCAAATCATTATATATATTATTAAAATGTCACGAAACCGTTATGCCTTGATAAAGAGAGAAATCTTATGGCTTATCTTATCTTGGGCTTCTTATGAATAAAACCAGCAATACACGTTCATGTTGCGTTCTTCCTCTGTACAGATGGAACTTTGCAACTTTGGATAGCAATATGGAGTTATCAAATACTTTTTGCAGTAGTTTTGATTATACTACCGCATTCTAAAGTACGCTGAGATACAAATCCCATTTAAAAAAAATTGTATCGACCAAATTCGAACTAATATTGGGTTTTTGCCGGAAAAAATTATTTCCTAAAAAGTTTACAAAATGGGACATGGTGCGTTCTTCCCATGTAGTCTTCACTTGAGATTAGTTGACACTAGTTTTTATGAATGCATAGCGTTGAGAATACTCAGCTGGTTGTTTTTAAATGCAATCAAGGTAAATATTAGGTATTAACATTGCATTATAGATTACAGCATCCCTTCCGTTCTGCCAGTCAACTGCACCCTCTCCATTAAAATAATCTACGAACATTTCTCTGATATACTTTGCTCCATTACTTGCGTTGCCACTGTAGCAGTCAATGTGGCGTCAAATGTTGAGTCTCCTTGTGTTTCTTCTGGTGTTAAGTAACTAGTTTAATTTCTACGAAGAAAATTGTGTAGTAAGCAACAGGCGATCACAATGATTTCGATCTTTGATAAATCCAAGTTGACGCTGTTGTGAAGAATACGGAACGTGTTTGCAAGTTTGCCAAAGGTATTTTCAATTAACCTTCTAGCTCTGGATAGTCTATAGCTGAAAATACGCCTTTGCTCATTCAAGCTTTCGACGCTGAATGGCTTCATAAAATCAGGGCGGATACTGAAGGCTTCATCTCCTACCAGCACGTACGGGAGCTCATAGATGGTACCATTGACTGAACGAGGAGGAGGAAATTCATGGTTCCCCGAGATCAGATCCCCGTAAAATTCCGTGTTTTTTATAGCCCCGCCGTCTGATATTCTACCATTAGTTCCAATTTCACACCAAAATTTGGTGAAAAAATTAAGTTCATTTAATGAACTTAATAAATCTAGCCTGAATGGCTTTAGCAGAGTTAGTGAAAAAAAAAAATAGGATACGTAGGTAGACTTCACCAGGAAAGAATTTGTATTGAGCACCTCGAACATATGATTTTACATTTGATCATAAAGAATAATAATTAGAGCCACCACTATTTCTTCAATAGAACTCATAATTGGCTTTTTCGGCAGCCATCAAGACGAGACTGTTAAAATGCTTAGTGACGATTCGATATACCTTTCGATGCGATATTCAACATCGAAATAATATCGGAAGGCAGTACCGATATCGATAAAATATCGGAAGATAAATATCGATAGAATATCGAAAGAAAATATTGATGAGACATTGTCACTGATATCGAATATGTTTTTGCATCTTTTTTTATCAATATCAGTGATACCGATAGAATATCGAAAGAAACACTGATTTCACCATGGACCTAGTATCACTGAGATAGGATGTTTTCGCTTTTCTTTAAATCGATTTTGAAGATATCTATAGAATATCGAATGAAAAATACTGATTTCACTAATATCGAATATGTTTTTGCATCTCTTTAAAAAAATTTATATCAGTGATATCGCTAGAATATTGAAAGAAAAATACTGATTCCACTGATATTGAATATGTTTTTTAATATTTTTCAAATTAATATCAGTGATCACGATAAATTATCGAAATAACAATATTGATTTCACTGATAGGTATCGAATATGTTTTTGCATAGTTTTTCTTTATCAATATCAGTGATATCCAAGGAATAATACTGATTTCACTGATATCGAATATGTTTTTACATCGTTTTTTTAAATCAATATCAGTCATCACGATAAATCATCGAAAGAAAAATATGTTTTTGCATCTTTTTTTATCGATATAATGCCAGTTCAAACTTTACTCGTTAAAAGGTGTATCAATACGTAATATACTCCTGCTCAAAATTAGTGCACCACCATCTATTTCTTCGTTTGCCCCCTTATTTTTTCCTTTATCAAGTTTTTATCTATTTGCACACATTGTTTGCAAACTCAGAAAAAAAATGTAACCAAAAAAGGCACAAATTCGAGAAAAAAATATGTTTTTAATGAATTATAGAAAAATGTACTTCTTGTGGTAAAATTATAAAAATTGAAAAAAAGGTTTGAATTATGCCAGTTTAGCTTTTCAATACTTGGTATTACCTCCTCTAGTTAGGATGAGGGCTAGCAGCTATCGACCGATGCCTCTAATCAAGTTTTGGATACCTTCCTGGGGATATTGTCCCATTCCTCTTTCGCTGCTGTTTCCAGCTGCTGAAGATTGTCTGATGGTGGATCTCTGGCTCGAATTCTTCTTTTCAGCATGTCCCAAACATGCTCTATCGGATTCATGTTTAGGCTCCTTGGTGGCCAGCCCAGGATACAAAATTTGTAAGGGAAGAAGGAAAGAGATAAACGAAAAAATGGATGGTGGTGCGCTAATTTTGAGCAGGAGTGTATAATACATTCATCTTACGTTTCTATTCATTTTTGTTTTCATTATTTTTTATATTTTAGGAGAAATTGATAAATTACATTGGGAAGGAATATAACCATCACAACCGATAATTTTTTTTCTTTCGATATCAATATTTTCCTTTTGATATTCGATAACATCGCAAGAAAAATATCGATACAAATATCGGAAATATCGAAACAAAATATCGATATCGATAAATATCGAAAGTATCGAATCTTCACTAAAAATGCTTGTAATTCCAGAAGTATGAACCACTCCCTGGAGGTGGATTGATTCTGATATGTTTCCCGTCCAAAGCTCCAAGACAGTTAGGAAAATTCCACTTTCTCTCAAATTCGTCTGCCATCCAATCTTCCCGGGGTCTCTGGCATCTGAAACGGAACATTGATATTGAAATGTATCATAAGTTTCTAAAAACTGCAATCTTTAATATTACAAAAGTCTGGTGTCACTCAATTCTACGATCAATTTCAGGAAGAAGATGGGGACGTTTCGGACAACCACTCACAGTCATCAAGTGCTTCATCGAGCAGCCGTACACGTCAAACATTCAAGAAGCCCCTCTCACAAGCTGACCAAGTTCTAGAAAAAATATCGAAACATATTGACCAACCAAAAGAGCCCAACAAGAGCACGATTCTTTCGGGAGTTATGTGGCGGAACAATTGAGATCCATGCCGCCACAAATGGTACCCATCACTCTCCAACTGATCGGTGACGTGCTCTTCTTCGCTAATATGAGTAATCTGAACGCAACATCACGAGTCATTACTACGTATGCTGAGCCGAGCGGTTCGCAACCTCTTCTTCATGGTCAGAATCCCCCCTGTTTTGAGGTCCCATCAAACGAGGCTGGCAGAAACGACCTAATCACTGCCTCATACGCGGAGGCGATGGATTCCCTGCATGAAGATGTTTCGTAAAAGTACATGTCGTATTTTCATAAGGTGGTGGTGGAATTCTGGTTTGACATTTTCATGTTTTTGCTTTGGCACATAAACTGAAAAATCGTCACGAAAACTTGCTCACGCGATACTAATAAAATAGACTCACTGTGTTGCGTAGAGAACAATCAACTGTTTTCTTATTTTGATGCCTGGGTACATGAACCTTACTTCACTACCTTGTTGTGTAGTGATTGACATTTTGTTTTGAAGAAAACACACATGAAAATGTCCCAATGTGTTGCAGACTCGTATGCAAGCATTTCATGATGTTTTTTGTTAGAAAATTCCTAGCTAGTTAGGCTTGAAGAGGCGTGCATTGGACGCCTGATATTAATTTCTGGCAAGTGAGCTTTTCTCTTAGTTTCTAGCATATCCGTACTTCTTCCACTTCAAAATTCTTGAAAATAGAATCCAACATAGTGATGTTCATGTTTGCCTGAGATTCCATTTGAGTAAGCCTCTTCAGCCGCGAAATGTGTGCGTCAAGAGATAGTTTACTTGAGATATCCTTTTGGGACAATTTAATAAAAATGATACCTACGTTTTAATCTACGTTTCATTCGCCTCTTTCCCTCACTAGCTTTACATTAGGGACTTCATTAAATGGTAGTGTGATAAAACAGTAAAGAAATTGTGGTTATCAAAAGAAAATTCGACTTCTAGTATGCAAAAAAAAGGAGGTATAACGCTCATCTTCATGTAGCTCCTCGGAGTCTTTAGGATAGCAAGACAGGTTTCAGGAATAATGACGCCCAATCGTTGCGGTGATATAGCAGGGACAAACTTCAGCTCTTCATAATTCTTTCCTGTGGCTAAAAATCTCAGGGTGGCCGCGAGCCTCTTATGAGGACTGACACATTTCCTCATAAGGAGTATTTATCATAAGGAGTATTTTTCTTTTGAATCATTGGAGATACCAAGCGAAGTGGGAGATGGAACGACTCCTCGTCCATCCGCAAACAATTCCTCCAGTCTGCAGGTTCGAGGACTAGGTCCACAGAGTAATGGAGACAAGTTAACAGAGAAGAAAGCCAACGTTAAAATGGTGTGCAAGCATTTTTGAGGCTGCCTCAGTTGCGCCATCTACTTTCAGCTAAGATTGAGGAACTACTACTGAAGTGGCGGGGGGGATAGGGCACACTCTTCATACCGCTTCTTTTCAAATCTTTACGAATGACCAGAAATTGATAACTTTTCGTTTCATCATCATTTAGTTTTGCAAAAATTACTTGGAAGAACCAATCGAGGCGAAAGGTATTTTCAGAGTTCCTCAAGCAATTGTTGTTGTCTTTATCGCCAGTAGTTCAAAAATTCAATTGACAACTGCCACCCAAAGAAACGTTTGAAACGCAGTGTATTATTGAAAATCGCTCGATTTTTTCGCACATAATATGTAATTAATTAATTACTTAGATGCAGCCGGTAACGCACCAAGGAGAAAAATATGTGATAAATAAGGTGACTTGTTGTGATGAGGTTGGGAACAAGTGATCATGAACGCTATCTGTTGCTTTCCGCTATAACTACGTCCTGGAGCTCCACCAATCAGAACGCTTCTCGGCCTCCCACATTCAGCTTTCAGCCCAGTGCCTAGGTCAGTCAACAAGTTCACATGAGTGAACTGGTTTCTTTTGAGAAGCAATTGTTTCGCCCATTTACTTTTAGGTTTTCTCTTTTTTATGTAGAGACACACTGCTATGTAATACAGGAGAGTATCGTTGTCCAGCATGGCGAAATTAGGGTACGCTCAATAGGGTTAAATGAACTAACTAACAACACTTTGGCGGTCAGATCAGCACCTGAGGCGTGGAGTGGCGTGATAGTGATTGGCCACCTTAACACCCTCCCCCTCCCCCTCCCCGCAAATTCCTCCCGCTTCCGACTCTTCCCACCCTGACTCCTCCCCCCTCCGACTATTCCCGCCCCAACTCTTCAAACTCCACCGCCCCGACTCTTCAAACTCCACCCGCCCCGACTCTTCAAACTCCACCCGCCCCGACTCTTCAAACTCCACCCGCCCCGAATCTTCAAACTCCACCCGCCCTGACTCTTCAAACTCCACCTGCCCCGACTCTTCAAACTCCACCCGCCCCGACTCTTCAAACTCCACCCGCCCCGACTCTTCTAACTCCACCCACCTCCGACCATTCCTGCCTCCAACTCTTCCTCCCCACCCCTTCCCCCCCCGCCCTGACTCTTCAAACTCCACCCGCCTTCGACTATTCCCGCCCGACTCTTCAAACTCCACCCGCCTCCGACTCTTCACGCCCGACTCCTCTAACTCCACCCGCCTCCAACTCTTCCTCCCCACCACCACCCACGATTCTTCCTGCCTTCGACTATTCCCGCCCCGATTCTTCAAACTTCACCCGCCCCGACTCTTCAAACTCCACCCCCCTTCGACTATTCTCGCCCCAATTCTTCAAACTTCACCCGTCTCCGACTATTCCCGCCCCGACTCCTCTAACTCCACCCGCCTCAGACTATTCCCGCCCCGACTCCTCTAACTCCACCCGCCTCCAACTCTTCCTCCCCACCCCTCGATTCTTCCCGCCTTCGACTATTCCCGCCCCAATTCTTCAAACTTCACCCGCCTCCGACTATTCCCGCCCCGACTCTTCAAACTCCACCCGCCTCCGACTCCTTCCGCCCCGACTCTTCAAACTCCACCCGCCTCCGACTCTTCCTCCCCCCTCCGACTCCCAATCGGGTCCCACCAAACTTCTAGTTGTCAGTTGACATTATAAGGACTCTTGAATGATACACGATTTGGAATGGCCCGAACCCCTGATACCACTTTCCTCTCGTCATGGACTGCATTGTCTCTATGGCTGATGCGTCCCCTCCTCCTCCTTATTCATCAACTCCCTTTCTCTCTCTTTTGGTAGTACAATATCCGTGTAGCTGTTGGGTTGTGCCGATACATTACCAGAATCACTATTATGATATTCATCGAAAAAGAGACAGTTTAGGTCATAGTTGAGCAGGTCCTTCTGAATTTAGCTTGTAAATGTACCAAAATATTTATACTTGTAGGAAAAGAAAAGAAAAAGAAAAAATATTATTAAGAAGAAAAATATTCCTTTCTTAATTTGCTTATCATCTATCTATATACATAAAACGCCAACCGTACGTATGTACGTATGCACGGAGGGGTCGTGGGAGTGGGGAGAGTCGGCGGAATCGGAGTTGGGGGCGGGAGGAGCTGGTGCGGGAGGAGTCAGGGTTGGGGCGGCAGGAGTCGGAGTTGGGGCGGGAGGAGTCGGAGGGAGTGGGTGGAGAAGAGAGTCGGATGAATAGTTTTTTTCTACTTTTAGTAGGCTTTTCAGCTAGTTTATAATAATATACGTACCGTAACGATTATATTTTGGTAATTTTACATAATAAACATAATCCGAATCTTATATTTTTTGATTGCAGGTACGCCAAAAGGAACCAAATCTCCACCATTCATGACGATGCATTCAACAACCTCACTTCTCTTCGTGTTCTGTGCGTAACTCTTTCACTACCTACATTAAGCTTGAAGTTCAATTTCACCTGAAAATTATCCATCAATACTATTCATCGATCCTAGAATTCTTCATAACGACACAAGAAGATGGCAAAACGCACCTACTAGTTGGTTGAGGATGCTATGAGAAATGCACCAAGTCCTTATAGACTGATTCTTGAAGTTTTGTCTTGAAACCAAACAAATGTAGAGTCGGCACTTGAAATCAACCAAACTTGTTGATTGCACTCAAAGCCATAAGAGACGCTGAAGTCTATGCGGATACAACGAGTTTAGAGCATCCATTGTCCCGTCATTCCCCCCTTTCTTCATGGCATCAGTTGGTTTGAGATGTAATGAACTGAACTTTCTTCCACCTGTCAATCATTTTCATCTTATGATTGCAAAACAACCTGCACCTATTACCGAGTTTGAATCTGGTTTGAGTCCCACACAACAAGTAGGCAGTGTTGAACAGGCATGGCGCAGTCCCAACTGTATTTTCATACCACTGAACGCTTCAACATTTTTGGTTCTAAATCGTTCTGGTTCAACTTTTTCAGAGAGCTGGATGACAATCTTCTGACTCACATACCGATAGCTTTGACAAAATTAACTGACCTTCAAGAATTGTAAGTATGATCGAACCGACAACTATTATTTTGTAGTTTTTGTTGCTTGAGGGGGTCTCAATCGGTCGCCGTTCGTTCCTCGTTCCTGGTTAGTATTTTCGTTAATTACAAGCGCTCAAACTTTAACAATTGTACCTAAATTGAAATTTTTCAAGGCTTTTCGAAATTCACTAGTGCAGCAGTCTAGAGAATTGAAAAACAGAAAGATTGCTACTGGAATCATCAAAATCGATCAGTTATTATTACCAGAGAAAAATTGGAAAAAATTGGTTTATAAAGTCAGGTTAATCGATTTTTCTCTGGCACTAATTACTGTTCGATTTTGAAGATTCCAGCGGCAATTGTTAAGTTTCTCAATTCTCTAGACTGCTGCACTAATGAATTTCGAAAATCCTTGACAATTTGAAATTTAGGTACAACTTTTAACGTTTGAGACCCAAAAATCCCGAAAATATGACGAAGCACCGGAATCATACCCATCAGTCTCCAATTGTCTTGATTTTAATTTTGAAATTTTAGAAATTATTGATGAGTTTTCATCACCACTTATCACTGGGAAATTAATAAGTATTTGGTAATACTTGATTAGGTATTTGAGTACTCTTATTTATATCTTCAGAAGGAAAAATACTTTTCAAATTAGTTGAAATAACATGGATGGGAAACGTTAGGAACGAAAATGATGGTGTGCAGCGAGGAATTTCCTTGTGCCGCTATTAGTGATTTTATAGTTTTCAGATTCTGCATGGTTTTTCAATCCTAAGGTCAATAGTTGATCAATTGATTACCGACCGACATAATTTTCTTCCATTGTTGCTCCAGATCAGTATCAGGAAACAAAATCAAGTACATACCCAGTGGAATTCTTCAAAAATCTCAAGGACTAGCTTACTTGGAATTGAAAGGAAATCCTTTGGTTGGAGTGGACCCACACGCCTTCTCTTTTCTGCCCAAACTACGGAAACTGTAAGTACTCGTATTATTTATCATCATTGGTTGGGTGATCTCGACTGCTCGGTAAAATACGGTATTCCAGGATCTTGATTGAACATGAGTATTGATTTACTGGATGGAGCGCGAAAGTCTAATGAATTACAAAATTGAGAAAAACACGAATAATTGAAACATTACCAAATGTTAATTTTTCTTGTATTGTTGGTTCGGGAAATTTAAATATATCGGTTTTGAACTGCGTATCTGGCTAATGAGACCCCTCGCTCTTGATGCACCGAAGAAGCCGTTTTCTGAAGTTTTCGTGAAATCTTCTGAGCATTTCAACGGGTATTTCGACGATGTTGTTTTTGAGGGCTTCTAGGGTCCTGGAACGATAATTGAAAACCTTGGATTTGAGATACACCAGGGGAACCTTCCTATCAAAAACTCCATCCCTCTTCCTGGTGTGTGGGAGGTTGTTCCGGCCTTCTGAAACCGGACGTCGTCCAGTTCCATGTCATTCAATTCAGGCAAGGAAAACTTCTGCCAATTATTGTGCGTTTCCGAATTGACTGCCTGGGAGACAGTTGAAAGTAGGGATGGGACATCGAACAGAAAACATCGATGTCGATGTCGATATTTTATAGAAACATCGATATCGATGAAACATCGTATGAAAAACATCGATATCGATAACATCGTTAGGTGAAAAATCGATGTTTTTGAAAAGCGGGAAATTTAATTCATTTGTCAACCAATTAGAATAAAGGGAGAAAACCTGATGAGGCTGCTCTTCCTCCTTTCATAAGAAGTAGATATTTTTTCTTTTGACGTGCTTTTATTTTACTGGATAACCTACTCCATTATAATTTTTTTCATTCGTGATAAATTATGGGATTTTTATGCACTTCATTTCGATATCCTTCCCCATTTCCATTATTGGTTTAAGCATAAAGAGACTTCTTTTTTGCTATTGTTTTCCAGTAATTATATTGTTATATAAAGTGATGATTGTTTTGAATCATCAAAAATTAACGTCCCTCTACCAGGGATTGACCTCCTATCGTTCCAACTAAACTGTATTTACTCTTCTGAGTCGGAGCTCGTTACCACTGAGCTAAGGAAGTGAATGGAGAGTAATGCGAAGAGGTAGCTGATCACAACTATTGAAAGGTAGGAGATGTTCTTCAAATTCCAAGTAAATTCAATGAAGTTATCTGGTCTAAAATTGGATTTTGTCTGGTTCCCTTGCAGTAGCTAGTAGGTCAAATTTATCAAACGATGTTATCAGACCATCTCGTCGACATATCGATATCATCGGACCAAAACATCGATGTTAAAAACATCGATATTACGAGCAAAACATCGATGTTTCGATATTATCGATATCGATGTCCCATCCCTAGTTGAATGGCGTTTCGAACCCTATCGATGTTTTCTGGAGAAGTGACTGTGTTCCGAGTTCTGAAGGTCCCTTCTGATCGTAGACACTACTCGTCTCGAATGCACTTACCCACGAAATAATGGCAGATACGCCGTTGAAAACCATGTTCTTCTCCTTTGTTGGCGTTACGTTACGGAGGTTTGGGAAAGGAAGGTTCTAAGGAGAATCTACGGAGCAGTTTGTGACGGTGGAGTATGGAGGTCAAGGAAAAATGCGGAACTGCAGGATCTTTAGGGGAGGCATGGAATAGTTGGGGTCGTTGAGAGTAGCAGGCTGTGCTTACCAGGCCACATTATGCGAACTAGCGCTGATAGCCAAGCAAGAAGGGTGTTGGACGGTAATCCTGGAGGACGAAGGGTTCGAGGAAGACCACGAAAGAAGTGGTTAGAGGACATTGAGAGTAACCTCAACGATCTAGGTGTGTGGCAATGGAGAAGGAAAACACAGGACCGTTCAGTCTGGAGACGGATTGCTGAGCAAGCTGAGACTCTCGAAGGGTCGTAAAACTATGAAAGAAGAGAGGAGTTGGCGTTACAGCCCAGGGTTGGACCCTAGCCTGCTCTACAATATTCTTCCATTCCGCGTTTCTTGGCCATCATCTTCCTATGTCTTGTTTCTATGCTCCGTCGTCTTCTACCTCGTCGGTCTTCTGAATGGCCATTAAAGATTCTTCTGAAAGGGTTGCGTAGTCCATTCGAACGACTTGCCCTGCCATCCTATCTTGACAAACTTCACGATCATTGTAAAATTTCTTCTTCTTCTCCAAACCCCATTTTCACACACCGCTCCAAATATCTTCCTTATCACTCTTTTTTCAAAAGTCGTGAGAATGTTTTCTCCTTCTTTACCCATAGTCCATGATTCTGAGCCATACATCAGTACTGTGCGGATCAGGGTCCTATACAGCAAGCATTTCACTTGTGGAGATGAGCTTCGATCAGATGGGTTCGATCAAATATCAGCCAGATATTGCGAGATCCTAAAAAAAACTGCAAAGGGCGATTCAAAACAGGAGACGAGGAAAATTGAAATCCGGTATCCGCCTCCTTCCTCAATGGCAGTTCTGACGCAGTTTGGTTGGGATCGTCTGAGTCAGCTACCGTATAGTCCCGATTTTGCCCCTTCTGACTACCACTTTTTCGCTAAACTGAAGGAACAGTTAACCGGAGAGCGATTTGGGTGTGACGGCGAAGTTAACAAAGCTACCACTGAATGGACCAACGAGGTGGCGCCAGATTTCTATGCAGAGGGCTACAAGGCATTCGAAGTGCATTGAGGTGCGTGTTTATTGAAAAATGTTAGATATTCTGCAGATCAAAATCCTGTCAATTTCGTAAGTTTTAAATTACAATTCGATTTTTTGGTTTATTAATTTCAATAAACGTTTGGAATCTACTAAGAAAAAATCTTTTAACCTCTCCTAAAAATTTGTTGGTTCACGTTTCAAGGTAATACGTAAAATCCCAAAATCGAATAAAAATTTGGCCGTCCGTCTGCCGCACGCTGCACTTTCCTTAGTTTTCATGGACCGATTTTGATTAAATTTGGTAAGTGGGCTCCGTTTGTGGTCTAGTTGTGCCCGGAAGATTTTGGTTAATGTAGGTCACTTCTAAGGGTTGAAATTTTGAAAACGCCCTAGCTCAAAAAATTTCTAAATAAAGGTAGTGTTTTTCCATCAATTTAAGATAGTTTTGAATTTTTAGTATTTTTAGAGACCACCCGGAGCTCTGTAGGACCAATCGTTCGCTCCCTACAAGAACTTTAGGGTTGGACTTACGATAAATCAGAAACACGAGTGTGAATCGCAAAAGAGGTCTAATTTCCGTTCAAATTTTAGCTGACCAAAGTGCGATCGCTGTAGGTAGGTGATGACTATGGTTAAGCCGAGTTCTTTGCAGACGAGTGATCTATATAGAAAAATAATAAACTTTTGTGTAATAATTTGCAGCGTTTTTTAAATGGAACTTATTTTGAGGACTCTTCGTATACGATTAATTTGTGTTTTTCCCCATTTTGCAACCCATCTGTCTTTCGCGTTCCACACATGTATTATGAATTGGTAATAAGTAGACACTTCCTATCTCAAACTATATGATTACAGAATTCTATCCGACGCTAGAGAGCTGACGGAGTTCCCCAGTTTGAATGGAACGTCTGCACTGGAAATACTGAGAATCGATCGTGCGAGCCTGCACAGAGTTCCCGACACTTTGTGCAAAACCTGTCCCAGGATCAAGAGTCTGTAAGTACCGTCGAGTGGTAGCACCCCTGAATTAGCACCCGTCTCTCCACCCCTACCTCAGTCTAGTTTAAAAGGCACATTTTTCATAGCTTGCGATTGATGAGAAATGCGCCCCCAGACAAGGCAAAACCCACACGATTTTTTTGGGCAGTTTATAAGGAGCTTGTCCTCAGTTGGCTGATATCGCGAGGATATCGTGGCTGCGATAATTCATGTTTTGAAGAATGTTTCAAAGAAATTTGTGCGAAATTTAATGGGCTTGAGAGAGTTCACTCCCCCACCCAGCTCGGAACTGTGTTCTTTGGAATAGGGTGGTTTCTGTATACTAAGTATAATCGCATAGGTAGTACAAAATAGTTTATTTATTTATATGTTCATGATTATTGTGCTTTTAATCATTGCAGGAATAAATTGCTTTTCATTTCATTTCTGAACTAGTTTATGATGCCTACTTGTAGTACTGGAAGGGAGGTACCGTAGTATTGATTCGAAATGAAATAACTACAAGCGAGTGGTATCCGACCTTTTCTATGTACTGAGAGATACCTTGTGTTTGTTAAGGATGTAAACTAATTTGGTCTTCCAAACTCAAAGTTTTCTCTTGCAAGTGTTATTTTCCCAAGGTGGCATTTTTATCCAAGAAATTGGTGGGAAAGTATGATTAGAGAAAAGGGATTAAGGAATTACTAATGTCAGAACGACGACATCCCTGGAGGCCACTTTCCTCAATATTCCTCGTATATACACACATATTCTTATAGGTAGGTCAAGAAGTGAGTAGTAATCAATCGTATCAGAAGAAAACTACTCCATACTACATCTTATTCTGTCGGGTAAAAGCTTCAAACGAGTAACGAACTATATGAGGCCACCTAGATACCTAAATCATGCATTCAAGGAAGTCTCGATCTTCGTTCCAGGTTAGTATTTCCCTCAATCACCGGCGCTCAAACTTTAAAAATTGTACCTAAATTTGAAATTTTCATGGATTTTTGAAATTTATTAGTGCATCTACCTAAGGAATTGAAAAACTAAAATATTGCCGCTGGAATCATCAAAATCGAACAATAATTGCCAGCGACAAGTGGGAAAAACCGTCTATTCAGTTAGGTTTCTCCCATTATTTTTCGATTTTGATGTTTCCAGCGGCAATCTTATAGTTTTTCAATTCGTTAGGCAGATGTACTAATGAATTCCGAAAATCCATGAAAATTTCAAATTAAGGTACAACTTTTAAAGTTTGAGCGCCGGTAATTGCGGGGAATACTAATCCGGAGCGAGGAACCGACTGAGACCCCCTTAATATCTCCTGGAACTTACTGTTAACGAAGATCTTATGAACACGGGAATATAAATTATACTCTATCACTAGATAAATCTCTAGAACACGCGGAATTGAAGCAGAAGGCAACAGTGAATGCAGAACTAATCAGGTAAAGCTTCGTGAGACGAGAAACGTTGAATATCCTAGTTAACTTTGTTTTATGCACAGTAATGAAACACGAATGGTTGATAAACAATGTTAGGGACATTATATGTTGGTTGGATATATTCGCAGTATTTTCCATTTTACAATAGGCAATAATTCTTGTGACCTAATAATTCAAGAATAAATAGAAGTGCCAACTTAGTTCCAATGGAGGGTACAGAGTTACTCCTTCTTCTACAAAGATATCTTGCTAGGAAGATCTTGCATTCCTGCAAACTCCTTACCTACTATGAAACCGCCAATGTAAAAATTACAAGAAACATTCTTCTTCTTCTTTCAGAGACCTGAAATCGAATAGTTTAGCCAAAGTACCTCACCTGTCAAACTGCAAGGATCTCAGGGTTCTGTAAGTACTTTCAGTCTTCAAAATGTAACAGCTGGAGAGCCCACTTTAAGAAAGATGAGAGTTTCAAAAATGAGACCAGTGCGGCAAGGTTGGCATTAGCTTCTACAGACCAAGACAGATCGGAGCTGCATCCAAAGAAAAACCGACCACGGCCAACCAGTGCAAGAGACCCTAGCGCTGGTATGGAAAAATAAATAAGAGACAGAGATGAGCAGCGGACTGTGACGGATCGTGGTGAACTGTGTCGATTAGTGCCCTTGTATCTGGACAATGGTATTCAGTTGCGAAAGGAGCGTACAGTAAGAGTTCGCCAGTGATTTATCAGTGTATTTCATAATGAGTTTGCCCAGAGGTGATGAACTGAGGAAGCAGAGGAGCATCGTAGGAGGGATAGAAACTAAATCGACAGATAAATTAAGTCTGTAATCTGATATCGGTCCAAAATGAAATAGACGTGAATTTTCGTGTATCAAGGGAAACAGCCAATAATGGAGAGGACTCACCAGGGCGATGGGTAGCAAAGTGACTGAAGCTAGTCCATCTCCTCTGCCCCTCTCCTGTGCCTGGGGCCGGCACAGTCACTGTTACAGTCACAGTCACAGTCACTGTTCGCGGGATAGCTCGCACAACTGCTGCACGCTCAAACATTCATCATATGAAATTAAAAAATTCTTGACTGAACCCCGAAAAATTGATTCATACGTAGACATCAAAGTCGTTCAGCGTGTCTGGGAACAAGGAAAAATCAGTCTCATTTTTCTTGGAGTGGTATCTTCAATTGGAATTTGTAGTCAGTATTCTTAACTGAATTCAAAAACGTTATTAGACATTTTTGAAAAAATTTTCCATGGATATTCCAATATGACAGTATGACGCAAATTTTGTGTCACTCCAAAAATATGTCTGAACTTGGTGAGCAGTCTATAAAATATAAAATTGCTTTTTAATTTAAATAATGATTCCTAAGTTGATTTTTCGGCTTAATTTCAAGTTGCATGAATACAATTCTCTTTATCATTGTAAATAATGAATTATTTATTTGCTAGGCCGAACTATCTTCCCACCAAGTAATCTCAGTTGGTTATGTGATAGGAAATATACAAGAAAAGAAAGGCCTTTTTGAATTAGATCTTCAGAATTACATCCAATTTTTCAAAATCACAAAGACAGTATTTTATAAACATTATTTTTTAGTTAGTATTTTTAAGATATCTCTTAAATAAATTTCTTAAAATCTTGGTAATGTTTTCTAATAAAAATATTAACGGGAATAAATCATTTTACAAATTCGCTGTTTTTTGGCAGGTGGTAAGTACTAACTGGTGATTTTATCGAATGACTGTATATTCTTACTGTTGACAGAGATTTGGCGGGCAACAAGATCACAACTATCGATGGAGGCTTATTCAATGGGTTGGGTCAGTTGCACGACTTACTCCTGGCTCACAACGAGATCACGAGGGTACCCAAAGATGCGTTTGAAGGTCTCGTCAGACTCCAAGTCCTGTAAGTACAAGACAGTGGTGTTTGGAAGCACCTTTTATACTTCGCATTTGCAGGTTGTGACAGAGCAACAGTTACTCTGACACCTGATTCGTGATTCGATGGAACGATTACTTCCTGAATCGCGACTCAGGGAAGCTCCCCCGTCTTGTGGACATCGATCGTGTAAGAACTTACTTTCATACAAGATCATTTCCCTTTTCCTCGTGGTCCAAATCGGAAGATCTAATAGGTAAATTCAATGGATACTTCTCTTCCCTTATACAGGGTGTAAATCTAACTGCTCTGCCATACTGCACGAGTCGATTCTACTACTAATTTGCAACAAATAATGACTCTTAGCCATTTTTTTATAAGTTTCGTTTACGAGTTATTTCAGTTTTAGATTTTTTTCGTGATTTTCACCTTAGTCCATTAAATTGGTCATAACTCCTTTGATTTCCTGTGATAATTACAATTTGAGGATACTGTTGGAAAGAGCATTAAACTTCCTTTCGGAAAGATGTCTTACCTTTTTTTTTGAGTCGAAGTTTAAATTAAGAAAAAGCCCTCAGAAAAGAAAATTTCGAGTAATTTGGGAAACCTCGAATTTTTTCAATAGAGAATCGAACTACGAGAACCAGTATTTTTTCGAGATGCAAGAACGGTAAAAACTGCGCCCAAGTCTCAGCTTCAAAAAAGTTTCAAGGTAGCAGAGCGTGGTTGTAGGGCGACCATAGGCGTGGAAAATCGTTTCTTAAAACTCCTCATACTTTTAATCTGTACAAGGGATGTAGGAAGAGAAATCGGAGTTTTGGAAAGAAGTTCTAAAGCTTTTTGATCACCGGAAAAAGGCTCGAAATCTTCGACGCTTCATTTTGAGTACCCGACGTTCGTAAACTGACGTTTCTTAGTCGGATGCGTACTCCACGCTGTCACTTGAGTCGTCGTTCATGCAGTTTTCAACAGGCATGGTCAAGTCCTCTTGAGATTTGATCTTGCAGGAGACACGTTGAGACGCAGGAGACACGTTCTGAACCCCAATCGTGGACCTCTGCCATGACTGCAACAGGGCAGCACGCCCGAGGAGTTGAGGGGGTCTCAGTCAGTCGCCGTTCGTTAGTATTTCCCTCAATTATCGGCACTCAAACTCTTAATATACCTAAATATGATCGGGAATTGGAAAACTAAAACATATGCTTTTGTTACAAAATTATTATCAATTTGATCATTTGAATATCAATAGCTAATGCTCCTGTAAAATTTGAAGATAGAAAGAATTTGAAAATGCTGTGTGCAAAAATGGTGGTCAAGTGGTCCTAAAAGGAAATACGGTTATGGGAAGAGTTGCTTCTATATTTTTAAAATAGCTGGGATTCATTTTGTTTTGAGCACAATCTGGATTGGATTCGGTCCCCCTCAATAACTTACTAGGTACTAAAAAGATTGCATTGACCAATTGAAAAGAGTTGTTCTGGGCGATCAATATAGAAAAATAATTATATTGAGAGCGCTCAGGGGTTTGATCCAGTTTAAGTGATTTGTACGTTTTATATCAAGAACGATATAACTACTTTTTATGGTTACAGGGACTTGGAGAGCAACCTGATAGAAGATGTTCATCCTCAGGCGTTCGTGAAGATAAAACAACTGGAAGATTTGTAAGTGGCAAACTTTTTGGTTATCATGATACACTATGACTGATATTGAGAGTGAAAGATTAGTGTGATGGTGAGAGCGTAATGTTGAGTAACGGGTTCCACCAAGGAAGTTGAAATTGAATGGAAGCGTCCTCCCTTGTCCCACAAAGCTGATAGAAAACTGGAAGCAGCGCCGTACTAAGGCAAGGGTAGGCATAACTGCCTATACGCCTAGGAACACACAAGCAGGTGCGGGAAAAATACAAATCCCTTCGAACCTACACACATTATTCAGTTGTTTCCTATTATTTAAGGTATCAACACTCTTGAGAGTTTGTTACGAGATGTACCGATCGAGAGGCTTCACCCCATCATATAAAGGTCTGGTGGTGCTGCTGAGGCTCCCCGGGTTGTTTTCTTGTCATAAAAAGAATAGGTTGAGGATCAGGGTCTAGAGAGAATATACGGAACGGGAGTGATCCTCGAATTGCTGGTGTTTGTTGAAGAAGAGGAGAACTCTTTGAATACATAGGGTTCCTCATTTCCAAGAGATCAGCACTCTTGAGGCATCAAGTTGAAGCGACCGTTTGGCAGCTGAAGCTAGAGATTGCACGTTGTCTGGAAGTGGCTGAAAATGGTGTTAGTTTTTGGCTTTCTCTGGCTTTCCTCATTGACGGTAAAGGTGTCCGGTCTAGTTTTAGTCTCAACCTTGTATTTTTGAGCGCCTAGAACCTGAGACAGGACTTCTTTGATTCATTTGAGAATATTAGCACTGTATTCTCTGCCAAAACAGTTAGACGAGGTTCAAAACTTTTTGAACCGCGTCCTCGTTTTGCAACCCTTTCATATTGGAAGCTGCAACTAGTTCGTCCAAGATGGTAGCAGTAGGTCAAAAGGAGAACGTAATCTCTTCTCCAGGAGTATACTTGCAGGTCAGCCACCAATTGCTGCATGCTCAATATTTCTGTGGTGCAAGAAACCTCCTCAGAGCAAGTTGGGGAGGAAACCTAAAATTATCGGATTTTGCTTTCTTTATGAAGGCCTTAATGATATTAACTGTTGACTCTTCAGATGCTTAATTGAAAATCTCCCATCTGCTGTTATCAGCTGCAATGGAGCGAGGCAATCGAACCTGGCAAAAATGTCACTGAAGATCTCAATGGTAGATATAGAGCTTCCATCCGCTTCGAGGTCGTGACACAAACTATCAATACGATTTTATTGCCGTTGATGGGGCCCCTCACTGTCAATGTAGAGCCTGGTCTAAGGTGTACGTGGCTGTGGCCAAGGATGCAGGACTCCTTAGACTGTCCAACACACCTCACAGCATTTTGCTAACTCTTCTATATCGGAGTCTATTTTGAGACACCAGATGTTAATTTAGGGCATTTTCTCTCATGATTGGTCAAAGTTCATTCGAATTATGACTCTGTGATCACACATAAGACATCCTTTCTTTAAGGATTTCTAGGATTGTGCCCAAAACCCGATTTATTTAAATTATTGTCACTAGAAAGTTACGGGGAAAAAAATTGTCAAACATGATTACCCAGTATTTTATTGGATTCCTAAGTAAGACGAAGCAAACAGTTTCCAAATATTTTTTTGTGACCAAATGAGAAGAGATTCAAGTTTCCCTCAAACATGCCCATCTAGCGAGAAAAAATCTTATTTTAATCGTCCACACTTAGCCTGAACTACAACATTCGTATAAATAGCATTTTGGTAGTTAGGTTGGTATCTAAAAATGTCTAATCTGTTTCAGGAATCTGGGAAACAACATATTTCCGACCCTTCCCACTGACGGTCTCGACCGACTCTTACACTTGAAGACCTTCAACAACGCCCGTCTTCGTGTCTTTCCGTCTCCGGACAAGTTCCCAAGGGTGCAGACCCTGGTTTTATCATACGCTTATCATTGCTGTGCATTTCTACCTCTCATACCGGCTGAACCTCCTCCGAAGACCCCTGTGCACGAGTCCATACTCTTCCCCACGGACAACGAATTCGACATGAGTTTGTGGAATTCGAGTCTACCTGATATATGGCCCCAACTCCGTAAGTGCTCTTCCGCATAATTCATTATTTTGGCTATTAGTTTTATTTTGAGATAATTCCTTGGATAGGACGTCACTACTTTCAAATTCTTGCTTCAACGAAATCCTTGAAAGGAAGGGTCCTCATAGTCACCCTCCGCTTTTCCCTCCGATCTCCGAATTTCGTGTTATTTCAATCTCTTGATGGGTGTTGACGGCTTCATGGATTAATTCAACACCTTGGCTATTAATACAATCCTTGACAGCACTGGCACTAGACTGTTATCTAGTCATTGAAACAGTCGTGGCATTTAGAGGCTGGTCTTTACGAAGGTGATAGCCAACGTAGTGCTGTATCTCTACTTTCATATTCGTTTTCAAAAGAGCATATCAATCACATCGTGCACCAAACCAACCTGTGCAGTCCTCAGCAAACTGGATCGCCAGCAAACGTGGATCAGCATGCAATCAAAGCTTGTCTCGGTATTCAGCTCCTGATAGGCATAATCGACCTATCAGAAATCACTGATGACTGGAGCCAACATTTCAGACTGACGTTGAAAAATTCGTCGTATTCACCTCGCTGATACTGAAGAGCTGAATGATGACTCATTCTTCAAAATTCGCCCGATTTCTGAACCATCAATTTATCTCTTTCCATGTTCCTTTCACTTCGCTGGAGAGATAGGTCCTCGAATTCGAAGCCGAATTAATCCGGCATAACCCCACCTTACATCAACGACGACATGGTGGTGCCTTATAAATATTCAAGAGCTAGTGCCAGGGAATAATATTAAGATCCCCAAAAGTCAGTGAAATGGGCTAAATGGACTTGCAGGTTGTTGGTTCGTTCTGGGGTTTTCGGAGTTGTCTGTGATTCCCTGATCTATTGTGTGAATGAAGAAAGAGAAACCGTGAAAGACAGATTGTTTTACATACTCCTATGACAATTTTTGAACGTTGTGATTTCCTATTATAGCCAAATCACCATACCACTATCCTGGCAAGTGTTCTGATATATATGGATTTCATGTGCTAGCAATCTGACAACAATATCCTTTCACCATATTTTGAAACGGCCACAGAAACCATGAAAGCGGTCCGTCAAGGCATTTCAGGACTGATTTCTATGGCGCCCTGTGTGCTTGGCCTGTTTTCTTCTGCCTTCATCAACGCTCTTATTTTCTCACCTTTGTAGGTTTCTGTTCCCACATGATGCGGATAACTTCAAATCCTGTCAAGAATATTTATCTCAGCATTGGTGGGCGATGGACATTCTTCCTTAGGAATATTCGCTGATGAAGTTGAAGGAAATGGTCGAAGGATGGAAGGGTCTTGAGCACCACAACCAAGAGTTAAAAAATTATTGGTCTCTGCAGAGATCACATGTGATCACATGTGATCTTGAAAAAAGGTTTCATTGAGATCTGATTAGTCACTTTCCTCCTCAGTGCTATTATCAACCCCAGAAATTATTTCCAAGTGTTCCCCAGAAAAATTAGTAAAGCAAGAAGGTGGTGGAATTGCTGGGTAATGTGTATGAAAACATCAATCCAATAGTCCAACGACAACGACACAGGGCAGAACGACAAGAGAGAGGGCAGAACGTATATATTCGGCTCGGGTACTGAAAGTGTTAAGTTGGTATTGATGGGTGCAGTTGTACCTGAAATGTTTTTAAAGTGAATGGTTTTTGAGATTTGGGCATCCATTTTTTCCTTCCATTTAACTGCTTCTACATTACGTATCATGAATGTATGTTTCTACGTTATGAGTCTGCAATAATGTTTTATTTCTACAGAGAATTTGAGCAAGAAATTCGGTCCTCATATCACCCAGTTGCTCGACGGCTTTGGAAATGATTTCACGTACCCAGGGAATCTTCCGGCATACGTTGAGGAATATTTCGAAGAACAAGAGATGACCAAACAAAATGACCTTCCTCCTGGTCGCATCCACTGCTTACCTACTCCAGGTAGGGACATAATTTACGGTACTAAGCCCAATCTCCTTCAAATTTATACACTAAGTACTTTTAATTTAACAATAGTAGTATGCGTCGACTACGTGATAGTCTGGCAGAGAGGGAATCTCTATGATAGAGGGTTCCATAGGTTGAACTCTATAAGATGTCAGAAGGGGACCAAACGTTCTGATTATGTGAGATTCAAACCGCACAAAAACCTCACCCAGGTTGAAACTCAGCCTGGAACTGTTTATAACACCTGCAGGCTGAGTTTGGTTGCCTGCTCTGAGCCATGTTCCTCCCATCAGTGCTGATGAGCGCGCTTTTGTAACATCTTATCTTGCTGTCCTGCTCCGAAGAACCCTCTCTGCTGAGAATTCATTCAGCTTCTCCAAAGTTAAGGATGTGGCTACGATCAGCTCTTCAGTAATTCTATGTCTTCCATTGAGCCATTTGGATCATTCAAAGAAAGTGTGAAAGGCTCTATTTTCAAAGCCAGGACAGATTGCAAACTGATGGGATGGTGTGCTCATACATTAGTGTGAAACTAGTGTTACAAGAGCGGGAGTGTAGGACGGTCTTGAGCTTTACTCGACCAAAGTAAAGTAAGTAAAGTAAACAACCATTTCAGGTTAGATTTCCGTCCGACTGGTATTCTCCTGACATCGCGGATGTCATCAGCTGTCTTTCTAAGGGAAGATCAGAATTGGTTCTGATGATTTTGCTCATAGCTTCCCTTTCCCTCACCGCCCTGGGTTGGGACGAGGGGGAACTGCGACCGGCTTGCACGAAAATATCCTTCCGAGGCGAGCCTCGAACTCACGGCCCCGCAACCGGTCCGAGTCTCGTCTCCAGAGACACACGCCACTACTCGCTCGGCCACAGCTGACCACAGCTTTACTGGACCATCTGTGGATGCTTATTTGCCTGGGGACACGTTGCGAATGGAGTCATTCGAAATTGACCCCCCCCCCTCCAGGATTTGTCACTGGAGGTTATTTTCTGAGTCTATCAAGGTGGCGGAAGCTCAAAATTTCCACTCGCGTTTTACGTTTCAGTCCTTAACTTCTACATTTCTGATTCGATTTCGATGAAATTTTCGGGGATTGTGCGGGTTGGCAGGTAGATGGTCCCCTATGAAAATCATCATCCCCGGACTGATAGCCGCTGCCCATGCGCAAACGTGTATTTCCTTGTTAAGGCCATAACTTCTACATTTCCCATCTGATTTCGATGAAATTTTCAGGAATTATGCGAGTTGGGGTGGAGATGGTCCCCTATGAAAATAATGGCTCCAATTTGAAAGTATTTTGTGCGCATTCGCAAACGTGAAATCCTTGTAACAGCCATAACTTCCACATTTTCTACCCGAATTCGATGATATATTCAGAGATTGTGCTGGTTGAAGTATAGCCAGTCCCCTATGAGGGTAGTGCGAGGTACTTAGAGATTGATCTTTTGAGATTAACTACTATGCATCGTATCATCGATACAATCGGGTTATGGAACCGAGGAAGCCATGTGCCACATCCACTTGGCAGACGTTTTCAGTTCAAAAGATGTGTTCTCTGGGGCTAGCAAATATTGTACAGGTGAGATAGTCCTTTGGTCGGTTCAGGATTAGGTAGTCAGTCGATAAGTGGAGCCACTAATCGTGTGGGGTACGTAAATGACGTCACGCGCTATCTTTGAACCAGTTTTGTGAAACCAAGATTTTCAAACTGAAAACTGGACCCTACCTGATTTTTAATGGTAGGTACTGGATGAGATTTTGAGATAAAAATAGGGCATTTTCCCCCGTGTGAGTTATTTAGTCCCTAATTACAATTATAACGCTCTCAAAAAATGTATCTTGTTCTCAATTAAATCTACTTTCAAACAATACCTAAAGGTAAACAAAATGAAAGCCTCTCTCAGTGCAGTATGAATGATGTTTCTAGCTTTTGGACGTAGTAGATCAATCACAACCAGTTCATCTACCGTCTTGTGCTACACATGGATCAATCTGCAATAAATTATATTTCGTCTTATTTTTCAGGTCCTTTCCTCCCCTGTGTCGATTTATTCGACTGGTGGACTCTACGGTGCGGAGTCTGGGTGGTGTTCCTACTGGCTATGCTTGGAAACGGCACAGTTGTCTTCGTACTGGTGTTTTCCAGGAGTAAAATTGACGTTCCTAGGTTTCTTGTGTGCAACCTGGCTGCGGCAGATTTCTTCATGGGCGTCTACTTGGGTTGGTAGTTACGTTTTGAGATAAAAAAAACTGACAAGGGAGAGTAATTGATCTGAAAAAACGCTACAAATTGTTACACATCAGTTTATCATTTTCCTGTATAGATCTCTAACCTGCAAACAACATTTACACTAACATGTTTTACATAAACAGTATCTACTTACCATGTTTTCGCTCAAGGTTCACTATCAAGTTTATTTTAACAGGAAGGGGGAAAAAATGGGGGTTGTACTTTTCAAAGCGCCCTGGCTTGCAAACTCTCGTATTTAGCATTTCCAACTCAAATTAATCCTTTTTCCAACCAAATGAATTCCTTTCCAAACTAAGTTAATCTTTTTCCAAAGCAAAATAATCCTTTCGTAAAAATTAGCAGGCGTTGTAGAAAATACGTGAGAAGTTTTTAGCTGTAGAATGTGAAGAATTTACGATTCTTCTGTCCGATATGAGTAGATATCCTTCTGGCTAATGAATATTCCTTCCTAATGCCATTTCTCACTAATCTTTGCTACCTACTGCTTTTTCCTTGACAATTTACACGAATTTTAATTGAATTTCCAAGATGATGTTCTGATGGTATACTTATTTTGTGAGATTTGCTACTTTACGGAAATTTATGTATTGTTATGTTGTGGGAAAGGATTAATTTGATTTAGAAAAAGTTTAATTTAATTGGTTTGGAAGAATTTGGTTTGCGAAAGGATTAATTTGACTTGTAAATGCTATAAAAAAATTGTTTTTTCGTCACTTTTAAAAAGAATTGAATTTTTGAAATCGAATGAGACCACCCAGAGCTCTGTAGGACCCACAGTGGATGACAAATTTGGACATACGACAAATCAGAGACAAGCGTGTGCAATTTAGCTGGCAAAATCGCGATCGTTGTTCGTTTTTTCGAGTTGTACTCAGTTTTGCGTCTTTAGCAACCAGTAAATAAATTTCCTAATGAAGGCACCCACAACTCCGTATTTCTTCGAATTGAGTGTGAAGGGTTTACTTCTTATATTGACTTGCTTTTGAATAGTAGACCTTTACGTGATAATTTGTAGCGTTTTTTCTATTGCTACAATCGATTCCTAATTTCACTCCGGTTTAGAAACGCTGTAAATTATTACACAAAGGTTCAATATTTTTCTGAATAGATCACTCGCCTGCAAAGAACGCAGCTTAGCCATTGTCACCACCTACCAACCATTTTTTTTTTTTTTTTTCGCTTAACAATCAAGACAAGACGTTTATAAGAAATAAACGCTTCACACTAAATTCGAAAAATAGGGAGTTGTGGGTGCCTTCATTAGGAAGTTTGTTTAGTGTTTGCTTAGGACTCAAAACTAATTACAGCTCGATGAAACGAACAACGATCGCATTTCGGTCAGCTAAAATTTGAACGGAGATTAGGCCTCTTTTGCGATTCACACTCGTGTTTCTAGTTATTGTAAGTCCGACCCTTAAGTTCTCGTAGGGAGCTAACGGTTTCTCCTTGGCAAGAGTTCTGGGTGGTCTCATTCGATTCTAAAAATTCAATACTATTTTAAATTGATGAGAAAACTACCTTTATATCGAAAGTTGTTGAGCTAGGATATTGTGGAAATGTCAGCCCTTATTTTTCAACCGTTGAAAGTGACTGACACCAACTAAAAGCCTCGGGCCACAAATGGAGTGCATATACCAAATTTCATCAAAATCGGTCATTGGTAATTAAGGAAAGTGCCAAATTTGTGTTCGATTTCGGATTCTACGTAGGTACTTTGAAACGTAAACCAACAAATTCTGAGGAGGGTTAAATTTTGTGTTTCTTGGTCGATTCCAAAGTTTCATTATTGAAAATAATAAACCAAAATGCTATTTCATAGTCAGTTTGGCCCTGCTCCTGTGTCCTTCAACGTTAACCTTGAATTCCAGGGATGCTCGCTGTGGTTGATGCCTCGACGCTGGGCGAATTCGAAATGTACGCCATCCCCTGGCAGATGTCCGCCGGCTGCCAACTCGCGGGATTCCTGGGCGTTCTGAGCTCCGAACTGTCGGTGTACACCCTGGCGGTGATCACTCTGGAGAGGAACTACGCCATCACGCACGCGATGCACCTCAACAAGAGGCTGTCCCTCAAGCACGCCGGCTACATCATGCTCTGCGGATGGACGTTTGCCATCATTATGGCCACTTTACCTCTCTTCGGCATTTCTGACTATCGAAAGTTTGCTACGTGTCTCCCTTTTGAAACGAGCACTTCGTGGAGTCTGACTTACGTTGTATTCTTGATGTTTATAAATGGTTTAGCTTTCTTAATCCTGATGGGTTGTTATCTAAAAATGTATTGTGCCATACGTGGTTCCCAAGCGTGGAATTCTAATGATTCTAGGATAGCGAAGAGGATGGCGCTCTTAGTTTTTACAGACTTTTTGTGTTGGTCACCTATAGCTTTTTTCTCTCTAACAGCAGCGTTTGGCCTACAACTTGTTAGTTTAGAGCAAGCTAAAGTATTTACTGTGTTCGTTTTACCATTGAATTCATGTTGCAATCCTTTTTTGTATGCTATTCTCACCAAGCAGTTCAAAAAAGACTGTGTGCTCATTTGCAAAGCTATAGAAGAATCTCGAGTGACGCGGGGTATTGGAAGGTGCAGGCACAGCTCAAACTTTAGCAACAGACAAACTCCTGCAAACACTAATAGTTTGGTCGACAGATCTTCTAGGGATAATCAAGCTCATCAACCTTGCAGCTGCAACGTTAAACTTTTGGGTGAAGGAAGTATTCCAAAGAGAACTCCTACAACTTGGATAGTAGGGAAGCTGAGATGGGTCGCGCTTTGTTTACAACGAGATTCTGGGTCTCGTCATCGGACTCGGTCGGATCAATATGCTTATCAAATTGCTGAAATTCAACAGAAGCAGCATAAGAGGACGTCGTCGGTGTCCTCGAGTGAAAACTTCAGTTCCAGCAGGTCGGACTCTTGGCGGCAAAATCATCACCATTGCGGTATACCGATGCGGCTCCTCGACCCCAAAAGGCGAGCGTCGTCGTGGATCGTGACGAGGAAGACGTCTCAAGACTCGAACCTGTCGAGCTCCCGCAACGACTCGTCGGGCTCAGCGACGACCAACAGCACGACCATGTCGAGGGTGTCGAGGTCGAGCAACTCCAGCGAAATTCGGCCCAAGCCGCGCCTCACGCGACAAAGCGCCGTCCAGGAGGACGCCGACGTCCCTGGCTCGCCATCCAGGCTGACAGTGCGGTTCCTCACGACGATCCCGTCGGCTGCTGAGACCAGCGTTCAGCACGAAGAAGAGTCGCCCTGCTACGCCATTCTACACGCCAGCGCTGAATCATCTCCAAATCCTAGTCACAGTTCTTCTCCTTTCTTCAAAGACAAAGACCACAATAGAAATCGAAAGTAGAGCGGTACTTAACATTGTCGTTTGGATTACAATAAGATATTGGTGTTATAGTTTATTGAATGGATACCCGTATTAGTCATCATGTATACTAACCTTTTCCTTCCTGTGAAGCTGTACTTTTATTAAAAATGCATAACTCGGTGTAAAATAATCCTTTCTACACGAATCTACCTTGGTACCTTTTACACTAGTTGAATGTTGTGCCTTAATTGTTAAATCCTCACCCAAACATAAGTGTCCCGAATCAATCACCAATACTTCATAATTATACTGTTAATTAGCAACTAATTTTCCTTCTTAGCACTTTTTTACTATACCTCTTTTTTCGTTTCGTGTTTCTTTTTGGCCCTAAATTGGTCTTAACTCCTTTATTTGCCATGAAAATTCTAATCTGATTGCACCGTCGCACAGTACTCTGAGTATGTGTAAAAAATCGAAAAAACTAACGTCTATAAGTATTGGAAAGGAGTGCAAGAACCTATCCCCAGATAGTCTTTGAGCACGTTTAATAGGTTTCCTGACCTCACAAGCCTCTTGCGGATCACCAGAGGGCAAGTTCCGCGATCATTTATGTTAATAACTCATTTCACCCAAAACGCTAACGATGAACTACCTGCTCATTATGAGTGCGGATACCGTCAAGTTGGGTCTTATTGCTCTTCATGACGAGTTACGGCATAAGTATGTGCTTTATTTACGTTTTTTAATAATTTTTGAAGTGTGAATTTCCCCTAAGCACTCGGTAAAATCGTCACAACAATAATTCCCAATTTTTCTTCTTAAAACTTAACATTAAATAGTGAATTTCTCAAAAAGAGGAGAAATGAGGAATTAGAGCACTTGAATATTTTCTGGCACTATCCCTTGACTCAATCCCGTTGGAATTTGCCGCGACTTTTTTTTCTATGAAATTTTCAATCCTAATAGCTTTTTGAAAAATTGAAGTCGCAGGAAAGTGTGGAGAGGAAAAAAACCACATCCTCGCAACACAACATCAGAATAGAACAGAAAACATTATGAAGTCATCAACCAGTATCTAATTGGGGATAACTTCATTGACACGACCACCATCCACAAAACTGATACCTAGTGCTGTACCAAGCACATCTAACGCTTTGGAACTGAGTTGTGGAAGCGCTCTCTCCAGCATCTGCAGCGCTAATGACAGTGACGATTTAGATTCATCAGTCAGAGTAATGCACTTCTGAAGACATCTAATTATTACCTATGTTTCGGTACCTAAACTTTTGTAAAATTGGTGAAATGTTACTTCCTTGAAATATGAAGTAGTATGAAATCCATGATCAGAGCAACCTTCCCTAACAGAACTCTCCACAAATTGATTTTTGATCACTTGACCTATAAACTCACAGTACTGTGCGTCGGAAACCTCATTAAATTTCCCATTTGATGAGCTCATATTCTGTCCACATATATCTCTACATATGTATTCCTCTAGCTAGGTTATCCAATCTAGGATGAAAAAATGAATGCCTGAATACCCTCAAAACAGTACCCTAGCTCGATCAGGTCACTATTTAAGGGTTTGCGGTCATGTGGGTAATGAAAGTCATCTTCCCAAAAGAGGATCAGAGTAGAACCAATCCTGGGCTCTCAAGGTATTGTCGGAATAAGCCTTAACTTATGAATATAAGGAAGATTCTTTTCAGCGTTACTACTAGATTAAGACGGTAACCTCCTTGTTCTAGATTGCAGTGCGATTCAAGCCATCCTTGCAGGTCTTGCATTATCCTGGATGTCCAAGTTGTCAATGGCAGCTTGGACATGGAGCAGACTTGGCGGGCAAAGATAAGCAAGTATGATAGAGATGATTTACGGCAAGCAGTGTCAGAGCTAAAAGGAGTGGAACCCAACAACATCAGGGTTATGGCTGCGGGGTGTGGTGCGGGAAAAGTGCCACGGAGTTGCCCATCTCAGTAGGTGTACTCCGTGGTGTCACCAGACGCGTACTGCTCGGCTCATATTTAAACTGTTGGTCATTTTATAGAGGCACTTCCCTTCATCCCTCTCTCCCACCCCCTACTTCCTCTTCTTCTCTCATCCCTAGGGCCGGCGTCGGGTGAGTCCTGGGCGTCCTCCCCATTATATTTGATTTATTTTGTTTTATGGCGTGCCCCCTCCGTCAGATAGACCTTTAGTCTTTGAGGGGAGATTATTTTTTTTTAAAGTGCGATTCAAGCCATCCTTTACGGAGAGCTAAACGGGGGTCCTAAGTCAGTGAATAAACAGTTTATCCCCTTTCTCTACCAATTATTATTCGATTTTGAAGATTCCTGCGGCAATCTTTCAGTTTTGCAATTCCCCAGGTAGATGCACTAACAAATTTCGAAAATTCGAAATTTAGGTACAACTTTGAGCGCCGGTTCGTAAGAGATTATACTAACCCGGAACGAGACACCCTTAAATACAAAGATTTAAACATAAAAAATAACGATAGGTAGTCCTGTCTATCGGAGTTGCGATGCCAAACTCATTTACATAAATAATGGCACAGATTAACAATTATTAGTTGATTACTTTAACAACGTAAAACACAAACTTAACAAAATAAACACGCAATTTGTTACAAAACCGATGAACCCCGAACTGGTTGAAAATGCGCAAGCCCTGCAGACAATATCAGCCAGTTCCTTTCAATTTTGACTAGGACACTATTCCTACCTCGAACATTTGTCAATTTCAATTTTTTTTCGAACATGGTGATTATTCGTGCTGAACGGATCTTCAAGTACGATTACTTCACTAAGAGCAACTGTAGCCAATTGAGAATTTCTCATGCGCGCATGCGCAGTGTCCACCATTGAACTGATCGTGATGGGTTCCTCAGGGAACAATGTACAGTCTCATCCACACATCCTTGACAATTTGATCAAATTCGAGGTAAACTCGGAAGCAAAACTTTTCAAATTGCAAAACATTTGTGCTGACACGTATAAAATCACTCGCGATGAGATTGTGGAAAACCATTTTTATAAAAATGGAGTTGAGTTGAACGTTGTCTATTTCCACGAAAATAATGAGTTACAAGTTAAATCGATTTCGACGGTTAGGTCATCATCAGTAACACACAATAACTGAAGGTACATCACACAGAGCATAGCTTATATAGTCAAAAGTGAAAGGGAGCTTGAATCCCATTGGTCGCGAAAGTGAAAGTCATACCCAATCAGATAAGTGAAAGGAGAATCCTATTGGCTCAGAGAAGTGAAGGGACCTGGGAGGATCATCAAATACCAATCAAGGCAGACAAAGTGAAAGGGAGCTCAAACATTGGTGAGGGCAACATTGTGAAGGGGAGACCAAGCTATTGTAGGAAGGAACCTATCAACGGTGAAACATGTTGAGGGACCACCTCATTCAGACATTTACCAGACCTATCACTCTTAAGAATCTCGAACTTTTCAAGCACATCCAACATACCTCCCTTCGGGCAAAAATGAGGAAATTCTATACACTGTCCGTTTGTCAGATCAAAACTAAAGTTATGATTGGATTCTCTTAGGTGATTCGCAAAAGCAGAATCACCTTTGCTTCTCCCTGAAATCCTTCTCATGCTCTTTTATTCTTTCCCTAAATTTCCTACCAGTTTGACCACAATACTCAAGCCCACAAGAACATTTCAGCTTATAAACCCCACTTTTATCTTGAATGCTAATTTTATCTTTAACAGAACCCAACGAAGCTTTAAGATTATTTTTATTTTTAAACCCTACTTTGAAACCTCTAGCGGATAACATTTTGCCAATTTTTTCAGAAATCTTTCCATAATAAGGTATACTTATCCACTTTTTCTCTTCTAGTACAACTTCTCTAACCAAATTAGAAGCCCCGTCTCTACACTTTTTCCTAAGAACCTTGTTCCATATGGAATCAATGAGACATCCCCCATATCCATTGCTTGCGGCTATACTCTTGATAATAGTTTTTTCTTTAGATACATTTTGATCACTCATTGGTATTGACAAAGCTCTATTGATCATACTATGGAAAGCAGCATGTTTATGAACTAAGGGATGATTTGATGTACTATGAATAGTGATATCACTGTAGGTATCTTTTCTATAAATTTCTATAAATAAATCTTTTGACTACATAAGCTATGCTCTGTGTGATGTACCTTCAGTTAATGTGTGTTACTCATGATGACCTAACCGTCGAAATCGATTTAACTTGTAACTCATTGTTTTCGTGGAAATAGACAACGTTCAACTCAACTTCGTTTTTATTACCTTTGTGCTGAATAATTGTAGGTAGCGAGAGTAGGGATCACCCACCTTCTGCTTCATATTCCAACGGAAAAAACTCGTTTGGGTACCAAGGAAGATTCTAATATCATGATTTACGTAGGTGCCTATTATTGGTCAACGATTATAAACATGTACCTACATTTTATTTATTCAATATAAACAGCAGTGAAGCTGCTACAATGTTGTATAGTATGCTCATGTTTTCGTCTATCCAAATCATGAATTTATTGTTGTTATATAATTATATTAAAATTAACATAAGTTGTGAACATTTATCTGAAGCGGCGTTCCTACATAAATTGTATGTGTTAATTAACGTTTTATGTCTAGTTTTTGCGATCACATTGTGTTTTCTGTAAGGTTCGCCTGTAAAGATATTGCTATAATCTGCAATAGTAGGTACATTTAGAAGGTGCTATTTCATGTTTCACTATTTGTTGTGATGAATGGCTACGATAGATAGGTCGTAGATAGATCATTTTGTATATCTACTATTTATGAGTCTCCAGAGAATTTGAGTCGTTACTAATAATTATCCCTGTGCGAAAGAATGCGATGGAAAGGGGGCCAACGTGGCGTAATTGCGAGAATGCTTTCGAATGACGGATGAATTAACCAAAATCCAAATTGAACGTTATTTGAAATCTCTTCTCTTGATGTTTGAGAACCAGCCGTTTTGAAATTCAGTAGGTATTATAAACCGAGCTATATATGAAATGATATTAGTACACATTCACCAACCGGAGAGGTCCCTAATGACTAGTTAGATTCCATTTTATCGATTTAACTACACTCATCCCACCTGCTCGTCATACTGTTAGTGACCTGGTTTTGTGCAGACAAGAAACCAAATTCCCTTCAATTTTCCAACCTCTCAGTCACTTCACCTTCAAATTTTAGAGTCAGATAAATAAACGAGTCAAAGTATTAAAATCCGTCAGTCAGATCGACAAATTTCTCAGTTAATAGCTTTATACAAAATTCGACAGTAACGAAAACACGACACAAAGCTACCCCCCAAATTAGGCGCCTTTTCCCCTACCTGAGAAATTCCACTCCTTCGCTAGATGTGGGCGACATCTGGTGTCAAAAATGCCTGTGCGGGTTACGTTCTATTTATTCTAAGAACCTCCATAGTCACATTCACAACGTCTGCCATAACGAACGTGATAAAAATTGAGATTTCGATCGTGAGTTTGCATGAGCATCAACCAGCAATCCCTATCAGGTCAACAATTTGGAAGAAAAATTAAGCTAGATAGGTCTTTTTGAGCGTTTCCTCCAAAACCTAAACCTCACAAATTTTTCTTTTCCATCGTTATGAGTAATATTAACCCTCGTCACGAGAAAACTCTCCTAAAGAGCTCTTACGATCGCTAAAAAACGCCATTTTCGGGGTTTTCCAGGTGAGGAAAGTAGCGTGAGGTGTTCATTTATATTGATATATCATGATAACAAGTTCTCAAGTCAAACCCCAGTTGGATATTGAAAAGAAAATGGAATTTCGAGGTGAGAAAACGCAATTCATTTGAAAGAGACATGAGAGTGATAGTCATTTTTTTTCATATAACGTGTAATGTAAATTCAATTAGTTGTAAATAATCTACATATATATTTTTCATGTAAATAATGTTAATTTATTTGTTGATTATTATGTTAGCACGTTTGTTGTATTTTCTGTTATTTATTTCATTAAACATTATTTGTATTCCCATGACAACCAATTTTTATAACATTCGATATTTTTCGCTGAAGTAAAGAGTTTCTTTTTAGTACCTCTATTCTCCAAAATAGATCTGATGAATGAAACGAAATGTCTTGTTTCGTTTTTCTGTTATAAATGCCACGTCAGAAATAGATTGACGATAGTAAAACTTGCTTTCCTGTGATAAAATAAGTAGTGCACCTTTTTCGATTTTATTCTTCCTTGTTCGTATTTTTGTAAAAATAAAATCCGTTAGCTTTAAATAGCTATGTTTTGAATGTATAACTATTTTCATATATGTATGATTTGTAAAAGTTGTTTGTACAATAACAGATTTATTCTAAAATGCCAATAAATACGACTGAGTGTTTCTTGATGTTGTTAATGAGTTAATTCTGTAATTCATTTCGACACCCTGCTCCCCATCACCTTCGAATAGTCAGAAGACTTCGGCCAGGTGGTGTCGTTGAGTGAACATAATATATCACATTTTTAATATATTAATATATAATATAATGTAATATATATTATGATATATATATTAATAACATAATAAAATCACATTTATGGACTTGTACCCCTCTTCTAGGATATGAGCGATATCACCTGGTTTATCAATACGAGGGCCACTCAAATAGTGAGGTCAACAGTGGATAGTGGTTGGAAGTTCGTTAGAAGACGATGCCGTTTTTAGGACGTCCTTATGCGATAAATCTGGGGAAAAGTTGGACAACACTCAACAGAGAAAAGTGGGTGTGGCACATAGCTTCTTCGTATCGATAACCCGATTGTATGTAGGATTTTCAAGTCTAATTCGGAATTTTCCAGACCAATTTCGGAAATGTCGAAACCATATTCAGAACATTCCAAAACAATTTCAATACTTCATTTTACTTAAATACTTCACTTGACTTAAATACTTCACTTAGGGCCGGGGGTACAAGACACGTTTAAACGTCACTCATCGATTAAACTACTGTTCAAACGGAGAATGCAGTTTAGGGCAGGGGTACAAGTTCCTAAACTACGCTTTTAGTTCCTGATAAGAGCTAAACTAACACTAAAGTTAAACGGTCGCTGATGGCCGTTTAAGCTGAGCTTAATGGGTAATAACGAGAAATATTGTTACCAATGTGGTGAAGTATTTTGGTTGAGGTTGAATTTTATTAAATAAATTGTACTAGCTGTTCAGCTGTGTTCCATTATTCACTGAAAATTTTAGTGTAGAAGTTAGTCTGAACAAATATTCATTAAATTTAAGGAATACCTAGTCGGAAAAAGCATTCAACAATTTGAACATTAAAATAGGAAAATATTCCAGCGTTTTATTCAAGTTTCAATGAACTAAAGATAGTTATTTCAAGAACGGAATCAAGAGAGGTAAAGTCACAAAAATTATAAAAAAGGTACATTTGTGTATTTTTCGGAAAAAATATACAGAATATCTCAAATCATTATTGATTTGTGATAGGTACAGTCATTTAATAAATAGATATCAGTCGGGTCCTTTACTCAGTTACACAATAATTGATACCTACAGAATAATATTGTATTGATAAAATAAAATGGGAAGGTAGGAGGAAACGACCATTAGGAATAGGGCAGCACCCCACGTAGGAGACGTATCTTCAGTTGAACATGGTAATCACCTGAAAAAAAGGAATGGGGTGTGATGAAAAGAGTTGTGAAGTAGGTAAGTAACTATGAAGAAGACGTGAGAAAGTACTTAAAAGAATGCATCTATAGTATTACGAGCAATTTGAGCTACATGAGTTGCTGTAAGTACCTACTTGCTGGTTTTGTAGGAGTGCTTTTTGGTAATACATTCTATCAGGTATTCTACCGATCGTTATGATTATGAACGTACATCAACCAATATTCGGAACAAAGTTGCTTGCTTGCTTATCACTACTCACTTTCACATTATCGTCGGAAGTATTCGGCATGAAAAAAATTTCATTTAATGATAAGAAATAGGATAAAATTAATATGTCGAAAGTACTCACCACATCTTTGAAAAACCGGTTCTTGGACGGGAAGACTCTTTCTTGAATAACCGTTTTTTTGTCGATCATGAAAGTTAATACGTCGTTTTCACAGTGGCGGCTCTGATAGATCATTACAGGGTAGGCGACAAACGTAAGCTTAAAAGGGGGGGGGGGGGGGGTCGGTAGATGGACTCATGGAACAAGAAAGCTACTGAATCTCAGACAACGATGCAATTTCAATGAACTGACAATAATTTCATGAATTTATTGATCACTAATTTATTTATGTTAATCAATGATACATCTGGTGCTCAGCAAGCCCTTTCAATGTATAAAGGGCCAGTAACCAGGACACGCCCCGGGGAGGCGCACCAGATCCGTGTCCCACCCGATCCACCCCAACCACCCATCCACGTGGATCTTACCAAAAGACAGATTAACCATTTTATAGGAAACTGAAGGAAGGTACGTTTGGTCCCGTCAGTAGCTTACTTGTTTGAAATTAGGTGACTTTGGTAAACTAGGTAATTTGCATTATCACAGCATAATTGTTTTTTTCAGACTGTGTTATCAGACCTCCTTCAGTCTATTGACTTCATTATTATACTTCCAATAACTCAACCACTCTTAAATATTCCTCTTAGTAGGGGTTAAATACCTAATGATCCTATAAGATCAGAGATACCATCGTACATACTAGATATGGCATGCATCTGAATTGGGATCTGATCTAGGTAATATTATATATATATGTGGTAGCACCCATCCTACAAGAGAGGCGTTGTCCTACAGGCTTTGTTAGTAGATGAGTCCAATCTTCCAATCTTTAAGATAGGCATACTTCTCTATAACTACTTCATGACTAGAGTTAGAAGATGAGATCAATCTTTCTGCCTTTAAGATAGGCATACTTCTCTATAACTACTTCATGACTAGAGTTTGAAGATGAGATCTATCTTTCTGTCTTTAAGATTAGCATAATTCTCTATAACTACTTCATGAAGAGCCCCATTCGCTTTTAAATCCATCAATAATCTCTTTTCTATGGAAAACGTCGCCAATGCACTAAGTCTTTCTTGGCCCATCGTATTTCTCAAATACGTTTTTACCCGTTTCAAGCATGAGAAGCTTCGCTCTGCGGACGACGAGGAAGATGGTATTGTTAAAATCAATGAAAAGAATTTGTGACCCTCGCTAAGTACGCCTTGTAAATCCTTTTCAACCAGATATTTCAGAATATTTTGTGGGGACAGTTTGTTCATGTCTTTATCGTGATAGATGAATGATAACTCATTTTTCAATTTAGTTAGATCTAAGAATAAAGAAGGATAGGCAGTGCTAAGTGCTTTCAATGCGTCAGAAGGGAAGTTATCACAGTATTTTGAAAAAGAGGAAGTATCTGCCAATTCAAAAAACTTCAGCTTATTCATATCACCAAACCTTAAAGATATTTGAGAGGTAATAAAATCAATAATTTCAAAATATAAACGTTTTAAATTAAATTTATGCGATTCTGGATTTGACACTCCTCTTTTGCAAGGAATATCTAAGGTTTGAGATATCAGGTCATAGAATTTTTGAAAATGGTCTTCACTTCTCTTAATTTCAATCAAAATTTTGGTTTCATTAATTTTTCTCAAACAGTACGTGACATCCAGAGATTTTTTCTGAAGCACATCAAAAAGAATATCAGTATGGATGAATATGTCATTGAAAATTTGTGCCATAAATGCAAAATCAAAATCATTAAATTTTCCCAAAAATCCATCTGCTCCAAGAGTGGTTTCATTCGTGGAGGACGGATCTTGGATTAATTCCTGAAAAACTAGTATGAAACTTTCCCACTCTGATGTTATCAATGATATGACTCTGGACCTAGAGCACCACCTGGTCGCTCCGACTTGTGGTATTCTCCTGCCAACAATTCTATCAACTACCTGTGTCCTTGTTGACGAACCATGAAAATAAGTGGAAATTCCAGAAAGGGTAGCAAAAAATATACGGCATTCGCGAATTCCTTTACAGCTGTCTTGAAGTACGAGATTAAGTCGATGAGCATAGCAGTGAACAAACAATGCTTGTGGGACAACTTCTTTCACTTTACTCTGCAGACCATTCAGATGACCAGACATCACACTAGCACCGTCGTAACACTGGGCAACAAGCTTATCCTTATAACTGTACTTCGAAAGTTGATTGTTGAGATGTACAAACATACTCTGAGCATCTCGGCCTGTACTAACATCAACGAAGCCCAGAAAATGTTCAACAATTTCACCAATAGGATTAACGAATCTAACAATCATGGTACATTGGCATTTTTGGGTGATATCAGTAGTGTCATCTACTTGAATAGAAAAGAATGGAGCCCCATCAATAGCACATGTTATTGATTCCTGCAAGACTGTGTTTAAAACTTCAATAATTTCATTCTGTATAGTTTTGGAATTTCCAGAAAAAATGGACTTCATAGAATTGTAATGAATTTTCACATCAGCTGAATTGTGATCAATAAGAGTTTGTAATGTCTCAACGTAATTACCTTTGTTCAAAGATGTTGTTGATTCATCATGACCCCTGAAAGGCTGCTCAGTTTTTCCAAGAAGAATAACTGTGTCTATTATATTTGCCATTACCCTACGATTCAGACTAAATTTATCATTAAATGCAGCCTTGCTGATTTTATGATGGACATCAAGCATTTCGGCAACGGTTGAACAGTTATTTTCGAGTCTTTTCAGACAAACTGTGGCACCTAAATGATCTTTCGAGTCATTGTGTTTTTTTATGGCAGTAGATACATTTTTGAGGTCAGAATAGCCACAAGAATTCCACGGACTTTTACAATTATTCAGCAATAAACACGGCCAACAGAATAATGCATTTTTGGAAGAACTTATACAAATCCATTTGTATTTATCGAGCCAGGATCTAGTGAAAGTACGAGTATAGGTTTTACCTTGTTTGTGGTCGTTACTAGATAAATTAACCTGCGGAATTGGCCGTCCATTTCTCACCAAGATTTGCTTATCTTCTTCTTTCCATCGCGAGAATGGCTGATCAAGCAGGGCTAAAATAACATCCATCACGATATCACGATCACAAACGCGAATGCCACCGAGAAAATTAAAACGGAAGGTAAACAGTCGAAGGCAAAGGGCAAAAAGTTCAGACCGAGTTCTGATAAGAAAGGAGGGGGAGGGTAAATACGAAGAAGGCATCAAGTACAGAGTTGCCAACCCTATGGGTAGATTTCTCCATACTCAAGCCTAATTAACCCTTGAAAAATCCGAGATTAAGAGTGAAAATCCTTACGTTTTATAAATACTATACAAAGCTCGAGAGTTCAAAAATGAATCAAGTCAAAAAATCCCTTGATTTTGATGAAAAATCGGTTATTTGGGATGAGAACCAAAAATTCGTAGATATACGGATTTATCAGTAGGGTTGTCAACTCTGGGAGAAGTTAACACTGGGGTGGCTTAGAGGGGAGGGCGAAATCGGGGAAATATGGAAAGGCGAAACTCTCCTCCAAGCTCCCATCGCCTAACTAGTGGGAGGGGATCGTCTATCTTAGCCTATTCTTTATCAATGGATTCTTTTTCTGATGAATGGCATGTCAGGCGAAAACGCGCTTTCGCCTAAAGGTGTGATTTCGCATGGAGACGCGACCGCCCGACCGCCGGCGGCCAACTGCCCGACCGCCCACGGCCGCGGGAGAGGGTAGTTTCGCATGTCGGCGATGGAACGCGGCGTCCCGTCGATCATCAGTCTATTTTTTGGTTCAACGGGAGCGGAAACGTGATGGCAAGAAGGAAACTCGCGGTGTGTTTATTAATGGATGAAGAAGAGGAGGAAGAGTTTAATTGTACTATCAGAAGACCAATAGGTCGAATGTTTAAAAAAGAAAAGAGGAGGGCTTTTTCTCGAAACTAGTGCAGTTGCACCTCGAGAACGATGAAGAGAAGTTCCGACTGTTTTTCTGGCTCAACTTCAACCAAGTTGGTTTCATCACTTCCCTCGTGGAAGAAGATCTGATGAGGACAATTACGAATTTCACTTGAAATGAAACGGGTTTGCATATACAGCCGCCGGAAGGGGCGCGTCTCGACTGGTCCCTCGAGCAGTCGAGCCGCCGAGACGCGGCGGCCCGAATTTTTGACCACGGCCGCTGGCGGTCATGTCAAATCGGTTCCATTGAAATACACAGAAGGAGTAGTGGGCGGCTGGCCGCTGCGTCTCGGAGACGCGTACGCTGGCCGCAGCCGCTGCATGCGAAATCCCACCTTAAGGAGCCTTTGTTCCTCGCTCTTATGGCGGGGGGAAGGGGGGTGTAGTTCATAGAACGGTTCCTTTCTGCTGGTTCATAGAACGGTTCATAGGACGGTTCCTTTCTGCTGGTTCATAGAACGGTTCCTTTCTGCTGGTTCATTCCACTTTCAAGTTGACTTTATTTCCCATTGAGCAAAGTGAGATTGAGTTCTATAACCATTACTCAGCAACTTCGAAGAATAATAAATTTAATGTAGAAAAGAAAACTCAACTTTTTTTCAAAAATTTTATTTATTTTTATTTTTTTAATTAAAATATTTTTTTTTCAATTAAGCGTTTTTTAAGTATAGATTGCAGGTTAGGCGGTGCCTACCTTGCCTACCCTGACCAGCCGCCACTGCGTTTTCATCGATGGTTTGTTTTTATTTATTTTTCGACACTCCTTTCTTTCTCCACTAGTGTATTACAATAAATAGAAACGCTAAAATGAAGGTTTTGAGCCGATTGAAGTAAAAGTCGTCCGCACTTTTATTCTAGCAAAACTCACATTGAGGTTTTAGGTTATCCTGATTAACGTGAAGTTGATGTTTATTCCAACTTCTTCCTTGAAATTCATCAAAAATTTGCAGTTACGAACATGGAACAGCATGGAACCTTTATATTTACATGCCGTTTTGTTCTCTTCCTCTTCGTCTTCGTCGTCTCTGGATTCCTAAACTCCAGTTTCTTAAACCGAGCTGATAAGGACTTGTACACCCGCCAAACGGGATCGGTAGTTTAAACGGTGTTTCAAAATTAAGCGAAGCTTAGCTATGTCCCCGTTTAAACGATGACTTGTTGGCCCTTAGTTACTATTCTTAAATACTTCAACTATTATATATATCTTATATACTATATCTTATGAAGTATATCTTATATACTTCAATATTTGCAATGGTGATGTCGCTTCTCGAAGATCTCAGGAGAGAGAGGCGGAGTCCAGTGGCCGCTCCTGGTCCCCTGGGTGGAGGAGGGGCTCGTGTGTAGAGGCGGCGGCGTCGTCCCGAGAGGCGGCGGCGTCGTCCCGAGAGGCGGCGGCGTCGTCCCGAGGGGCGGCGGCGTCGTCCCGAGGGGCGGCGGCATCGTCCCGAGGGGCGGCGTCGTCATCCTGAGGGGCAGCATTCTCATCGTTGGGGGCGGTGGCAGTGACCCCATGGTCCGTGATAGTGCTCAGTCGCGAGAGGGTGGCCCATTGGACTGGGCGTTGTTGTCTCCCGCTGATGTCAGGCGGGCCATCACCCTCAGGAACTTGGTGGTGTCAAGTTTGAGGAGGGACGTTCTTGATGTCCCCAGGGAGCCAATCACGATGGGATGGATTGTGACGTCCATCCCGTCTTGACGAAGTGCTGCACGGACTGGCTCGTATTTCCTTATCTTCTCGTCTCTAGCAGCAGCAAACGTATAAACCATGTAAGTCGAGTTTATCAAATTTTACAGGGGACACTAAAAACTAAATAATTCAGTTTTCATTCCACATGCAATAAGTTTTTTCGTTCCATTCCTTAAAACAGGTGGTACCAGTAGTATTTCAAAGAGCCTGAGACTAATTTCATCAAAATTTATTTTAGCGAACGAAAAAATGGACTTACATGCTTTTACCCAGCCTTTGACACCCGACTTACATGTTTTTCAATTTGATTGTTAGGAAAATATACCCAGCTCGGGTTATTTAATTATTATTTAGGAATTATTGCTTAGGAATATTATTCAATTTTTTTCTCCAGGTTTCAAGGTTACACAAAATACCCAAATCGATGCAAAAGGAAAATATTTAAACGAAAATTCATAGGCGTTGACTAATACAATCCAACTTTAAGGCTCCTTGAGTCAAAATGACAGTCTTAATAATACTAGAGTTGAGCAATAAATTATTATACTACCAATTCCTCAATTACCATTTCTTAAATTAAAACCATTACTTACAGGAACACTTTACCTATCACAACCGTAACTAGGTAGGTATGCATTGAATTTAAGTGTTAGGTAACTAGGTACTTTTGATCATTAAAACAAGGGATGAGTTAGGTATTGGTTAGGGACGGGTTAGAGATGAACTGTATATGGGTTGAGGATGGGATAGGGGTTAGGTATAGGTTGGAGATAAGCTAGGGACGGGTTAGGGATGTGCTTGGTATAAGTTAGGGGTTGGGATAGGTCAGGGCTGGGTTGGGGATGAGCTTGGGATGGTTTAGGGGTTGGAGATAGGTCAGGGCTGGGTTGGGTTAGAAATGGACTAGGGATGGGTTGAGGATGGGTTAGGAATGGGATAGGCGTTAGGAATAGGTTGAAGATGGGCTAGGGATGGGTTAGGGGTTGGGATAGGTCAAGGCTGGGTTAGGGATGAGCTGGGGATGGGTTATAGATGGACTATGGATGGATTAAGGATGGGTTAGGTATGAGTTAGGTTAGGGATGGAATAGAGGTTAAGGAAAGGTTGGTGATGGGCTAGGGACGGATTAGGGGTTGGGATAGGTCAGAGATGGGTTGGGGACGAGCTGTGGATGGGTTGGATATGGGTTAGGGATGGGTAAGGGGTTTTCGTCAATTATTATCTCTTCTATCATTAATTTTACAGAGTTTCCTGTAAAACATAAGCAGACCAATAGCACACTACTAATCTCTTTTTGTTCTTTCTAACATCAGCATTACGGCTAAGTCAAACAGCCAACAAATCAATCAATTCATCTAAAATTATCCTCCTACATAATGTAAAAATAATTTAGAAACAATGCAGAATAACACGTAGGTAGGTCGTGATCTTAAGTTGGCCACAGTATGGAAAATCACGTGTCTGCAGAACACAAGGAGTGGAATTTATTGCTGAAATTAAGACTTATAAAAAGGTTTCTATTTATGATCACTTTCTCCGAACTCCATTTATGATTTCGCAAACTTTTACAAGGAAAAATTTTTAAAAAAACTGACTATCTTTGATGTAAACTTGCCAACAGCGTGAGCTGCTCACTCTTATGAAGGCATACAACAGGACTTACATGAATTTCCGGCGAAAAAATAGGTAACCGACTTACACGATTTTTCTATGCCTTCTGGGAAAAAACTATTCTTCAGATCGGAAAACGGCTTCTCTAAATTGATCAAGCGACCCTAATTTACCTAGAGAGCTCAAAACCTGATTTTCGCAAAAATACCGACTTACATGGTTTACCAGGTATAGGGACTATTTGACGTCCCTTCTTGAGTGTGAGATCCGGCCGGAGGAGTGATCCATCGACTGAGGTGGTTTCTCCCATCACCTCCCAACTTTTGGGACCACTGCAGGAAAAGAACCCATATATTCAGTTGGGCTAGCAAACAATTGAAAAAAGTGGGTGTGGCACATAGCTTCCTCGTATCCATAACCCGATTATATGTATAGATGATCAGATGCATAGTAGTTAATCTCACAACACCAATCTCTAAGTACCTTTCACTACCCTCATAGGGGACCATCTACACGCTGATCTAGACAATCCTAGAAAATTTCATCAAATTCGGATGAAAAATTGAGTGAGTAGATGTATGTGATTGGATCAAAAAAAATACTTAGCCTCGGCTGGGATTCGAACCCGCGACCCCTGGGGGTCAGTTGAAATTACGGCTGTTACAAGGAATTCACGTTTGCGCATGCGCAGTCGCTTCTATCTGTCCGGGATGATGATTTTCATAGGGGACTATCTACAACCTAATTCACATAATCCCTGAAAATTTCATCGAAATCGGGTGGAAAATGTGGAAGTTATGGCCGTTACAAGGAAATTCACGTTTGCGCATGCGCAGTGGCTACTATCAGTCCGAAGGTGATGATTTTCATAGGGGACCATCTAAATACTAGTCTGTAACATCCCTGAAAATTTCATTGAAATCGGATGGAAAATGTGGAAGTTATGGCCGTTACAAGGAATTCACGTTTGCGCATGCGCAGTCGCTTACATCACTCCGGGGATGATGATTTTCATAGGGGACCGTCTACACACCAACCCGCACAATCCCTGAAAATTTCATAGAAATCGGACAATAACTTCGTATAGTTATGCGCGTTACAAGGAATTCATGACAGACAGACACACAGACACGGAACCAAAATTGTTCAGAAAGGTCTACAACACAAAACGCGAGTGGAAATTTTGATTTTGGAGAACTTTTTCTTTTCGTCCTTGAAAAGTGAAAACAAAGCTTCCGCTACCTTGGTAGACTCGGAAGCAAAACTGAAAATGTTGAATAATTTACAAATTTTTGTCATTGGGGTTATTTTTTTACATTCAAATCTCTTTACAAAAAATTGAACTTGCACTATTGTGACAGGAAATTAATTGCTCTTTCCAATTATGGTAGTCGGTATTCGTGCAGACAGCTCAGCTGTACAGTTCGAAGGATGTAACATAAGATAGAAAAGGCGAGTTATTTGGGACGAGTCTCGTTTTACTGAGGCTCAGCCGGCCCTTTTATACCACCTAGCTACGTGGTAGGAGGTGGTAGTGGGGACCGACAGAGGCCCCACTACACCAATGGTATAATCAAATTTGAATTTACTTCATCAATTAACAGAGCATTGAAAGTTTTAGTGAACGTTCGAAAACACGAAAAAAAGTCTGCCAAGTGGGTGCGGCACATAGCTTCCTCGTATCCATAACCCGATTGTATAGATGATCCGATGCATAGTAGTTAATCTCAAAACATCAAAACGAGTTAATCTATAACATCCCTGAAAATTTCATTGAAATCGTACGGAAAATGTAGAAGTTATGGCCGTTACAAGGAATTCACGTTTGCGCATGCGCAGTGGCTACTATCAGTCCGAAGGTGGTGATTTTCATAAGGGACCATCTAAATACTAATCTGTAACATCCCTGAAAATTTCTTTGAAATCGGATAGTAAATGTAGAAATTATGGACGTTACCAGGAAATTCACGTTTGCGCATGCGCAGTGACTACTATCAGTCCGAAGGTGGTGATCTTCATTGGGGACCATCTACAACCTAATTCACGTAATCCCTGAACATTTCATCGAAATCGGGTAGAGAAAGTGGAAGTTATGGCCGTTAAATGGAAATTCACGTTTGCGCATGCGCAGTGGCTACTATCAGTCCGAAGGTGGTGATTTTCATAGGGGACCATCTAAATATCAATCTGTAACATTCCTGAAATTTTCATTGAAATCGGATGGAAAATGTGGAAGTTATGGCCGTTACAAGGAATTCACGTTTGCGCATGCGCAGTCACTTCTATCAGTCCGGGGATGATGATTTTCATAGGGGACCGTCTACACACCAACCCGCACAATCCCTGAAAATTTCATTGAAATCGGACAATAACTTCGTATAGTTATGCGCGTTACAAGGAATTCATGACAGACAGACACACAGACAGACAGACACACAGACACGGAACAAAAATTGTTCAGAAAGGTCTAAAACGCAAAACGCGAGTGAAAATTTTGATTTTGGAGAACTTTTTTTTTTTCGTCCTTGAAAAGTGAAAACAAAGCTTCCGCTACCTTGGTAGACTCGGAAGCAAAATCTTTAAAGTAAAATAACTCGAAAACGAAGCCTTTAAACATATTGTTTAGTAATGCATGCATTCCAGCAGACGTCCCATTGGATAAGCATCAGGTCAATTAATACCAGTTGGTAAGCGATAAAACTGTTTCACTCGTTGTAATTTATTTATTAATTTAGGCAAGAAATAGTGACCCCCCCCACCATTATCCTCCACAGCATTTCTAGCGGCATGGGAGCCTCGAATCGGGAGAGCATTTTGAAATCCATGATCTACGAAACCCAACACGCGAATTCGAGTTTCCGCGTCGAATAAAAAAAACCACAAAAACGCTGCAAATTATTACACAATGGTTTAATATTTTTATATAGATCACTCGTCTGCAAAGCCACCAACCATCCAACATGAAGAAAAACATCGATCGCATTTCGGTCAGCTAAAATTTGAACGGAGATCAGGCCTCTTTTGCGATTCACACTCGTGTTTCTGATTTATCGTACGTCCAACCCTTAAATTCTCGTAGGGAGCGAACGGTTTGTCCTACAGAGCTCGGCGTGGTCTCAAGAAATTCTGAAAATTCTATAGAATCTTAAATTGAAGGAAAAACAATACCTTTATATCGAAATTTTTGAGTTAAGGCGTTTTCGAAATTTCAGAATTCATTTTTGAACCCTTAGAAGTGACTTACATCAACCAAAATCTTCGGGGCACAACTAGACCCCAAATGTAGCCTACATACCAAATTTCATCAAAATCGGTCAATGCTAAGTGGGGACGCCGAGTACGGCGGACGGACGGCCAAATTTTGGTTTATTATTTTCAATAATGAACCTTTGTAATCGACCAAAAAAAAAAAAATTCAACACCCTCTCAAAATTTGATGGTTTACGTTTCAAGGTACGTTGAATCCAAAAATCGAATAAAAATTTGGCCGTCCGTCCGCCGTACGCGGCACTTTTGCCACTTAGCATTGACCGATTTTGATGAAATTTGGTATATAGGCTTCATTTGGGGTCTAGTTGTGCCCCGAAGCTTTTGGTTGATGTAGGTCACTTCTAAGGGTTCCAAAATCAATTTTGAAATTTTGAAAACGCCCTAACTCAAAAAATTTTGATATTTAAGTATTGTTTTTCCTTCAATTTAAGATTCTACAGAATTTTTTGAGACCACGCAGAGCTCTGTAGGACAAACCGTTCGCTCCCTACGAAAATTTAAGGGTTTATATTGAAATATATATATATAAATCAAAACACGAGTGTGAATCGCAAAAGAGGCCTAATCTCCGTTCAAATTAGAGCTGACCGAAATGCGATCAATGGTTGGTAATTTTGATTTTTTTTTTTTTTTGTTTTTTCTTCAATTGGATGGTTGGTGATTTTGTAGACGAGTGATCTATATAGAAAAATAATAAACCATTGTGTAATAATTTGCAGCGTTTTATTCAATTTTTGGATTCTACGTACCTTGAAACCTAAACGTCAAATTTTGAGGGGGGGTTAAAAAAAATTTTCTTGGTCGATTCCAAAGATTCATAAACCAAAAGAACCACGAATATCGGTTGAGAACTAAGGGCTGGGCACAGTACACAATATTTAGTCACACACACACACATTTACCTATGGTTTTTTTTCACGGATTTGGATTCAGAATCTTACTGTGGGATCCCAAAAAAATTGCTAGGAGACATTTTTTGTTGGAAATTGGTTGTAGAATCGATCCCCAGCAGGTGGTGCGCCCTTTTAACGTTTACACCCTGTATACTAATACGATCACTTCGAGTTGGCTGTGAAACAGTGAAACATGTATTTAAACAATTTCGTTCACGATAGAGGGACAAGGTAGTCGCTGTACGCATGAGATCTACTTCTTTGAGAGCAGATATCACAAGTTCCAGCACTTTTTGCTCCCATTTGCACATGCTAATCGGTACAGCCTTGGTGATCCTTCCAACATCGTATTCTATTTGCTAATCGGGGGTTTAATCCGAGCCGGGTTTAATTTATAACTTTAATTTGGTATCATCGGCCAAATTATCAGTTTTATTGCTCCTTTCATTGCTTGTTATTGGAAGTACTCGAGTGGTTTGTTTTTCGTCGATTTGACAAACTTATCTCCGTAACCGGTTTCATTCGGCCAACTTGCAGGACCCGCAGTCACATTTCGGCGTCCGAATCTTCAACCGCAATTTCCCATCGTGTGTAGATCGACAAAAATTATTCATGTATGAAACAGTCATCCTGTTAACTCAAAATTGGGTTATAAAGGATTCATAAAGTTAACCGAGTTGAGAAGGTACCTGCGCAGCCATTTTGTCAATTCGAAATAACAAATCCTCAATCAAAAATGATCGGTAACGGGTGAGTGCTCCTAGTCACTTTCATACCTTCATATTGCAATGTATCGTGAAAATATAAATAAGAAGAATAATGAAGTCGTGTAAAACGAGGAGGTAATCATCAAATTTTCATAGAACTGGATATGTGAGAAACATTCTGGAATGGAAGTCGTTGAAAGCAACTCAGCGCAAAATTGTCCCTGAAAATTATCAGAGAAATCTGTTGAGACACAAAAAAAAGCTCAAAACTTTGATCTCCAAGTAATTTCCACCACCCTCCGAATTTGACGATTACAACGCAATAAACTTCATGAGGAACACCACAAAGTTTCACCCAAACAACCCTTGAAAATCCCATTGAAATTGTGATATGTGGGTCATTTTCCCAGAAAGGGCGAATCGTTGTCCAGAGAAGATTCCGAATGCACATTTATGATTTGGGTGTCAAAAAAATTCTCCATAAACTATCAACTTTGTTCTACTTCGGGCAATCAATAAAATATGCAATTATTCACAAAATATAGAAATTAAAGTTTAAACTGCTAAATGTCCAGTAATCTGCCATGTCCGGACCCCTAGGTAGTCAACTTTGCTTGAACACTGTGACTCACCTGTGAAAGCAGCGGCCTGAATTTGTAGTGATTCTTTATTGCATATACCTGGACATGAAAAAAATGGATTTGCAGATTTTTTCAGAAGCAAATAAAGCGAGCAAGAGGATAAAATGTGCTTGTCCGGAGGTTTTTGTCTTTAATCTGCCTTTTTTGTGTTTTCGTATTTTGACAGCTTTTTATCGTTTCCCGCGGTTTTACTACCACTGTAAGAGGTGAGGTTAGTCGTTAGATTATCAAAGAAATCGGCGGGAAACGTATTCCTACTGTGTGGAAGCGTGCGCAAGTGGAGTCAGTTGCGAAATTGTGGTGTCACAGTCACCGTCTGTCTTTCATCTGCCCTCTGTAAGAACGGCAAGAAATCGAAATTATTTTTTCTTTTTGGTCTCTAGTTCTTGTTTCTACCGAGCTGGTTCCATCGATATGGTTACACTTCAGCAGAACAGCACCACAACCCGGGAAAAGCTGAAAAACCTAAGTGCCACCCAGGAATTTTGAGTCTTTCATCTGCCGGTGATGGTGGCTTTTGGAGAGATGAAAGACTTTTTTCAAGTTGTTAACAATTTAATTTGAATTTTCCGTTGCAATTTAAAAACTTTACATTTTTCGACCTCAAAACTGTATTCAGGAAACGTAAAAATCCCCTGGTACCAAGTTTTGGCTCTAAAAACCGATAACTTGAGATTACTTGGTTACTTTCGGAGGTTTCTAGGTTGCTATCAGAAAAGCCGTGTTCCACGTTGGTTTAACCCTTTTCTACACCTGCGTCCCGCCCTGGTTCAATTTTTGGAATAACTCCCAGTTCTCGCTACTCATGGAGATGGGGTTCCGAGTATTTTCCTTTACGCGGAAACCACGCCAATAGGTTTCTTTCGATAGGTTTTCTTCTTTAATTTTTAATTAATTAATTAATTAAGCGTCCCACCGTGTGTTCTCTCGTCGAAATTCAATCAGTATGGTGTGAGGTTAATCCCTGATTTTTGGCGGAACTTGAGTCGAACTTTAAGTTTTCTGAAATCTTGGGATACCGATTGTACCTTTCCAGGAAAATGACCCATGTACTGATGTGTACAGTGTGATATGTAGGTTCCTTGAAGGGAAGGAGACGATGTGGGAAGGAGGGAGAAAGCATTCTTCTTCCCGTAGCCCTCGAGGACTGAGGACCTTCTTGACGTCTTTCGTTCTCTGTCTCCTTCCCCACATCGTCTCCTTCCCTTCTAAGTCATCCGTGATAAGTACACATCACGAAATCCAATGGAAACTGTAGAAGTGATGTCTTGGATTTCACGTTTGCGCTTGTCTGGCCATCGATCAGGGGGCCATGATTTTCACAGGAGACCATCTGCAGCACACACCAACCCGCATAATCCCTGAAATGCCATAAAAATCGGACAGTAAATTCCTAAAGTTTTCCTCGTTACAAGAATTTACGTCCTCACAGGCTCGAAACAAAAATTGTTCAGGAAGGTCTGAAACGTAAAACTTGAGTGGAAATTTTAATTTGGAAAACTCGTATTGGTTTATTATTTTCAATAATTAGGTAATCTTTGGAATCGACCAAAAAATAAATTGTTTAACCCTCCTCAAAATTTGTTGGTTACGTTTCAATGTACGTAGAATCCAAAATCGAATAAAAACTTGGCTGTCCATCCCCCGTACGCGGCACTTTCCCGACTTAGCATTGACCGATTTCGATGAAATTTGGTATACGGGCTTCATTTGGGGTCTAGTTGTGCCCCAAAGCTTTTTGGCTAATGTTGGTCACTTCTAAAGGTTGGAAAATAAGGGCTGAAATTTTGAAAACGCCCTAACTCAAAAAATTGAGATATTAAGGTGTTGTTTTTTCTTCAATTTAACGTAGTATTGAATTTTTAGAATCGAATGAGACCACGTGGAGCTCTGTAGGACCAACCGTTCGCTCCCTAAGAGAACTTATTTAAGGGTTGGACTTAGGATGAATCAGAAAATGAAAAGGTGTGAATCGCAAAAGAGGGCTAATCTCCGTTCAAATTTTAGCTGACCGAAATGCGATCCTTGTTCGTATTTTCGAGTTACACTCAGTTTTGCGTCCTTAGCAACCTCTAATTAAATTTCCTAATCAAGGTAACCTCTACTCCCTATTCCTTCGCATTGAGCGTGAAGCGATCATTTCTTCAAAATAAAGGTGATTGTGAAGGTAAAATAAGGTTGGCAGATACTGACAAAGCTGTGTGCTTTGCAGGCGAGAGATCTGTACAGGAAATAATAAACCTTTGTGTAATAATGCGCAGCGTTTTATCATTAAAACGTGAAAACAATGCTTCCTCTACCTTGGTGGAATCGGAAGCAATGGTGTTATGGTTAAGTTTCAATAATGAACCTTTGGAATCGGGAGAGAGAAAAACGTCGGCCAAGTGGGTTTCTACAGCGAAGTTTCTTACACTCGTTTTCGTCTTACACTTTTCAACATTTCGATACGAACGTTTCACAGCTTCCTTTTCCTTAGTACATCGCCGAGATCAAAGAAACAAACTCTGTTTCTCTCAAACATCTCAGTTAATATACAAATCTCAGAGACTGAAGGTTTTTCATGAACATCTTTGAGGTAGGTAGGAACCCTGAATTTCACGAAATATACGAAGATCGTTGATTCGAATAACCCAGAGCCGCCCACAGCATCTTAGAGACATTACAACCTCTACGTCTCTCAAATTCCTTCCCTTCTTCTCCTTATTGGTATGGTGCGCAGATCACCAACAGAAAACCTACACTTTGGGTGAAGAAACCGAATAATTGTTCTTGCGTATCACACCTACACGATCAATTCTTGTTCTCTGAAGCCAAAGATGACCCTCTTATCGTATTTCTCCTCTCAGGTTGCCTCTAGTCGACGTCAGGGAGATCGAAACACTCCGGCATTATTTTACTGATCAACAGGCATCCAAAGTTAAGTCTCTACACGTTTACGGCCCCGCCGACCGCCTCAGCGCCATCTACATCACCGTCGACGATGAGGTAAGCAGGTGTGGAGTAGTCACTGCTGAATCCTCTCATCAGAACTCTTTTTTGCCATCGAAATCAATGAAGGAATGCAACCTCAAGCGAGGTGAATTCGCATGTCAAAACTACGATACAATACGATACGAATGTCACTTCCAATAATCTTAAAACGTTGCAAATTATTACACAATGGTTTATTATTTTACTATATAGATCACTCGTCTACAAAATCACCAACCATCCAATATGAAGAGGAGGAAAAAAAAAAAAATAAAAAAAATAAAAAAAATAAAAAAATCAAAATAGAGAAAGGTAGTGATGATGAGAGGATGGAAATTAGAGTTAAATGATAGGGAAAAAAATGTAATAATATAAATTGGGAAATCGAAAGGAAATTCAAACTAAGAGAGGAAACTTGTTCAAAAAAAAGGAAATGCCCCCGCCCGCCTATTTATAGACGTTGATGCCCGGCGGGCGGAAGGCACCCAGCACCCATTGATAAGCCTGCTCCCTGAATCGCAGGTCCATATCAGTAGCTGTCTTGGGCAAACTCTCCAGGACCCTCACCCGGTAGCACTCATCAAAAGTGGCTAGTCCATGTGACTCAGCATGTCGCACAGGGGGCTGATCGAGTCTCCGGTTCATTGCGGACCTATGGTTATTCACTCGTTGGTTGAGTTGAGTGGAGGTTTTGCCAATGTAGAATGCCTCACAGTGCTGGCATTCCAAACGATAGATCACCTTTGCTGTTTGACAAATAGCTGGCAGCCCTCTGGTTCGGTAAGTGAACGGTGTGTTTGGTGATGTGAAATCTGATCCTGGCACAACCAATGGACACAGTTTGCAACGCCGGTTCCCACAGCCAGTCAGGCCAGGTGCTCCACCAGAAACCACGCCTCTTGACATCACCTTATGGCTAAGCTTATTCTCAATGCTAGGCGCGCCCCTATAAGTTGCAAAAAAAGTTCGAGGGAAAAGGTGCCGTACTTCTGAGCTTTCAAATAAAATTCTGTGGCATTCACGTAGGAAGGAATTCACTCTCTGAATTCCAGGGAAGAAAGTAGTGACGAAGAAAGGTCCCGGATGCTGCTCTCTAGGCTCTGGTGGACGATACTGCGTTGTTGCTGGAACTATTCTATCTCTCACTAAACTTAGAGGGTACTGCCGTTCCAGTAAGCGTGTTTCCAGCTGTGAAAGATACCCCGCAAGATCCCTGGCATTGCTACAGATCCGATGACCTCTTATGGACAACGATCTTGGGATAGCTCGCTTGACATGGGGCGCATGGCAACTTTGATAGTGGAGATAAAGTTGAGCATTAGTCTCCTTTGTGTGCACCTTAGTGTGGAATTCGTTGTTCGAGAGGGTTACTTCGACATCCAAAAATGTAGCTGTTGTTGGTGAGTAGCTATGTGTGAATGAAACTGAATACAAAGAGTTGAGCTGTTTATGTGTTTTATATATATATATTTCAATATAAACCCTTAAATTTTCGTAGGGAGCGAACGGTTTGTCCTACAGAGCTCCACGTGGTCTCAAAAAATTCTATAGATTCTTAAATTGAAGGAAAAACAATACCTTTATATAGGAATTTCTTGAGTTAGGGCGTTTTCAAAATTTCAAAATTGATTTTGGAACCCTTACAAGTGATGTACATCAACCAAAATCTTCGGGGCACAACTAGAACCCAAATGGAGCCTACATACCAAATTTCATCAAAATCGATCAATGCTAAGTGGCAAAAGTGCCGCGTACGGCGGACGGACGGCCAAATTTTTATTCTATTTTTGGATTCTACGTACCTTGAAACGTAAACCATCAAATTTTGAGGGGGTGTTAAAATTTTTTTTTTCTTGGTTGATTCCAAAGGTTCATTATTGAAAATAATAAACCACAAATTCACAATGCCGTAATAATTTATCAATTTGAAAAAAAAATGTTATAGTTCCCTTGATTTAGTTTGTAGTTATTTTCAAAATTAAATCTTTGGAATCGAGGAAAAAAATAAATATCTATATTTTAACCCCTTAAATTTTGCTTTTTTACATTTGAAGGTAGTCACAATAAAAGTGGTTAACCCTTTAGCGTTCTGTGTACCTCTGAGAAGGACACATCGTAGCTACGCCGGATGCTCAGCCATCTGAACGGGATCTCGGATCTAGAAGTTTTGTGTCCCTGGGGAAGGGACACAACGAAATAATCGATTAATTCCGTCCAGGGTTGCTTAACAGCCGATAGTGTCGGAGGGTTTCTTTGTTTACCGGGTAACAGTGAGAAAAAGTGCACCGCGAAATTTTTTTGTTGGCGAACCTGGTTTTTCCGCGATTGTGTCCCTCTCCCAGGGACACAAAACATCGAGCAAACGACTAACAACCCATTCGATCTACTTTTTGTTCCTGTGCATCAAATTTTTCAATTCTTCCTCATTGTTTGGATTATCAACGCCAAAGTAAGTGAAACTACATTAGTTATTAGATGTATTGCAAAAAGAACGAAATTTATAGATCGATCTCTTCTTGAGTTATGATTTTTCAAAATATGGGATCAGTACCGTTGGCTTGGTCATTTTTACTACAAATTCGATAATAACAATTCGGAAATAGTTTTCAAGCACTCGTTCATGTTCGTAAATAATTGTTGAATAGCCATAGCTTCATGTAAAAAAGTTTGATCTTGTCAGTTAGTGGCGCTTTCGAGTTATTCCCATATTAGTGGACCTCATATTTCACCCCTCGTGAAGGGTGCTCTTGGATTTTGCAATGTTCACATCCTCTAATGACATGCTCTTAATTTTCTTTGTTTTTTCTATTTTATAACTGTATTTAGACTTGAGGATATAGTATAACTTCTTTTGGACGCAGAAGCAGTGATATACCGAGTTGAGGGGGGGGGGGGCACAACTGCGATGGACTGTTTCATTAATTTTTCTTTCTTCCTCAGATGGACAAACAGTACAATTCTATAACGATAGAAGAAATTGAAAACTTGGATTTCCACCAAATCCTCTCACGATTTGGGATAACGGAAAACCAAGCAATAGATTCAGAGGATGGTGGAGTACTGACCGATCCATCTCCAAATTGCCAGAGAGCCATCCTTCGAAGAAGTGAAGCCAACGAAATCGAAATCATAGATGTGAGTGGAGTTACCACGAATCCACCACATCCAACTTCAACTCAAGTCATTAACACACCCAGCGGATCTACACCTTTACAATTACAAGATATTCTATTTCTGGGTGAGTACAGTTAATACTTATGATGCAAAATACGTTAAAAAAATGAGTATGGTATAGTTATTGATAACGATGACTGATTATGAATAATAAACAGTAGTTATTTTTCACAGGTACAAGTTCTGAAGAAGAATGCAGTGACGTAGAAGCTAATGTTGCTGACAACCCCATAGTTCCACACACAATTCCAGTCGATGAGGGGAGCGATTCATCTCTATCTTCTTCTGAAAGCAGTGCTGAAGATAAAATTTTCCACTTCAGAAACCAGGGTGATAATATAATTTTAAATACCTTCGAAAACACTGTTTATGGCCAACCGTTTGGAGCCAAAGTGACCATTGACGTTCTAAATATTGTCGAGATATTTTTAATTTTTTTCACGGATGATCTCATCAATCACATTGTTGAGCAGTCAAATTTATACGCTCTTCAGAAGGGACACAGAGATTTGAAGTTGACTAAAGAGGAACTTTTAGCATTTTTTGGAATGTTAATTATTATGGGGTACCATAGGCTTGCATCGATGAGACTATATTGGTCTTTTAATAAGAACTTCAGAGTCGCTCGTATTGCTGATGTTATGCCCCTTCGTCGTTTTCTGGTGATAATGAGATATATTCATCTGAATGATAACTCTCTCATGCCCAATCGAGGTGATCAAAACTTCGATAAACTATACAAGCTGAGACCTCTATTGACTCATTTCAAATCGGTTTTCCGAAGCGTTCTCAATCCAGGAAGGATTGCATTCAAAGGGCGATCATCATTGAAACAGTACGTGCCCTTGAAACCTATAAAACGTGGCTTCATAATATGGGCAATCTGTGGTTCCACTACAGGGTACATGCTGGCGTTCGATTTTTATTGTGGGGAAGATGGTGACAGATCACAGTCGTTAGGAGAAAAAGTTGTAAGTGTTCTGTCTGCTGGATTCGAAGGCCTCGGATACTGCCTTTCTTTCGATAGATTTTTCTCATCTCTTCCTCTAGTAAGAAAACTATTGAAAAATGGACTTTTTGCATGTGGAACAAATCTGCAAACAAGAAAATTTTTTCCTAAGTACACTTTAAAAACCGATAAAGAACTAGAGAACTGGAGAACGCGATTTTTGTTTTACAAATGGCATAGGGATAGTGAAATGGAAAGACAGAGGAGCGAAGTCAGTAACAGTAGTCAGTTCTATGAACGATCCAAAAGAAGAAGTGACCATAAAGCGGCCCATAGACGATCAATATTATTGTGCAATTTGGATTGCACAATACTTTGACGGCCGCCCACAGACGCTCAATATTATTGTACAATAAGTTGGATTGTGCAATAAATTGAATCGTGTGGGGGTGATACTGACGGTTGTACAATATTTGGCACAATCACGAGCACAGACGATCAATTTGCTTGGCAACAGGTTGTGCAAACAGTCCTCGCCAGAACTTCATTCGGTGAAGATGTTGAGTGAAACTGAGTTGTGTGCTGTTGCTATTGCTGTAGCGGTAAGTGCAAAGAAGAGACAAAAAGAACAGAGCTCGCGAAAAAGGAGAAAATTGGCCAAACAGTGGTTCATGCCAATTGGTCAATTGGTTCATTGACAGGGAGAAACACACCCACGAAACATTACTGAATGAACGGAGAGTTGCTGAACCAAATGATTTTTGCAACTTTTTACGGATGGACGGAGTATTATTCGACGAACCTCTCGCTTCGGTAACTCCTCAAATCGAAAAAATCAACACTACCTACCATGCGCGATGCTATTCCTGCAAGCCAACGGTTGTCCATAACCCGTTCACCACTACTAGATGAGACAGACTGACGGGATATTGCACAATGTTGCCTACAGACGGCACAATTCTTTCCCGTTTGCACAATATATTATCACGGATTTGAATTTCACGCAATATATTGCACAACCTTTCAATGTCGTCTACACACGATCAGTTTTATTGTACAACCCGGGATATTGCACAATAATATTGATCGTCTATGGGCCGCTTAACGAGAAGATCAAAACCCGGGGAGAAGGTTTCTGTAAAATGCCCTACATCCATCGAAAATTACAATGCACATATGGGGGGTGTAGATCTTTTGGACCAATATATGTCCTACTATTCCACAGAATGGAAGTCAATGAGATGGTGGATGATGGCGTTTTATTATTTCCTCGATGCCGCTATCGTCAATTCCTATTTACTTTACACAGAAGAAATGAAGAAGGGGTCAAGAGGAATGAAAAAACCACTTACTCACCTGATGTTTAGAAGCAACTTAGCGGATGCTTTGATTGAAGATTTTGCTGAAAGGCCTCTTAAAAGAAAAATGGTCACTGTGACGAAAAATAAATTCAAACGAACAAAGCTGATAAGTGAACCAGTAGGACACTATCCCCAGAGATCAAAACAGCGAAGGTGTGCTCGTTGTAGTACGCGAAAACAAAAAAAAAAGTTTTTTTTTTGTGTGATGTTTGCGATGTAGGTCTGTGTATGGAACCATGTTTCAAAATCTATCACGACAATTTGTCTTTTTGAGATATGGTTTTTGATTTGATTTGGTTTTTATAGTAATATCTGTTGCACACTCGAAGTTAAAGTGCAAACGTGATCTCAAACAAAATAGCATTAATTATTCAGCTTTTTGTCTATGTATCCCTTTTCTGTTTGTATTCATATTAATTTCAATCTTTTTTACTGAAATGTATTCTGTACAATGTTTCATGCCCCGTGGTTTTTGTGAAAGGTTTTCTTGAAAATAAAATATTTTCCGTACCTACTCAGTATATTATATTTTCTACTTTTTACCAAATAGAAAATATCATTCGTCGAATTACAATAAGGTAGGTATGAAGAATTGTATAAAAAGAAGGTAATTTTTCTGACTAATGGTCAATTCTGTGGTACAGAACGAAGCTAATTTCTATGATATTTTACTTCCTTGTTAATTTGATTTGAAGTTGGTGAATTATTTAAATAAAAACATTCTGAATGAAATATTGTTTCTTTTCTTCACAATATACACTGAAAAATTACTGGGTTATTCAAGAGAGACATTGTGTCCTTCTGGCAGGGACACCAAACGCCGAGTTGGAAATGACTTAGATGTTTCCCCAAGCGGATTGTGTCTCTGAGAGAGGAACACAAGGGAAGCTGATTTCCTCGGCCCCTGATAATGAAATTAATATTCTTTCAGGTGGGCAAGGCTTCAGAAGTAATAGGCTAGACTACCGAATAGGTGGAAATGAAATTCTGTGAAAAAAAAAAAAACGTGAGCAAACAGGAGTCAGGCGATGTGTCCTCCTGGCAGGGACACAAAACGTCTTTTAAAAAAAACCATTTTCAAGGTCGAACGCTAAAGGGTTTAAGATCAGATTACGTTAGTTCAGGCGGGAGGGGTGCAATTACGCCATTCTAAGCATACCTAACATACTTTTTTTGGCAGGCAGGTGAGAAAATCTTTAAGATCCATAGGTGGAGTTGGATCTCGTGTGATACCTGGAAGGATCCTCATCTTCCGGTTATGTGGGATTCAAACTCACTGAAAAAAAAAACACCTTTTCTCCCACGTTGGAGCCCCACCCGGAACCGTGGTGGGGGGGGGGGGGTATGGTACTCTCATAGTCCATTTACCCTCTTCGCTCTGATTTCAAAAAGCAATTACTCTTATTAGCAATTATAGCAATTGCTATTATTAATATTGGTACATTTTTCTTTCATATATATTTTTTTTCTTGCGTGGTAAACATACTACAGTCTCTGTCAAATTGATTGGGAATGGGGTCTACAGGAATAAAACTCCTCCTTTGCCAAGCTTTCGGTAAATTCATCACCTTCCTCAGGGCTCGGAGTATATGTTTCTAAACATCATACCAGCGTCAATTAACAACCATGTAGGTAAAGATGCCACCATAACTGGCGGGAAATGATGATTTTGAACTAGGTAAAATGAGAAAAAGGAAGGAGGATTTAAAACATAATTTTCAAGATATAATCTGAAGTAAAAATTGCGAAGATCTACAGCTTGGAGAGAACCTAAAATAGAACCTGGGATATATACTCGTATATTGTAGCGGTCCTCTTAGTTCAAACTTCAAAAAGAACTTGGACCTAGTTAGTTGTAGATTATAGTGTTAATAACCATTCGAAAATGATATGGAAATTAGGATGAATTTAGCTACTTGGTTGATAACTTAGCGACTTGTGCATTAATGAGTAGGTCTTCTTCCTTTGGAGGTCCTGAGTTAGACACCCTCCATTGCACACAGACAGCAAATGCAAACTATCTTGCGGAACAATCAGGATAGGCAAGCCCTGAGAGTAACTTTGCCCAGTTGAATTAAACTACAGAATAAAATGACTTCCTCAGAGCTTCCTCAGAGCTATATTTTAATACTTCTTAATCATTCACAGACCATTGCCTTTTTGGTTTATTATTTCAGTAATTAGGTAATCTCTGGAATCGACCATGAAAAAAAAGGGAGTTGAGGATGCCCTAATTATTAGGAAGTTAGATTACTGGTTGCTAAGGACGCAAAACTAAGTACAACTCGAAGAAACGAGCAACGATCGCATCTTGGTTAGCTAAAATTTGAACGGAGAATAGACCTCTTTTGCGATTCACACTCGTGTTTCTGATTTATCGTGAGTCCGACCCTTAAGTTCTCGTAGGGAGCGAACGGTTTGTCCTACAGAGCTCTGGGTGGTCTCAAAAAATTCTAAAAATTCAATGTTACTCAAAATTGGTGAAAAAACGATACCTTTATTTAGAAAGAGTTTTCGAGCTAGGGCGCTATTGAAAATTTCAAGCCTTAATTTTTCCCCCTTGGAAGTGAGTGACATCAACCAAAAGCTTCGGGCACAACTAGACCCCAAATGGAGCCCATAAACCAAAATTCATGTCCATGGGAACTAAGGAAAGTGCCGCAGATTCTACGTACCTTGAAACGTAAACCATCACATTTTGAGGGGGGGTTAAACAATTTTTTCATTACTGAAAATAGTAAACTAAAATTGTTTAACCCCACTTAAAATTTGTTGGTTTACGTTTCAAGGTACGTAGAATCCGAAAATTGAATACAAATTTCGCCGTCCGTAGCACATTCCTTAGTTCTCATGGACCGATGTTGATGAAATTTGGTAAGTAGGCTCCATTTGGGGTCTACTTGAGCCCGAGCCCGAAGCTTTTGGTTGATGTTGGTCACTTCTAAGAGTTGAAAAATAAGGAATGGAATACTAAAAACGCCCTAGCTCAAAAAATTACGATATAAAGGTATTGATTTTTTATCAATTTAAAATAGTATTGCATTTTTAGAATCGAAAGAGACCACCCAGGGCTCTGTAGAACCGACCGTTTGCTCCCCATGAGCACTTGAGGGTTGGACTCTCGATAAATCAGAAACTCGAGTGTGAATCGCAAAAGAGGCCTAATCTCCGCTCAAATTTTAGCTGACCAAAATGCAATCCTTGTCCGTATTTTCGAGTTACACTCAGTTTTGCGTGCTTAGCAACCACTAATTGAATTTCTCAACTCTTTATTTCTCCGAATTGAGTGTTAAGCGTTAATTTATTCAGAATAACCTTGATTGTGAAGCAAAAATGTGGTTGGCAGGTAGTGGCAATGGCAAAGCTGTGTTCTTTCCAGGTAAGTGATCTATACAGAAAAGTAATAAAACTTTGTGTCATAATTTGCAGCGTTTTCGATGAAAATCAATGTTCGAATCGTGTTCGAGTTCGTTACATCATTCATACTCGTAGACTCCAATTCTTTTTGGTCATCTTCAAAACACCCAAAAACCTGAAGGTGGTCTCTCAGTTGCGTGTGCTATCCTGTACCTTTGCTGTGTGACCTTCAATCACAGATTGACTGACTGTCTGCGAGCCCAATCTGCTGTTTCAGGTCTACCTGGCAGGCGGCGACAGTTTGGTCGGGGACGACTTGACGGCGCCCACCTTGAAGGAGTGCCGCCTGATTCTGGAGCTCTCAGGGAAGTCCATCGCGAAGGTGGTCGTGGGTGTTCACTTTGGAGCTGCCCTCACTGAAGGTCACGACCTGTATATCTGGGGCAGCAACGTCGGGCGAGAAGCTGTCGATGTACCTGCTGGACTGACACGACTGGCTTTGGGTGTTCATCAAAGTGGAACTGGTTCTTGTTCTGAGTGCTTCTGTGAACTTGTACCACGAAGGTGGGGTGGAGTATTGTTGTCATGGTGCCCACAGTGTAGAACATATTGCAACAGAGTATCTAAATTCCCTCTCCCCTCCAGTTGGGTAGGCGAACCACGAACTGTTTTTGGTTATAAAGCTGATGATGTTCCACCAAAACTCCCTGAATCGTTCTGCGTGAGATGTGGTTTCAAGGAGTGCTTTGTTCAACGAGTCGCCAATTTCATGATCGTGTTCTGCTGGATTTGCGAACACCCTATAGATGGCAACACACCAATAATACCTCTCCAAACTAGCTCCAACCCTCACAAGGTCACCTTCCCGAGTCCCCTCCATATTGAGGACATAGCAGCAGGGCGGAATTTTATGCTTCTACAAACCTCGTCCGATTTGATTGTTTGGGGAGAAATTGGCGATCAGAAATACAATCATGCTATGCTGAACCTTGATAATGTAGTACCTGCTAAGATAGCCTGTGGGTCAGATCACGTGGCAGTAATAACTGACGAAGGTGCGCTGTACACCAGTGGTGAAGGTGGAGCGGGGCAATTAGGCTATGAATGGTCGACCGATTGGCCCGATCACTTGACTCTGTGGAAAGTAGAGCTTGCAGAGCAAGCAGTAGATGTGGCCTGCGGGTGTTGCTCCACGGTCTGTCTCCTAAAAACTGGCAAGTATGTTCTTTTTGGGGCTGATTACGCCAAAGTGTTGAATGTTCGTGAAGTCTGCTTGTACACATCCAACTCGCTATTTTGTGTACCTTCAAACGCTCCACGGAATTATTCAGAATCAATTGAATCAGTTCGAGAACAATTTGCGAAAGTTAAAGACGATAGATCAGTTGTGCTGACTGGAGTGGTGACTGACATTTTCATCCTTCTTCAGACTTCGAAATCTGAAAAACACGAAGGTCATGTACTAAGTGAAACGAATAAATCAGTTCGAGATGCTTCAAGCCAAACTGATTTCGAATCAAAAATTAGTCAGATCTCAATCAAATTAAAGGACATTGGATGTCAAACAGTATCCAAATCTGAAGAGGTGCTTGAGGATTCGGCCGTGTTGCAGCAGCATCTTGGGCTCCGTAGGTGTCGCAACTTTTCAGACAATTTCAGTTGAGTGATATGACCCTAGCTTAGCTTACTGCGATTCCGCACCACACGGTTCTGATCACTTTCTCCAACCACTTCTTTAGAGATCCTGGATCACTCGAATTTAGTGATGTCTCTCAATCCCATCTCCCTCAGCATGTAGTTGCCTTCTCCAGTACTTCTATGGTATCCTGCTTACCCAATCGATTATTTCTGACCAACACGTCAGTTTTGGCAACAATGTATGTTTGGGAAATGAGTAGAGAGGGTGAGTAGACTGTGATAGGAGTAGAGATTGGATCAGTGAATGAGGAACCTGACCTTTTAACTTCTGGAACCATCAGCCTGCAGCTAGCTATTGTTGTGAGGGCCCCGTGGCATTATCCCCCCCCCCCCCCTCCCATCAATCGCAGCAGAATCTTTGTCCCCAGGGCTCAGCAAATCAGCCCCCAATTCTCTGCCTCCATGACGTGGCAGCGCGTTTTGCAGCGACCTCTTTTGCAGACATGGAGGTCTGAGCTGCTTGTTATCAGCTCCAGACGCTCGGGTCCTTGGTCTCCATAAAGGTTGGCCTGACCCATCATCATCCATATTTCTGTTACCAGCAATCATGCCATCCCCCCTCCCCCCCCCATTGCATCGATGCTTCCTACTTTAAACGTTTCGTCTTTCGATTCCAAAAAAAAAAAAACAACTGAGAAGGTACCTATTTGCTTACATACTCTTCGCTTCCTTATCTCTTCGTACTCTTTCTCTGTGACATAATTTTCAATCCAATAAAGTATCATCAAGTACTATCTATAATTGTCGTCTTCTGATTATCTCCTTCTCAAACATAGATTGATGATATTTCAACTCCTCGCAATTAGCGTCTTCTGGGAAGAAGATTTGGTCAACTCTAAAGAGTTCCTCACTATCGTGGCTAAATCCTACAATGAAGTAGGATATGTCCTTATGTCACTAAGTTGGATGGCAGGTTAGAGTGCCGGCCAATATGCAAATTGCTTAGGAGCTTTGTTCTCACTTTCTGAGGTGAAAAAAAAAAGTGTTGTCCAAAATCAAACTTTCCACTCGCGTTTTACGTTTAAGACATTTCTGAATAATTTTGGTACCGGGCCTATCTGTCTGTGAATCTGTCGTAAAATCCGTGTGAGTTGAATGAATGGAAATCCGTGGCGAAGTTGATTTCCGATTCCGATGTAATTTTCAGGGATGGTGCGTTGGTGGTCCCTTACGGAAAACATCGCCCCGGGACTAATGGTGGCCAGTGCGCAAGAGCAAACCTGAAATCCCTGTATTAGCCATAACTTGTACATTTATCACCTGATTCCGATGAAATTTTCCAGGATCATTGCCCCCAGGCTGATAGTAGCCAGTGCGTATAGTAAGACAAACGTCAATTCTTGGTAACAGCTATAACTTCTACATTTTCCACTCGATTTCGATGAAATTTCAGAGATTGTAAGCGTTGACTGTAGATGGTCCCCTACAGAGGGTAGTGCAAGGTACTCAGAGATTGGTGTTTTGAGATTAACTACTATGCATCGGATCATCTGTGAAATCAGGTAATGGATATTACGGGGAATCGATGTGCCACACCAATGTATGTCATGCCAATGTATTCTGGAAACAAGCAAAATACCTATTACTTGTGACACCGACTTAATCTTTCATATTTTCGTTATGTAGTGTCTTCGATACGTGGGTGATCATAGCATTCGAGTTTAACTAAGTATCGGTCATCTATACAACCAAGTTATGGATACGAGGAACCTTGAAAAAGGGATAAAAGTCAGCCAAGTGGGTGTGGCACATAGTTTCATCTTACTAAAACCTGATTGTGGTGGTGATCCGATGCATAGCTTATCTCAAAAAATCAATCTATTAGTACCTTGAACTACCCTTATAGGGGACCATCTTCATGCCAACCCGCACAATCCATGAAAATTTCATCGAATTCGGGTCGAAATAGAGGAAATCATGGCTGTTACAAGGAAATACACGTTTGCGCATGCGCAGTGGTATCAGTCCGGAGGCTATGATTTTCGTAGGGGACCACCTACACGCCAACTCGCACAATTTCAGAATATTTCTTCGAAATTGGATGGAAAATGTGGAAGTTATGGCTGTTACAAGGAAATACACGTTCGCGCATCCGCAGAGGCTACTATCTTTCCGGGGGTTTCGATTTTCATAGGGGACCGCCTCCCGTACAATCCCTGAAAATTTCATGAAATCGGACAATAACTTCGTATAGTCATGCGCGTTACAAGGATTTCATGACAGATACACAGACAGACAGACACGGAGCCAAAATTTTTCAGGAAGGTCTGAAATTTAAAACGCGAGCGGAAATTTTGATTTTGGAGGACGTTTTTTTCATCCTTGTTAAGTGAAAACAAAGCTTCAGCTACCTTGGTAGGCTCGGAAGCAAAATTATATCTCAACGGTGTTTTCTCTACGATGTTAGTAACAATCGATACTGCATCCCACCATCGATACTCCACCCCAGGATCGGGACGTAGCTGAGGCTGAGGTCACTTATTGACCCACTGAGACTCACCGCCCCCCACCCCCAGCCGCCTCCATCATGGCCTCCGGGATCCTGGAGCACTGTTGCCACCCCCGCCTCGTCTCATCTCCCCATCATCCGCCTCCCTAACCTTCTCGTCTGTGAACCTCAACATCCCAGTGTTTTTGTGTACTATAGACTTATTTGGATTTCAGCCCCGTTTTTTAAAGAGTTCCAGTGCTCGACGCACCTTTATCGACTCGCATGGAGTAGTTCTGACACACTAGTACTATGAGATCAGAAAGCAACTCTGTTCTCCCGGCGATCCACTTCTTCACGGATACTCCAGGGTTTCAGATAATTTCCTTTCGACATTCCGATGCCGTAAGTTGACATTCGTCTTCTCTACATCACTTCGTCTTCCAATGTTTTTATTAAATCACCAACAGGTTTTCTCAACCAACGATATTCCTTTCAATATTTTCTAAATTATGCGTCTACTCTATCATTTTGGAACCCCTGAAATTACTGGTCCATCTGGGCAGCTTCCTCATCTCAAGGGGGTTTTCCTGTGAGCAGGGACTTATGAAAACCAACTCCTAGAGGGTGATTTAGGGCTCATAATGTCACCAAGGGGAAGTTGAGAAGACGTCTGTGACAGTACAATTGTTGGGGAAATAGTTATTGCATCACTCTTGCATTCAATATTTCTTTACACCCATTGAAGAGTGTAAAGTAGAAAAAAGACAGAAGGGAAATGAAAAATCTTTCAGGAACGAGAAAACCCGTTTTTTTACCTATAAAACTTGAGAGAACAATAATTGATTTCAAAATTAAATTCTTTAACCCTTAATATCCCGAGGTAACTTTTTGGAAGTTCGATTTTCGGTTTATTATTTTCAATAATGAACCTTTGGGATCGACCAAGAAAAGAGAAAAATTTAACTCCCCTCAAAATTTGTTTGTTTTGAGTTTCAAGGTACGTAGAATCCGAAAATCGAATAAAAATTTTGCCGTCCGTCCGCCGTACGCGTATGTAGGCTCCATTTGGGGTCCAGTTGTGCCACGAAACTTTTGGTTGATGTTCGTCACTTCTAAGGGTTGAAAAATAAGAGCTAAAAATTTGAAAACACCCTAGTTCAAAAAATTTTGAAATAAAGTATGGTTTTTTTCATAAGTTTGAAATAGTATTGAATTTTTAGGATCGAACGAGAGCTCTGTAGGACCAGCCGTTCGCTCCCCATGAGAACTAAACTGTTGGTGTTATGGTAAATCAGAAACTTTGTTTTGTTTTTTGTTGTGTGTCCTTAGCAACCAGTAATCAAATTTCCTAATAAAGGTACCCACAACCCCCTATTCCTTTGAATTGAGTGTGAAGCGATTATTTCTTCAAAATGAATTTGATTGCAGGCGAGTGATCTACACAGAAGAATATTAAACCTTTGCGAAATAATTTGCAGCGTTTTACCTACAACAGTTTTTCCACTTTTAAATCAAAAGTGATTGCGGTTGGCTATTTTAATACTCCAACTATCGATTGTGAGAAAAAAAAAACGTACCTAACAATTAAAACATAATAACTCAAAGAAAGAACAAAATAATTCTCGAGTTGACAGACTGCAGCAGGGCCTTCCAGCTACCTTCCACCCTCATTTCTCACATTGTAGGATATTAGATTACCCCGTCAGGGATGGCGCCACGATCTAAGGCAGCGCAGATCCCTTGGTGAAGTGAATTTCTCACCCCGACATCTCACCAAAGATTTTTCCAAGTTTCCTTCTACTGCTATAACAAAATTGGGTTCATAGTCGGATTTTCCTGACGCAGATAGCAAAGGTGTGGCCCTTGGAAAGGCCATTCTTGAGAGACTGTAATAATACGGCTTTTGAGGTACCTTCTGTTCGAATATTCTACAGATTTGTCAAAATACATATACATTTAATCAAAATGTCTGTCAATTGAATGTGGCACATAGCTTCCTCGTATCCATAACCCGATTGTATAGATGATCCGATACTTACTTGGTAGTTAATCTCAAAACTTCAATCTCTAAGCACTACCCTTATAGAGACCATCTACACTTCAACCCACACAATATATTAATATTTCTTCAAAATCGGATGGAAAATGTAGAAATTATGCCTGTTAGAAGGATTTTACGTGTGCGCATGCGCAGTGGCTACTGTCAATTCGGGCTCCATGATTTTAACAAGGCATGGTACACGCCAATTTTCACAGTTCCTGCAAAATTCATCAAAATCGGATGAGAAATGTAGAAGTTATGGCTGTTGAAAGGATTTCATGACAGACAGACAGACACGTAAAAAAGTGAAACGCGAGTGGAAATTTTGACTTTGGGGAACAGTTTGTCAACCTTGAAATGTGAAGACAAAGCTTCCGCTACCTTGGTAAACTCGGGAGCAAAAACCCGAAAAAACAATGCTGTTGAACAAGTGCAGGTTTCGCCTATCTTTCCTTCCTATCGCCTCCTTTTATCATAGCTCTACAAGGTGTATCAACTGGAAGATTTTACAACTAATTTGAAACAAAAAGTATATTCAAGCAGTATGAGTTAATGATCGAATTTTCAAAGAAATCTTCTTAGCTAAACCTCAAATATCTTGCTCTTCGAGACGTACATGAGTGGGAGACAGTTCCTGAGGTCGAAACGTCGTGAATTAAGAGAAAAAACAAGACAAGATTGGTCTATCACCACCCTGAATCATTATAGTGATATATATCACGATTTCTATTCACATGATTTTTGGAAAAACTTCAGTTACTGCTCAGAAATGTTGTTGGACAAACACCTCTCTTTTGTCGCATTACTTGGCTTTCGTCGTGATTGCGCACCGCGGGTGGTGACGCTACGGAATACTCCCGCTGAGATTCCTAAATCACACTACCCAGACCCAAATTAAATAAATAGAAACATCCACATTGTTCACCGATTTTAATCCCCCCCCCCCATCATATAGTGTATTGATCTGAATGACTGAAATTTCTGCGGGTGGAATTTAAAGAAAAAATTTCAAACAAGTTATTCAATTCAAATTTAAGGGATTTATTTATTTTTACACTTGTTGTGGCAATGTTTTTTGTAGGTAAACGTTAGTGATGGAAATGTGCGAAGGTTTCTTCATTGTTAGGTAGGTAGGAAAAAAAAGGCAGCAAATTATTACACAATGGTTTATTCCTTAACAGTATAGATCACCCTCACCCGCCAGCATAGAAGGCGGTTTTTCCATTAATACCACCTACAGGCAATAAAATCGTTTTCCGAAGATAGTGAGTGCCTTCATTACGAAATTTGATTCTTGGTTGTTAAGGAAGCACAGCAATGGAGTAAAAATCCTACACCAAGAAAAAAAAACAGCTAAAATTGCTAAAATTCCGTCAGTCTTTAGAGCTCAGCCATTGGGATGTTGAATCTACAAACTTTTTAATTAAATTTTGAAAGCAAATTAACTAGATGGTCTCCTTATGTGCTCAGTTGTTATGTCATTGATATTTGATAAATGAAAACAATATTGGGGAAAAAACTTCAGTCAGTGAACCTTCACATGCAATTCACACTCGTGTTTCTGATTCATCATTACAACCTACCCAGATAGGAACTTATTGTAGAAAATGCATAATCTTCAATAATAAATTTGGGTATAAATATGTATGGAGTATTTTGAATTCAACTTGGAAAATGTTGAGTTCAATTTGGAAAACGTTCAAATGAAAGTGTTTCATTAGGGGAAATTAACAAATCTACATGGGAAGAATCCATGGAATGAGATCCATGGTGCCTCTAGATCCTGCGGGTGTCCTAGTCCTATCCTTTTGAGTGCCAATCACGGCCGTTGAGGAAACCCTCTCCCTGCAGTGAATATTCCCCAGCTGGTAGGGGTGGCGGGGAGTGGAGGCTACAGGCTTGCCCCAGGACTCCCTCCTTAAATGGAAGAAGGAAGAAATAGCCCATAAGGAGAGATTTAAGAGAAAAATACAGGTACCTAGGTAACTATTTAAATAAAAATCTTTGAACTCAGTTTTGCTTCCGAGTCTACCAAGGTAGCGGAAGCTTTGTTTTCACTTTTCAAGGACGAAAAAAAAAGTTCTCCAAAATCAAAATTTCCACTCGCGTTTTGCGTTTTAGACCTTTCTGAACAATTTTGGTTCCGTGTCTGTCTGTGTGTCTGTCATGAATTCCTTGTAATGCGCATAACTATACGAAGTTATTGTCCGATTTCCATGAAATTTTCAGGGATTGTGCGGGTTGGTGTGTAGACGGTCCCCTATGAAAATCATCATCCCCGGACTGATAGAAGCGACTGCGCATGCGCAAACGTGAATTCCTTGTAACGGCCATATCTTCTACATTTTCCATCCGATTTCAATGAAATTTCCAGGGATGTTACAGACTAGTATTTAGATGGTCCCCTATGAAAATCATCATCCCCGGACTGATAGAAGCGACTGCGCATGCGCAAACGTGAATTACTTGTAGCAGCCGTAACTTCAACTGTCCCCCAGGGGTCGCGGGTTCGAATCCCAGCCGAGGCTAAGGATTTTTTTGATCCAATCACATACATCTCCTCACTTAATTTTTCATCCGAATTTGATGAAATTTTCTAGGATTGTCCAGATTAGCGTGTAGATGGTCCCCTATGAGGGTAGTGGAAGGTACTTAGAGATTGGTGTTTTGAGATTAACAACTATGCATCGGATCATCTATATAATCGGGTTATGGATACGAGGAAGCTATGTGCCACACCCACTTGTTTTCAATAATGTCCGCTCTGTTCTTTTTAGGACGTCCCACAGTAAGACTTGGGCGTCCTTATGCGATCGATCTGGGGTGAAGTTGGACAACACTCAACAGAAAAAAAAAATAACCACACAGTAATCCGTTTTAGACCATTCTGAATCCAAATCCGCGAAAAAAACCATAGGTGAATGTCTGTGTGTGTGTGACAAAATCTTGTGTCGTCTGCACAGGCCTTAGTTCTCAACCGATTTTCCTGGTTCTTTTTCCATTCGACGCGGAAACCTATCTAGTTGTGCACTACGGCGCCGGAATTTCGAATTTTGAATTTCAAGGGGGTGAAAGGGGGGGTTAATGCTCAAAAACCGTGCGTTTGCGGGCATAATCCTGTAAAATTTGCCCAGGCCTCCGTTTTGCCCGCCAACCGCTTTGAGTGTTTCTTTTGTTCGACTCATGAATCTTCCAAATTGCACACTATTTCACCAGAGTATCAAAATTCACAAGGGGAGGGGATAATATTCACAAAATATCCGATTTTTCAATATTTCGGTTCCTTCATAGCTTACTAATTGTATCTAAGCTTTGAAATTGAGGAAAAATTCTCATTATACCTCCAGATTTTCATGAATTATTCTCTGTCCCACCATGGAACTAATAGTGGTGCCACCATGGTGCCAGAGTGAGGGGGGGGATCACTATTTCTTGCCTATAATTCTTTAAAAATTACATCGAGTGAACAGTTTTTTCGCTTACCAACTGGTATTAATTGATCCAATGCTTATCCAATGGGACGTCCCCTGGAATGCACGCATTACTAAACAATATGTTTAACTCTAATGCATAGTTTGGCTAGATTCGTTTCTCTCGTAGTTTTTAAAATTCAATTCAGTTATTTTTTTCATTGTTTTTTATTTACAGGTTTGAGAGGACCTCAAGCGAGACATCTAGTCACGGAACACTCATGGATGAGAACGACTGCTCATGCTTGTACAGATTTTATAGCGTCTTCCCCAAAGCGGTGACCGCCCATAATAAAGGTGAGTAGAGGGGAACTTGAAGCTCAAATTTCATGCAGTGTAATTACCTTTTGGATAATAAGGTTTCTTTCAACATAACTTTGCTATCAAATGATTGAAATAAAACAATAGGAAAATATCAAAACGTATGATAAATCTGGGAGCTCCTCCAGATCGCAGAATCATCATTCTTCGAGGGAGGAGTTTGATCAAATCCATCGCGGAGGTCCGCGAGTCTCTAGCGAATCCGATCGTCTGAGCTCCAGGCGATCCTGAAGATTGTTGGAGGAAGAGCCTGGTCGAGTGCTCCTGGCAGATATCAGGGCCCGTATTCACAAACATCGCCTAAGTGACAATTCTTGAAGTCGCACTTCCGATAGTGATACTTTAGGCTAAAGTGAAACTCGAGGAGAAATCGCAATTCACAATCGTTTTTAGTGTAGCTGTTCTTAGTTCAGCTTTAGTTCACCTGATTAGGAAGTTGAACTTCCGGTAGCTTGAATTTGCTAGCTTACCTTCTGGTTCTTTGACATAGAATTCACATAAATCTGAATACATTTTAGAAACTTGAACAATAATGTCCTCAAATTGAAATAAGCTGCAAAGCACAATTATGCTGCACAATTATACAACTGCAAACCACAATTATTGTGCTCAAAGGTAGCTCTAAAATGGAAAAGTAGGAAATTGTTTACCTGTGACGTGCACGGAAGGTCTTCTGACCAACACTCGAATCCATTTTCGCCTTCTTGGCACAATTTGTACTCGTCTCCTTTACGTAGATACTGCAAATATTCCATGTGGTCGTTTTCCATCTAAATCCGACTTGAATTGACTTGTTTTCTTCTCCCCGAGTCCGACCACCATTTGAAGCCACCCATGGGAGCGACGTTTTCGGCTCTTGCGGAAACGAGCTTGTCACTAAATGCCATTTAAGATTAGGAACAAAATGGACTTATTCGGTTCTTGTTTATTACCCATCAATCGCAGGCCACTCGTTGAAATAAAAATTTCGACTGGGACAACGTTTTTGACTGACGGTCGGGTCATGAGCGGTTTCCCCCACTACATCACATCAGCAACCCGTTGCGATTTAGTCGACTCGTGAGCTTAGTGCTTTTAGTTAGGCCTGCGGTAGTTCGAAAATCCCCTGACTTATTATTATTCTAGCTGTCCAGAGGCTAAGTGTCACTTGGCAGCCGTTTTTCTAGTTTAGACCAATCACCAAAGGACTACAAAGTAATCACAGACCTGTTGATGACTTTTTTCCTTCCAGGGTTTGTGGAATGAAGCGGCAGAATGTGAGAACATTGTCCTTGGTCGTCTGCACATTCACATATTTGCTGATAGGAGCGGCCGTCTTTGATGCCTTGGAATCCGAAACTGAGCGTAAAAGATGTGAAATCCTCACAGGTAACGTCCAAAGAATATTGTCCTACCAATAGGTAGATCAATTAAACAGTACATAGAAATACTCAATTGCAGAACTAGCCTCCTCGTCCAACTTCCTTTAGTGCGAATCCAACGAACGACAGGAGGAAGAAATGGTTTTAAAACATTTTTGGAAAATTAGAAGCAACTTTTGGAATCGGTTTTGGAACTTGATGCAACAAATTTCTGAAATATATCATGTAAATTAATTGCTTTTATGACAATATTGGCCATTCCAGATAGAAAAAGTCCCCGTGAAAGAGCGAATGTTCTCGATTTTTCGGTTTATTATTTTCAGTAATGAACCTTTGGAATCGACCAAGAAAAAAAATTTTAACACCCCCTCAAAATTTGATGTTTTACGTTTCAAGGTACGTAGAATCCAAAAATCGAATAAAAATTTGGCCGTCCGTCCGCCGTCCACGGCACTTTTGCCACTTAGCATCAACCGATTTTGATGAAATTTGGTATGTAGGCTCCATTTGGGATCTAGTTGTGCCCCGAAGATTTGTTGATGTAGGTCACTTCTAAGGGTTCAAAAATGAATTTTGAAATTTTGAAAACGCCCTAACACAAAATATTTTGATATAAAGGTATTTTTTTCCTTCAATTTAAGATTTTATAGAATTTTTTGAGACCACGCGGAGCTCTGTAAGACAAACCATTCGCTCACTACGAGAATTTAAGTTTTGGACGTACGATAAATCAGAAACACGAGTGTGAATCGCAAAAGAGTCCTAATCTCCGTTCAAATTTTAGCTGACCGAAATGTGATCGATGTTTTTCTTTATATTGGATGGTTGGTGGCTTTGCAGAGGAGTGATCTATATAGAAAAATAATAAACCATTGTGTAATAACTTGCAGCGTTTTCCCCCCGTGTAGCAAAAAACATTCTTTTTTTCAGCTCTTCGTGACAGTTTGTTGCGAAAGTACAACATTTCAGGCGAAGATTACAAGATGATTGAGATTGTGATAATCGAGAACAAACCTCACAAAGCTGGACCGCAGTGGAAATTCGCCGGTGCTTTCTACTTTGCTACAGTTGTGTTGGCTATGATAGGTGAGTGCACACCAATTGGCCAATTAATCTAGATTATTTCGGGGCATGACATCAAAATGACATTTTATGGTTTGAATCGGTTCATTGCGTACCTGTTAGTAGGTTTGAACATAAATCAGGGAAGCCAAAAAACCTCTAAATTTTTGGAGTTGTGTTGATTTCTGTAACATCGAAACGGCGCATCCAATCATTTTACCACTATATAAATATGAAAGCCCACTAATTCTGTTTCGAACGAGAACCACAACTTTATAATTTGATCCAGAGACAAGCTCAAAATCGGACGTTGAGAAATCACAAATTTTCCTTTCACTTTCACTTTCCACCGCCCGCCACGTAAAAATAACGTGTCACGCCTAAAAACCTTTCGAATAAAAGTTGTAGTTCATCTGATTATGCGTTCAAAAAGCATCAAGAATTTAATTTTCGAGTATAGTTACACTTAGAGAGGCAAGAAAAGGGAAAGTTGGTAATAAATTCAGCTTTCGGTGTCAGCATATTTTTGGTTTAAATTTACTAATATGCACGATAAAATGTAATTTTGTTATGTTACATAAATTTAAATTGCAATACATAGTTCTTTTAATGTTCGAAGCGTAAATCTCTCTAGTTGGGCACTACGTCGCCGGAATTTTTAATTTTCAGAGGGGAAAGTTAATGCTTAAAAATACTTCTGAGGCCTCAATTTTCAACCGATTTGCGTTTGTTTTTTATTCGACTCAGATAACTTCCGAGTTGCACACTATTTCACCTGAGCATCGAAATTAGCTTGGGGAGGGGCGAGTGGGAGGGATAATATTCACAAAATATCCGATATTTCGGTTCCTTTACAGCTTAATAGTTGTACCCAAGCTTTGAAATTGAAGAAAAATTCTCATTATCCCTCCGGATTTTAATGAATTATTCTGTGTGCCACACCAGAAACCGCATGTTTCTTGGGTTTTCGGGTGTTTCACCTTGAATACGGAATTGAACTTCTACGGACTCCCTACCAAAACTGATAGATGAAGGTTCAACGTTACGACGTATTTCCGCTTTGGTGCCAGACTGGCGCCGTCGTGGCAGAGGGGGGGGGGGGGGTGAACTGAAGCATTGAGCATGCGGATCCATGCATTACTAAACTAATATGTATCTATTTACGAGAGTCGTCAACTTTAGCTGTTTGGATCTGCGTGGATTAAATGAAACCTACGAGCTCATACAGGTGGATGAAAAAATTCAAATCTTGATAATTTGTTGTTTGTACCTTGTTAGTGATAAGATTTTTACATATCCTGAGTCATACAAATCAGGAAGACTGTGGGTTGGTGGTACGAATTGAACGGGGATTTTCTGTTTTGGAGTACATTTCGTTGTTCTGTGCAGGTTATGGTCACTCGACACCCGTGACAATTGGTGGCAAAGCTTTCTGCATGGCGTACGCCATCGTGGGGATCCCTTTGGGCCTCGTCATGTTCCAGAGCATTGGAGAGCGTCTCAACAAGTTTGCTTCGGTGGTAATCAAACGAGCCAAACGCTACCTCGGCTGCCAGCACACAGAGGCAACGGAGATCAACCTCATGATGGCCACCGGAATGCTTTCCTCTGTCATCATCACGACTGGAGCTGCGATGTTTTCCAGATACGAAGGCTGGAGCTACTTCGACTCCTTCTACTACTGCTTCGTCACCCTCACCACCATTGGCTTTGGCGATTACGTCGCTCTTCAGGTGTCTCTTTCTACATACCTACCTGCTTTCTGTCTGCATGATCCTTACTTTTATGGGTTGTAGTGGGGGATAGTCGAGATAGGAAAAAAACCTCGTATCTTCACTAGTTCAGCCGATCAAGAGCCTCCCTCAGAGGTGTATAATGGGAGTGCTGCCTCACACTGTCCTTCAACCACCAAAGTTCAACATCGATTTGCCGTTTTGTAAATCTGCCAACTTCGAAACCCTACTGCTCCTTTCCTAATAATATCCTATTCTTCATTTCACAGACAAAGGTCATCCTATATTCAACCAATACATTTCAGCCATTTACGAGACCTTGAAAAGCAAATTGGGGGTGCGCCTGGTTTTTAAAAAATTTTAATCAAAAGTAGACCTCATCTGAGAGTTTTGACACCAGCCGTTCTCTTTTTGGATGAGTAGATCTTTTTCTATGAGTTTTCACAGTTTCGAATGTTTATGACGTCACGCGCCCCTCCCACCTGGGTGGTCCCAGCCCACTGTGACGTCGTAAACGGTCGAAATTTTAAAAATTCATAGAAAGAGGTCTTCTCACGCTAGAAGGTCGCGGTTGGTGTCAAAATCCTCAGAATGAGGTCTAGTTTAGATTAAAAATAACAATAGACAGTTTTTCCGACCCATGCGCACACCCCATTAAACGCAGTGAATATTCGAAGATTGGCTGTAGTCGAGATAGTAAAGTGTCCATCAATAGATGCAATACCTACAAAATAATGAAAGTGGGATCACAAGAATCCCCCACACTAAAAATATATCAATACATATTGAAATATTCCAATATATATATATATTTCAATACATTGAATACAATAGAATATGAAATCAATTACAATAGAATTGAAATATTCCAATATAAATATATATTTCAATACAATATTGAAGTATTTTTAGTGTGGGGGATTCTTGTACTCGTGTGAGGGGGATACTCGGATTCTTGTTTTAGTGTGGGGGATACTCGTACATCGTGATGAATTTGAGAAAACAGCTGCACATTAATTATTACACAACGGTTTATTATTTTCCTGTACAGATCAACCGTTTTCAAAGAACACGGCTTTTCCATTATTAGAACCCACCAACAGTTCTGACAGAAAGTAGCTACCACTAAAACATCATTATCGGAAAGTTGTGGGTTCCTTGCATTTTCGTTCTTGGTTGCTAAAGGAAGAGGTGAAACGAACTGAGTGAGATGAAATTCTTTTCGAAGAAACCAAAGAAGATCTCATTTGATCACCTGAAATTTAACGGAGGTTTAGGTTCCTTCAGTGAACATTCGATTTGTTTCTGATTCATTATTCGTCTAAATAACATAACCACCTACTGAATCAAGTATTTTTGTGTTCTGTATTGCACTGAAGTGCCGTGTTGACTAGCGTGATCATGATAATTACCTACAAAGAAGATAGGTTCACAAGTAAGTTTGTGTCTACTGACGGGCACGGCAACCAGCATTCCGAATCTGATACGTAGTAATTATTATCTTCTCCTTTTTAGTGGTTCGTTGTCATCAGTTTTGATGTCGGTCCTTTTGCTTCCTAGTCTACCAAGGTGGCGGAAGCATTGTTTCCACTTTTAAAAGTTGAAAAACGCTGCAAATTATTACACAAAGGTTAATTCGTCGGTTGACAGAAAAAAGTGATTAAGTCGCAAAAAAACCAAATTTTACGCCAGAGCGGTTCAAATTATTTCTAACCGTTAAAAGCCGTGCTGGCTAGAAAAAATGATGAAGACTGTTTTTATACATATTTTGTGGAACTTGGTAACGTTTTCCAGTAGGTATGAATTTGTCGGAGTAATTACAAGTGCAGAATGGGATATACCCTTCCTTTTACCTCCTTTGTACCAAGTAATTTTTTTCCAAGTTAAGATGGATAAATTTTAATTTGTTAAAAATAAGTGACTGCTCAGGCTTGCTTCATGGAAGAAAGATTTAGAGAAGAATTACTTATATAAGGAAGATTTGAGAAGGGATCGAAATAGGTAAAGCAATAATATTCAGTCATAAAAACGCTGCAAATTATTACCCAACGTTTATTATTTTTCCAACTTCAAGTCCTCAAACTGAGTCAACGGTTGGACCTACAGAGCTCTGGGCGGTCTCATTCGGTTCTAAAAATTCAATTCTATTTTAATTGCTGTAAAAATAATACTTACATACCAAAAGTTTTTGAGCTAGGGCTTTTTCAAATTTCCAACCCCCACTCTCCCCTCCCCTTGGAAGTGATTTACAATAACCAAAAGCTTCGGGGCACAACGAAACCCCAAATGGGACCCCCATTTTAAATTCGAGGCTCCCACGCCGCTGGAAATGTTATGGTGGATAATGGTGAGGGGGGGGGGGGGGGGGGAGGAGGGAGAGACTACGGTTTCTTGCCTAAAATACTAAATAAAGAAAAAGAAACAGTTTTTTTCGCTTACCAACTGGTTTAAATATACCTATAGCTTATCACATGGGACGTCCCCTGGAATGCATGCATTACTTACCAATGTTTGAAAATTGACCTTGCCATATATAGGACGGGAGACGCATTGGCATCTTCCCTTTCAGGCTTAATACAGTAGCCTGAAAGTATTGTCGTTTTTGATCCTTTAAATGAGAACTTGTGAAAATGAATAGCGTAATTTATGTTTTCAGAATGACCAAGCATTGGTGAATAAACCTGGTTATGTGGCACTCAGCCTGGTGTTCATCCTCTTCGGCTTGGCGGTGGTGGCTGCCAGCATCAATCTTCTGGTTCTTCGGTTTATGACTATGTAAGATAAAAAATGCAATAACTATTTAATCGCCATTAGGAGAGCTCGCCCGGTATGGTTTTTAATATTGCGGAATTTCCATTTTTTTTAGCGTAAATTGTGTAAAATTATCATCCGAAAATTAATTATTATTAGGTAATCAATTCAGACTTGCCAAGGTTTAGCTCTTCACTACTACCAAAACTTTCCATGTGAGGGTGTTGACCTGCAACTGCAAAATGAAATCATTTCCTAGTCGAACTAACATTTATGGTATTTTTCTCAAACGCCTTATGCACCACATTTTTAATGCTTCCAGCCGGTCAACATGCGCCACCACCACCACTTGACTCCGTAGAGTAGGATGGATAACACATAGCATTTCAATAGCCTCCATCTCAAAGGGAAAAATAAATCTTTCGAGTACAGAATGCTTTTCATGTTGAAGAACGTTTATGGAGTTTGCTCAATACGCACTTTCACCACCACGTCCGTATTCCAGTTTTCAGTGATCCACTGACCTATCTGAACCGTGTTTCCTGTTCTTTAGCAGGGTCCCTTTGGTCAGTCCAAGTTCAGTAGCAGGGTGACAGCGAGCATTCCTGTCTCAACTCACCTCCTCATAGAGAGATCCCTCAACCCTCATTCGAGCAGCCTGCCCCCAATACAAATTGAGAAGCAGACGAATCATGACGTCGTGCTGCACATCATCAAACGCCTTCTCGAAATATATGAATTAAGCATATACATCTTGCTGGCGCCGAGAACTTGCAGAGCAAGTGCCCTTTGCAGACCAAAATCCAAACTGAATTCAACCCCTGCCCTTCTCCAAAGCCGATTGTACTTACACTAAAACCAGCATTATCTCTGAACATTGCATCAAAATCGTACTATAACTTCGTTCAGTTTTGCCCGTTACGAGGATTTTCAGGCAGACGGAGACAAATCCAAAATTGTTAGGTTTGATGAAAGATGAAGAAGGTGGTGGTGGAAGAGAGGGAGAAGAGCAGAGCAGTACAGGGGTGGTTACGCCACGAATTACGCCTGCCGAGATGCCGAACCCGTGCGACTTCGTGGCACTCACCTCGTACCAACGCTGACGACACAACTTGCTGTAAATTGATGGGAATTGTTATGGTCGGGAATTAAAGGAAATGATTTCTTGATGACGGCGTATCGAAGTCGAAAGATGTGATGCGGCGGGGGCACGACTTTTTTTTAAGCGGGTAATACAGGATTGTGCGCCTCGTTCAGTTGCTTGATAGCATCGCACATACAACGCATCATGTGTTCGAAACACCAAATTAGGTTTCAAATTGTTGACACTGGTAACTTACCCGATCAGTCTTAATCAGCACAACGATTAACCACAGAAAAGCCCCAAAGTACGAAGCGGGCTTTCATGACTGTCTTGCCTCGAAACACCTATTCAGTAACTGCGTAGATGTATTATAACCCAAAGTCTCATACCCGAGTATTATGACACAGATATTCGTGAGAGGAGGCTACCAGCTCATCATACAAGCCCAAAAAAAAAAGTAAAATATTCGAAAACTGGAAGATTTTGATAAACAACTTGGTTGATAACTGAACCACTTGGTTGATAAATGAAGCTCCCGACCAGTCGCCAAGAAAAGTGGCTTCGAAACCACTGAGTTGCTTCAGTTATCAACTGTAACGAGGAAACGGTGCGTTTAGTGAATTAGAATAGGTCGCTATTATCGCCATATCGCTAACTCCGAAAATTAGCCACCCTGTGGTTTCGAGAAATAGCAACTTCCCAGTATAAAATTAATCTTCCAAATTGTGCAATACTTTGTACAAATCACAACAACAATGCATATTGAAATAGTATAAACTCGTTATTTACGCGCACGTTTATCATGTTGCAGGAATGCCGAAGAAGTGAGGCGAGAGGAACCGGACGCTGAGGAACCCTGCAACCAGGGGATCGACGGCGACGTGGTAGCTCTAAATGGCAAAATCGTATCTCTTAGCCCTTATGACCATATATCAATTTGTTCGTGTCAATGCCTGACCCACTCCACCATGACTGTACCCATTCCCATATCACTCTCTGTACCCAAGAGAGCTTCAGTATAGAATGTACCTAATCACACAGATGACCGATTTTATTGAAACCTTGTTGACATTTACCTTATGGTGTCAATGGGATTCCTTAGGGAAATAATAGATATTTTTACTTTCACCAAAGAAAATATTATGGAGGCACTTATTTGCAGGTACAATAAGCCTTTGGTTTGTATCTTACAGCCTCTTCATGTCGGTACCCACATAATATTTGGTAGGTAAATCACAAGGGTAACCTCAGAGTCGTGAAAGTGTCCCTACGGAATCAGTGATGAACCCAACTTTTACGAATAATGATGAAAGCGGCATGAATTTTTCAATGTGTTATGTACTATAATATAGGTACCTACCTAATCAATGTGATTGTTGCGTTTGGATTGATAATCAATGTTGTTAATAGACTAGTCTTACTTTTCCTACACGGAGTAGGTCACTTGAGGCAGGGTGAAAATACTTTTTGATTGTATATTTAGGTATAACTCTATTGCGTGAAGGTACCTATCAATATCAATTTTCCAACAAAATACTATCTGTTATAGAAATGTGGACACTATTTCGTACTCATTGATGTGAATGAATAAATTGTAAAAAATGTCGCTTGTTGTTTTCCTACAGGCAGGCAAACACTTGCCTGTTTACACCCACCTTACCCATACAGTACATGCTCAGTTTACCAAATGGGAAAAAGGACCACTAGTTCGACTTAGAGGGTTGACCAAAACCTTTTTTTTTAATTTTATTTTTCAATTCGATGCTTGAAACAGTTCTAAATTGTTCGAAGACGTTTCTGTTAAGCTCGAGGGTTTCAAACGTTGTGGCTGCAATTGATGGGTCTGTTGCAAGAAATGGTCAGGCGACAAGCTGGAAACTCTGACAGAGTCCAAGGTTTCATGATGTTCCATTCCATGGGCGGCGGAACGGGTTCAGGATTCAACTCCAGATTGGTGGAATATCTCACACAACAGTTTCCCATTCCTACTGCGGGTACGGAGTACCTGCGATGTATTTCTGCTTAGGAGCCTTTTTCCTTGGGTCCTGCCGGCGTCGAAAAATTTCACAATTTGCGCATAAGTTCCTTCCAAGACTGACTCAATCCAGTACTGTTTGACAACAAGCAGACTCAACGCATGGGAGTGACGCATTCTTCGTTCACGACTGCTGTAGGAGATTTGGACCCTGTGCCGACTTTGAATCCTGTCGGTATCCAAGAAACCAGCTTGATCCTCTTTTTTATGTTTGGGACAGCTTCGTTGACATCTTTAGTCTCCCTATCCAGATTGATGGAATATCTTACAAGTTTCCCAAGCAAGCCTCTGTCGAGGTCGGTGTCTTCCCATCACCCAAGGTGTCAATGGCAGTCGTGGAGCCGTATAATACAATTTTGGCAACTCACGCTACAATGGACCGGTCTAAATGTGTCATTTATATTGACAATGAAGCAATACACAACATCTGCAATGAAATGCACGATGTAGATGGGCCTACAAACAGGAATATGAATCATGTTTCAAGTCAGGCAGTCAGCTCAATGACAACTGGTTTGAGGTTCGACTGTCGGTTCATGACTGATTTCTTTAATTTTCAAACGAATGTCATTTCATATCCTAGACTGCACTTTCCAGTCAGCTTATTGCCAGTCATTGGGTGCCAATTTGAAGAGTGCTGGACAGTGAATGACATAACTTCCAGAGCATTCGAGCCTTCAAGCCATATTCTGAGCATGCTCATAACCTCTTTGAAGACTGCAGTATCAAATCTGGTGCCTTGGTCGGAGTGTAGTTCCCGTGGCACTCCAAATCGGGAGATTATAGTCTCTACAAGTCCACGAGCCAAGGTCTCGGCCCTAATGTCACTGACAGGAAGAGCTTCTGGCCACTTTGTGAAATAATCAATGACAACCACGTACTTGTTTCCGTGCTCTGTTACTGGCAAAGGTACAATTGTGTCCATTCCTAGTGCGGGTACGAAGTACCTGCGACGTATTTCTGCTTAGAGGCCTTTTTCCTTGGGTCCTGCCAGCTTCGAAAAATTTCACAATTTGCGCGTAAATTCCTTCCAAGACTGACTCAATCCAGTACTGTTTGACAACAAGCAGACTGAACGCATGGGAGTGACGCATTCTTCGTTCACGACTGCTGTAGGAGATTTGGACCCTATGCCGACTTTGAATCCTGTCAGTATCCAAGAAACCGGGTTGATCCTCTTTTTTATGTGTGGGACAGCTTCGTTGACATCTTTAGTCGTCCTATCAAGATTGATGGAATATCTTACAGAAGAGTTTCCCAAGCAAGCCTCTGTTGAGGTCGGCGTCTTCCCATCACCCAAGGTGTCAATGGCAGTCGGGGAGCCGTATAATACAAATTTGGCAACTCACGCTACAATGGACCAGTCTAAATGTGTCATTTATATTGACAATGAAGCAATACACAACATCTGTAATGAAATGCACGATGCAGATGGGCCTACAAACAGAAATATGAATCACGTTTTAAGTCAGGCAGTCTGCTCAATGACAACTGGTTTGAGGTTAGACTGTCGGCTTATGGCTGATTTCTTCAATTTTCAAACAAATGTCATTTCATATCCTACATTGCACTTTCCAGTAGTCAGCTTATTGCCAGTCATTGGGTGCCAATTCGAAGAGTACTGGACGGTGAATGACGTAACTTCCAGAGCATTCCAGCCCTCAAGCTGTTTAGCCAATCACTGTGGTCACCAGGGCACGCATATGGCCTGCTGTCTCCTATACAGAAGTGACGTGACGACTAGGATGCCAACAAAGCCGTCCCAACAAAGAATGCGTCACTGCCATGCATTCAGTCCGCAGGCCATATGCGTGCCCTGGTGACCACATTGATTGGCTAAATGGCTTGAATGCTCTGGAAGTTATATCATTCACTGTCCAGTACTCTTAGAATTGGCACCCAACGACTGGCGATAAGCTGACAACTGGAAAGTGCAGTCCAGGATATGAAATAACATTCGTTTGAAAATTGAATAAATCAGCCATAAGCCGACAGTCGAACCTCAAACCAGTTGTCATTGAGCTGACTGCCTGACTTGAAACTTGATTCATATTCCTGTTTGTAGGCCCACCTACATCGTGCATTTCATTGCAGATGTTGTGTATTGCTTCATTGTCAATATAAATGACACATTTAGACCGGTCCATTGTAGCGTGAATTGCCAAAATTGTATTATACGGCTCCACGACTGCCATTGACACCTAGGGTGATGGGAAGACACCGACCTCGACAGAGGCTTGCTTGGGAAACTCTTCTGTAAGATATTCCATCAATCTTGATAGGACGACTAAAGATGTCAACGAAGCTGTCCCACACATAAAAAAGAGGATCAACCCGGTTTCTTGGATACTGACAGGATTCAAAGTTGGCATAGGGTCCAAATCTCCTACAGCAGTCGTGAACGAAGAATGCATGACTGCCATGCGTTCAGTCTGCTTGTTGTCAAACAGTACTGGATTGAGTCAGTCTTGGAAGGAACTTATGCGCAAATTGTGAAATTTTTCGAAGCTGGCAGGACCCAAGGAAAAAGGCCTCTAAGCAGAAATACGTCGCAGGTACTTCGTACCCGCACTAGGAATGGACACAATTGTACCTTTGCCAGTAACAGAGCGCGGAAACAAGAACGTGGTTGTTGTCATTGATTATTTTACAAAGTGGCCAGAAGCTCTTCCTGTCAGTGACATTAGGGCCGAGACCTTGGCTCGTGGACTTGTAGAGACTATAATCTCCCGATTTGGAGTGCCACGGGAACTACACTCCGACCAAGGCACCAGATTTGATACTGCTGTCTTCAAAGAGGTTATGAGCATGCTGAGAATACGGCTTGAAGCCTCGAATGCTCTGGAAGTTATGTAATTCACTGTCCAGCACTCTTCAAATTGGCACCAAAGACTGGCGATAAGCTGACAACTGGAAAGTGCAGTCTAGGATATGAAATGATATTCGTTAGAAAATTAAAGAAATCAGTCATGAACTGACAGTCGAACCTCAAACCAGTTGTCATTGAGCTGACTGCCTGACTTAAAACGTGATTCATATTCCTGTTTGTAGGCCCATCTACATCGTGCATTTCATTGCAGATGTTGTGTATTGTTTCATTGTCAATATAAATGACACATTTAGACCAGTCCATTGTAGCGTGAGTTGCCAAAATTGTATTATACGGCTCCACGACTGCCATTGACACCTTGGGTGACGGGAAGACACTGACCTCGACAGAGGCTTGCTTGGGAAACTCTTCTGTAAGATATTCTATCAATCTGGATACGGAGACTAAAGATGTCAACGAAGCTGTCCCAAACATAAAAAAAGAGGATCAAGCTGGTTTCTTGGATACCGACAGGATTCAAAGTCGGCATAGGGTCCTAATCTCCTACAGCAGTCGTGAATGAAGAATGCGTCACTCCCATGCGTTCAGTCTGCTTGTTGTCAAACAGTACTGGATTGAGTCAGTCTTGGAAGGAACTTATGCGCAAATTGTGAAATTTGTCGACGCCGGCAGGACCCAAGGAAAAGGCTCCTAAGCAGAAATACATACCGTACCAGCAGTAGGAATGGGAAACTCTTCTGTGAGATATTCCACCAATCTGGAGTTGAATCCGGAACCCGTTCCGCCGCCCATGGAATGGAACATCATGAAACCTTGGACTCTGTCAGAGTTTCCAGCTTGTCGCCTGACCATTTCTTGCAACAGACCCATCATATGCAGCCACAACGTTTGAAACCCTCGAGCTTAACAGAAACGTCTTCAAACAATTTGGAACTGTTTAAAACAACGAATTGAAAAAATAAATAGGAAGGTACTCGCAGTAGGAATGGTCATAATTGGACCTTTGCCAGTAACAGAGCGCGGAAACAAGTACGTGGTTGTTGTCATTGATTATTTTACGAAGTGGTCAGAAGCTCTTCCTGTCAGTGACATTAGCGCCGGGACCTTGGCTGGCGGACTTGAAGAGGCTGTAATCTCCCGGTTGGGAGTGCGTCGGGAGCTACATTCCGACCAAGTCACCGGATTTTGAATCTGCAGTCTTCAAAGAGGTTATGAGCATGTTAGGAATACGTAAGACCAGAACCACTCCTGGAAAGGCTCAAAGTGATGGAATGGTCGAGAGGTTCAACCGAACATTATTGGGAATGCTGGCCAACAAAAATTGACAAAAACCAGCGAAATAGGGATTTATGGCTACTAACATAGTCTGGCATATCGTGCTTAAGACCAGTCCTCCACGGGTTTATCCCCTGCCGAGCTAAATGTGGTACGCAGACTGACCCTGCCGGTGCATCTGTTGGTGGGTCAAAGTCCCGTTCAGCGCAGCCCAGTATAAACTTACGCCAAAGATCTACAAGACAAGCTCACCACAGTGGATAGAATGTCACGGACGCAGCAGAATCAGGTTGCAGAAAAATCAAAAACCCGTTATGACGAGAGAAGTCGACATTCTTTTGACATTACCTAACAATACCTACCAATATATTTCAGACAGTCGAGTGTAACTTCAGTAACAAATTGTGTATTCGAAGGGTTTTTTCTATTTGAAAAATGAAAAAAATGCTTCCGCTACCTAGGTAGACTCGGAAGCAACATTCATCAATGAAATCATGAAAGGAACTCTGGCACAAACATAACGGTAACATGTTGACCTCCCGGCAGAGTGACCAGGCGAGCGCGCGACCAAAACCAACTAGTTTAACGCTTTTGACGCCCAAAGCACGCGACCGAGCGTCCAACCAGCTGATTTCAAACAAGGTAAACCGAACGGTCTAACGGTGTCCCACGTGCCGTCGCGATACCGGCCGAGGTTTGATTTTCAAACCGGTTCGTGTTTTGGTCGCGCGCTCGCCTGGTGGCACTGCCGGATGGCTACCATTTTTCTTGTTCGCTCCGTGTTTCTCCCAATTTTTCCCTGGAAATGGCTGCAAAATGTATTTAACCACTTTTTAGTGAAGTGCAAAAAATAGAAGCGCTGTGGAACAAGAAGAGCAAACTGTACAAAAACAGATTTGTGGTGGAAGCTGCCTGGGAAGAGGTGGCGAATGGATTCAAGTTGCCAAGTACAAATTTACCTCCCACTTGTTCTTGTGTTCTCTTCTCATTGAATTAACAAAAGTAGAACGTTACGAATGTTGCTCACAATGATTAGATAGACTCCATTTATTACAGGCTTTTATCTAGTTTCACCTTACCGTTGTCTGTCATTAATCAAATATTGCAAGTTAAATAATCTGATCCATTCAGCTCCCAGTTTTCGATTGACCTGAATTTTTGCATGCATTTATAAATCGAATGCCAATGCTTTTATATTATGACTTACACATACCTGAGCTGATCATTAAAAAAATCATATAAGTTTTTTTTTTTAACGATCGCTTATTTCCGTGGGTCCTAGGTTAGGAGTCATAAAATAAAATAAAATGTATTCAATTGATTATACATCTACAAGTCGATTTACAATATACACAAAGGCTGACGCTGTCAAGAAGAGTTCGCGACCCAGCACTGAGGAGTCATCGCTTGTGCAGGCTTACAGCGAAGATCTTCCCTTCTCCGCAGCCAAGTATAAAGACCTCCAGAAGATTTGTATGGACCTGACCCGAAGGAGTACCACAACTTCTTCACTTTCCTCAAATATCACAGAAGTTGACACTGTCCCAGCTCCAGACTTGAGCGGAGAATCGGACTACGATTGGTTATAAATTGTTCATAATTTCCAACTTAACAATAAAATGCTCTTCAAGTTCGTGAATTTTGCGTACCATAACTAATAGTTATTATAAGAAGAAACTACGACGCCAAAACCACGAATCTCCAGTTTCATGAAAATCGAATAAGGTCCTCACGAAAATTGACAACGATAAAACCACGAATCTGCTGTTTGAAGCCCTACGCCCCTTGTACGAACATGAAAGTACATGACACATGGAAGGTTGGTCTCAGGGGCATTTTTTAAAGCATTATTTTTCGAACTATATAACAATATTGATTTTTCCTGATAAATCATAACTTTGAACTCAATTTTCTCAGAAAGCTGATTTTGCAGATTCGTGGTTTTAGAGTGGTGGCGACGAAATGCTCCGACATCGATCATCACAAATTTGTTATTCAGTCAGCCACTACCGTAACAACTATAGAGAAAAAAATTATAATAGAGTATTTTTGTACTTCCCGTGTTGACAAAACGCGAAACGTGAAAAAGAGCAGCTAGCGCGAGCACTCGTAGATGCTAACTTTCCAAGTAATTTTTTTTCATATCCCCTCCCTGAAATCGTGAAAAGTGAACTCCTGTAGTGACGTTAACGTGATGCTTATAAGTTAAGTTGGCAAGGTTACTTTGGCGGATTTAGACTCCTTGTCTATTTCATATTTTGTTCCCCTTTCAGATAGGATATTAATTTTTTCTTTTTCATGTTCCAAGTATCATGATAAAAGTTATGGAAGAATGGATGGAGTCCATGAGGTGAGTCCATCTGGCAGAGTTCCTCCACTAAGAAGAAACTTGAGCAAGTATTCGATGATTATTTAAGGTTTCTGCCAGTGAAAAAGCACCCCATTTCAGAAATTTCCATGGTAGAAGAGGAAGTTCTTGTTAAACCCCAGATATACCAAATCTGACTTGAGGATTCAACATAACTACTTAAACAATCTAGTACTTAAACAAGTCCAAGAATTGTACTTCTACGTCTGCAATACTGTGGATGACTGTGAAATTGAATAAAAACGTTGTTGTTGTCTAAAAAAAAAATCTAGTACTCCCTTACAGACCAAATTTTCCGAAGGACTAATATTTTTCGATTTCTTATAAATATAAGAAATCCCTACTACGTTATAAATATTATTTATGTTTTTAAATTTATTACCTAATTCTTTTTTTTAATTATTGATTTTTTATTATAGATATTATTTAATAGTAATCAATAATCAACAGCATATATATTGTTGTGGGTTTTGACGGTAATTTACTAATTTTAGGGCATATTGCAGTGCTGGTTTTGGTTGACCTGAATAAGGACGATTTGTTGTTACTTTCCCGGTTTTATTGTTTTGGCTCTCAGTTTTTGGTTTTAAGTGAATTATTATTTGTGCGAATTTGAGAGGAGTTGTCGTGTTTATTTTGTCTTCACCCGGTTGTAACATAAATAGAAACCAGCAAAATAAATAAAGAGGTATGATAGTACCTACCTAACAAATGATAGTAAAACCCATTGGAGAAAAATTGGAACCCATAGAAAATGAAACAATAATGAGAATTGAATTAAAATAACTTCAACTTCTTTGGGTGTTCAGGGCCCTAGCTTCGTGCGGGCAAGTCAACCACCACCTCCTCGCGGTGACACCTGGAAACTGTCCCGACTGAGTCCGTGAGCGACGAGCTTATCTTCGGATACTGTCTCTATGTCGCACCTCTTTGAGGCCGGCAAAGGTCGGGGCAGGCCAAGTTGTGGCTCTGGCGTCTTTGGGGGGAAGGTGTCATCACCTTCTTTCCCTTCTCCTCCCTCTCTATTTGTTATGATGTCACAAAATAATTCGCCTCATAACCCGCCACAGCCCTCTGGCTCTCGCGGTTCTAGGGGGGTTTCCTCTGTCCTGCCTCGGCAGGGGTCTCGTTCTCTTTCAGGGCCGCGTCCCTCTAATCCTATAAATCCTTTAAGCGCTCCGTCGTTGAATTTTTCTTGCTTGCATTGCGATAGGTCTTTTAGCACCTCTAATGGCTTAGGTCTTCATACCCTTAGAGACCACCCGGTGGAATACAATGATGCTATTAGTGTCGACCGTGTACGCCGTGGCTGGACACCTGAGGAGATTAGGTTAGTGGCCTCTCGGGAGGTTGTCGGGATAGGCTTGGGAGTTAGGTTCATAAATTCATATATTCTCCCTTTTTTTTCCGTCCCGTACGTTAGATTCTCTTAAGGGTTTGCGTAGGACTCCGGAATATCGGGCGCTCGTCGCTGAGCTCTTGGAGGATGGTGGTGTGGCCTCGCCATCCGCCTCTTCCCGGAGTTTGGCTCCGCCTCTGGTGGCTTCACCACCTAGGGTGGGTAGACTGAGTGCCCCTGCCTTGCTCTCGGTGCCTCCTTCATCGCCTGATGTCGAGTCTCGTTGGGATCCGAGTGTGGCTTTGCCACCTCCCCTTCTTGACTTAGTTCCCGTTTCGGGTGGGGTATTAATGACAAAGTGGATAGGTAGTGGTAGGTACAAACAAATAGTCTTTTCTGTTCAACCTTAAAATACCTTGGGTAGTCCATGGAAGATGAAAAACAACTCAATCTACTCTGAGGTTATCCTCACGTAGCGCACCCTCGCGTAGACAGCGGATTTTTTCAAACGCCAAAAGTTGGCTTTTGGCGTCAAGGCACTTTTTGCGTGTGGGGGTAGATACGTGTGAAACGAAACGGCAAGTACAAAAATACTCTAATTGTAAAACATGCTCCCAGAGTTGACAGGACGGTCGATCCGAATATGTTTTCCATCCAAACTCCCTAACACACGAGGGTATCCCCTTCCCCGAAAATACTCTAGAGTATTCTCCTGGAAACATTCAACGGTTGGTTTTGGCACTTTTTTTTTGTCATCGTCTTCCAGGTGGCTACGCAGACTTCCTTCACGGTTTCTTAAGGTGCGTTTACACTTCGCGAAACAAGTATCGCGGCGTGTAGACGCTTCTAGAACCCGAATCACGCCTCTGCGAGGATCCCTTGCGAGACGAGGGAGCGAGCGGTCAGCCAGTCGGTCTCTGGCGCGCAGCAAAGGAGTTTCGGCCTTGTTGTTTCTCGAAGTGTAGATGTGTATATTTGTTTGTGCGAGGCAGGTGTATTGTCTTTCGATTAAAATTTTGTAGTCTGTACAATCGCGATGGATCAAAACGTGTGTATTAAGGCTAAATGACCCGACTTTAGTTGTGAAATCTGCCACCACGTGGCAGCACCAAAATGAAGAAAATTTCACTCCACAGTTGAGAACGGATCGAGATATTTTAGTTCTGCAAACGGATTTCTTTTCAAGATCACCGTAGAATTCCGGGTAATTGGTTTAGAAAGTGTGCAAAATTTTTTTGCACAGTTCCAGCAAAATATTGTTCAAATTTTGAACATTTTCAAAAAGTGGCCTTATAGCCACTTGCAGAACCTTCATCAGAATACGAATCCGTTTGCGGAATTTTTCTAACTTGATCATAGCCGTCTGATTCTCGTTTTTACGATATGGAGGGGGCGATCATGGGCTGGGGGGGAGGGCGGCGATCAAACGCCCCGCCGCCCACTCGACCTTCACATTCATGTTTTGCTAGTATGCACCCTTTGGTCTCTATTCCTTTCCCTGGCCTCCTAATAGGTAGCTACCATTAACCTTCCCATTTCCAACTTCTCTGTCTTGAGGTTGATCGAATTGGGCGAAATTTCCATAAAAAGCAAGATACATAGACAAATAACTTGAGAAAGATTCTGATAATGGTTAGGCATCATAAATATGGTAGCATGTTATTCATATTATTGATTGATACTGGGGCGATGATTTTCATAGGGGATCGTCTACACGTCAACCCGCATAATACCCCTCAACAATTTTCAACGAAATTGGACATTAACTTCGTATAGTTTCGGGCGTTACAAGGATCATGACAGACAGGCAGACACGGAACCAAAATTATTCAGGAAGGTCTAAAACATAAAACTCGAGTAGGAATCCAAACCAAAGGAGGTATTTTTTTAAACGTTGAAAAGTGAAAACAATAGCAGGAAGTATTGTTTTATCTTTTCAAGGATGAAAAAAAAAATATCTCCAAAATCAAAATTTCCACTCGCGTTCTACAACTACAACTTCCTGAACAATTTTGGTTCCGTGTCTGTCCGTCTTTGAATCTGTCGTGAAATCCTTGTATCGGGCAGAACTATAAGAAGTTATTGTCCGATTTCGATGAAATTTTCAGGAATTGTGCGGGTTGGCGAGTAGATGGTCCCCTATGAAAATCATCACTCCCGCACTAATAGTAGTGACTGTGCAAGCGAAAACGTGAATTCCTTGTAACAGTCATTTTCTTCATTCCCCATCTGATTTCGATGACATTTTCAGGTATTATGGAGATTGGGGTGTAGATGGTCTACTAAAATCACGGTCTCCAAATTGACAATAGCATCTGCGCATGCGCAAACATTAAATCCTTGAAACAGCCATAATTTCTACGTATATCATACGAATTAGACGATTTGTCAGGATTGTTCACATTGGCATGTAGATAGTCCCCTATGAAAATCAAGACACCGGAACTGATAGTAGCACTTCGCAGATTTTTTCCGTTGATGTGTCCTCCTTTACCCCAGATTAATCGCATATGGACGCCCAATTCTCACTGTGGGACGTCCTAAAAACGCTGCAAATTATTACACAATGGTTTATTATTTTTCTACAGATCACTCGTCTGTAAACCATCCAGCATGAAGAAAAACATCGATCGCATTTCGGTCAGCTAACATTTGAACGGAGATTAGCCCTTTTGCGATTCAAACTCGTGTTTCTGATTTATCGTACGTCCAAAACTCAAATTCTCGTAGTGAGAGAACGGTTTGTCCTACAGAGCTCCGGGTGGTCTCAAAAAATTTTTTTAATTCTACAGAATCTTAAATTGAAGGAAAAATTGATTGAAAATTTGATTTTGGAACCCTTAGACGTAACCTACATCAACCAAAATCTTCGGGGCACAACTAGACCCCAGAAGGAGCCTACATACCAAATTTCATCGTAGTCGGTCAATGCTAAGTGGCAAAAGTGCCGCGTACGGCGGACGGACGGCCAAATTTTTATTCGATTTTTGGATTCTACGTACCTTGAAACGTAAACCATCAAATTTTGAGGGGGTGTTAAAATATTTGTTTTCTTGGTTGATTCCAAAGGTTCACTATTGAAAATAATAAACCAAAACGATGTAGTGATCGCTGCACAATCACGGAATATTGAAGGGTAATATCACCAACGCCTACCCTAGTTCTACTACCTATTGCATTCGAACGTCAACAGTGCCCGATGTACCCGGGATTGCTAGCGAATTAGAAAGATGTGCGACCTTGAACTCTTCTCGAACTTTTTGAGTAATCCGAAAATGTAAACACGTAGGGTTGCCATCTATATGGTAATTACCTTGTAAGACCACAGCACTATCCCTAGTTCTAGGGTATTTATTACAGTGCACTAACGGTAATTTTGGGACAGTCATGTTTGTAATTTGCGTTATAATTACATGAAATCAAAAATTTGGGAATCAACGTCAAACGTCAAGAATTGGCTCCTCAAGCCATCTATTGCTAGTGCAACCAGAACGGTGTGAGATGACTTTTGCAACTAGATTTTGTACAACGAAACTTGAACAACTAAGTAGGTACCTACCTAGTCCATGTACAGTGAACTGAAATTACCACAATGGGGAATTTGCCTCAATTTTAGATTCTGGAATTTCAAGTCAAATCCTATAATAGGGCCCTAGAATAACGTTTAACACTAGGAATAACCAACGGGAAAAAATTACCGTAGGAGAAAATGACTAAACAAGTGAACCTCTGTTACAAAACACCGCGAAAATCGAGGAATATTGTTGACGTCATACGAAAAAAAAACGACGCGAAAACAACGACAACAGACAGAGTTCCAGCACCGCCACACAAAACGATCCAGTGAAATGGCTACTCGAATAATGTGATTCAAATCTTGAAACTAAATAAGAGAAGATGAAGAATAATAATGCTTGATAAACTAGTAGATAGATTCGTATTGTAAAAAAGTGAGTAATACTGTTTCTTTTGGTCAATTTTGTGTCTGGGTTCTTCCTGCCAGTTCGTGGCGCACTCTTGTGCGCACTACTCGGAAGGTAAAAGTTCGTGTATGTTCCGCTTCTGTGGTAAGCGCCACAGAACCTCCTTTGAAGTCAGATTGGTAGAATATCCGTCACGTTTCAAACATGGCTGCCTCTTACACATTGCCACCACATTTAAAATTTTCATCTTCCTTAAATTCTCTAAATTTTTTGGATGCGTTTTCGAGCAGCTCACTATGGTTTTATTCCATAAAAATAAACCCTCATTCGAAAAAAAAAAAAAAAAATGTGAGGCAAATTCCCCATTTCTGAACCAACTATTTAGTAGTGCAAACCATTATCTCAATCAAATTAACACAGAATCTTTCTCATAAGTTATTTGTCTATGTCTTGCTTTTTATGGAAATTTCGCCCAATTCGATCAACCTCAAGACAGAGAAGTTGGAAAGGGGAAGGTTGATGGTAGCTACCTATTAGGAGGCCAGGGAAAGGAATAGAGACCAAAGGGTGCGTACTAGCAAAACATGAATGTGAAGGTTGGGCGGGCGGCGGGGCGTTTGATCGCCGCCCTCCTCCCCAGCCCATGATCGCCCCCCTCCAAATCGTAAAAACGCGAATCCGACGGCTATGATCAAGTAAGAAAAATTCCGCAAACGGATTCGTATTCTGTTGAAGGTTCTGCAAGTGGCTATAAGGCCACTTTTTGAAAATGTTCAAAATTTGAACAAATTTTTGCTGGAACTGTGTGCAAAAATTTTTTGCACACTTTCTAAACCAATTACCTGGAATTCTACGGTGATCTTGAAAAGAAAACCGTTTGCAGAACTAAAATATCTCGATCCGTTCTCAACTGAGGAGTAAACGAAATTTTCTTCATTTTGGTGCTGCCACGTGGTGGCAGATTTCACAACTAAAGTCGGGACATTTAGCCTTAATCGCATATGGACGCCCAATTCTTACTGTGGGACGTCCTAAAAAACGATGTAGTGATCGCTGCACAATCACGGAATATTGAAGGGTAAAATCACCAACGCCGTGCCCAAGTACTACTACCTACAGTATTCGAACTTCAACAGTGCCCGATGTACCCGGGATTGCTAGCGAATGAGAAAGATGTGCGACCTTGAACTCTTCTCGAACTTTTTGAGTAATCCGAAAATGTAAACACGTAGGGTTGCCATCTATATGGTAATTACCTTGAAAGACCACAGCACTATCCCTAGTTCTAGGGTATTTATTACAGTGTACTAACGGTAATTTTGGGACAGTCATGTTTGTAATTTGCGTAATAGGTACATGAAATCAAAAATGACATTAAAAAAGTCTGCCAAGTGGGTGTGGCACATAGCTTCCTCGTATCCATAACCCGATTGTATAGATGATCCGATGCATAGTAGTTAATCTCAAAACACCAATCTCTAAGTACCTTTCTCTACCCTCATAGGGGACCATCTACACGCTAATCCGGACAATCCTAGAAAATGTCATCAAATTCGGATGAAAAATTGAGTGATGATTGAGTGTGTGATTGGATCAAAAAATATTCTTAGCCTCGACTGGGATTCGAACCCGCACTCGACTTACCCGCGATTCGATCCTTAGAGCACAAACAAGACTCAATCCTCTGCGCTATTGAAGCCTCGTCTCTCTTACAGGAGACCGTTCCTCTATGAATGAATCCCTCCATGAAAAACTATTCTCTATGATTATCATAGGGGACCATCTAAACACTACTCTGTGACATCCCTGAAAATTTCATTGAAATCGAATGGAAAATGTAGAAGTTATGGCAGTTACAAGGAATTGACGTTGAGGGAGCTTTGTACCCTGTTATTATATTAAAAGTTCCAAACGTAAATGCAACGAGGTCAAGATGTTTTTTATCGTGGTTCTTTTGAATTAATGAAATATTAACAAATATTAGTATACCACACAAATATTAGTATACTAATATTAACAAATATTAGTATACCACGAGGTCCTCTGTTTTTGAAATCTGAATCTGATCTAAAATGGCAATAATAATTTGGAAAAGAAAGTTCATCGGATGCTATAGTAGAGGCCTCGGAGAAAATAAGAATATTGGCATGGCTATGCCATGAATCGGCTATGATATGTTGGGAATGAGCATTGAAGGATCTGACGTTATGGTAAATTAATGAGGAATTCGAAAGTGGTTCAAATGGTAGCTGTAGGCGTTTGGATGTTTTGAGCAAGTTGAGTTCTATGGTGAGTGGGTCTGACGTACTTGGTTTGCTTGGAGGAGCAAAGTGCCCTAGATTATATAAATTGCTCAATTTTGTCACTCTGCTCAACGCTACGTACAGCAAAGACCTTTTCCTGCTGAATGGCGATTTATCACGGAGGTCAATGCAGGCAGTTTCATAGGTTTGACCTTGGCTTTTGTGAATCGTGATTGCCTCGGCTGCAACGAGTGGATACTGTTCTCTCATGATCTGACAGCTCATTCTCTGGGCGACCGTTACTGGAGCTTTGGTCGTTCCGATACGGGTAGCAGTATTGGAGAGCCAATGGCAAGGTCAGCCTCCCTAGGTGGCTGGCCTTCTTCCATGTTCGGGACCTTCTGCCAGGGCCGCCGGTGTGCTAAACCGTGTAGTATCCTCTGTACCCTCTTCCCCCCGGGTTGACAGGAAGCGGATCCGTCCAGCACTCAAGAACAACTAGACTTGATATATGTGTGTTGTAATAAGTGAAATGGTATTTTGTTGCTTACAGTATGTGAGTGGATTCGGGCTAACCAGTTGGGACACTACCCCCCAAGAAGCAGTGTAAGTCTGCTGCGCCCTACCGGTGATTTCACCACAGGAAAGGGGATTTTGGAGAGAATCACCCCCAAAGTGATTCCCCTCTCCTGTGATGCCCCTTGTAGTCGCCTCTTACGACATGCAGGGGAGACATCAGGACTATTCTTCAGCCGGTACCTGCACAGCTCCTGCATAGCTTAGTATTCAGCTGTTGTTAGCCCCCCAGATACTGACAATTTTGCTTCCGAGTCTACCAAGGTAGCGGAAGCTTTGTTTTCACTTTTCGAAGTCGAAAAAAAAAAGTTTCCAAAATCAAAATTTTCACTCGCGTTTTGCGTTTTAGACCTTTCTGAACAATTTTGGTTCAGTGTCTGTGTGTCTGTCTGTCTGTCATGAATTCCTTGAAACGCGCATAACTATACGAAGTTACTGTCCGATTTCAATGAAATTTTCAGGGATTGTGCGGGTTGGTGTGTAGACGGTCCCCTATGAAAATCATCATCCCCGGACTGATAGAAGCGACTGCGCATGCGCAAACGTGAATTCCTTGTAACGGCCATAACTTCTACATTTTCCATCCGATTTCAATGAAATTTTCAGGGATTGTGCGGGTTGGTGTGTAGACAGTCCCCTATGAAAATCATTATCCCCGGACTGATAGAAGCGACTTCGCATGCGCAAACGTGAATTCCTTGTAACGGCCATAATTTCCACTTTTTCTACCCGATTTCGATGAAATTTTCAGGGATTATGCGGACTAGGTTGTAGATGGTCCCCAATGAAGATCACCACCTTCGGACCGATAGTAGCCAATGCGCATGCGCAAACGTGAATTTCCTTGTAACGTCCATAATTTCTACATTTTCTCTCCGATTTCAATGAAATTTTCAGGGATGTTACAGATTAGTATTTATTGAGTTGAGATGTCCAGACGTTGTGTGATTTTGGATCAATGATTGAAAGAGACGTTGTCAGTCACACATAGTTTTATTTCGTATTACTACAGGGGACCGGTTTCGGACGTTATGCCATCATCAGCCTCTGCAAGTAACAAATGAGGCTGTCAAAATACTTATGGTAATAATGGTAACAATATATTATTTATAGTGGTAGAAAAGAAACAATTGTGATGCACGTAAATAGTGGTTAAAATGAATGTTATAAATGTTATGAATGTTTAAATTGCAAGATATGGTAGCAGGAGGCTATGAAAATTTATGGTAAAGAAAGACTATGGTAAAAAGGTGTGAATACAAATTTTTGAATTAGAAGAACCGAAACAATTGTTATGCAAGTAAATAGTGATTAACATGAATGAATATGAATGTTTAAATTGCAAGGTATGGTAGCAGAAGGCTATGAAAAATGTATGGCAAACTAAGGCTATGGTAAAAGGGGGGGGGGGGCGTGAATACAAATTTTGAGTGTTAGAAAAGTACAATAGGTAGATAATGAATTTGCTTACTGGGAGAAAATTGACGAATCGCACGTTCGCACTGTGTATGATGTTCGCACTGAATATGTACTGTGAGGGGCAGTCTTATGACAGTGGGTTTTTAAGCGAAACAGCCAGACGGGGAGAAAGGAGCTTTGGAAGAATTGGGAATTTTCGCGGGGCCGCGGTGTCTTTGAGGTCTTAAGGGTTGAAAGCTAGGGGTTTTCTTTGTTCGAACGGTGGTGAATGAACTTGGTGGTGAATGAACTCAGGTGGTGAATGAACTTGGGAGGCGGTGGACTGGCCATGGGGGTTCGGTGGAGCTTGAGTGAATTTAGTGAATTTTGCGGAAATTTTTATCGGGAATGAGTAGATAATTATTATGGTAAGAGGTAGTGGCTTGATTAGTTAAATAAGTTAAGAAGGGTGGAATGGGTGACATCTGTCTGTTTGTTGAGGGAGTTTTGTGCTTTGAACGAACTATTTATTTCTATATTTTCTAGGTAATTTAGTGCCAGGCCTTTGTTTTGAAAATGTAAAATTTTGAAGTTGGTTAAATAAAATTGGGAGTTTTCAGAAATCAGGTGTTGTGAGTATGAGGATTTGTCAGTTTGAAGCCTGAAGTCCCGTTCGTGTTCCTTTGATCTTATTGAAAATGACCTGTATGTGCGACCTACATAGTGCTTCTGGTGGCAGGGACATTCAAATTGGTATATACCGCTTTTGTTCATAGGGAGGATTGGGTCTTTGTTTCTGACTAGCTGTTGTCCTAGGTTTGATGTTGTTTTGTAGGAAACATTAATATGATTATTGAGACATTTTCCTACTTGACCAGAGACTTTATGAAAGAATGAAAGGGAGCCGAATAATTTGCGATCTTCTGAGGTTGACTGTTGGGGAGAGATTAGTATTTAGATGGTCCTCTATGAAAATCACCACCTTCGGACTTATAGTAGCCACTGCGCATGCGCAAACGTGAATTCCTTGTAACGGCCATAACTTCTACATTTTCCATCTGATTTCAATGAAATTTTCAGGGATGTTACAGATTAACTTGTTTTGATGTTTTGAGATTAACTACTATGCATCGGATCATCTATACAATCGGGTTATGGATACGAGGAAGCTATGTGCCACACCCACTTGGCAGACGTTTTTTTTTTTAAGTTTATTTATTTCCATTACATAATACAGTAATATAAGTTAAACCAAAAATAATAATTAAGATAACAAAAATACAGCACATGTCTTAGGTGAAATTAAATTATTCGGAAATATAATTCCCCATATGGGCACCAGCCCGTGTTGGGGAATGAGCAACTTGCTCATCGCTCGGTAATTAGCATAAGTATAATGAAATTGTACAAAGTGTAAGTAAACTATTCAATCGAAATTTTAATAATGGTGGTAGCAGAATTACAATATTTTTATTTCATGTTGTTATACCTACTTATATTATAGTTTTAACTACTTGTAAGAAAATAATTTTTTTAAAACAATTTTTATTTTCTTAGGGTTATTTCTTAATTGCTGAATTATTTCAACTCTAGTTGTATTAGGAAAACCATTGAAAGTTAGAATGCCTTGATAGGGGAAAAATTTTTGAGAAGCTGTAAAGTTTAATTTTGGAAGAGATGGTGAGTCGTTATTAGCAAATCGGGTAAAAATAGAGTGGGTCGGAGTAGAAAATTCACTACTTTTAAGTAACTGCTGTACAGCAGCTTTCTTGTACATATCGCGGAGATTTAAGAGATTTAGTTTTACAAACAAAGGACTTGTATGGGCTTTGCTGTCTAATTTAGAAACCGCTCGTACAAAATATTTTTGGAGTACAACAATCTTGTGGAGAGTACTTTCATAGGCACTACCCCAAATTGGTAAAGCGTAGAGTAGCAGAGACTGGACGAGCGCACAGTAAATCTGTCTGAGTATATCAGTGCTCACTATTTTCTTTAGAAAGGAAAAAACGTAAATACATTTTCTCAGTTTGCCCTGAAGAGTACTAATATGCCTATCCCATTTCAATAAATTGTCAATAATTAGTCCTAAGTACCTAACTTGGTTAGAACAGTTTAAAGGAGGGCATGGACACGTACTGGGGGCTTGACAATCAACTCGGTGAAGTTTCAATATCATGTCCTCCGAAGGCATAGTTTTCATAGACCATGAAAACAGCAAAAAACTGTTTTGCTTACGTTAAGGGTTAATTTGTTCTCTATTAACCAAGAACTAATAAATTTCAGACCAGTCTCAGCCTTTCTGAATGTTTCGTGCCAGGAGCCACCACTAAAAATCATAATTGTGTCATCGGCAAACATCACTGCCTCACCCATTGACACCGCTTCCGATTTAAAAAACTGATTGGCATATAATGCGTACAGTATAGGCCAAGAACCGTGCCCTGCGGCACTCCATACCCCTGCATTTGCAAGGCCTCACCCAAAACACCATTAACGCGCACCATCTGGCTTCTATTTTTGAGATAGCTCTTAAACCATAAAAGCGCCGTGTCCCTAATACCCGCTTCACAGAGCTTTTCAAAGAGAATTTCGTGAGAAATAGTATCGAAACACTTTGCTAGATCCAAAAACACAGCCAGTGGCTCATCTCCAGTTTCAAGAACTTGGATAATTCGAGATGTAAGATAAGCTATGGCATCTTGGGTGCTCCTACAAGAACGAAAACCAAACTGCCTCTCGTCTAACAAGTTGTACTTTTCCAGGTACCTACTCAATAAGCTGGGAACACATTTTTCAAATATTTTTGAAATATAGGACGATAATTCCTAATAAATATAGGACGATAATTCCCTACCTCCTTCCGGTCTCCACTCTTAAAGAGAGGGAAAACTATTGCCAATTTTAGGTTATCCGGGAAAACACCAGTCGATAAGAGTAGATGTAAAATGTATGTTCTGGCGCAGGCCTGCACGATCCTGCTCGTCTGCCCTCTCGTTCCCACCCTTCCCCCTCGCCTACCAGCTGGGCCGCTCCCCCCCACTACCCCTCGCCAACCCGTGATACCCCCCCCCCCCGCCACGCCTTGCCGGGCCATCAATTCATAGGGAACCCTCCCTCAATTCTTAGGGGACCATCCTTCCAATTCTTAGGGGACCATTTGTGTGTGTGTGTCTTTTTACCTGTTTGTACATTCACTCCATTGTTACTATATCAGCCAAGAGGGGTGGGCAGTATAGTATCAGCCAAGTAGGTGTGTGTGTGTGTCTTTTTACCTGTTTGTACATGCACTCCATTGTTACTGTATCAGCCAAGAGGGATGGGCAGTATAGTAACAATCAAGTGTGTGTGTGTGTGTGTGTCTCTTTACCTGTTTGTACATGCACTCCATTGTTACTGTATCAGCAAGAGGGATGGGCAGTATAGTAACAATCAAGTGTGTGTGTGTCTTTTTACCTGTTTGTACATGCACTCCATTGTTACTGTATCAGTCAAGAGGGATGGGCAGTATAGTGTCCAATTTATAGGGGACCATCTTCCCAATTTGTAGGGGACCACCCTACCAACTCGTAGGGGACCATCTTCTCAATTCATTGGAGGCCATCTTACCGATTCTTAGGGGACCATCCTCTCAATTCATAGGGAACAACCTTCACAATTTGTAGGGGACCACCTCCCCCTCCCCCCATAATTATTCAAATATTCTATGTTGACCCTCTTAGTTGTTGGATTTACACCCAACTTAAGCTCTATCACCACGACAAGGTGGGGTCAATAATCGATAGAGAAAAACTTTTTGGTTTTCCACAATTTTCGTATGTGGGATATTTTTCTACCCAACCAGTCTCCTCCTCCAATCCCCTTACAACCGGCCTTTCCTCACCTGATTTTTTTGGGATGTTTACTGACCCTCCCATCCGAAGGGATTTCCACCTCAACCTCAGGGAGGGTTGCTCAGCAAAACACGTTCGACCCATTTATTTGATTTCGTCGTCCCATTGGGCAACACTGGGAGGAGACGGCGATCCAAACAGCCCAATCAGCGAGCGTTCCCGCTTCACGTCCGTTTTCCCGGTTAGTTTTGAAATCAAAAATTTTGATTGTCTCCCAAAAATAACAGGAGACTCATTTTCCGAAATCAGCCCGATTTTCATCTATCCCACACCATTAACTATTCAGGAAAAATGCAAACAGAATTCGGTGAAATTCCTCATTCCTTCACTGTGGATTCAAATAATTTCCAACAAACAAAACAACACAAACAGCCGGGGGGCAAAAAAACAAAAACAATACATATTTATGTATAAATAAACGAAAAAAATTATTCTGTATCGAGATCGGAAATCGATGAGCTCCATACATCAATCCCTGAATCTTCTTCACTCCCTGAATCATGGAAAAAAAGAGGCTGGTTCATTATATTATTATAAAATGGACGAAAAAATATGAAATGGTTTGATGATGATGCTGATAGTGGAGGAGGTGGAACCATAGGCCTCCACAAATGATCGGGAGGTGAAGATGGGGGTGTAGAAGTTGGCGATGAGGGGGGATAGGAAGGTGGTGATGGCGTTGCGGGGGGATAAGAAGGTGGTGATGGCGATGAGGGGGGATAAGAAGGTGGAGATTGTGATGAGGGTGAAGGTGGCTGTGGAGAAGAAGACGAAGACAATGACATTTTTCTCTTTTTTGGCCATACGGCAAAAGTCTGTAACATTTCAATAAAACATAATTAATTGAAAAATGTTTAACATTTGAAAATTAGATAGTGTTTCAGATAGCAAAAGTCACTTTCAATAAGATTGAATTGTGTTAAATTGACAAAAAAAAAAATTGTTAGTGTTATATGAAATTATACTTAATTATCTGCAAGGGAGCCAGTGAGTTCGAGGACCAGACTAGATAAGTCTGAAACATCCCAAAAGTCTCTTTCAATACGATAAGATTGTGTTAATTTAACAACAACAAAAAACGCTGCAAATTATTACACATAGGTTTGTTATTATCCTATATAGATCACTCGTCTGCAAAGAACAAGGCTTTGCCTTTGTTACCACCAACTAAAATGAAGAAAAACATTGATCGCATTTCGGTCAGATAAAATTTAGGGAGATTAAGCCTTTTTTACGATTTACCTACACTCGTGCTTCTGATTTATCGTGTCCAACCCTTAAATTCTCGTAGGGAGCGAACGGTTTGTCCTACAGGGCTCCGCGTGGTCTCAAAAAATTCCGTAACATCTTAAATTGATGGAAAAACAATACCTTTATATTAAAATTTTTTGAGCTAGGGCGTTTGCAAAATTTCAACCCTTATTCGTCACCCCTTAAGGCTAAATGTCCCGAGTTTAGTTGTAAAATCCGCCACCACGTGGCAGCACCAAAATGAAGAAAATTTCGTTTACTTCTCATTTGAGAACGGATCGAGATATTTTAATTTCGCAAACGGATTTCTTTTCAAGATCACCGTAGAATTCCGGGTAATTGGTTTAGAAAGTGTGCAAAAATTTTTTGCACACAGTTCCAACAAAATTTTGTTCAAATTTCGAACATTTTCAAAAAGTGGCCTTATAGCCACTTGCAGAACCTTCATCAGAATACGAATCCGTTTGCAGAATTTTTCTAACTTGATCATAGCCGTCGGATTCGCGTTTTTACGATATGGAGCGGGGTGAGGGGGGCGACCATGGGCTGGGGGGCGAGGGGGCGGCGGCGTTCAAACGCCCGCCACCCGCGCGACTTCACCTTCTCCCCGACATTCATGTTTTGATAGTTTGCACCCTTTCATCACTATTCTTTTTTTCCTGGCCACCTTATACTTAGCTACCATCAACCTTCCTATTTCCAACTTCTCTTCCTCGAGGTTGAACGAATGTGGTGAAATTGCCATAAAAAGCAAGATTCTCATATAATTAACTTATGAGCAAGATTCTATTTTAATTTGATACTGATAATGGTTCGCACTACTAAATAGTTGGTTCTGAAATTGTGGTAATTTTAGTTCATTGTACATGGAGTAGGTAGGTACCTACTTAGTTGTTCAAGTTTAGATGTACCTAGTTGCAAAAGTGATCTAACATCATTCTAGTCTCGATCGTTTATTTAGTTGAACTAGCAATAGAAGGTTTTTGGGGGCATATTTTTCCCATATATTTCCCTCTTAATTATTCTAGGAGTTACACTATTAATTTTCCTTGTTTTTAAAAGTCATTCGTGATTTTATGTAAATATAACGCCTAACAATACTGAAGTGTTGCATTTTGAGGTACCTACTACCTACTAAATTACAAACATGACTGTCCAAAAATTTCCATTAGTGCAATGTAATAAATACCCTGGAACTAGGGATAGTGCTGTGGTCTTACAAGATAATTTTCTTACAGATGGCAGTGTTTACCTTTTCGGATTACTCGAAAAGTTCAAGGTCGCACCCCTTCTCGTTCTCTAGCAATCCCGGTAACATCGGGGCACAGTTGACGTTCGAGTTATAGTATGGCGTTGGTGATTTTACCTTGATTTCACTTCCGTTTCCGTGATTGCGCAGTGATCACTACTAACATCGTTTTTTAGGACGGCCACAGTAAGAATTGGGCGACCGTACGCGATTAATCTGGGGTAAAGGAGGACACACTCAAAAGATAAAAGACTCTGCGCATTGCTACTATCAGTTCCGGGGCCGTGATTTTCATAGGGGATTATCTGCAAGCCAATCTGAATACCCCTGAAAATTTTCATTGAATTCGTACGAAAAATGTAGGAGTTATGGCTGTTACAAGGATTTTAAGGTTTGAGCATTCGTAGAGGCTAATGTCAATTTGGAGGCCGTGATTTTCGTGGGGACCATTCTTCACCCCAATCCGCATAATCTCTGAAAATTTCATTGAAATCAGATGGGAAATGTAGAAGTTATTACTGTTACAAGGAATTCACTTTTGCGCATGCGCAGTCACTACTATTAGTCCGGGGTGATGATTTTCATAGAGGACTATCTACACGCCAACCCGCACAATCCCTGAAAGTTTCATCGAAATCGGAGAATAACTTCGTATAGTTATGCCCGTTACAAGGATTTCACAACAGAATCAAAGGCGGACAGACACGGAACCAAACTTGTTCAGGAAGGTCTGAAACGTAAAACGAGAGTGGAAATTTTGATTTTGGAGATCATTTTGACATGGATATGTCTTTTGGCTGGGGGTCAAGGAATTTTTCGTGACACTTTTTTTTGCCACCAAAAATGCACAAACAAAATCATAACCACATATCGGTAGCTTTGAAGCAAGGTTTTCTAGAATACTGCAATATTATTAATACGTGCAATCGGAGTTTTTTTAGAAATTTTTTTTCAACCTTGAAAAGTGAAAACAATACTTCTGCTTGGTAGATTCGGAAATAAGAAATGCGTAGTACCTATCTTTTTTGGTGCTCTGAACAATGTTTGGGAAATCATAAATTTTAATTTAGCTTCCGAGTCTACCAAGGTAGCGGAAGTATTGTTATCACCTTTCAACGTTGAAAAATGTTATCCAGAATCAAAATTGTTACTCCAGTTTTACGTTCTAGACCCTCCTGAACAATTTTGGTTCCGTGCCTGTCTGTCATGAAATCCCCGCAAAGCGCAAAACTATACAAAGTTATGGTCCAATTTCGATTTAAAAAAAATTTCAGGGATATTATGCGGGATGACGTGTTGATAATCCCTTATGAAAATCATCGCCCCAAGATCAATCAAGAAAAAAGAAGCTAATGATAACCATTAAGTATCAGTATCAAATTAAAATAGAATCTTGCTCATAAGTTAATTATATGAAAATTTATCCCTAGTTCTAGGGTATTTATTACATTGTACTAATGAAAATTTTTGGACAGTCATGTTTGTAATTTAGTAGGTAGTAGGTACCTCAAAAAGCAACACTTCAGTATTGTTAGGCGTTATATTTACATAAAATCACGAATGACTTTTAAAAACAAGGAAAATTAATAGTGTAACTCCTAGAATAATTAAGAGGGAAATATATGTGAAAAATATGCCCCCAAAAACCTTCTATTGCTAGTTCAACTAAATAAACGATCGAGACTAGAATGATGTTAGATCACTTTTGCAACTAGGTACATTGAAATTTGAACAAATAGGTACCTACCTACTCCATGTACAATGAACTAAAATTACCACAATTTCAGAACCAACTATTTAGTAGTGCGAACCATTATCAGTATCAAATTAAAATAGAATCTTGCTCATAAGTTGATTATATGAGAATCTTGCTTTTTATGGCAATTTCACCACATTCGTTCAACCTCAAGGAAGAGAAGTTGGAAATAGGAAGGTTGATGGTAGCTAAGTATAAGGTGGCCAGGAAAAAAAGAATAGTGATGAAAGGGTGCAAACTATCAAAACATGAATGTCGGGGAGAAGGTGAAGGTCGCGCGGGTGGCGGGCGTTTGAACGCCGCCGCCCCCCAGCCCATGGTCGCCCCCCTCCATATCGTAAAAACGCGAATCCGACGGCTATAATCAAGTTAGAAAAATTCTGCAAACGGATTCGTATTCTGATGAAGGTTCTGCAAGTGGCTATAAGGCCACTTTTTGAAAATGTTCGAAATTTGAACAAATTTTTGTTGGAACTGTGTGCAAAAAATTTTTGCACACTTTCTAAACCAATTACCCGGAATTCTGCGGTGATCTTGAAAAGAAATCCGTTTGCGAAATTAAAATATCTCGATCCGTTCTCAAATGAGGAGTAAACGAAATTTGGCCCCGATGGTGCTGCCATCTCTTATTTCAGAATCACACTAAAACATCGTGACATTTTTACGATATGAAGCGTGGTGAGGGGGGCGATCATGGGCTGGGGGGGAGGGCGGCGATCAAACGCCCCGCCGCCCGCCCGACCTTCACATTCATGTTTTGCTAGTACGCAACCTTTGGTCACTATTCTTTTTCCCGGCCACCTGATAGGTAGCTACCATCAGCCTTCCCATTTCCAACTTCTCTGTCTTGAGGTTGATCGAATTGGGCGAAATTTCCATGAAAAGCAAGACACATGAACAAATAACTTATGAGACACATTCTGTGTTAATTTGATTCAAATAATGGTTTGCACTACCTACTAAATAGTTAGTTCTAAAATTGTGATAATTTCAGTTCACTGTACATGGACTAGTTAGGTATCTAGAACAACTAGTAATAGATGGTTTGAGGAGCATATTCTTGGCGTTTGACGTTGATTTCCAAATTTTGTGAACAGCTAAAGATATGAAAAATTAATTAGTAGTTAATTCACTCTGCAATAGTGTTGAAAAAGGTAAAAACACCTATTCATTATTTACCAAAAATTCAAATATCTTTGAAATACCTAACATGAAAGTAAATCTAAATAAATTTGAAACTAAAATCCCCCGTGTCTGAATTTTCTATTCCCGAATTCCCTCTTCTAAGAGTTAAATAATCAATTCTCTCTGTTTTAAATGTCATTCTTGATTTAATGTAATTATAACGCCTAATACTAGCGAAGTGTTGAATTTTGAGGTAGAACTAGGTATACTACTAAATTACAAACATGACTGTCCCAAAATTACCGTTAGTGCACTGTAATAAATAGCCTAGAACTAGTGCTGTGGTCTTAAAAGGTAAATACCGTACAGATGGCAACCCTACATGTTTACCTTTTCGGATTACTCGAAAAGTTCGAGAAGAGTGCAAGGTCGCACACCTTTCTCATTCGCTAGCAATCCCGGGTACATCGGGCACTGTTGACGTTCGAATACTGTAGGTAGTAGTACTAGGGTACGGCGTTGGTGATTTTACCCTTCAATATTCCGCGATTGTGCAGCGATCACTACATCTTTTAGGACGTCAAACAGTAAGAATTGGGCGTCCATATGCGATTAATTTGGGGTAAAGGAGGACACATCAACGGAAAAAATCTGCGAAGTGCTACTATCAGCTCCGGGGTCTTGATTTTCGTAGGGGACTATCTACATGCCAATTTGAACAATCCTGACAAATTTCATATAATTCTTATGATATATGTGAAAGTTATAGCTGTTTCAAGGATTTAATGTTTGCGCATGCGCAGATGCTAAAGTCAATTTGGAGGCCGTGATTTTCGTAGACCATCTACACCCCAATCTCCATAATCCCTGAAAACGTCATCGAATTCAGATGGGAAATGAAGAAGTTAAGACTGTTACAAGGAATTCACGTTTTCGCTTCCGCAGTCACTACTATTAGTCCGGGAGTGATTTTCATAGGGGACCATCTACTCGCCAACCCGCACAATTCCTGAAAATTTCATCGAAATCAGACAATAACTTCGTGTAGTTCTGCCCGATACAAGGATTTCACAACAGAATCAAAGACAGTCAGACACGGAACCAAAATTGTTCAGGAAGGTCTAAAACATAGATCGCGAGGGGAAATTTTGATTTCGGAGATATTTTTTTTCTAGAATCTTGAAAAGTTAAAACAATACTTCCGCTACCTTGGTGAACTCGGAAGTAAGAAGTACTCGAACACAAAATTATTATTTATGATTAACTAAAAATTGTACAGAGCAAAAATAGACCTTATCTATTTTTGCTCTGTACAATTTTTAGTTAATCATAAATAATAATTTTGTGTTCGAGTCTACTACGGGAACGGAAGTATTGTTTTCACTTATCAACGTTAAAAAAAATATCTCCAAAATAGAAATTCCTACTCGAGTTATATATTTTAGACCTTCCTGAACAATTTTGGTTCCGTGTCTGCCTGTCTGTCATTAAATCCTTGTAATGCCCGAAACTATACGAAATTAATGTCCAATTTCGATGAAAAATTTTGAGGTAGGTATATTATGCGGGTTGACGTCTAGACGATCCCCTATGAAAATCATCGCCCCAGTATCAATCAATAATATGTATAACATTCTACCATAATTATGATACCAAACCATTATCTGAATCAAATTAACACAGAATGTGTCTCATAAGTTATTTGTTTATGTGTCTTGCTTTTCATGGAAATTTCGCCCAATTCGATCAACCTCGAGACAGAGAAGTTGGAAATGGGAAGGTTGATGGTAGCTACCTATTAGGTGGCCAGGAAAAAGAATAGTGACCAAAGGGTGCATACTAGCAAAACATGAATGTGTGAAGGTCGGGCGGGCGGCGGGGCGTTTGATCGCCGCCCTCCCCCCAGCCCATGATCGCCCCCCTCGCCCCTCCAAATCGTAAAAACGCGAATCCGACGGCTATGATCAAGTTAGAAAAATTCTGCAAACGGATTCGTATTCTGATCAAGGTTCTGCAAGTGGGTATAAGGCCACTTTTTGAAAATGTTCAAAATTTAAACAAATTTTTGTTGGAACTGTGTGCAAAAAATTTTTGCACACTTTCTAAACCAATTACCCGGAATTCTACGGTGATCTTGAAGAGAAATCCGTTTGCGGAACTAAAATATCTCGATCCGTTCTCAACTGAGGAGTAAACGAAATTTGGCCCCGATGGTGCTGCCATCTCTTATTTCAGAATCACACTAAAACATCGTGACATTTAGCCTTAAAAACAATGAAGCATGTAGGTATTTTTGTTAAAGAAGACACACCATTTGTCCCCGCTGTGTTTCGCGTTAACCGCCTCATTCTAACAACTGGAATTAGAGTTATTATTTCGCTTATGATTTCTTCATCACTGAGGGTTATGTCGATATTGCGCACGACACCCGTTCTGTAGATGAGGGAGTCTGGGATATAAGCCAGTAACCCTTTAGCTCGGAAGCCTGGGAACCCCAATAGTGAATTAGCCGCAGAGGCCGAATCGAGTTCAATTTTTACCCTATTTCCAACAACGATTGAAATATTAGTGACAGATTGCTTCTTTATCACGTTACTTTTAAACAGCCAACGACCAATTACCATTGGATGGGTTTTCCCGATTTTGTTATTAATGCTTTCAACAAAAATGAAAAACGGTCCTTTGTCATCATTTCGAAATCTATTTTCAATTATGCGTTTTTGAAATTCATTGAATTCAGTATTAGATTTATCGGATATACTCGAAGCATCAGTAGCATTCGGATCAAAATGACTGAGGGGGAGGGATCCATCCCCTCCCCCCTCTCCTTCACTCATCAATCAATAAACGCTAATCGATGTTTAAAGTTTGAATTATTTAAATGCAAGTTGAAATGAATCGGGCGAGATGGAGTAGAAACAGATATAAACAGGAACGCTTATCTTACTGTTCGATGTCTGGCTGTTCGGCGAGAGAGATTAGAAGGAACACGTCTTCTCTCGACAGAGGCGCGATGACAACTGCACTTCGGGCATATTTAGCTGTATAACCTCTTCCAAAACATACTACTTACTTCTCTTGATATTCCTGATAGTTTAAATTCTCTTTTTCTCATTATTTAAAGCCATACGAGGCATAGAAGACAGTCTTCAAAATCAGGTTTGCTGCATGAGGACAAATTTTGTCCGTAGATTTACTTTTTCCTCCATTTTGTGCATATTTAGCTGTGTATCATGAATTAACCTCTTCCAAAACAAAGTACTGACTTCTCTTAATATACCTGATGGAATGTCAGTGATTTGTGATTTTATTTTTTGTCGAACGTTCATCGATCGTTTTTCCATAAATCTGCAAGATGATATTTAAAATAGAGTTCAAAATATCCTAACAGAGAGTTCTAACTCGTATTTCCACCCTATTTACATTGCAATGTTATTTAGTTAAAGAAGTATCTACATATATTGAATTAGGGATAGGGTGTAGTCAATGACAAATCGGAGTGTGTTTTATATTGATTAGTCTTTAATCAGATGTAGGTCCGTGACGAAATTAAGAAGGGTTTGGGGTGTCAAAGGAAACCGCAAGAAAATGAGGAGAGTAATTAAGTAGAGAAAGACTCCAAGGGAAATCAACGTCCTCTCTCTTCGGCACCTCCTCTGGCCTCGTTCCAAAGGAGCAGATCCTAAGGGAGCTGCTACACACCCCGTCTGGGTTAAAAATTTTTGAAGGCATGTAAAAATGTTTGCGGGTGTCAGGAAAGGTAGTGGAGGGTTGGGTATTAATACAAAAATATAATCATTAAATAAAACCTAGTCGACCCTCAGCGGGGGAAACCGTGCTCGACGCATGCCATCGGTGCTGCGACGCGTACTGGTGGTACGTTCGGTGCTGGGTGAAAACCCTCCGCTGGATTTATCTTTGTTCTTTATTTTTTCTTTTTTTGTCATGACTTCTTTTGCTTTTTTTCCTAATTTTTTTAATTAACAAAAAAAAATCTTTTTTTTTCAATATTTATTTTTTTCAACTTTTTTTCTTTTTAATGGTTTTTTTTACTTTTTTTACAATTTATAAAACTTTTTTATTACATTTTCTTAAACTTTTTTTCAATTAGTTTCTTTTCTATTTATTTGGCTTGTTGGGGAGGCGCTCCCAAGTGGAGCAATGCCTCCCGCACCCTCGCCTCCACCATTGCCTCAATAACGAGGCGGGTGCGGTGGTCCTGCAGGTGTGGCTGCGTATCTTCTTCATGGCTGCGTATGTCTTCTTCTTCCTCCAGCAATTTCATCGAGTTTGATGGTAAACTCATTGTAGTGCTTGCAGGACAATAAAAAAGCCGGATTAGTGTTGTATGTATGTCCTTTTCGTTTCTATTGCAATTGAAATTGTGATTACACCCATACATTCCCTTGTTGTACTTTTTGTTTTGTTTTTATTTATTAATTTATGGTAGTTGAGGGAATGGTTTAAGCTGACTGACGAACTGGTTTTTTTTGTCAGCGTTGTCTGCTGTGCTGACTAGCGCACATGTAACTGGTGATAGGACCTTGTCTAACCGCAAGAAAATGAGGAGAGTACTTATGTAGAGAAAGACGCCAAGGGAACTCAACGTCTCCTCTCTTCCGCCAGAAGGTGTGTGGCGTTCGGCACCTCCTCTGGCCTCGTTCCAAAGGAGCAGATCCTAAGGGAGCAGCTACATATTAGTAACATAATTCCTGAAGATTTCAGTTGTGACCTTGTGGTCTGTTTTTTTTTTTTTTTGCTACCGATTCTCCGATTATGAATGTTGAGAAAAATGCCTTGAGCAAACGCTGATGCAGCTATTAAAAAGTCACAACAATCTTTCAATACTGATCGCAAATACAAAAACTTATCAGTTATGGAGAAAAAAATTTACTATCTGTGGTAACTGATCTTGACTTGATTTACTCTATACAACAACATCTATTGAAACATTGAAGCCCTACATCGTGATTATCAGTAGGCATTGTACTGGTAATCTTGGAGTCTTTTTTTTTTTTTTAACACCCGGTTTGATCTTCTATCCTCACGAGGTTTTTCCACTTGTTTCGCAATTATCGCAAATGAAGTTAGGTGGAAGCGTTGTTCTCTTAATGCCCAAACATAACAAGTGGTACCAATGTAAGCATTTTTCACAAAGTACTTGTTCGCCTTTAATTTGTTTGCAAGATGATTGTTTGTGACAAATAAGTGAGGTCTCATCCCAGTAGTCGGACATCAACTTACTGATGTACAGCAAGGGGAATGTACTGCCTTCAGGTGGTGTGATCCTTTCAATAGTTGGTATTGGATCTACTTTCAGAGCTTCTACTTTATGGTGGTCTACTTCGAGAATAGTTCGTTCAGGGCCATCAACCTTCGCCATGTAATGCAGCAACTTGCTCTTAATTTTGTCTTTGTACCCACACATGCTTGCCAAAGCATTGGATGAGACATGATACTTCTGTTTGTGTGACAAACATTGTGTGGTGACAACTTCAGCGTATAAGCAAACATAGGCCCCACAATCGTAATCATTAGATTGTTTAGGAATATCATCTGGTACCCAAACTCCCCAATCATTAGCGTTAAAAGACAAGTCATGGTATAGGGAAAAACCTGCATATGCCTGTAAGAGGAACTTAACTTCCTCTTCGACGTAACTCCCAAGACTGTCAAGGTATATAATTAGTTTCATCCTGTTAACCACTACCAACAATTTACAATGATTGTTTCTAACAATAGGTACCAACACTATATCGCGGCGAGGTATATCTTCAACGACAAAGGAAGCGATTGCTATGGATAGTTGTTAGTCTCTCTCTCGAGAATCCCTCGAAAGACAGGTAGTTGAAGTAATCAACACATGATTTATTTTTTCTGATGGCAAAGGATAGCGAGATAACATTCTATTGCAGATTCAGTCATGTATAATCTAGTAGAGTCTCCATCATATCGTTCATCAAAGCTAGCCAACTCAACAGGCATGATGTTTCGGCTAATGATACTAAATTGCTTATTACTGTTGAATCGTTCAAAGAATTTGGTCATGTTGATGAGGTGCGACAAGGCACAAATTTTGCTATCAGTAGGTGTATTACTATGAACAGTATTTACAGAATCAATTACGTTTGTTATTTCCTTTATTCTTGTCCACATGCAATATGGACGGCCGAGAAGTTGGATTCTTCATGTTATACAGCAATTTGGATTTGATACTTTCTCTGTATTTAAAAATTTTCTCTGAACATTCCAAATTACTCGATGTTGTATGGTGTGCATTGACGGGTGTCATGGACCCTGAGGTTATTGTTTCTGCATACAAGCAAACATATGCCCCACAATCATAATTATTTGATTGCTTAGGATTTTTTTCGCTACCCAAACTTTCCAATCATCTGCGTTGAATGGTAGGTTTTTGTAGCGAGAGTAACCAGCATAACTCTGTAGAAGAAACTTAACTTTCTCTTCGAAGTAACTCCCAAGACTGTCGAGATATATAATTTGTTTCATTTTGTTTACCACTACAATTAACTTGCAATGCTTATTTCTAACTACAGGTATCATAACTATATCGTATCGGAGAATTTTTTCTTCCAACATCGATTTGATAGCATAGAATAAATCTTTCCGTTTATCTGGATAGTTTAGAATGGCAGGAGTTGACACAATGACGTCTTGACAACCTTGTCTGTTGAAGGAGAGGATAGACAGGTAACATTCCAGAACTGCTTCATTAAAATAACGCCAATTTTCTCCTTGTCTTGTATCCAAACAATTTAACTGGGTGGGATGAATTATTCTACCGTAAATTGAAAATTGTGAGTCAGACTCAAACTTCATGTCCCAGTCAGTGACAACAGGCCCTTCATCATCCTCTACTACATGGATTTCATCATGGAAGTTGAGGATTGGTTCACCAACAATTATCAGAGGTGTTTCATCGCACTTGAGGTTGTTACCATGCACTGCAATCCTGTTCACATCATTTCCATTATTAACGAATGTCTTGTGGTCCAATTCAAGAGGGATTGCAAGCTCATCGTCAATAGGAACATGAGCTACTACCTGCCATAGACTTTCCAACAAAAGATACCTGTCTCTTCATATTTACTTTGCTTCTCAATTTTGTAAGAGGGTGTCTCCGCTTAACAGCTGGAGTTGAAGTAGTAGCTCCCTCGAAAGTTATGTTGGAATAATTAGGTATGTCACCGGTTAATGTGCTGAACCGTCGTTTTACCGTTTTGCAATTTGTAGTGAGAACTGGAAAAAGGACTGTATTACCTAAATCGGTTTCATCTGCAATACACTGAGAATCATCGGCAGCTTCAACAACAGTGAATTTTGGTGGCAACTGTTTTCTTCCTGCTTTATACCCTCTGGTTTTTCTTTGCAACGTATGCATTTTTTTTTTTAACTTTTGTATCTTTGAGTATAACAATGGACTGATATGCAGCATGAACATGATGGCAGCACTTGCGAGCTTTGCAAGTACAAGATTCTGCGAATTTGCCATCGCGAGTGGACAATTTCACAAGGTGTGTCTCTTTCGTTCCGCTGATTACAAAACCACCATGCTCAGGAAGTAATTGTATACGACCACCCAACACTATTTGTTTAGCCAAATTGTCTAACGAATAAGGTATATGGGGTTCTTGATCAACCTTGGGGAATTTGAATTTATCTTGCCAAATTTGTGGCATTTGTGACACATCGATGGGTTTACTTTTTGGCATCTCAGCGTAAGCCTCGTTAATTTCGAGTCCAAATTCTTCGTACATTGGTTTCAGCGAATAATCTCCATGACCGCACAATCCTCTCAAAATTTCTGTACAAAAACTCAAATCAAGATTGAACAAAGAGAGAACCAGGGATTGGAGTAGTACTTCTTGATTATCTAGCAACCTTTTAAGTAGAGCATTAACAGATTCAGAAGGATTAATCGTTATTCCAGATTGAGGAGTGTAGACGCCAAGTTCCTCCAGAACCCATTTAGCATTATTTTTTACATCTCTTTTCAAGTGTTGGTTGAAATATTGGAGAAATGGAGCGCTCCATTGACTGCTCATCTTCTCTAGTTTATTGGTCTGTTCTGACTCGGAGTTACTATCTAGTAAATCCCACACATGGCTTACGTAAACTTTGACGTCATCAGGAGTATTGTTCAAGCTCTTCAAAACCCAGTTCTTCACGTCTTGCTGTATGTGATTCCAGCAAACAAGATTACGCATCGTTGGGATAGCTTGTCGGATGCCCTTTCTAATAGAACTCTCACGGTCAGTCACAATGATTCGGTTCTTCATATCCCAACCTTGTTCGTTGAGAACTCTGAAAAAACTTTCGTGAGTTGTTGTCGTTTTAGCTTCATGGACGTGGTAGGCCAATGGAATTGATGGACATTGCTTGAATAACTCATGTCGCATCACAAGTGGAGACACATAGAAATCACCAAGATTGAATGTTGTAACGTAGTACAATGTTATAGTGTCAATATTCCTAATTCTGTCATATTCTTTCTTTATGGTGTCCGAGTACAAAGTGCACATGAATTCTGGAGATAGTTGCAATCTCCTCACGTAACTAGTTTCATGATGGGCTAACAGATACAACGCATATACATCGTCCTGTGACACTAATCTTCTCAGCCTTTCCTGGTACACGGTATTCTTAACTTGCTTAACATTTCTTGGTAACAGGACAGCGGCTGAGTTAGGAGGAACAGATTGAGCCGAAGTACACAACTTGCGATACAATTTTTTCGGTTGCTCGTCAATTTTCTTCTTCTGCTCTTCAATTTGAGACACAGCAGTACGAACGTGAGGTCTCTCATCTAACTTGTTTTTTCCATGAGGACGCTCAGCAAGTCCTTCCAAGCTTCCCACATAATGAATTAATGTAGGAGTTTCCAAACATTTCGCACCATCGAACATGTTGTATGCTCGTCTGTAGAAATTAGCAGACGAATTGTAAGGGCGAAAGTATCTACATCTTAATACCGGGTTATTTTTGGGAATGGATTTGTCACCCTGCTGTTTCCATTGATACTGATCACTTCTCCAATCCGAAGGTTTGCTTGCATTTTGATAAATGACTATTTGCCCTGGTTGCGGGCGTACTGCAGGCCTTTCACAAATTTTACTAAGGTCTACATTCTTTAGAAGGTTCTCGTACTCTTGCACGCTAAACCATTCTACACTTTGTAGGTAAATAATGTTTACAAAATTGTTACTGGAGCTGGACATAGTGGAGTACAAGTACCTACAACTTATGGTCAACAGAAAACTATGTACTTACTCGTCAACAGTGAAGCAACAACAATGTCGAACAAGCAACAACGAACTACGCCAATGTCGAAGATAGCTTCACCTCTTCTCACCTCGACCAATAGTTTCAACTTCTTCTGGAGAAGATCGTACTCCTCACAAGTAGGGCTTATCAGAGAAGTCTGAAAATGAAATTCATGCTTAAATATTCAAGTAGTTGAGTAGATATTTATTCAGGAGTATTAGTAGATAGTACTTCAGGAAGATCTACATCTTGAAACGCGAGTGGAAATTTCAATTGTCAATTTCAATTTCAAGGACACATAGACCATGTAGTTGGAGTTGATGGTTAGGTATTTCCTGTAGGTGATTGGTATGTCCGACCATCAACTCCAACTACATGCTTTGTTTCCTTCTGTAAACAAGGACTACACAAAATTGGCTCTACATGAGCATGTACGTGAAATATTTTACAAGAACACAAATTACACGATACACATCTATTTTTGATCTCTTGGATTCCTATCAAAAAGTGGATTGACTGCATTAAAAAAGAGCCGTGCATTTTTAGAAATGACGATTCAACTCTATTCCTAGCAATACATGTTGATGATGGTATCCTTGCTTCTGATAGTGAACATAAAATTAACAATCTGCTCAAGCAACTAACAGCAGAATTCGAAATGACTGCAGTGAAAAATCCTAAAACCTTTCTTGGACTCGACGTTACTCGTAGGAATGATGGAATAAAGATTTCACAAGCTGATTATGTCAGACAGGTACTTGGAAAGTACAGAATGGAACATTCCAAACCTGTGAAAACACCTTCCCAGGAACCAGCTGATGATAACAGTGAAAATTTGGTAAATGGATTTCCATTCAGAGAGTGTGTTGGCAGTCTCTTGTACATCTCCACGAAGACTCGTCCAGACATAGCTTACGCAGTCGGCATGAGCAGCAGAAAAGTTGAAGATCGCTGAAGATCGCATTGAAAAGAAGAGTACTACAGGGTACATAATCTACTTTGCTGGTACGCTGAAGATCGCATTGAAAAGAAGAGTACTACAGGGTACATAATCTACTTTGCTGGTGGTCCAATAAGCTGGTCCTCTAAAAAACAACCAATCGTCTCAACATCAAGCACCGACAGTGAATTCATCGCAGCTGCTGAATGCGCCAAAGAACTTGCTTATCTAAAAAGTCTCTTTGAAGAACTCACTGGTAAAACCATAAAAGCTACACTAAAAGTAGACAATCAAAGTACTATTGGTAAAGTTAAGAAAGGAAATTTTAATCGTAAAGGAAAGCACATTGATGTACGCTATCATTTTTTGAAAGATTTAGTGGAAAATAAGATTATTCATATAGAGTATTGCCCTACTGGCAAACAAATTGCTTACCTACTTACTAAACCTTTAGGTCCAAATAAATTCAATGATTTTAAGAACCAAAAGGTTAAAATCTAAATTCATTCTACTCAAGTTCTTTTGTTAAAATAAAATTTAAAAAAAGGAATATTTCTGTAAATTCTTTTTCTGAAAATTTGTATGTTTTTGTTTCATTTAAGACTGACTAATGTAAAAATAATGTTCATATTGACAATGTTTGTATCTACTAACTGCTGTGAAAATATTTTGCTATTAATTTACTTGATATTTTATATTTTTTCAAATGCTAAGAAATTGAGCTTAATACATATCTTACGTTCCTACCTAATTGTTATTCTAATCATATTCTCATTTGAAAATATTGAAGACTCCAACAACAAGTCAAAGTTTCCAACTTTTTCTTCTGATTGTAAAGGTTTTATTTCCATATGATTTTTCACGTACCTCTACACCAAAAACTGAGCAATGATCTCAGCTTTCTAATGGTATAATTTGTTTTAATTTTACTCCGCTAATTAGTGGTGAAAACACGTGGTTGCGCCTATGGAAACCTTGAGGTTTATGGTTCGTTGGGCCTCGGGCAGGTTCGACGCTACTAGACTGATTCCATCACCGTTGGTATGTGAAAGCTCAGTATTGAATTTTGGTAGGTCCGAAACATTTTTTTCAAAATTAACTTGGTATTTATGCACGAATTGAATGTTCTATTTTCGCAACTTTCTCGATTGTATGAAAAAAGAGATATCTCATAAAGAACAGCGTGTAGATGTGGAATAAAAAATGAAGATAAATAATGATATTTTAGAGAAAGTAACAATTATTACTGAGGTACCCTTCGCGCGTCTTGAAGTCCAAACCTAGCGCAGTCTAGCTTCTTGAACAGCAACTTGAAGGTACACATCGGCTATTGCGCGGTATAGTATGAATATAGAAAAACCAGCCTATTTTTTTCAAAAATGCGGCCAAATAGCCGCACACGCGACTGCTCGAAGGTTAAGGTCGAAAACACGAAAAAAATCTTAAAAGTGAAATAACTTGGAAATTGAGCGTCTAACGAAAAACGCTGCAAATTATTACACAATGGTTTATTATTTTTCTATATAGATCACTCGTCTACAAAATCACCAACCATCCAATATGAAGGGAAAAAAATCAAAAAAAAAAATTAAAATCACCAAATATCGATTACATTTCGATCAGCTCTAATTTGAACGGAGATTAGGCCTCTTTTGCGATTCACACTCGTGTTTTGATTTATATGTATATATATATTTCAAAATAAACACTTGAATTTTCGTAGGAAGCGAACGGTTTGTCCTACAGAGCTCCGCGTGGTCTCAAAAAATTCTAAAAAATCCATAGAATCTTAAATTGAAAGAAAAACAATACCTTTATATCGAAATTTTTTGAGTTAGGGCGTTTTCAAAATTTCAAAATTGATTTTGGAACCCTTAGAAGTGACCTACATCAACCAAAAGCTTCGGGGCACAACTAGACCCCAAATGGAGCCTAAATACCAAATTTCATCAAAATCGGTCAATGCTAAGTGGCAAAAGTGCCGCGGACGGCGTACGGCGGACGGACGGCCAAATTTTTATTCGATTTTTGGATTCTACGTACCTTGAAACGTAAACCATCAAATTTTGAGGGGGTGTTAAAAATTTTTTTTTCTTGGTCGATTCCAAAGGTTTATTATTGAAAATAATAAACCAAAATTGTTGGAGACACTTTCTTACTAAAATTAGTTGTACAATCGACTGCCGAAGTTTTTCGGTGCTTAACATGGGACACCCTGCATACAGGGTGTAAGCCTAACTGGTCTGCCATACGGTACCAGTCGATTCTACAACTAATTTTCAACAAAAAATGTCTCCTAGCAATTTTTTTTAAACCCTTTGTTTTCGAGTTATTTTAACTTTACACTTTTTTTCCGTAATGTTGACCTTATGTCATTAAATCGGTCATAACTCCGTTAATTAGCTTTGAAAATTACAATTTGAGGTAACCGTTGGAAAGACCATTAAATTTCCTATCGGATAGATGCCTTGACTTTCTTTTGAGTCAAGGTTTGAAACATGAAAACGTCCTCTAAAAAGAGAATGTTACGTAATTTTGGAAACCTTGCATTTCTTCAATCGCAAATTGAACTACAAGGATCACCATTTTTTCAAGATGCAAGAACAGTAAAAACTGCGCCAGAATTTCAGCTTTCCAATGGTATAATCAAAACATACTTTATAATCCATTGTAGGCGAGAATTTCGTGTTTGAACGCGGGAAAACGTGCATTTGTTCAACGAAATCGGCGCTCCGCCTATTCAATCTGAGGGATGATAGCACTGGGTGGGTCGGCGCCGCAGTAGACCGCGAGGCCTCCGGAAAGAGGAGGCCACAGCGCTCATTTCGGTGAAAAAATGCACGTTTTTTCGCGTTTCAACACGAATTTCTCCTCCAATTGTTGCGCGAAACCCGCTCAGTGCGCGCTCTAAGATGCGCAACCGCAAGGTTGTGTCAAAATGTGCATGTACGAAGTACCTAAGTGTGACACATGATATTTTAATTAGATCCTTGGGAAAAATCATGAAGATTCAATAAACAAAAATTTTTTTTTACCACTACCTGGACGATTTTAGCAGGGGGAGGGGGACGTTTTCGGGAGACCCTGTAAACATGTGTGTGTGTGTATACAATCTTTGCAAAGATTTACTTCTATTTTGATAAATGATTATTTGCCCTGGTTGCGGGCGTACTGCAGGCCTTTCACAAATTTTACTAAGGTCTACATTCTTTAGAAGGTTCTCGTACTCTTGCACGCTAAACCATTCTACACTTTGTAGGTAAATAATGTTTACAAAATTGTTACTGGAGCTGGACATGGTGAAGTACAAGTACCTACAACTTATGGTCAACAGAAAACTATGTACTTACTTACTCGTCAACAGTGAAGCAACAACAATGTCGAACAAGCAACAACGAACTACGCCAATGTCGAAGATAGCTTCACCTCTTCCCACCTCGACCAAGTTTCAACTTCTTCGGAGAAGATCGAAGTCCTCACAAGTAGGGCTTATCAGAGAAGTCTGAAAATGAAATTCATGCTTAAATATTCAAGTAGTTAAGTATATAGTTATTCAGGAGTTATGTCATTCTGACAATACCTGAATGAAACAATAAAGACTGATACAAAAATGAATTTGACAACAACACAAAAAATCAATCAATATAATTATCAATTAATATAAAATGGGACAAATTGAGAAATGTCTTATTGTTGAAGTGAGGCTCCAGACGAGGTTCAAGGTAAGTCGAAGTAGGACATCATATGTCCTATTATGGCATAATAAGGCATATACACCTGCAGGTGCCACCAGTTCATTCAGGTGGTACTTCGCCGGTATGATAGACTAACGCATTGAAAACAACATTACACACTTAGTACAAGTATTTGTTATCAGAAAAAAAATAGTACTAATGCAACAAGCACGTGTTTGCCTTATGAGCTAAGTGCTCAGTATTATCAAAAAATAGTACTAATGCAACAAGCACGTGTTATCCTGATAGCAACAAAATGTGGGAGCCTCATGAGACCCTCGAGTTTACGACGATCGAATCAGACTATGAATACCCCTATTATGTTCGTGGAAATAGACAACGTTCTACTCAACTCCCTTCCTATTGAAGTAGGCAAATAAGGTAGCCATAAGAAAAATGACATAAAATCAGAAAAAGCTTAACTGAATATCAACAATAATACCGTCCAATGTAAAAAAGTCGAACTTACCTCGATGGGCACATAAAGGGTTGTGAGGTCAACACAGAGTACCGACTATGTTAGAAGTATCGATACTTTACAAAAATTATTGATAAATGTTGATACGTTTTTAAGAGAAAAGTATCGGGATACTTCTTCTTTTTTGACGCTTTCTTTTTTTGCGCGAAAGAGGAGGTACTCAATTCGGGTTGTCGTGGGACGACGACGTGGTGTTTTTTTTTTTTTTTTTTTTTTTTTTTTTTTTTTGTATGTCCGAGTCGCTTGCATTTCTTTATTCTGGTACCAATCTGTCTGGTTCTTTTTGAAATTTGTTCTACAAGTATCCGTGGTGGTCCCGTTTCAAACAGATTTCATTTTGCTTTGTTAGAAGTATCGAAAATTTGTGAATGAAGTTGAAAAACGTGGGTCCCGTTTTCGGGAATATTGGTCCGCATTCACTCTTCTTGCCCTGTGACTTCCGACTGAGTCGATGGAGGACCATTTGTGTATAGTCAAATTAAAGGTCTGATTGTAAGCTTTAAAATGATATACTATATGAGGGGGGTTCCGATAACTAAAAGGTGCTGCGGTGATGAGAAAGGGGGAAATTTTACTGGGTTATTCGCTCAGAACCTGCATGAGCCGTATCAAACGTGTTTATCAATGCTCGAGTATGTGAGTTTTCCTACCAAATATGAAGGATAATCATAGTACTGTTAGTTAGGTATTCTACCATGTGGGTGTAGCACATAGCTCTCTCAACACAAATAACACGATTGGGTAGGTAACAGTGTAGGGGATCGTCAGATCTGCATAGTGCCGTACCAAATATTAGGGATATAATGGGGAATTTGCCTCAATTTTAAATTCTGGAATTTCAAGGCAAATCCTATTATAGGGCCCTAGAATAACGTTTAACACTAGGAATAACCAACGGAAAAAAATTACCGTAGGAGAAAATGACTAAACAAGTGAACCTCTGTTACAAAACACCGCGAAAATCGGGGAGTATTGTTGACGTCATACGAAAAAAAAAGAAAAAAAACGACGCGAAAGCAACGACAACAGACAGAGTTCTAGCACGCCACACAAAACGATCCAGTGAAATGGCTACTCGAATAATGTGATTCAAATCTTGAAACTAAATAAGAGAAGATGAAGAATAATAATGCTTGATGAACTAGTAGATAGATTCGTATTGTAAAAAAGTGAGTAATACTGTTTCTTTTGGTCAATTTGGTGTCTGTGTTCTTCCTGCCAGTTCGTGGCGCACTCTTGTGCGCACTACTCGGAAGGTGAACGTTCGCGTATGTTCCGCTTCTGTGGTAAGCGCTACAGAACCTCCTTTGAAGTCAGATTGGTGGAATATCCGTCACGTTTCAAACATGGCTGCCTCTTACACATTGCCACCACATTTAAAATTTCCATCTTCCTTAAATTCTCTAAATTTTTTGGATGCGTTTTCGAGCAGCTCACTATGGTTTTATTCCATAAAAATAAACCCTCATTCGAAAAAAAAAAAAAAAAAATGTGAGGCAAATTCCCCATTGTACAGTTAGGTGATGAGAGGGTATTCTACCAAGTGGGTGTAGCACAAAGCTTCCTCCTCATCCATAATATAGTTGGGTAGGCAATAGTATAGGAGACTGCCATAACTGCGTAGTGCCATTCCAAATATGGGGTATATAGTAGTACAACTCGGTGATGAGAGGGTATTCTACCAAGTGGGTGTAGCACATAGCTTCCTCGTCATCCATAATATAGTTAGGTAGGTAATGGTATAGGAGATCTTCAGAAATACATTGTGCTGTACCAAATATGAGGTATATAGTACAACTTGGTGATGAGAGGGTATTCTACCAAGTGGGTGTAGCACATAGCTTCCTCGTCATCAATAATACAGTTGGGTAGGCAATAGTATAGGAGACTGCCATAACTGCGTAGTGCCATTCCAAATATGGGGTATATAGTAGTACAACTCGGTGATGAGAGGGTATTCTACCAAGTGGGTGTAGCACATAGCTTCCTCGTCATCCATAATATAGTTAGGTAGGTAATGGTATAGGAGACTGCCATAACTGCGTAGTGCCATTCCAAATATGGGGTATATAGTAGTACAACTCGGTGATGAGAGGGTATTCTACCAAGTGGGTGTAGCACATAGCTTCCTCGTCATCCATAATATAGTTAGGTAGGTAATGGTATAGGAGATCTTCAGAAATACATTGTGCTGTACCAAATATGAGGTATATAGTACAACTTGGTGATGAGAGGGTATTCTACCAAGTGGGTGTAGCACATAGCTTCCTCGTCATCAATAATACAGTTGGGTAGGCAATAGTATAGGAGACTGCCATAACTGCGTAGTGCCATTCCAAATATGGGGTATATAGTAGTACAACTCGGTGATGAGAGGGTATTCTACCATGTGGGTGTAGCACATAGCTCTCTCAACACAAATAACACGATTGGGTAGGTAACAGTGTAGGGGATCGTCAGATCTGCATAGTGCCGTACCAAATATTAGGGATATAATTGTACAGTTAGGTGATGAGAGGGTATTCTACCAAGTGGGTGTAGCACATAGCTTCCTCCTCATCCATAATATAGTTGGGTAGGCAATAGTATAGGAGACTGCCATAACTGCGTAGTGCCATTCCAAATATGGGGTATATAGTAGTACAACTCGGTGATGAGAGGGTATTCTACCAAGTGGGTGTAGCACATAGCTTCCTCGTCATCCATAATATAGTTAGGTAGGTAATGGTATAGGAGATCTTCAGAAGTACATTGTGCTGTACCAAATATGAGTTATATTGTACAGTTAGGTGATGAGAGGGTATTCTACCAAGTGGGTGCAGCACATAGCTTCCTCGTCATCCATAATACAGTTGGGTAGGCAATAGTATAGGAGATTGCCATAACTGCGTAGTGCCATTCCAAATATGAGGTATATAGTAGTACAACTCGGTGATGAGAGGGTATTCTACCAAGTGGGTGTAGCACATAGCTTCCTCGTCATCCATAATATAGTTGGGTAGGTAATGGTAAAGGAGATCTTCAGAAGTACATTGTGCTGTACCAAATATGAGGTATATAGTACAGTTAGGTGATGAGAGGGTATTCTACCAGGTGGGTGTAGCACATAGCTTCCTCGTCATCCATAATATAGTTGGGTAGGCAATAGTATAGGAGATTGTCATAACTGCATAGTGCCGTACCAAATATGAGGTATATAGTAGAACTCGGTGATGAGAGGGTATTCTACCAAGTGGGGGTAGCACTTAGCTTCCTCATCATCCATACTATAGTTGGGTAGGTAATGGTATAGGAGATCTTCAGAAGTACATTGTGCTGTACCAAATATGAGGTATATAGTACAGTTAGGTGATGAGAGGGTATTCTACCAAGTGGGTGTAGCACATCGCTTCTTCGTCATTCATAAATAGTAGGGTAGGTAATGGTATAGGAGATCGTCAGAACTGAATAGTGCCGTACCAAATATGAGGTATATAGTGCAGTTAGGTCATAAAGGGTTTTCTATCAAGTGGATGTAGCACTTAGCTCCCTCGTCAATCATGTCATGGTTGAGTTGTTGAATTGTGTTGTCAGAACTACCAAGTACCTACGATATATGAGGGAAGTCGAACAGTTAAGGGATATGAGAGTAGATGGCTAAGAAGGAAAGTGACCCCAATACCTCCTGAAACTGATCCATAAACGGAAACTCATCTACACGTATGGAAATTGATCCGGATTACAAAATGTCGTCCACCCTATGGCTTCTAGTTCACCTTACTGAAATGATGCACAGTATTGAAGTTGATCTACATTGCGAAAACTGATCGAAAAACTGCGGGTAAATTAATTTCTGATTCAAATTGAGGACCACTAAAAAGTGAAAAATAAAAAATAATATAAAATGGAAAAATAGTAAAATAAAAACCTTTTTAACAAAAAAATGGACCGACCTCAAAAATGATGTCCGTGAACACCAAAAAGGAAAAAATAATAAACTTAGCGAAAACACTCTGATGTATTAGGTTGTTGGATATAAATATCTTGTCAACAGATGGTATGTTGGAATACCAAATATTATTTGTAATGTGATTCACACTCATTGTCACACTCATATCCCCCATCATACGATAGCAGTGACGTACTACCCAATAGTTTTGGAACACTTATCTCTACTCGTATTCATGTTTTGTAATACTCACCAGATCATGTGAGTATTACTTAATAAACACAGTGTATCCAGATAGGTAGGTAGGTACGCATTGAAGTCGCCGCCGTTCCCACCTGTAGACACAAACGTCTCCTAGATGTACTTACCAACATTTTATTCGTTTTCGGAAATATAGGTACATACCTCCCATACCACAGACATGCTTCCACACCGAGTATGAACGTATATATCTTTTTGTCTAAAATTGTGGACGGTTTTGAACGTTAATTAGGTAACAACGATTCCGAAGGTATGTTGCTACAATATAATACAATCTTGTAATGCTAACCAGATCATCGAGTAAGGAAGGTGATTAGTTTGTGTCTACAGGTGGGCACGGCGGCGACTTCAATGCGTACCTACCTACCTATCTCGATACACTGTGGTTATTAAGTAATACTCACATGATCTGGTGAGTATTACAAAACATGAATACGAGTAGAGATAAGTGTTCCAAAACTATTGGGTAGTACGTCACTGCTATCGTATGATGGAGGATATGAGTGTGACAATGAGTGTGAATCACATTACAAATAATATTTGGTATTCCAACATACCATCTGTTGACAAGATATTTATATCCAACAACCTAATACATCAGAGTGTTTTCGCTAAGTTTATTATTTTTTCCTTTTTGGTGTTCACGGACATCATTTTTGAGGTCGGTCCATTTTTTTGTTAAAAAGGTTTTTATTTTATTATTTTTTTTCACTAGGAATAAGGACCAAAAGGCCAAAAACGTGGACTGTCGTTTTTGCTTCCGAGTCTACCAAGGTAGCGGAAGCTTTGTTTTCACTTTTCAAGGACGAAAAAAAAGTTCTCCAAAATCAAAATTTTCACTCGCGTTTTGCGTTTTAGACCTTTCTGAACAATTTTGGTTCCGTGTCTGTCTGTCTGTGTGTCTGAGTGTCTGTCTGTCTGTCCGTCTGTCATCAATTCCTTGTAACGCGCATAACTATACGAAGTTATTGTCCGATTTCGATGAAATTTTCAGGGATTGTGCGGGTTGGTGTGTAGACGGTCCCCTATGAAAATCATCATCCTCGGACTGATACAAGCGACTGCGCATGCGCAAACGTGAATTCCTTGTAACGGCCATAACTTCTACATTTTCCATCCGATTTCAATGAAATTTTCAGGGATGTTACAGATTAGTATTTAGATGGTCCCCTATGAAAATCACCACCTTCGGATTGATAGTAGCTACTGCGCATGCGCAAATGTGAAATTCCTTGTAACGGCCATAACTTCTACATTTTCCATTCGATTTCAATGAAATTTTCAGGGATGTCACAGAGTAGTGTTTAGATGGTCCCCTATGAAAATCATAGAGAATTGTTTTTCATAGAGGGATTCATTCATAGAGGAACGGTCTCCTGTGAGAGAGACGAGGCTTCAATAGCGCAGAGGACAGAGTCTTGATTTGTGCTCTAAGGATCGCGGGTTCGAATCCCAGTCGAGGCTAAGAATATTTTTGATCCAATCACATACATCTACTCACTTAATTTTTCATCCGAATTTGATGAAATTTTCTAGGAATGTCCGAATTAGCGTGTAGATGGTCCCCTATGAGGGTAGTGAAAGGTACTTAGAGATTGGTGTTTTGAGATTAACAACTATGCATCGGATCATCTATATAATCGGGTTATGGATACGAGGAAGCTATGTGCCACACCCACTTGGCAGACGTTTTTTAAAACTTCTACACCAATTTGGCACTTCGTCCTATTCACTTCCATTTAGTTAGTCTTATAGCTTCCATAATAAGAAGGAATCAATGGCAAAACTCAACTCATATTCTTATTATAACACACTATTTTTCAAGTGTCCGGCATTGGTGCTGTGTCCGCCACTGGGGCTTTTACCCTACACTGGCTCAGTCAGTATTCCGGTACCTTGGCAATCTCCAATCCTGTGGATACCTACTATACTGCACGACTGACGAATGTTGCCGAGTAGTATCGACCCTTGCATCTTCACCTACTAAACATTTCCCATGTGTACTAAACCATGTATTGCAATGACCTCGTCATTTTTAACATGGCAAATATTTGTATGTTTCACGCTGGACGATAACTTTAGCTATTATTTATCAATAATTCCAAGTTTCTCCCAAAATGTTCATAATTAAAGTGGTCGAAATTTTCTTATAGGGTCATCATGCAGGGAAATCATGCTTCTGATCTAATCAGAAGTTGTGTATATATTCTAAAAAACGTAATCTAATACATAAAATCCCAATCGTACGTGTGTGTACGTCGCCGGTGCAACTCAACCATCAGAAGAACTTAAAGTAGTATTTTTTTAAATTATAGATTTGTATAAAAATCTATATTGACATTTTCATGTCTTTGCTTTGGCACATAAACTGAAAAATCGTCACGAAAACTTGCTCGCGATACGAATAAATAAAATAGACTCACTGTGTTGCGTAGAGAACAATCAACAACCTTACATTTTGCTTTGGCACATGAACTGAAAAATCGTCACGAAAACTTTGATGCTTGGGTACATGAACTAACAACCTTACTTCACTACCTTGTTGTGTAGTGGTTGACATGAAAATGTCCCAATGTGTAGCAGATTCGTATGCAAGCATTTAAAATTGAGTTTATTTTTTATGATTTTTCTCAACTATAATATTTCATTGATAGATTTTGTATAGAGGTATATATTTTTTTTACAATTTGGTTTTTGTTTTCAATAATGAACCTTTGGAATTGACCAAGAAGTCTAATTTTTCAACCCCCCCTCAAAATTTGTTGGTTTACGTTTCAAGGTACGTAGAATTCAAAAATGGAATTAAAATTTGGCCGTCCGTCCGTCGTTTTGGCAGTTTCCTCAGTTAGCATTGACCGATTTTGATGAAATTTGGTATGTGGGTTCCATTTGGGGTCTAGTTGCGCCCCGAAGCTTTTGGTTGATGTAGCTCTCTTGTAAGGGTTGAAAAATGAATTTTGAAAGTTTGAAAACGCCCTAACTCAAAAAATGTTGTTATTAAGGTATTGTTTTCCATCAATTTAAGATAGTATAGAATCTTAAATTAGAGACAGAGCGGAGCCCTGTAGGACAAACCGTTCACTCCCTACGAGAACTTTAGGGTTGGACTTGCGATAAATCAGAAACACGAGTGTGAATTTCAAAAGATGCCTAATCTCCGTTCAAATTTTATCTGACCAAAATGCGATTGCTGTAGGTACGTGGTAGGTATGTGGTATCTATGTGGGTGGTGATAGTGGAAAAGTCGAGTTCTTTGCAGACGAGTGATCTACATAGAAAAATAATAAACCTTTGTGTAATAATTTGCAGCGCTTTTGCTCAGTATTTATTAAATGTGCTAAAATTAAATTTAACTACCTACTTAGTTTTGACTAAAAGATCTCATTTCAGCATCATTTTCACTAGTTAAAATATTGTGATGAAAAAGTCAATGAGAACAATGAGAATCCCCTCAATTTTTCTAGTGGAGAAATTAAACTCAGTGTCTGATTGATGAAACCATAGTCATCTTTTATTTGAATTCTTTATTTCTTCGAATGGAGTGCGAAGTTTTTATTTCATCTAAATAAACTCGATTATGAAGCGAAAAATTAATTGGTAGGTAGTGACTGTGGCAAAGCTGTGTTCTTTGCTGGCGAGTGATCTATACAGAAAAATAATAAACCTTTGTGTAATAGTTTTCAGCGGTTTTTAGCCAGCTCTGTTTTAGATAGTACTTGGTGGTAAAGTACTGCGAAATTGTAACCTTCATTGTTTTGGCCGTGATTCATTACTTTCTCATTTGTTAACTCTCAATAGCGTTTTTCTCGAAGTCAGCTTCTTAGCGATGATGGCGTTTAACCCTTTACCCTTACTTACCCCTGCATACCCTTGCTTCAAGGGGAGAGATGGCATCCTCAAGGTCTTTTTTTTCGGCAGGCAGGTGAGAAAATCTCTAAGATCCATAGGTGGAGTTGGATCTCGTAAGATACCTGGAAGGATCCTCATCTTCCGGTTAAGTGGGATTCAAACACCTCCTTTTCTCCCACGTTGGAGCTCAGCCCGGAACCGTTTAGCACATTACTTCGGGTTGAGTCCTGTGGTGTTTAATCAGTTCTGGGTGAGGGGACGGACCAGATGCTCCCTCTTCTCTCTTTCTTGTTCTAATAGTATCTTCCTTGTCAGGATGCTTTCCGTGTGCTCTGCCACAGCAGTCCAGCTCCTTTCACCTTCCAGCATCCTGCTGACATCCTCTGGTGTTGAACTCTGGGGAGCTAACTCCAGGTCTGTCATCAGCTGGTCTCCTCAAGGGCTGGTCCCTTAAGAATGTCTCTCGGCATGTGAGTTCTGCTATGAACTCGGGTACCAACCTGTCTTGTTGGTAGAACTTTGGCTAGAAAGTTCGGCCTACCCTGTGGCGTTTCTAACAATCAGGTACCCACGAGAGACCTTCCACTCCTAGGGGTGTTCGTGGTTCATCTATCTGCTTGTAGATAGAAGGGGTTGCGTAGTCCTGTTTGGATCGGCTCTCCTTAATCAAATAATGGATATTTACCCCTTCATAATATGAATGCCCCTTCATACATATTATGTATGCCTCAAGAAAACGTCCAGAGAGATGCTAAATCCAGTAATAACTACGAGTAATGTGGAAACTACATCACAGTATCAATAATACAAATAAAAATTAGGAATCCTGATGATGCCACGCAAGGCTAAGGCTAACTCGACCGAATAATAAATGTTTTCTACCCTAGGAAAGCCGTCTTGATTCCCCCCCCCCCCCTACACCGACCGATCTTGGTGTAGGGTAGGTGTAGGTAACACCTACCAGGTGTATCAACTTTTGGAACCACAATCTTAGAGAGAGAGAGAGCTCTTTATTGTTTTTCATACTAGTGGTACTTATATAACAAACGTCACATTGAAAATAATAATATAAAATGGAAAAATAATAAAATAAAAATCTTTTTAACAAAAAAATGGACCGACCTCAAAAATTATGTCCGTAAACACCGAAAAGGGAAAAATAATAATCTCAGTGAAAACGTAGGTACTTGATGTAGTAGGTTGTTGGACATAAATATCTAGTCAACAGATGGTATGTTGGAATAGATACTCATCTGTAGATTCTATCATCTAGATGCTATCTAGATAGATAGGTAGGTAGGTACGCATTGAAGTCGCCGCCGTGCCCATCTGTAGACACAAACTAACCACCTTCCTTACTCGATGATCTGGTTACCATTACAAAAGTGAATACCATTGAGTTACAATGTGCTCCCCAAACTATCAGGTCCCTAGTACATCTCTGCTCCCATATGAGTATGATAGTAAATGTGAACCTCCCTAGGAATGGTTGTGACGAGTATTTGAGACTTTATTATTATAGGAGACAGTTTATTATATTGGTGGACATATTTTAATGTAGCTACGTACCGTCGGAAGCGTTGTTACTAAATTAACATTTAACATCTCCCACAATTTTACAAATATTTACGTTCATACTCGGTGTGGAAGCATGTTTGTAGTATGGGAGGTTTTGCAAGTAGAATAATGAAAGGCAATGTTTTTTAAAAATAAGAAGAAGAACACGATTTCGGAGCAAAATTCAATCGGAAAGTAATTTATTGAAGCAAAAAAAGTAACACGTGTCAAAATCATATGGCACATGTCAACCATCCAAGATTCTCGGTGGAGTGGCCGCAACATCCTCCGGCCCAGAGTGCGCAAGGTGCCACTAATCTGCGATGAGGTATCTTGACTCTCCCGGGTCTTGGTTTTGGCTTCCCGGCTGATAGAAGAATGCTAGCACCTTCTTCCATCGATACCTCCGCACCAACTCTCCTTCCTTCAACCCTCTGCGCCTGTCGTCCCCTTGTCGAACAAGATTTGCCAGATAATCTATTTTGAACCTCTTCCGGATTTTTCGAAACCTGTGGAACCTTGGCAACAACTTCGACTCGATTGCGTCTATATCTGGTTCTTCTGACGTGCAAGGGTCTCGTAGGAAAAGTGCTTGGGTCAACAGTGTGAGTTTTCCTCTCTTCGCTCATGTAGAGCTCGATATTGGTGAGAGTATTACTGACACACGATCTTATTGGCACTGAACCGTCACCCGAAGTCCCTATTGTTTTGAGGGTTTGCTGCTCCGGAATGGTTAAATTAGCTAATGATACATTCTTGTTTAGAAAATCATGTTCTCCTTTGCTTCGAGTAGTCATTTTAATTTTAGTACACATGACGGGGTGATGTTTCCTCGTACAAACTATACATCTTACAAAAGCGCGGCATTTTGCGGCCCTATGATTCTGTTTCAGGCATATATAGCAGGCGTTTCTTTTGTGAACTAACTCGCGTTTCACTCCGAAATCCATCAACTGAGCCTTTATGCAATCTCGGCTTTCATGTTTCCTTTCACAAAATATGCAGTATGGAGGCTTGGACCTACTTTTACTCTTTTCAACAGATAAGATAGTAGCTGTGGTTGGAATGGACTCACCTGACTCAGGCTGCTTACACTTACTGCCTCTTTCTTTCCCCAGTGTGAACCCATGAGCCAGCTGGATCCGCTCTTCGTTGTCCACTTCTGCCTTGATGAAATTCATTAGTGCCTCCAAGTCTGTAGTCCGCTGTTCACCGTCATGCTCCTGTTCCCTTCTAGACCTGCACCGTCCCCACGCCTTCAGGATCTCCACAGGAAGGCACGACTCTACCATCGGATGCAGCATCGCCACGTACTTGTCGGTTGTAACTCCTAGCATCTCGAGAGATCTTAACTGGGTTTCCAAGCTGTCATATAGGTCAGAAAGAGGCATAGCATCACCGGAGGAACTAGCTTTCTTTACAACTATTTGTAAAAGCTCCCTAACGTAAACTTCCACTAGGCACTCGTCTTTTGCGCATCTACTTTTCAAATGCCTAAGCGCTATGTTGTAGTTGTTGCCTGAGAGAGGGAACTTTTCAATAATCCTCCTAGCCTTAGAGTTAGGTACAGTGTATAATAATAGCAGCTGCATCTTGTCATCATCATCGATGGTAGGATCCTCATCAATTTTGCGGAATTGGCCCCAAAATTGCAGCCACCCTTTCAAGCCTCCATCATACTTTATTGGCTCCAACTTAGGTAACTTTAGCTTCCTACCTGCGACGATACTCCCTTCTCTGCCTAATTCCTGGGAGGCGCCCGAGCATCTACTTACCGCAGCATCAATGTCTTTCTTTACTGAATCAAACTTATTACGGCAAGTTAAATACATCATCTGATACTCATCTACTTTTTCGGCTTCCTCATCAAGTGCCTCGTCCGTCGTCTTCTCATCATCCAGAATAGCGTCCATCATCTTCCGGTCCAACTCGTTCAACTTCTTAGTGTAATGGTCTAGTTGAACAAATATTGGCTCCAGCACGTCAAAACTTCTGCCCTCGTTCTTGAATTCCTCTTCAAATGCCTGTCGAATTCGCGAAAACGCGCGACGTACCGCACTACGTTCTTTCTTCAACCTATCCATTACTACTCGCTTTGAATTTAAAGGGATGCCACTTTTTGCAAGTAGAATAATGAAAGGCAATGTTTTTTAGAAATAAGAAGAAGAACACGATTTCGGAGCAAAATTCAATCGGAAAGTAATTTATTGAAGCAAAAAAAGTAACACGTGTCAAAATCATATGGCACATGTCAACCATCCAAGATTCTCGGTGGAGTGGCCGCAACAGGAGGTATGTACATTTGCGAAAAAGAATAATATGTTGGTGAGTAGAAGATCTTGAAGACGTTTGTGTCTACAGATGGGCACGGCGGCGACTTCAATGCGTACCTACCTACCTATCTATCTAGATAGCATCTAGAGGATAGAATCTACAGATGAGTATCTATTCCAACATACCACCTGTTGACTAGATATTTATGTCCAACAACCTACTACATCAAGTACCTACGTTTTCACTGAGATTATTATTTTTCCCTTTTTGGTGTTTACGGACATAATTTTTGAGGTCGGTCCATTTTTTTTACCAGTATCAAAAAACTGTTACACTACCTACTATAATTGTGTTATAAACAATAGCTGACAATGTTGTCACGAGGTAGATGTTTTAGCTTTTCTTGGATAAAATGAAAAAAGTATCGATACCTACTTGAAAGTCTTGTTTATTTATAAACCGAAACGTCGGCCTAGAAGAAGATTGACCATTTTTTGACTGAACCTCAAGATCCCACGACGTAGTTTTGAGCCTAGCAGTCGAGAAAAACCAGCCTTATTTTACACCATGGAGGAAATGCCTGAACACCAAATTGTGGCACCAGAGGACACACGTCTTTTTAGACGACTTCGACATCAGTATGGACCAGCAGCAACACGATTGGCTCACCAAATAGCCCTGAGGATGGTTTATAAATAAACCGAAACGTCGGCCTAGAAGAAGATTGACCATTTTTTGACTGAACCTCAAGATCCCACGACGTAGTTAGTGATTATCTTCGTTCTGTAGTCCCCCGATCTTTTAACCCTTACAAGAAAATCATTAGACATTGGCAAATAAACTACCTATATTATTACTCATTAAATTAATTATAAATTAAATATTTAATTTTTCATTTCGTATTCCATCATGCAGTTTGGGTACTCTGTGAGTTTTTGGAGACGAGTAAAACATGAATATGGTCTCCTAACATCTTCAAAGCACACCCAGTACATACAGTATGTTGGTATGCTGTACTAAAAATAAAAAAATTAAAAAAAAAAGAATCGTGTAAAAAAATTAACATTCTAAAAGAAATTGCTACGCGATTGTTCCTTTTCTTAACTATACCTTCAACTGAAATATTCCTTTGAAAATTGGCTCATTAATTCATGTTGCATGAATTATGACTTTGTTTGACACATTAATTTTGGATGATAAGAGGCACTTGAACGGGTCTGGGTATGGAAATGGTGAACCAATGAAATTTTCGGTATTATATTACGAATGTAGGTATGGACATTATAATTCAAATGATAACACTTCGTAATGGGAGACTATTGAATGAGGAATTTCACCATGTCGGAATTTCCTATTTTTGACCCCAAAATCGGATTCAGCACCTCGAAAAGCCTCCTAAGGCAAACTTTCAGCCCGAACTTCCTGATTTACGAATAAACAAAACAGTGTAGAAAATAAGAACGTTAAAAAAACCGGGAAAATGACGTCATGCTGGAATAGTTCATTTATGGCCGCTTGAAGCGCTGAGATCGAGAAATCTATAGTCCCCAGATGCAAAATTTCACTAAACAGTAGAGTTCGAAATCGAAAAACTGAAGAAAAAAATAGAAAAAGCAAGATGGAGAAAATTAGGTTTCCCCTGTTTTTGTTTGATGACTTTTCTCTTAGAAAACACGATTTCGTCGTCCAAATGGGCAACACTGGTAGGAGACGGCGATCCGAACAGCCCAATCAGCGAGAGTTCCCGCTTCACGTCCGTTTTCCCGGTTAATTTTGAAATCAAAAAATTTGATTGTCTCCCAAAAATAACAGGAGACTTATTTTCCGAAATCAGCCCGATTTTCATCTATCCCACACCATTAACTATTCAGGAAAAATGCAAAAATATTCGGTGAAATTCCTCATTATATTTTGACTTGACTTTTTGAGAGGGCGGTCACATCTAGAATAGTAGATAATACTAATATTAAGTTACTAATACTAATAACCTACTTGGATATTTAAGCATGAATTTCATTTTCAGACTTCTCCGCTAAACCTGTTAGACTTCTCCTCTAAATCCTCTCCAGTCGGAATAAGCTCCACTTTTGACGAGTAAGTACGATCAGGAGCAGTAATTATAGACATAGTTTTCTGTTGACCATAAGTTGTAGGTACTTGTACTTCACTTTTTTTTCTAGATACAAGCAAACCTTGTAATTTTTCATTTCGTATTCTCTCATGCCGTTTGGGTACTCTGTGAGTTTTTGGAGACGAGTAAAACATGAATATGGTCTCCTAACATCTTCAAAGCACACCCAGTGCATACAGTATGTTGGTATGCTGTACTAAAAATAAAAAAAAAGAATCGTGTAAAAAAATCAACTTTCTAAAAGAAATTGCTACACGATTGTTCCTTTTCTTAACTATACCTTCAACTGAAATATTCCTTTGAAAATTGGCTCATTAATTCATGTTGCATGAATTATGACTTTTTTTGACACATTAATATTGGATGATAAGAGGCACTTGAACAGGTCTGGGTGGGGAAATGGTGAACCAATGAAATTTTCGGTATTATATTTGGAATGTAGGTATGGACATTATAATTCAAATGATAACACTTCGTAATGGGAGACTATTGAATTATATTTTGTCTTGACTTTTTGAGAGGACGGTCACATCTAGAATACTAGATGATACTAATATTAGGTTACTAATACTAATTACCTACTTGAATATTTAAGCATGAATTTCATTTTCAGACTTCTCCGCTAAACCTGTTAGAGAGTACAATCCTCTCAATGAGTTCGTCACCTAATTCCATGAGACTCTTGGAAGAGGGACCTTGAAGAGCCTCAGCAGGAGCCCCAGCCACTGGTGCAGGATGAGCGCACTCGCCTCATAATCGACGCAATGGTAGAGGCGAGGGTGCAGGAGGCCATGCGCCAGATGGCTGCACCTGCCAGTCACAACTGAGGAGGATGGAGGAATGGGCGACGCGGCAGACGTGGCCCCCGGGGGAATGGGTGGGGGTTAGAAGCAGTTAGGACCTTACAAAACAGTTGTAAGGAATTCAAGGGGTCGATTCTACTACTAATTTCCAATAAAAAGTGTCGCTTAGAATTTTTTTTTTCAAACGCCTCCTTAACCGACTTTTTTCGCTTTCAAGTTTTTTTTCGTGTTTTCGACCTTACACCATTGAAACCACTGGGCTGAAAGCTGAATGTGGGAGCCCGAGAAGTGTTCTGATTGGTGGAGCTCACAGAGTAATGGAGACAAGTTAACAGAGAAGAAAGCCAACGTTAAAATGGTGTGCAAGCATTTTTGAGGCTGCCTCAGTTGCGCCATCTACTTTCAGCTAAGAATGAGGAACTACTACGGAAGTGGCGGGGGGGATAGGCACAGAGTAATGGAGACAAGTTAACAGAGAAGAAAGCCAACGTTAAGGCTAAATGTCCCGAGTTTAGTTGTGAAATCTGCCACCACGTGGCAGCACCAAAATGAAGAAAATTTCGTTTACTCCTCAGTTGAGAACGGATCGAGATATTTTAGTTCCGCAAACGGATTTCTCTTCAAGATCACCGTAGAATTCCGGGTAATTGGTTTAGACAGTGTGCAAAAATTTTTTGCACACAGTTCCAACAAAAATTTGTTTAAATTTTGAACATTTTCAAAAAGTGGCCTTATAGCCACTTGCAGAACCTTCATCAGAATACGAATCCGTTTGCAGAATTTTTCTAACTTGATCATAGCCGTCGGATTCGCGTTTTTACGATATGGAGGGGGCCGAGGGGGGCGATCATGGGCTGGGGGGGAGGGCGGCGATCAAACGCCCCGCCGCCCGCCCGACCTTCACCTTCACTCCTACATTCATGTTTTGATAGTGTGCACCCTTTGGTCGCTATTCTTTTTCCCGGCCACCTAATAGGTAGCTACCACTGGGCTGAAAGCTGAATGTGGGAGCCCGAGAAGCGTTCTGATTGGTGGAGCTCCAGGACGTAGTTATAGCGGAAAGAACCAGATCGCGTTCACGGCCGGTTCACGATCGTTTGTTCCCAACCTCATCACAACAAGTCACCTTGTTTATCACATATTTTTCTCATTGGTGCGTAACCGGCCGCATCCAAGTAATTAATTTGATAACATTTAGTTATATTCGCGATATGTACGAAAAAATCGGGCGATATTCAATAATACACTGGGTTTCAAACGTTTCTAAGGGTGGCAGTTGTCGATTCAACATTCGAACTACTGGCGATAGGGACAACAACAATTGCTTGAGGAACTCTGAAAATATCTTTCGCCTCGATTGGTTTTTCCAAGTAATTTTTGCAAATTGAAATGATGATGAAACGAAAAGTTATCAATTTCTGGTCATTCGAAAGGATTTGAAAAGAAGCGGTATGAAGAGTGTGGCCTCTCCTCCCCGCCTCTTCCGTAGTAGTTCCTCAATCCTAGCTGAAAGTAGATAGCGCCACTGAGGCAGCCTCAAAAATACTTGCACACCATTTTAACGTTGGCTTTCTTCTCTGTTAACTTGTCTCCATTACTCTGTGGTAGCTACCATCAACCTTCCCATTTCCAACTTCTCTGTCTTGAGGTTGATCGAATTGGGCGAAATTTCCATAAAAAGCAAGACACATGAACAAATGACTTATGAGACACATTCTGTGTTAATTTGATTCAGATAATGGTTTGCACTACCTACTAAATAGTTAGTTCTAAAATTGTGATAATTTCAGTTCACTGCACATGGACTAGTTAGGTATCTAGAACAACTAGCACAGAGTAATGGAGACAAGTTAACACAAGTGGAGACAAGTGGAGACAACTAGTAATAGATGGTTTGAGGAGCATATTCTTGGTGTTTGACGTTGATTTCCAAATTTTGTGAACAGCTAAAGATGATGAAAAAATAATTAGTAGGTAGTTAATTCACTCTGCAATAGTGTTGAAAAAGGTAAAAACACCTATTCATTATTTACCAAAAATTCAAATATCTTTGAAATAATATCAAAATAAATCTAAATAAATTTGAAACTAAAATCCCCCGTGTCTGAATTTTTTATTCCCGAATTCCCTCTTCTAAGAGTTAAATTATCAATTCTCTCCGTTTTTAAATGTCATTCTTGATTTCATGTAATTATAACGCCTAACACTAGCGAAGTGTTGAATTTTGAGGTAGTACTAGGTATACTACTAAATTACAAACATGACTGTCCCAAAATTACCGTTAGTGCACTGTAATAAATAGCCTAGAACTAGTGCTGTGGTCTTACAAGGTAAATACCATACAGATGGCAACCCTACATGTTTAACTTTTCGGATTACTCGAAAAGTTCAAGGTCGCACACCTTTCTCATTCGCTAGCAATCCCGGGTACATCGGGCACTGTTGACGTTCGAATACTGTAGGTAGTAGTACTAGGGTACGGCGTTGGTGATTTTACCCTTCAATATTCCGCGATTGTGCAGCGATCACTACATCGTTTTGTTCCTCACTACCGAAGGTAGGGAAGCTTTGTATTTTACTACGTCCCACAGTAAGAATTGGGCGTCCATATGCGATTAATCTGGGGTAAAGGAGGACACAATCAACGGGAAAAATCTGCGAAGTGCTACTATCAGCTCCGGGGTCTTGATTTTCGTAGGGGACTATCTACATGCCAATTTGAACAATCCTGACAAATTTCATCTAATTCTTATGAAATATGTGAAAGTTATAGCTGTTTCAAGGATTTAATGTTTGCGCATGCGCAGATGCTAATGTCAATTTGGAGGCCGTGATTTTCGTAGACCATTTGCACCCCAATCTCCATATTCCCTGAAAATGTCATCGAACTCAGATGGGAAATGAAGAAGCACAATTCCTGAAAATTTCATCGAAATCAGACAATAACTTCGTGTACTTAGTTCTGCCCGATACAAGGATTTCACGACAGAATCAAAGACAGTCAGACACGAAGCAAAAATTGTTCAGGAAGGTCTAAAACATAGAACGCGTCTACTACGGTAACGGAAGTATTGTTTTCACTTTTCAACGTTAAAAAAAATATCTCCAAAATCAAAATTCCTACTCGAGTTATATATTTTAGACCTTACTGAACAATTTTGGTTCCGTTTCTGCCATGAAATCCTTGTAACGCCCGAAACTATACGAAATTAATGTCCAATTTCGATGAAAATTTTTGAGGTATATTATGCGGGTTGACGTGTAGACGATCCCCTATGAAAATCATCGCCCCAGTATCAATCAATAATATGTATAACATTCTACCATAATTATGATACCTAACCATTATCTGAATCAAATTAACACAGAATGTGTCTCATAAGTTATTTGTTCATGTGTCTTGCTTTTTATGGAAATTTCGCCCAATTCGATCAACCTCAAGACAGAGAAGTTGGAAATGGGAAGGTTGATGGTAGCTACCTATTAGGTAGCCAGGAAAAGGAATAGGGACCAAAGGGTGCGTACTAGCAAAACATGAATGTGTGATGGTCGGGCGGGCGGCGGGGCGTTTGATCGCCGCCCTCCCCCCCAGCCCATGATCGCCCCCCTCACCCCGCTCCATATCGTAAAAACGCGAATCCGACGGCTATGATCAAGTTAGAAAAATTCTGCAAACGGATTCGTATTCTGATGAAGGTTCTGCAAGTGGCTATAAGGCCACTTTTTGAAAATGTTCGAAATTTAAACAAATTTTTGTTGGAACTGTGAAGAGAAATCCGTTTGCGGAACTAAAATATCTCGATCCGTTCTCAACTGAGGAGTAAACGAAATTTGGCCCCGATGGTGCTGCCATCGCTTATTTCAGAATCACACTAAAACATCGTGACATTTAAAGCCTTAAAATGGTGTGCAAGTATTTTTGAGGCTGCCTCAGTGGCGCTATCTACTTTCAGCTAGGATTGAGGAACTACTACGGAAGAGGCGGGGAGGGGGAGGCCACACTCTTCGGGCGCATGTACGAATGTCCCCGTTGACAACTTTTTGTACGCGGATGTCCCCGCACCTTTCTCTTGGGTATGCGCGAATGTCCCCATCCCCGTTCTTGTAATGCGCGCGAGCAGTCCCGTGACCATGCTCGATTGTCCCCATAACTAGGTAGTAGAATAAGCCGCAATGGAAATACTAAAAAAATATATTAACAGTCGTCAACACACATTAATCAATGAAAATGCCTAGAAATATATTAATAGTCGTCAAACACATATATTAATCAATGAAAATACTAAAAAATATATTAAGCTGGCTGGTATTTAAGAGATACAAGGTTGATAAATTTAGCTAGGGTGATGCATCTAGATTCGAACTTTCCAATTAGTTGTTCCAACCATAGGTTCCTCTCAACCGACCTGCTTCGTCTATAGTTGCCATGCTTTGTGTTAATTTTTATGTATACATCCGTCTGATACCTCAGTAGGGCATCAAAAAACACGAATATATTAGGGTGGGTGCCTATAAAATTGTCCTTGAATTTCGAATGGAAACTTTCACACACGTTTGTTGTGCTGAGCGTGCAATCACTTACGCGGCTGGCCCACATTTCGGGGGGGTACGATGACGCATCTCCTATGTAAGTATCATGTATGTACTGTCCATATCTGTGGGCTTTGTCACTTGGCGCGTTGATTATCCAGTCACAGAATGCCTCAGAAGCCTCTGCTGGGTTGACCATCGGTAAACCAAACGACCAGCGCAGCCAGTCACCTATCTCGCTGTCCTCGTCCTTGTATTCGGTGACCAATCCTAGATTTTGAATTTTGCGGAACCTGGAAGAGAGGGTAGGTATAAAATATCAGGCCCATATTAAACAAAAAAAAACGCTGCAAATTATTACACCAGGGTTTCGGCGACTCAATTACAAAAATTTTCAGGTTCGTTCAACATGTATGAATGTATTATGGTAACGTGAAGTCAATGTTTGATATATTATAAATGTCTCACCATGCCTGTGCTAGGTGAAACTTGCACCCTCTGACATTCGTAGTAGGCCATACTTTTTTAGCTGCGTTATGCACTGCTTTTTCGAAATCGGCGACACAATTTGGTGGCTGAAGCTGAAATCCGATATCACTACTCTTCTCAGTTACAGCATGAAACAGTTTCTCGTAGGTGGACTCCTTTTTGTCAGGGAGGAGACAGAAAACTAAAGGAATAAATAATCCGGCGTCGTTGTACCTGCAACAAAATTTAGTAATATATGTACTGCTATGTAGTGTGGGTATATAATTTTCCACAATAACAATGATTTAAATTTAAAAAAAATATTAATGTTTAACATTATTAAATAAAAATTGAAAACCTTTCCTTGAAAAACTTTCTAAACAATAAACTAATCAAAAAATTACCCGTGTAGTGTATATAGCTGGGTGAAATGCTTCGGAGCGTAGTCAAAGGTCCCATCCATAAAAATGGCAGGGCTGTTCGACAAGCAAAGTAAGTTCGTAGGACTCGAGAACACTACGAACTCGTAGGTTTCATCAACGTGAAGCAACATTTCTTCTCCTTTCGAGGTTTTGGTGTTCATAAGACGCAATGCAGTCAAGACTTCTTGTCTACTTTGAGGAATTCGAGATCCAAGCTTTCGTCTTTTGGCAGAATATGCGACACGCCTCAAATTGAGGACGTCTTTAAAATCAACGTTGGCTTCGGGAAACTCATCGATTGTTGATCTCACAATCTATGAAACCAAGAAATTCATCCATTAGGTAATCAATCACTTCTGTTACCGCTGTTACATAATATACTATATTAAATCCTCCTCACCATAGCTGTACTAACCTTGGATGGTCGAGACGAAATATGCTCCTCAGCTTTTCTCTTCACGCAATTTTGGAGCACTGTTCTTTCCACCTGGGGGATGGTTGTGACTGCCAATGATGTCCACTACCTGCCTCCCCATTGTTTTCACTGCGCACTTACATTGTTTCACCCTACAAACCCATCTACCCATGTTGTTGGCCAACGGTTTTTGATATGAAAATTTAAAATTTTCCAAGAGCAACACTTCGCGGCCTTGACGACTGCCCGAGGCGACAAACTTGGGAGAATCCATGCGAACTGACTGAGGTGATCAACGAAACTGAAATCCCAACAATGTCATTGTTGATGAACATGTTGTTGATAAGATTTGAACCTGGAACCGAACGGGACTGCTCACGCATACCTACTCGATCGCGACGGGGACAGGGAGGTACATTCGCTTGCACTTGTCCGGGACCTTCAGGCGTATTTGTTTTTACTTTCACTTCCGACGGGGACGATGGCGATGTCACCCCCACTCTTCATACCGCTTCTTTTCAAATCCTTTCGAATGACCAGAAATTGATAACTTTCCGTTTCATCATCATTTCAATTTGCAAAAATTACTTGGAAAAACCAATCGAGGCGAAAGATATTTTCAGAGTTCCTCATGCAATTGTTGTTGTCCCTATCGCCAGTAGTTCGAATGTTGAATCGACAACTGCAGAGGCGTCTGGAGATCGAGCGGCTCGTCCTCGACCCAAGCGCTCCCAGCGGCCTTCCCGCTAACTCTCTTATCTCTTCTTTTCTCAATTTTTCCTCCACTCCACTTCCACCCGGTTTGTTGTCATTTCTCTGTGCGCTGTCGTATTGCTGTTCCTAGTTTTCTAGCTGTTTTCGATCGTTTCTTGTTCTGTTTAAGTAGAGTTAAAGTTTGTAGTCCTGTGTTGTGAGTTCTAATTTTGTGAAATAAGGTTTCAAAACTAGAGCGTTTCTGTTTATGGTTACCAGATTTTCAAAATTATTTTTGTATTTTGGGGGAAGATATTAATAAGGTTTCAAAACTAAACCGTTCCTGTTTATGGTTACCAGATTTTCAAAATTATTTTTGTATTTTGGGGGAAGATATTAATAAGGTTTCAAAACTAGAGCGTTTCTGTTTATGGTTACCAGATTTTCAAAATTATTTTTGTATTTTGGGGGAAGATATTAATAAGGTTTCAAAACTAGAGCGTTTCTGTTTATGGTTACCAGATTTTCAAAATTATTTTTGTATTTTGGGGGAAGATATTAATAAGGTTTCAAAACTAAACCGTTCCTGTTTATGGTTACCAGATTTTCAAAATTATTTTTGTATTTTGGGGGAAGATATTAATAAGGTTTCAAAACTAAACCGTTCCTGTTTATGGTTACCAGATTTTCAAAATTATTTTTGTATTTTGGGGGAAGATATTAATAAGGTTTCAAAACTAAACCGTTCCTGTTTATGGTTACCAGATTTTCAAAATTATTTTTGTATTTTGGGGGAAGATATTAATAAGGTTTCAAAACTAAACCGTTCCTGTTTATGGTTACCAGATTTTCAAAATTATTTTTGTATTTTGGGGGAAGATATTAATAAGGTTTCAAAACTAAACCGTTCCTGTTTATGGTTACCAGATTTTCAAAATTATTTTTGTATTTTGGGGGAAGATATTAATAAGGTTTCAAAACTAAACCGTTCCTGTTTATGGTTACCAGATTTTCAAAATTATTTTTGTATTTTGGGGGAAGATATTAATAAGGTTTCAAAACTAAACCGTTCCTGTTTATGGTTACCAGATTTTCAAAATTATTTTTGTATTTTGGGGGAAGATATTAATAAGGTTTCAGCAATGTGGGACTAAATTTTTGCAGTGTCCATCTCTTATGCTTATACAGTTACAAGGATCCTGTTATAAGTATCGTCATCCTTAACTCTTGGTAATAGTTCTAACTGTATGTTAACTTCGTTATTTGTTCAAAGAATGATATTCGACGTCTAAGCTAGAAACAGTTCCTGTCTGTTCCATGATCTTATACTTGGGTCAAAGTTACACCTGGTATTTTCCAGTTTCTATTTTTCTGTCCAAGACTGAAGACATTTAGACATGGGCTGTGAACGAAAAAGTCTGAAAAATAAAATAGCTTACCTATAACAAAATATTTTGCCAATAAAAATCATACTTATACCTTGCGTTTTCATCCTACCATCCCTTGCCACTCCTTATTTTTTATTGTAAGGTTGTGCCTGCTTATTTTGTTCATAAGGGGCTGTCATTTTGAGGGATACATTTTCAGAGTTTTGAAATGCAACTTTGGACTATTTATTTTGTACCTATTTGGCTGGCAGATGAACTAGCCAAGGGTTTAGTAAGAACAATTTTCGAACCCAATTTTAAATAAACAAAAAGAACGTTAAAATCTAGGATTGAATCTAAATACCTATGAAATGGAGATATGACTTTACCTTTCGAAAGGTATTATTGCACGGAACAATGCTACGTACAAGAAAGAAAATGGAATATTTAAGAAACTAAGTCAATCTTGTTTGACAACATAGAAATTGAGCCATATTACGGAATAGGGCAATTCATGATCATTTTAGCTCAACCTTAAAACGGATTTCCATTTTTTTTTTCAAAAATTATTTTTTTAGACGACTGCAATAGCTTCATTTTTTTGGAAAATTCTCTACAAGTGCCTTCGGTTACCGAAGTATGAAGCTTGTCTTGTAAAAACGATTACCTATTTATTTAGGTAGGTACTTAGGAAGGAAAAAGGTTTTTGTATTGACCTGGACGGACTACCTACTCCAACCATTGATGAGACCCTCACCGAAGTTCAACATGCACCTATTATTATTATAAAGTACCTACCTACCTATTATCATCATCACGGTTGAGAAAACGCTGCAAATTAGGGTTGAATGGGTTTATGATTCAACAGTTTAGTGGGATAAATCAACGAAAACAAACCTGGAGCAGTGGATTGTTCAGCAGATTAAGGTTTTTGAACGCCAAGTGCCGTTTCCCCCACTAAAGTACCTACAGCTAGCCAGGTGATGATCCGGGAGTGTTTACAATGGTTTCAGCAAAAAAAACATGGAAAGTGATAATCCACTCGCTAAGTTTCCCGAGTATGCCTGATTTTCCCTCATCAGCAATATTTTATGCTCAACCATAGCTTCACACTCAACCTCCAAGGGCACACTCCCATTTAGCGCGAGAACGAGATAAGAGAGTTAGCAGGAAGGCCGCTGGGAGCGCTTGGGTCGAGGACGAGCAGGTCGATCTCCAGACGCCTCTGACAACTGCCACCCTTAGAAACGTTTGAAACCCAGTGTATTATTGAATATCGCCCGATTTTTTTGTACATATCGCGAATATAACTAAATGTTATCAAATTAATTACTTGGATGCGGCCGGTTACGCACCAATGAGAAAAATATGTGATAAACAAGGTGACTTGTTGTGATGAGGTTGGGAACAAACGATCGTGAACCGGCCGTGAACGCGATCTGGTTCTTTCCGCTATAACTATGTCCTGGAGCTCCACCAATCGGAACGCTTCTCGGGCTCCCACATTCAGCTCCAGCCCAGTGGGGATAGGGCACACTCTTCATACCGCTTCTTTTTAAATCCTTTCCCATGGAAGAAGTATTAGGAAGTGTCACTCAAGGTTAAAAAGTGTGCCGGAAAAAATCCCCCTCTACTGCTGCGATCTGGCGAAGCGTAAGAGAAGTTCTCTCAGCTAGTAGTAGAGGACGCCGATAGATAGAGTTGTAGTCGCCCTTATGACCGAAAATTCAAATAAATGCGGACAACGGGTCGACTTTCCAAAAATTCTGGGAGGGCATGGAATCGAACCCAAGACCCAGCATTATCAAACTATCCTACAAAGCGAAGCATCAACGCTTTAGCTCGCTCGGACATCCTCACTTCTGTGGCATCAGGTCCAACAACAATGATCTTCAAACAAAAGAGTTAAATCAACAGTATCAGTATCAACAGTATCACGTCAAATTCTTATAATCTTGATGTACGAGTAGATGAATTTATATTCGGTTCTTACAAAAAACATTGTATTACTTTAATTGGGCAAAATATAGTTAAGCTTTTTTTTTTAAATTCGCTCGTTGGGGAAATGCAAGGAACTAAACTGGAACTATTTCTGACTACAGGTAGTCACCTACTTTTTTGAAAATGTCGGTTTTTTCATGGAAAAAAATGACCAATGTGGGTAGGTACCTACGAAACTTGAACCAAACAATCAGATCATGTTGACTAAGAAGCTAAAATTATTGTTCGTTACTATTAATTACAAAATCGGAAGAAGGGGGGAGGTATGAACACAGAGGAAAAACATTGTGGCAAATAATAATAGTTGATTAGATTTTAATAGCTTCTTTAAAGTTATTTTTCTTTCACAGTTTGGATCGGCCACAGCATTGTTCGTAATTCGAAAGGCCCCAAATATTCTACATGTAATAAGTATAAATACACAAACTTCTTTTCCTGTTCCATTGAGCACAATGACAAATTTATGCTCATATTCAATATTGATTTTACGATGCACTTAGCAATTCCCACCTAATGGCACTTGGGTGAAAACGCCTGATGGACGTGACTTGAAAGTTTACTACATTGTTACGTAGAGAATAGAAACTAGATAAAGATATTAACAAAAATTAACGAAACTGACTAAAAAGAACTTAAAGAAAAAACGTATTGTAAAAAAAAAGACTGAAATGATTCTCAAGAAGGTATGGACGCTATAGAAATGGCATCTTTTGGTCACCATTACTCTGTGCTTTCGCGTTTGCGTTCTACTCTCTTTCCCAATTCACACACTCTTGCGATCGGCCACCTACCTAAGCTGATAGTTCATTTACGCTTCCATAGGTGGCGCCACAGCAGTAAATGTCACAGATTCCCCTATGGAGTGATTCTTCCTAATATTCTTCCATGTTCCTTTCCAATGACCAGAAATTGATAACTCTTCGTTTCATCATCATTTAGATTTACAAAAATTACTAGGTAATTCCGTTCGAGGTGGTGGATATTTCTCAAGGTGCCTTAGAATTGTTGTTGTCCCTATCGCGAGTCGTTCAAATGTTGAATCGACAACTGCCACCCATAGAAACGTTTGAAACCCAGTGTATTATTGAAAATCGCTCGATTTTTTCGTACATATCGCGAATATAACTAAATGTTATCAAATTAATTACTTGGATGCGTCCGGTTAAGGGGCCTTTAAGCTGGATTCACATGGGACGGAACGAGCGTTAAGCGGAAAAAACGGAATTGACGGAAAAACCAGTGGAGGGGGTGGCGGAGTCGCCAAGAGCCTTCACATGGAGTGGTGGACGGAATCGACGGAATCATAACCTTCCCCGGAAGCCTATCTGATTTGAAACCTCTCTCATCTCAAAACGCTGCAAATTATTACACAATGGTTTATTATTTTTCTATATAGATCACTCGTCTACAAAATCACCAACCATCCAATGTGAAGGAAAAAAAAAATAAAAAAAAATCAAAATCACCAACCATTGATCGCATTTTGGTCAGCTCTAATTTGAACGGAGATTAGGCCTCTTTTGCGATTCACACTCGTGTTTTGATTTATATATATATATTTCAATATAAACCCTTAAATTTTCGTAGGGAGCGAACGGTTTGTCCTACAGAGCTCCGCGTGGTCTCTAAAAGTTTTATAGAATCTTAAATTGAAGGAAAAACAATACCTTTATATCAAAATTGTTTGAGTTAGGGCGTTTTCAAAATTTCAACATTGATTTTGGAACCCTTAGAAGTGACCTACATCAACCAAAAGCTTCGGGGCACAACTAGACCCCAAATGGAGCCTACATACCAAATTTCATCAAAATCGGTCAATGCTAAGTGGCAAAAGTGCCGCGTACGGCGGACGGACGGCCAAATTTTTATCCGATTTTTGGATTCTACGTACCTTGAAACGTAAACCATCAAATTTTGAAGGGGTTTTAAAATTTTTTTTTTCTTGGTCGATTCCAAAGGTTCATTATTGAAAACAATAAACCAAAACGGACGGAGAAGCAGAGGGACGAGACGACTCGAAAATAATGCAACCTCTACTGTGGTTATAACCTTCCCGTCCACTGCGAGGGGCGACGGAAACGCCGGAAGCGGTATGGGCGGTATGAAATTTTCTACCGCCGATTCCGTCTGCCCGTGGGACCAAGATGGCGGCCCCCATGCTCAACTGTTGTCCCAACAACCAATCAGATTGCGTTATTCCTTCCGCTTTTCCGTCCTTTCCGTCCGTTCCGTCCCTTGTGAATCCAGCTTGACACTAGCAACATTTCTGTCGGCAATATATCTTGCTCCACATTGCCGGGCAACTATTCTCGTTTCGGCAGTGTTGCCTGGGGTTGCCGAGAAATAGTTGACGCGAGTGGAGCAACATTTCCGGGCGTTGAACCCACTTCGGCAATACTTTTTCGTATTGCCGGTGTGGTCCGACCCCCTTGGAAAACTTCCGGCAACATTTCGAACTGGAGAAGGTTGGAGACGTTTTTTTCGGGTGTTTTAATGCATAATTGAACTTTTATATATTATATAGGTTTTCCAAGTCAAATTCGGAATTTTCCAAATCAAATTCGGAATTTTCCAAATCAAATTTAGAATTTTCAAAATCAAATTCAAATTTTTCCAAATCAAATTCAGATTTTTCCAATTCAAATTCAGACTTTTTCAAATCAAATTCAGACTTGTCCAAATCAAATTCAGAATTTTCCAAATTAATTTCAGACTTGTCCAAATCAAATTCAGAATTTTCCAAATTAATTTCAGAATTTTCCAAATCAAATTTAGAATTTTTTTAAATTAAGTTAAGGATCACTTTAAAATGTTTGCGATGGAGTCTGAACAATATCGTATATATATATATAGAAAAATCGCTTTTTGGGTAATTCCTTTTTCTCTGGAGGACGGGGAACCTTCAATTTATGCTGTTCGCATGTACGTATATAGGATTGAGATGCAGTCGAGGGGGGTCATGGTGTCGTTCGACCCACCTTTCGCTTCTACTTCTTATCCATCATACCTGCTGGAACCTGGAACTATCAATGCCATCCTGAGCAACAATGGTAGTGAGTTGAGAATGGATTTACCATACCAACCTGGTTTTTCAAAGAAACTCCCGTTACCTCTCCCTCTCGTTGCCTCTTCCCTCTCCCTCCAAATAAGTATCGGAAAACATAGTAACATGCCAACCTTCGTATTTACCCTTGCTGTGCCCATCGAATAGGTACTAAACGGTATCTAATTGAAAAATTTCTTTGAAAATTCGCTCATGCTGCATGAATGGACTTTTTTATTTTTTTTTAAGTGGGAATTATCACAGAAAATTTTATTTTAATGCTGAAAAACGTGGATTTTTTTAGCATACGATGACTCCAGCAGGTCGATTCTATAACTCGCTATTTGGTTGACGTTATCGCGTCGGATTCGGTATCCCTCCCGTGCAACGACAGGTCGATAACGACATTGGAATTCTATAATCGGGCATAGCGAAGTTTGGTCGTTGCATTTCAAAATAACGACGTCGCTATGTGATTCGACAATATTTCGCTCTAGGGCGAGCGAAACGTTGCAACGCATGATTTTTAGCCAATGGGAAGACGTATTGATAATAGTTTCCAATTGTTATCACGGGTAGAAGATCACTGCAGTTTGCAAAATGTCGGATTCATATTTTTTGCCGTGATGAATATACAAAGGAATGACGCGTAAAAACGGAGTTTTTCTCGTGATTCGTGCTTTTGTATCATGGAATAATGATAAATGGAAAGAATTACTTTTCATAAATCGGATTCATCAGTCAGATTGGTATGAATTTCGTCCGTCCTCGATGCTTCGAATAATCAACTGCCTGTCATCTTACTACAAAGTAAGAATCGTCTTGTTATTTATCGTTTATTCATACTCACACATCCATACTTATTGGTACCTTCAACTACTTTGAGTGAGAAGTCCATAGCTAACTGCCTAATTGTGTGCGGTATACATTATTGTTACAGATTCCGGGAAACAAGTACCTAACCCCTACTAACGAAAATTTCGGAGTTCTCGACGTCTTTTCAGAACAAAATAGATGTATTTCACTCCAAGGGTAAAGAAAACCTAATATCACTTAAAATTTATGAATCGCTGTTTTACTCATGTAAAGTTTCATGTATGTTATAAGACTGAATGAACATATTATTGTATTTAATAAATCGTAAGATTCATGACGTAATTTATTTATCTACCTTCACATTCATATTTCTTTGATTCAATTTTATGTTACAATTTTCATCTACCACGTCATATTCTCTCCTACCGTCGACGTCGATTACGGATATAAACAATCGTAAATTCGTGGTAAATATTTTCTCAGGTAATAGCAGGTAAGTTGGTATAAAAAAGAGCATTATCATCACAATTATTTAGGCAAAAAATTATTTTAGGGGTTTTCTTCATTATTTATTCAAAAAATTATTTTAGGGGTTTTCTTCATTTTAGGAAGTTTTTATGCAGGCACACATTTAATAAAATAGTTAAAAATTCAAATAGAATCTACCTATTTTATAAGCTAACTATTTTAATTTTATGTACTTACCTACCAATTTCCGAAAATGACAGTATAATTATTTTTATCATCATTCAATGTTTATAATATCAACATTTATATTATAAAAAATGCTGTTGATAGTTTGTCAAAAACATCAAAAACTCAATTCCATTGAAAATACTCCCTTTACTATGATCAACAGTGCATGAATTTCTATACGAATTAACAGCTTGAAATAATATAAATACTACGATTTTTGTTTAATACAATTGTAGAAAAAAATCAAGTACGACACAAATTAAAACGGCGAATAAACTGCTCATTATGAGGGTCGGATATTATTTTTTAAATAGTCACCAGAAATTATGTACGAATGTATAAATTTTATTCTCAAAATGATTTGATTAACAAAACTAATAACCCACAATACGGAAATGAACAGAGCAACTCGGAAACTAAAATATGACTTCGAATAGGTTAGGAATTAAAGAGCGTTTTAAGCTACTTTTTCATAAAGACGGTTGTCGTAATCCATACCGGGGGGTTTCGAGCCGTCGAGATGGTAACGACACTTTTCGGCCGAAATAGCGACGACTGAGCGACAGTTGTCGCTATTTCGCGTCTGCAGAATCGCGATCGTCGCTATTAATCGTTATTGTTATCATAACGACACTTCGTTGTCGCTATTATCCCATAACGAGTTAGAGAATCGACCTACAGGGTTGGACAATGGGTAGAGGGGTAGTCACTGGTTCATTTAACAGTTATACACAAGTTATAGGAAGTTGGTACAAAAGTTCAAGAATTTTGATATTGAAATGATGAACCCTGACATTGAATAGGAAAAGTCTGAATTTGATTTGGAAAAGTCTGAATTTGATTTGGAAAATTCTGAATTTGATTTGGAAAATTCCGAATTTGACTTGGAAAACCTATATATGTATATATAACAAGCAAGTTACTAGTTGAAAAAACATGTAGGTACCTACGAAATAAAATTAAGCAACGACGACCTCTTCCTGATACATTTCTAGAGCAACTGTTTCCAAATCTCCCTCCCAGTGTAAACGTAAAAATTGAGCAATATTTATGGAGCAACATTTGTTGAGCAACCTCTGGCAAGAAATGTTGCTCGCAATGTGGAATAGTTGCGGCAATAAATATTGCCTTGAGTTGCCGGGCCACATTTGTAGAGCAATATTTCCCAATTCTAGCAATATATGTGGCTAGTGTAAAGGGGCCTTTACGCACCAAGGAGAAAAATATGTGATAAACAAGGTGACTTGTTGTGATGAGGTTGGGAACAAACGATCGAGAACCGGTTCTGAACGCGATCTGCCTCTTTCCGCAATAACTGCGGCCTGGAGCTCCACCAATCAGAACGCATCTCGGGCTCCCACATTCAGCTTTCAGCCCAGTGGTGGAGCTCCAGGACGTAGTTATAGCGGAAAGCAACAGATAGCGTTCATGATCACTAGTTCCCAACCTCATCACAACAAGTCACCTTGTTTATCACATATTTTTCTCCTTGGTGCGTTACCGGCTGCACCTAAGTAAATAATTTGATAACATTCAGTTAAATTCGCGATAAGTACGAAAAAATCGAGCGATTTTCAATAATACACTGGGTTTCAAACGTTTCTTTGGGTGGCAGTTGTCAATTGAATATTTGAACTACTGGCGATAGGGACAACAACAATTGCATGAGGAACCATGGAAAAGTATGAAGGTGCCCGTCCATTAGGTCGACAGCGCGACGCGACGCCAAAAAAAAATTTCTAGAAATATAATGGGAATTGCTTACTTGGGACCACAGAGTACCGGAGACAAGTTAACAGAGAAGAAAGCTAACGTTAAAATGGATGGCAAGCATGGATAAGATGGATATTATATTCAGGGGGATCGCGACGGCAGCGCAGCTTGTGCTAACCCGACGGTACTAAAGGGGTGGGGGAAGAACCTGGACCCGTTCCCGCTTCTTTTCAAATGTTTTCCCGTTCCCGCTTTTTTTAAATGTCGGCTCGTTCTCGCTCGTAGCTACAATTTTTCCATTTTTCATCACTTAAAATTGAAGAACAACTTGTAACAATTTTTCATGCAGACCATGAAATATCTTACATTTGTTTCATTTGAAGAAACAAATGTAAGATATTCCATGGTTTACATGAAAAATTGTTACAAGTTGTTCTTCAAACCTAAGTGATGAAAAATAGAAAAATGGCCAAAAAAAAACTAGAAAATGAAATAATACCCTTCTTTATCTGTGGATTAAGGAATATAGATATCAATCAACACAGTTGATGAGGATAGTACAGATTTTATTCTTTGTTATTTTGATAATTAATATCAATACCATTATAAGAAAAATGTAAACAATACAATGTAGTTATAGAGGTCTTACTTTTATCAACTACAAACAATTTTGAAGGAACGTCGTTTTCTCATTCAATTGTAATTTGCACTACTTACAAGGAAATTATTCACATAACTGCTATCTACTTCAGAGTTTGACGAACAACACTATCGTATAATGAAAAGAATAATACTATTCAATATTGATTAAAATATTGCACCAGGAGGGGCATAATCACATTAAATGTGATAAATTTTATCACATAAATTTTAAATGTAATAAATTTTATTACATCATAGACGTTGGTTCGAAACTAAAATGATCATTATTACAAGTTTTTAGAAGTACGGGCTTACCACTACGAGTTTCCAACACAAATACAGCTGAGTAAAAAGTAGCAAAAGGAATTTAGACTTTGATGATTCTTAACCTAATTAATAACTTGAACTAGGTACCTCAACCGAAAAATGATCTAAGAACTGTTAAATATGTAGCATTACAAAACTGATTTATTCTTGAGATAACTAATGTTTTAGGTACCTACCTTAAGGTGTCACAGAAAGCAAACCGTTCTATGAATAAAAAATACGAGGAAAGTATTTGTACGAGAGGGACTCTTTATTGAATGTTGAAGTTTTTTACTCATACAAAATCATTAACCAAGTTCACTGTAGTGACTTATTTAATTGATAAGTTGATATTTATGACAAAACATATTACGATATAGGTAGATACGCTCCTATTGTCATACCTACCTGCTTACCAATAATAGTTAGTAACCGTCTAAAAGTATTTATCATCTTTGAATTTTCTTCTCCCAAGTTTTCCATACTACCTACTACCTTCTTCTAAACATAAAATGGAAACATTTTGCTCTAAACCTCGTAGTGCAGTGTCGGTAAGCTTTTTATCGAAACACGACAAGTAATTAGAAAATGTTATGCTCTACTAGCTGAATTACCAGTACCAAGGTAAGTACATATTTCTGCACCTGTTCATACAAAACCCACATTGGAATAAAAGTATGATGTATTGTATGATTAAATGAATAGAATTATGTGGTACATTGATACATAGTTACTGTTGAATCATCAAAAAGTAACTACCTCCTTCATCAAAAATCATCATCATCAAAAAATCAAACCATCAAAAATTAACGACCTACTTCAGATCTCAGTAATTCATTCATGGTAGGTACCCAGTTAGGAAGGTGGTAAAGTCGGGGTTCTTGGTAACAACTTCACTGACTGCAACTGGAAAAAATGGATTGTTTCAAAATTTCATTTTACAATAAGTAATTAATTAATTAATTTCAATGTATTATTTTATTAATTTCGCTAGTTTCAAACTTCACACTCCATTAAAAGTTCTGAAACATAGACGGAGCTCGTTAAGGCATAACAGTGAAAAGTTACTGAAACCTTTCTCTCAACGACAAAGAACTATTAACACAGAAAGAGAATTTATAAACTATGTGGGTGCAACTTCTCCACCTCAGGTATCAAAACAATGAACAGATGTGATTTGTTAGTTCTCAACTCACCTTTTCCAAACCATAATTCGAAAATGGCATTACATATTATACATCGATACCTTATTTATTTTTTTTTTTAATTTCAGGAAAACTCAAATTCAAGAAAACTATTATTGAGTTTTCTTGACGATAATAGCTTGAAAATTAATTGATGAAATTAAAGAGTTTACTGTGATAAATCTAAAAATAAAAATAAATCCATTCCGTGAATCTACAACCCATAAAACTGGTGTATTACTTTTTTATACTTTCACCACTTTAGATCAGCACTTTGTAAGCAGTGCCTAACAAGTACATCAATTATTATTCCTCACCTTTCTAGATTGAACGGAGACACGATCAGTTTTTCAATTAAATTCGCTGCGTCGCATCCTAGCGCGCGACAATGGCGCAAGTGAAACTGAAAATTCAAGAAAAAAATTATTGGTACAGAGCAATTAGCAGACACTTTATTTCTAGTATTACATACGTATAATTTAATATGAACATAAGTACAACTTGCTTATATAGGAAAGCTCTTAGCAAAAACCCTGGAATGTAGAGCCCACAGAATTACCTATTATTACCACAGAATACCTACTAGCCCCGTGGTAGAATACCTACCTACCTACCTCTGATCCCAGGAGAGACAGAGTTTGTACAAAGCAAACCCTGACTATTAATTGAGTGGTGCTACCATCTACAATGCTTGTTTTCGTTGGAGACAAAAGAAGAAAGTTGCGCTTTGGGGTAAACCTTTCCCTCTTCAGACTAGACTCACCCATGCTCATGCTTCCAACTGAGTGTTTATAAGACGACGAATGTATCATTCAAAGTTATTACAGACCTACTATCAAGTGAGACCATAATGCCACAGGATGACATGATTATTGGAAAGCTAAAGGGAGGCAAGTACAGTTCAATAATAGTTGAACAATTGCGTGATAGGTACCTACGGAGTTATGTTTAGGTTGACGATCGGTAGCAAACTTACCATCAACTAAGTAGTTCTAGGTACTGCTAATTTCAGGAAATATTCACTTCAACTGATATTGTACCTACGGCTAACCTACGTTCCACAATAATTCATTACCTTCTAAATAAATTGTGGCTCTACAAGCGAGCGAGAATGAGAAGTATTGTTGTAAAAGTTGGATTTCATAAGTGTTGAATTTACTTACCGCCAGTTTATCCATTTTCCGGTGGTGTATGCAATCATGCGAATCTTCACTTTTAAAACACTAAAATTTTGAAATTAAGCACGTCGAGAAACAAGGCAACATAATATGTTGGCAACATAATATGTGTTTATATATTATATAAACACAAGACGAAATAAATATAAGTAAGATGAAATTCGACGATGCAAAAGTTCCGTTGAAACAAAATACGTTGTAGCAAGAAAGCAGGTTCAAATGTTCAAAATGATAGTGGAAGAAAAAACAACTCGGGCAATTCTGCGAAAAATTAAAAAAATCAACAATTTTACACAATACCTATATAGTTTTTAAATTAAAAATTATAATAATTTGCATAAAAAAATGTTCGGGAAATAAAATTATTACACTATTAATTTACTATCGTTAATCACAGTTGGTGAAGTTTCTACATCCGCAGCTTTTGAATGTTACAAACCTGCTACATGAAAGCGCAATGATGGTAAGGTGGTCTCCACTAGAGGATGGCGCTAGCGCTGCCATCTGAGAACAGGAACCCTAACTACCTCTAGGAACGTAGTTACCATCCACAACGCTTACCCGGTCCACAGCATTGAGCTTTCCCCGCCCTGCTTGGGACGCTTACTGTAGTGGCGCCACCTCTGGAAGCGTAAATGAACTATCAGCTTAGGTGGCCGATCGCAAGAGTGTGTGAATTGGGAGAGAGAGTAGAACGCAAACGCGAAAGTGACCAAAAGATGCCATTCTTTTTCGTCAGTTTCGTTCATTTTTGTTAATATCTTTATCTAGTTCCTATTTTCTACGTAATAATGTAGTAAACTTTCAAGTCACGTCCATCAGGCGTTTTCACCCAGGTGCCATAAGGTGAGAATTGCTAAGTGCATCGTAAAATCAATATTGAATATGAGCATAAATTTGTCATTGTGCTCAATGGAACAGGAAAAGAAGTTTGTGTATTTAGATATTAAATGTATAATATTTTGGGCCTTTCGAATTATGAACAATGCTGTGGCCGATCCAAACTGTGAAAGAAGCTATTAAAACTTAATTAACTATTATTATTTGCCACATTGTTTTTGCTCTGTGTTCATACCTCCCCCCTTCTTCCGATTTTGTAATTAATAGTAACGAACAATAATTTTAGCTTCTTAGTCAATATGATCTGATTGTTTGGTTCAAGTTTCGTAGGTACCTACCTTTTTTTTTCATGAAAAAAACCGACATTTTCAACAAAGTAGGTGACTACCTGTAGTCAGAAATAGTTCCAGTTTGGTACCTACCTTGCATTTCCCAACGAGCGAATTTAAAAAAAAAAGCTTAACTATATTTTGGCTAATTAGAGTAATACTATGTTTTTTGTAAGAAACGAATATAAATTTATCTACTCGTACATCAAGATTATTGAGAATTCGACGTGATATAACTGTTGATGTAACTCTTTTTTCTTGAACATCATTGTTGTTAGGCCTTTCATCACGGAAGTGAGGATGTCCGAGCGAGCTTAAGCGTTGAAGCTTTGCCTACTAGGGCAGTTTGGAAGGGCATCGGTCACGTTACTCCCGCAGAGCAAAAAGGTGGACACTTTACTCCCATTAACGTCGGGGTTCACTTACCTCCGTTGGTCACGTTACTCCCGCTAAGAAACTTCTCGATGGACACTTTACTCCCGTTCGTGTTCCCAAGGAAAAATGACAAAAACTGCAATGGAGTGACAATAATGTAATATGTAATGAAAAGTAGGAACACTTGGATGGATGGTACGGTCAATATACGATTAGCAAACGTCAAATATGCAAAAATCTAATATATATCATGTTGTTGCGACTAGCAAACGTCAAATATGTGTGAATTACCATGATTTTGCAACGTGGAATTTACAGGCAACGAGTAGGCCACACTTTCTTACGGCGTTTTGCGTGCCTACTTCGAGATCTGTAGTGCAGGTGTGAGGTTCGAATTTTCGAGACGCATTTCCCTTTTTCGCTACCACCTTCGACAAAAACAGTTTGGACGTCCGACATGGCTACGTAACAATCATCAACTGAGGCTCAGTTGTTAACGGGAGTCAAGAGTCCTCCTGCGATAACCGCTCGCTACTTGTTATCGGAGTAACGTGTCCAGCGCAGGGTCCAACTTTTCCTCGCCGCGGAGTAACGTGGTTGTCACCCGTTTGGAAATGCCGGGTTTTCGGTTCAAATCCAAGCCCACCTAGAAATTTTGGAAGTTCGAGCCGTTGTCCGCATTTATTTAATTTTCGGTCATGAGGGCGTCTACAACTCTATCTATCGGCGTCCTCTACTACTAGCTGAGAGAACTTCCATTACGCTTCGCCAGATCGCAGCAGTAGAGGGGGGGGGATTCTTCCAGGCACACATTTTAACCTTGAGTGACACTTCCTAATACTTCTTCCATGCTGCCGCTCTAAAGACTTCTGGAGCGCGGCGTCGCGCCGCGCTGTCGACCTAGTGGATGGAGGGCGAAGCGAAAAATTGTCGACCTCGGTCATTTTCGTCAGTGTTCTGCTCTTGTATACGAGGCTTAATCAATGTGTGAAGCTCGAAAAACTTCCCCCTCCACATTCTAAAATACTTTATAAACTTTTGCTCGTCTCTTAGCAAATCTTGGAACAGGTGATTGTGCTCCCCCAGGTCCATCCTCTCCATTGGATGGACCCAAAATCTTCTCCTTTTCCCAACGATTTGGTCCTCTTCTTCTGCTTCCAAAGCGGTCATTTGTTCGAGTACTCCCCTTTACTATTGTACCCAGTACTCTCGGAAAATAGGACGCTAAAAGTAAAATGAATGTAACGTAATGCATAATACAGAATAATTGCATCATATATGCCGCCTAGTATTGCATTACAAAATTACAGCGAGGTTGGCAGTAATTACGTTCTAAATTAGGGTTGCAGTTTTGGGGCTACTCGCTGAACAAACTCGTAGCTACTAACTTATTTAGCTCCCCAACAACCCAACGTTCTCTTTTTTTGTCACTAAACAGCGTTGATCTTTTGGTTTGTGGATTTTGTGTAAATTTCAGCTTGCAGAGACCGAAGTTTTCGGAGAAAAACAAAAATGTTGGGGTGAGGTGAAGGGAAACCCTTTTCAAATTGAGAGTAGAAAGCTTCACAAGCATTAGTTGTATGATTGCTGTCAGATGTCTTGGAAGTCCAGATGGTTGGAGGTTAGAGCGCTTCATCACGAACATAAAAATCATGTATGTACTCAGAATACCTGTGAGCACCAAAATCAAGCGGCATATATGTAGAAACCATTCACAAAAGACATCAGATACTTCCCCAGTATCTTCGTTCCCAGCTCATGGGAGTACTCGTACAATGGACCCTCAGGCGATAAGCGATCAAGCGGGAGTACTGGTACAACAGGACCATGGAAGAAGTATTAGGAAGTGTCACTCAAGGTTAAAAAGTGTGCTGGAAAAAATCCCCCTCTACTGCTGCGATCTGGCGAAGCGTAAGAGAAGCTTTCAGCTAGTAGTAGAGGACGCCGATAGATAGAGTTGTAGATGCACTCATGACCGAAAATTCAAATAAATGCGGACAAAGGCTCGACTTTCCAAAAATTCTAGTAGGGCATGGATTTGAACCCAAGACCCAGCATTGCCAAACTGCCCTCTCTGGCTATGTTACAGCGCTTTAGCTCGCTCGGACATCCTCACTTCCGTAACTACTGGCCCAACAACAATGATCTTCAGAAGAAAGAGTTATATCAACTGAGTTATATATCACGTCAAATTCTCAATTAATCTTGATGTACGAGTAGATAAATTTATATTCGGTTCTTACAAAAAACATTGTATTACCTTTAACTGGCCACAATATAGTTAAGCTTTTTCTTTTTTTTTTTTTTTTAAATTCGCTCGTTGGGAAATGCAAAGTACCAAACTGGAACTACTCGTATTTCTGACTACAGGTAGGTAGTCACCTACTTTGTTGAAAATGTCGGTTTTTTTTTTTTTCATGAAAAAAATGACCAATTTGGGTAGGTATACGAAACTTGATCCAAACAATCAGATCATAATATGATATTATTGATTATTGACTATTTTCTATAATTGACTGTATTATTATTACCTATTGATTATTGACTAAGAAGCTAAAATTATTGTTCGTTACTATTAATTACAAAATCGGAAGAAGGGGGAAGGTATGAACACAGAGGAAAAACATTGTGGCAAATAATAATAGTTAATTAAGTTTTAATCGCTTCTTTAAAGTTTTTTTTTTCTCAGTTTGGATTGGCCACAGCAGTGCTGTGACAGCATTGTTCATAATTCGAAAGGCCCAAAATATTCTACATTTAATATATAAATACACAAACTTCTTTTCCTATTCCATTGAGCACAATGAAAAATTTATGTTCTTATTCAATATTGATTCAAGGCTGAGATGATTCGCAAGAAGGTAAGGACGGTATAGAAATGGCATCTTTTGGTCACTTTCGCATTTGTGTTCTACTCTCTCTCCCAATTCACACAATCTTGCGATTAGCCACCTAAGCTGATAGTTCATTTACGCTTCCAGAGGTGGCGCCACAGCAGTAAGCGTCACAGATTCCCCTATGGAGTGATTCTTCCTAATATTCTTCCATGGCAGGACTTTCACTCGTGAGTCGTGCCGGGAGTACTTGTGCCATTGACCTCCAAAGCTGCAACTAAAATGAACATTTATTCGTGGTCCGATGAAAACATAATACTTATGCCCGACATTTTCCTGAGACGGCACCTTCACCCGACGTGGCGGAACGGTTAAAAAGTGTGCAGGAAAAAATCCCCTCTGCTGCTGCGATCTGGCGAAGCGTAAGAGAAATTCTCAGCTAGTAGTAGAGGACAGAGGCGTCTGGAGATCCAGCGGCTCGTCCTCGACACCAGCGCTCACAGCGGCCTTCCTGCTAACTCTCTTATCTCATTCTCACGCTCAATTTGAGTTTGTAATAATAACAATAGATGGTGCATGATGAACTTCGTTGAGGTCTCATCAATGGTTGGAGGTAGGTAGTCCAGGTCAATAAAAAACCTTTTTCTTTCCTAAGTACATCTACCTAAAAAAAATAGGTAATTGTTTTTACAAGACAAGCTTCATTCTTCGGTAACTGAAGGCACTTGCAGCGAATTTTTCAAAAAATGAAGCTATTGCAATCGTCTAAAAAAAACCGGGGTGAAGTTAGCAATAGATTCTAGCAACAGAAAAACGTCTGCCAAGTGGGTGTGGCACATAGCTTCCTCGTATCCATAACCCGATTATATAGATGATCCGATGCATAGTAGTTAATCTCAAAACACCAATCTCTAAATACCTTCCACTACCCTCATAGGGGACCATCTACACGCTAATCTAGACAATCCTAGAAAATTTCATCAAATTCGGATGAAATATTAAGTGAGTAGATGTATGTGATTAGATTTTAAAAAAAAGTCTGCCAAGTGGGTGTGGCACATAGCTTCCTCGTATCCATAACCCGATTATATAGATGATCAGATGCATAGTAGTTAATCTCAAAACACCAATCTCTAAGTACGTTTCACTACCCTCATAGGGGACTATCTACACGCTAATCTGGACAATCCTAGTAAATTTGATCAAATTCGGATGAAAAATAAAGTGAGTAGATGTATGTGATTAGATCAAAAAAATACTTAGCCTCGGCTGGGATTCGAACCCGCGACCCCTGGGGGACAGTTGAAGTTGCGGCTGTTACATGGAATTTACGTTTGCGCATGCGCAGTCGCTTCTATCAGTCCGGGGATGATGATTTTCATAGGGAACTATTTACAACCCAATCCACATAATACCTGAAAATTTCATTGAAATCGGGTGGAAAATGTAGAAGTCATGGACGTTACAAGGAAATTCACGTTTGCGCATGCGCAGTGGCTAATATCGGTCCGAAGGTGATGATTTTCATAGGGGATCATTCAAATACTAGTCTGTAACATCCCTGAAAATTTCATTGAAATCGGATGGAAAATGTAGAAATTATGGCCGTTAACAGGATATTCACGTTTGCGCATGCGCAGTGGCTACTATCAGCCCGAAGGTGGTGATTTTCATAAGGGACCATCTAAATACTAATCTGTAACATTCCTGAAAATGCCATTGAAATCGGATGGAAAATGTAGAAATTATGGCCGTTACAAGGAAATTCACGTTTGCGCATGCGCAGTGGCTACTATCAGTCCGGGGATGATGATTTTCATAGGGGACCGTCTACACACCAACCCGCACAATCCCTGAAAATTTCATAGAAATCGGACAATAACTTCGTAAAGTTATGCGCGTTACAAGGAATTCACGACAGACAGACAGACACGGAACCAAAATTGTTCAGAAAGGTCTAAAACGCAAAACGCGAGTGAAAATTTTGATTTTGGAGAACTTTTTTTTTCGTCCTTGAAAAGTGAAAACAAAGCTTCCGCTACCTTGGTAGACTCGGAAGCAAAAGTTAATAATAACCCGGATGGAAGTGGAGTTGAGGAAAAAGGGAGAAACAGACATGAAGATCTCTAGTAGGATACTCTAGTAGGATAGGTACTAGGTCCCTGGAAACAGAGGAGATAAGAGAGTTAGCAGGAAGGCCGCTGGGAGCGCTTGGGTCGAGGACGAGCCGCTGGATCTCCAGACACCTCTGTAGAGGACGGACGATAGATAGAGTTGTAGACGCCCTCATGACCGAAAATTCAAATAATTGCGGAAAACGGCTCGACTTTCCAAAAATTCTTGGAGGGCATGGATTTGAATCCAAGACTCAGCTTTTCCCAAACTGCCCTAGTCACGTAACTACAACGCGTTAGCTCGCTCGGACATACTCACTTTCGTGATAATGAGCCTAACTACAATAATGTTCAAGAAAAGAGAGTCACATCAACTGAGTTATATCACGTCAATTTATATTCGGTTCTTACAAAAAACATTGTCTTACTTTAATTGGCCAAAATATAGTTAAGCTTTTTTTTTTTTTTAATTCGCTCGTTGGGAAATGCAAGGTACCAAACTGGAACTATTTCTGACTACAGGCAGTCACCTACTTTGTTGAAAATGTCGGTTTTTTCATGCAAAAAATGACCAATGTGGGTAGGTACCTACGAAACTTAAACCAAACAATCAGATCATCTTAACTAAGAAGCTGAAATTATTGTTAACTAATAATTACAAAATCGGAAGAAGGGGGGAAATATGAACACAGAGGAAAAACATTGTGGCAAATAATAATAGTTAATTAAGTTTTAATAGCTTCTTTAAAGTTATTTTGGTTCATTATTTTCAATAGGTAATGAACATTTGGAATCGACCAAGAAAGAAAATTTTAACACCCCCTCAAAATTTGATGGTTTACGTTTCAAGGTACGTAGATTCCAAAAATCGAATAAAAATTTGGCTTTCTAGCTGACCGAAATGCGATCGATGTTTTTCTTCATGTTGGATGGTTGGTGGCTTTGTACACGAGTGATCAATATAGAAAAATAATAAACCATTGTGTAATAATTTGCAGCGTTTTTTTTTTCACAGTTTGGATCGGCCACAGCATTGTTCATAATTTGAAAGGCCCAAAATATTCTACATTCAATATATAAATACACAAACTTCTTTTCCTGTTCCATTGAGCACAATGACGATCATATTCATGATCATATTCAATATTAATTTTACGGTGCACTTAGCAATTCCTCCCACCTTGTGGCACCTGGGAGAAAACGCCTGATGGACGTGACTTGGAAGTTTACTATATTATTACGTAGAAAATGGAGACTAGATCAAGATAATAACAAAATTTAACGAAACTGACTAAAAAGGACCTAACGAAAAATCGTATTGTAAAAAAAAGGCTGAGATTATTCGAAATTAAGGTAAGGACGCTATAGAAATGGCATCTTTTGGTCACTTTCGCTTTGCGTACTACTCTCTCTCCTACTACACACTCTTGCGATCGGCCACCTAAGCTGATAGTTCATTTACGCTTCCAGAGGTGGCGCCACCGCAATAAGCGTCACAGATTCCCCTATGGAGTGATTCTTCCTAATATTCTTCCATGGAGGAACTCTGAAAATACCTTTCGCCTCGATTAGTTTTTCCAAGTAATTTTTGCAAATTCAAATGATGATGAAACGAAAAGTTATCAATTTCTGGTCATTTGAAAGGAAGCGGTATGAAGAGTGTGCCCTATCCCCCCCCCCCCGCCACTTCCGTAGTAGTTCCTCAATCCTAGCTGAAAGTAGATAGCGCAACTGAGGCAGCCTCAAAATTTCTTGCACACCATTTGAGAGAAAAGAATGAAGAGGGAGAATGAAAATCAAATGTACAGGCGGGCAAAAGGAGGGTTTATTCAGTAAACTTACCAATAATTGAGAGGGGTCGGGCCGGAGTAAAAGAATGTCGAAGGGGACGCGAATAACGAGGCGAAAGGTGAAAGACCCTACGCGTGGATTCGGTGTCAAGGACAAGACTTATTTTCTCTCTTCCTGGGAAATTCATCGTGGTAAAATTTTCATGACCCTGATAACCTGCTCCCGATCCAAGTGTTACACTTGTTATGTTTTTCACATCCGGATTTGGAGCCGTGGCGACTTCCCAACCACCTCTACCACAGCAGAGAGATATTACATTACCACTAATGTTGATTTTACTTTGGAGCATTAGATCCATCAGTTTCTCAGTCCCCCTCGATGGTGCATTCTTCTTTTTGATTTGTTCCATGACCCCTCTACTACGAACCTCGTAGAATTCTCGCTTTGACAAAGCATTGAGTTTTTCTTTGAATATGGTGCCAAAATCGGTGAATCTAGCATGTTGCCAATCTTTATATAGGTCACCAAAGAAACCCACAGCACCGCTGTTGAGGCCAAATTGCCTAAGGCCCTCCTTGAGCATCTGGATACATATAAAGAATACAGAAAAGATGATAATCTCATTAATCCATGTATATATCCATGAAAACTTGGAATTCACTTTGTAACTAGCCCAAGATAAATATCTTCGAAAGAGGTGACTCCACTTCTCCTCAGACTCCATGGTAGCAATCTGTAAAGACCCTTAAGGGCCCATACGAACTTAAAGATTTGTAGGCAAACTTATTTTCAATTTTATTTTATTATATTAAAATTGAGTAGAGAATTGATCACTGCAAAGTATCGATAAAATGTTAAAACTCTACACTTAATAAAAAATCTTATGATTTTTCTAAAACGTTGGCTTTCTTCTCTGTTAACTTGTCTCCATTACTCTGTGATTAAAACGGTCATAACTCTCTTAAATTACACTCAAAAATTCAAAAATAAGGATACCGTTGGGAAGAGCGTCAAATTTCCTATCTCCCTGATACCAAATAACAAATTTTCAGTTGAATTACACGAGGAATAAAGCAACCTAAAAAGTGAACTTGGTAAATTTTCGAAAAATTCCCGTTTTTCAACGCCTAAAATCTCCAAATATTACCAGGTAAAGTTCTGTTGCCGGAAAACCTAAAAACTGCGCCAGAATCTCAGCTTTCCAACGGTATAATCAAAACTTATTTTACAACCGAATTTAGGGAGGATTTTGTGATTGAACGCGGAAAAACGTGCATTTGTTCAACGAAATCGGCGCTCCGCCTAGTCGAACTGAGGGGTCGGACGACAGCACTGGGTGGGACGGCGCCGCAGTAGACCGCGAGGCCTCCGGAAACAACGCTCAAACATGGCAGATAGCAGATGCTGGAGTAGGGAAGTTCTCACAAACTTTATAGAGATACTGTAGTAATTCTAATATAATTCTATACTGTAATAATTCTAATAATTATTAATAACAATTATCTAATAATAATAAATAATGATAATAATAATTCTAATAATTAATAATAATTCTAATTCTTCTAATAATTCTATGTATTGTAAGTGACTTCTGTAACACCGGTTTGGTTCACTACTTTTGTCTAGAATAGTTGGTATACCAAATCTTGTCAAATAAAAAAACCTTCAAATAAAAACAACCTTCAAATATTCTCCTCGTAGAACCTCGTACAATGCCCTGCAGGTTTCTGGAATAACTGCTGACAGCAATGAAACTGAGATGCCAGTCGTGAATTTCAGATCCTCATAGGTGCGCCCAGTTGCCAAATACCTCAAAGTGGCAACAACGCGTTGCTCTGCAGATATGCTTACTCGCATAACTGTATCCTTTTAGTGATTTTTTCTTTTACTAGATCGAGAAGTAAGTCGAATGTTGGACCGTCCATTCTCAGGTAATTCCGAAAGTCATCCGGGTAATTTTCCCTTAGTTCTTGAACAAGCGGTCATGGAAGAATATTTAATAGAATAATATTTATATTATTATATTTATATTTATATTATTATATTTATAAGAATATTTAATATTATATTTATATAATATTTATTATAATAATACTTCTTCCATGAAGCGGTGTATGACTGAACTCTTCCCTGTACCTCTTCACCCAAATACGCCGTTTTCTACCAAATTTCTCCCGCTCATAAATCACAAAACAACCGGCAGCAGCTAAGACTGCGGCCTGACTGTTGCTCTCTACGAGAGCCATGATACCTAACCCTTTCAGGTAGCAGTTAGCACTGCTGAGAGATGAGGGAGGCTTGGGCGCGCGGTGAAAAATTTCCAATTTTTCCTCATTCCACACACCACTCAGGAGTGAGGTTAAAACTGAAAGTTCTGCGTTTACACTTACACCATGGAAGAATAGGAGGAAAGCTCACTTCAATGGGCCGATGCGTGCGCTTTTTTCTTTATCGCGACAGTAGTGTTCTCTTTAGGTGGCGAACAGAGTTAAGAAGTATTATTCACTGTCACTAGAGCTCGTAAGGCTTCCCCTCCCCCCAGCTCTGATAACAGTTACTCCAACCTACTTTTCAGATGTGTCTCGTTGCTAACGTATGTTTTCTCGTCTTTCTGTTTGATAGTGGTTCGTATCCAAGTTTAATTTTCTCGTCTTTGTGTTCATCTACAGTGGTTTGTCTCTAGTTCGCTTTTCACTTATTCAAAACATGAAGTAGTGTTGGTAGATGTCGATTCTAATAACTTGAGACCATCAGTAGCTACGCCTCGGCAGAAATGCAGTGATAAGAGTGATGCAGATGATAGATGATGATATTTTAGTGTAACTACAGTCCCTGGATATAATTTTTTGTAGGAATTTAGTTAGTTGTTATATCGAAAAAGTTGTTGTGTTTTTGATATTGAAAAGAAATTACACTTGTCATCTTTTGTGCCAATCAGTGGTTTTCTAACATTATATTTTTGTTTTTCATTACATAGTAGGTATGTACATACCTGCCGTTACTCCTTTTCTCCTGGTATCTTATTTCTATAACTATTACGATAGTTATAGAGGACAGAGCGTCCAAAATCGTACTCCACGAGTAATATTGATGAAGTGCAATTTAAAAAAACCCGCGGGAATGAGCAGGAGGGACGAAGCTGCGCTCTAGCGACTGAGTGGTATAATATTGGAGGACTATGTTTTTCTTCGCCACCTAAAGGTTGCGCTGAAAGCGGGGGGCGATTTTTCGTCACGTTTTTTAACGTTGACTGAGCTTTCCTCCTATCTTCTTCCATGATTAGAGTGTGAACTTTGTGCGCGTACTTTTCGTTCGTGCCTGGACCTTTCATAACTACGCATACGAGGGGAAAAGACTGAGAGGGGCTTTTTTGCAAAACCACCTGATTTTGGTAAGTATTTTATAATTGATATCACATCTCTAATTATGAAACGTTTATGGTAACATCTATTCACGCAGTTCTAGCGATCATCACTACAAAAAGTGCTAAAAAGTAGTTATTTCTGGTATTTTCCCGTTGGTACCTACCACAGAGTAATGGAGAAAAGTTAACAAGACAGATTAACTTGTTTTGATGTTTTGAGATCAACTACTATGCATCGGATCATCTATACTATACAATCGGGTTATGGATACGAGGAAGCTATGTGCCACACCCACGATTTTCATTTGGAACATTAGAATCAAACATTTTCCCTTTCTTTTCGTTTTAGAGCTCATTGAACAACTTTGGTTCTGGATCTATCAATGGTAAACGTCTGTTTGCGTCCTCGTTCCGGGCTGATCTAAGCGGAAACATGATCCGATATAGATGAAATTAGCACGATTGTTGCGCATCAGCCTCGAGACAATCTTCTTTGAATTCCATCTAGGTAGGAACGGGTGTGCTGTCAACAGTTGGCTCGATTTTACTCAAATTTAGCTGGTAGTTTGTGAATGGGCCACGGAACATCACGCTTTTTACAATCTAATCGGTGGGTTTCCAAATGTTTGCCAAGTGAAAGGGGTACGTATCCTCGTATTCATTACATGTACCTATGGCTAGGTAATAAGAAAATTTTGTTGTAACAGCCATAACACTTACATTTTTCATCCGACTTTGATGAAATTTTCTAGCATTGTTCAGATTAAACGTGTTGATGGCACCCTATGAGGGCAGTGAAAGGTTCTTAGAGATTGGCGTTTTGAGATTAACTACTATGCATCGGATCATCTATATAATCGGGTTATGGATACGAGGAAGCTATGTGCCACACCCACTTGGCAGACGTTTTTTCTATATATTTTCTATATTAGAGATTGGTGTTTTGAGATATGCTACATAAATTATTATCATCGGATCAATACAATCGGGAAGCATACGAGAAAGCTATGCGCCACACCCACTTGGCAGACGTTTGTTATTTGAATTTGTTACGACAACAAAAAGTTCATCATTTGGCAACAGAAGACAATTTTTGACGTGTTGCGAATTAAAATAAAATTTACTTTCTTGCTCGAAATTGAAAAGAGTGTAAAGAATTTTCTAAAAGATAGAAAATTCTAGAAAGAGAAAATAGAAAACCTACGCTGCAATCCCGATTTTCAAAACATAAAATTCTGTAGATTTTGTAGACACTTCGATTGAGCGCTATAACCTCAAGTTTCCAAACTAACGCTTGTATCATCACGAAAAAAAATGTAGTTGAAAATTTTTTGATTTGGAAGAAGAAGTCTAGATGCATTTTCCATTATTATGGATCATAAACTTCGACGCTTATAGCTAATAATACAATACAATAGCTTACCTAATACAAGAAAACATAATAAATTACAGGAAACAAAGTAGTCAAAAATAGCACTATCAACTGTAAGAACTATCACTGGGTTATTCAGAGATACCTTGAGCGAAAAAAGTAGATTACGAAGAAAAGGCAATTCATCAAGAAACATTTTGAGTCTGGTGATTCTTCCAAGTACCGCCCGCCCGCCCCATATTGTTGTCAACGCACCGGATTAACTTCTGACCCCGAACTCTTCCGTGTTTGGGTCTCTGAAAGCCCTCGCATTCCTCGCCTGCCTTCGATTTTTTTGAATTCGAAGCATTCGCCGCCTCGACGCTTTCCGATCGCGCTGCACACACTATCTTCAAAATTGCAATTTTTATAGACTCTCACTTAATTGCCATTGTGCGCTATAATCCCAGTTTTTCGAAAAAATTATCCTAAACGCCCAAAATAAATATTTTAAAATTTCAAAAAATGTACAATTTTTAAAAATTAACAAACTTTAAGGGTTGAGCGCCATTCACATGTGTATTCTGAGTACAATAAAATTTCCAGATTGAAAATTGGATGAACAGGCGAGGAGAAAAACGTGAACTACGTTTGTGTTCATTTTGAAGCGCAACGTGGTGGCTGTTTCTGGAACTATTCCCGGGATGATTGGCCTTAAATACCGCCCATCTTGAGATGTCACTGCGCGGGCCGTGAGAGCGAATGTGTTGACCTTACCCCTGCCACTTAGGAACGGCATGATACTCCAAAGTATCGATACTCCTTTCGATACGATATTTCTCAGGAAGTATCGATACCCGATATGTTTTCGATACCGATATCATAAAATATCGATACTTCGATAATAACGGCTCAAAGTATCGATACCACCGATATTTCAATTTAACCCACTGATGATTTTTCAATACAAATAAAAACCCTATTAATGGGGTATTTCAGTCAATTTTTTTTTTTTTTTTTCAAAAGGGTATGGCTCAGGAATAACGGTTATCGGGTCTGTTCGTCGAGAAGATGTTTTCAAAAAATCAGAGAATCTAAGGAAAGTTGAAGATTTGAATGGTGTGACGTAGCTAGCCAACTGTCTTTGAAAAAAGTATCCATGCACAGAAACCCTTGGAGGATCTCTTGGATACTACAAAATACTACTCACACTCGCGCGTGGCGTAGTCCGCGGTGTTGTCCTCGCTTTGTGTGTGTGCATTTATAACGACCCGCCTTTTTCAAACGTGTGATCTCTTTAAATAATTTTTCTACCACATGTTATAGTATCATTGGGCTTAAAATTGGAGTATGTAGGTTTTCAAGGGTGCTGAATCCAAATTTGAGGTCAAAAACCTGAATTTCAGACCCACCGAAACACCCCATTGAGAAAAGGCAATATAATTTTTTTAATACAATAATTTAAAACGTAATAAAAGTCAATGGCAATTAAAAATGTAATAAGAGCCAATAATTTTAAATTTAATAAAAATGAATAATCATTCCATTTTATTTCAATTTTTAATTCTTATTTGCAAGCAATCTCTGTTCAATGAAATGGTGTTTTCCTTCCACTAGAAATCGAAAGGATCAAGTAATAAATCAGTTACAATACAAATAATACAATTTATTATTCGAAAAATTTTGCATGCCTCCCTCTTCCTGTTTGTTCGGGAAAACGGGTTTACAATCCTTCCAAACTCACATTTTATATTGATACTATTTCGAGAGGCTATCGTTGCGATATATCGTTTCAATTGATACTATTCTGAGCCTACTTTGAGTGTTATTCTGTGGCAAACAATATATGGTATTATTTTCTAGTTACTTATTTGGTATTTTTTCACCAATTTACTTAGGCAAAATTTTCGATAATATCGTAAAGGAAGTATCGATACCTCCGATATTTTGGGCAAAAGTATCGATACCAATAAATCGGTTTGAGTTTTGCATCAGAAGTATCGATACTCCGATTTATCGGTGGTATCGTGCCGTCCCTACTGCCACTCTGTACCAAATATGGCGTCGAAAACCGACAGATTTGCATGAAAAAATGTAAATTGATTCATCATACGAAATTTTAAAGGAAAGTAGTGACACAAAAATTGTGATTTTACAATTTATAAAAATTAATTATTCATTCAAGATGTACCCCCTATGTCAACCTGCAAAGGCCGGAGTTCCGATGTTATTGCGCGGGCCGTGAGAGATTACGTGTTGACCCCTGCCACTCTGTACCAAATATGGCGTCAAAAACCGACTGATTCGCACGAGAAAATGTAAATTGAATTATCATACAAAATTTTAAAGGAAAGTAGTGACACAAAAATTGTGACTACAATTTATAAAAATTGATGATTCATTCAAGATGTACCCCCTATGTGGACCTACAAAGGCCGGAGTTCCGGTGTCACTGCGCGGGCTTGTGAGAGCGAACGTGTTGACCCCCACCACGATCAAATATTTGCACGAAAGAATGTTAATTGATTCATCATACGAAATTTTAGAGGAAAGTAGTGACACAAAAATTGTGATTTTACAATACATATATAAAAGTTTATTATTCATTTAAGATGTACCCCTTATGTCAACCTGCAAAGGACGACTTTAAATTTTCTTCACAATATTTTTTCACATGGATTCATTTTGTTATCATATCAAATCATCATTTTGTTTTCAAAAATGAGTTAAGTTCATGTGACCGGACGGGGCAAGGGGGAGATAGTAAGAAACCACACCAGGTGTCCAAAGAATGCCTTTATTCAGGGAGTAACAAATCCCGACCCTTTTTACCCTATAGAAATACCCCTCTTTATTAATGACTACACTATACGGTACGCTCACTACCCTATTTCGCCTACATGCAAGGTTTAGCGCACAATTGCTTAATTTCAATTACTACCAATTAAATACAAATTACGCAGGTATACACTGCACGGTTCACCCACGACCGTATTATACCCACCTACAAGGCTTAGCGAACAATGGCTTAAATTCAATTATTAAAGATTTAAGTAGGTACAATAATTGTTTAAATTATTTAATGGCGTTAAATTATTTAATTAAATTAAATTATTTAATGGCGTAGTGCAAAGAGAAACCACTTTTCGGGGGCCGAGCTACAGACCCGACCGGAACCAATAGGGCCCAAATAGCCCAATAGAAGCTACTTAAAACAATCAATGACCCCTAGAACTTTAGCACACTATAATCCCTCCCCAAAGGACGATATTGTGATGCCAAGCATCAATCATAAATGGCAAAATTTAAACCTTATAACTACTTAAAACTAGTACCAGCCCAGGTCTTACAAGGAGTAGGTACCATAAAATAATACTTATAATTAGTACTCACGCGGCTTCGCTCGAGCAGAACACGCACGCCCGACGTAGGATTCGAACAACGCGCGCGGAAATGTGTATGACCGAAACGCGGATTGTCCTGGTGTCCGGACCAAATCACTTCACCCCGGAGCCTTTATTGCCTCTTTACTGTTGCCAAGAATATTTGCTAGTATCAATAATATTAATAATATTATTAATAACGCAATGAAATCCTTTTGGTTACCATAAGGAATTTCACTCACTGCACCCACTAGAAATTTTAACACTCAGTATGGTTCCGACCTCCGTACTCTTTTCGTGCCAATACCCAAGTGAAGAGAAATTTTCTTTTTCCCACGTTCATTTCGTGGTTTCCCCCCCGAAAAAAGGGAGACCCTGCAGTTTTATTGGGGTCTCCGAACTTTTCAATGCCAGATGTGTCAGCGATTTTAGCTCGAGCGGCCACCGGTTCATCGTCCGTCCTGTCTGGCTCCCTGGATTGTGGAAGCCTACGCCATCTGTTGGCCGCGCGGTGAACCTAATCTTCCTGCTGGAAGTTTGCCCCTGGCTATCCGCTTCCCGCCTTTCACATTGCCCCCCCCTTTTTCAAAGGGGCAGCATAAAGTGCTGTCTCTTTGCCAGCTCCACACTTCCACTGGGGTCTCCGGGCAGGTCCTGGGTGGCGAATTCCGTAGTCCTGGAGGCTAACTGAGCAAGTTGGGCTACATCTGGCTGCCGTGACCTCAGTCTCATGCGGGGGTAGCTCTATCGTTCGGTGTGACTGCCACTTCCTGGCCAGCCACCATCCTGCCGTTTCAATTAAGCCAAGCAGCGTGATGGACCCTAGTGTCCAAAGGCTCCAATCCAAGGTGCTCCAGGCGTTGTTGGGTTCTTTCAGCATTTCGAGGGCGGTGGCCAATATTACCTCATTGGCCGCCCAGGGTCCTGGTGCTGCGTGACCTTGTTCCTGCAGCTTCTGGAGGATCAGCCGTATCTAGTCGGAGGTGTTGCCCGCTCATACGTTCGACTACCGGTAGTATCGCAACATCAAACACTGTATATTGCGGGCCATTCGATTCTAGCGGGAAAGACAATGAAATACATAAAGAGTGGTCTGTGTGCCACCCTGTGACCTGGGCTGATTGATAGTGGTTATGGACCTGGGCTGGGTCACTACTGGCTATCATCCTATAACCTTTGGGTAGCTTATCTCTAACTAAACCTATTAGTCTACTCAGATCGACGGGTCTCACTAAATATGGGCTGAGGATCCCTAATGCTCCTCCTCCCATCGCTAGGGTCAACTCTCTCAACAGCTCGTGCGGGACCAGCTGGTTCAAGGTGGTTATCAATTTGTCCGCCGTCGCCTCTAATTTAGTGATCCCCGTCACTAGCCTAGTTACATTTATGTCTACGATTATTCTCCACATTTCCTGTAATCAGAATAGCGTTATGTAGATATTGACCTCCTAACGCTTCTTTTATTTCTAAATCCACTTAGTATTAGTTATATGCCCCGTTTCCCTAATTCTTGCCTCCTATTTTTGGAGACCGAAGGTTTGAAAGTCTCGCCCCCCCCCCCCTATCCCCCCTTAGATACAGCCCCTCCACGCTGTACCCGGTGATGACCTACCAAACCTTACCAAAGTGTCACCTCCCCTTTTCAACTCCCATCTATCCTAAGTTATAACTCTAGAAGTAGCTGCCAACCCCTTCGTGGCCAATAATTGGTGGAGGACCATGCGACTCTATTTCGTCCTCCAGCCTGGGGTTCAGTACCTATTCCGAGTCACTGTGGAACTCCAGTTGATAGTCCTGCAGACGACGGGGTACAACCCTCTTCCGCCGGGGTCGGCCCCTGGGGGTCCCTGGATTGGCCCCATCGGCAGGCTGGTTGTCTGTCCGATTCCTCCCTTCCTCTGAGGACGGTGGTGCGGGTCCTAATGAACGAGGATCCTCCTCCCAAAATGGGGGGGTGGGCGTTGGGGGGGTCGAGAATGGGTCTCCTGTCTCCACACTGGAGATACCAGAGATATCTAGATCTGATGGTGTACTCAGCCCAATGCTGTCACTCTCTGAAGGTGATGAAGAGTCTTCCTCCCCCGAACCAGTTTCCGATCGGGGACCCGACGATACAGTTGGTGAGCGCATCCAGTGAGGTAGTAGGGAGTTGATACTGTCAGATGTCCCGCTAGAGGATCCATTGGCTTCCCTCCTAGATGGCCCATACTGTCCAGTTCCCCTTCCTTGGATCCTCTGGAGTAGGTGGTCTCGGAAGTTCCTCAACCCTTCCCTCCTCTGCTCCCGATCTACCTCAGCTTCCTCTTCCACACTGCTATCCTCTCTTAGGGCGACCTCCTCGCTGCTATCATTCCTTAGGTCTCCTCCCTCGTTACTTACTCCACGCTTACCCTGCCAATCACGGTTGGCTTGCCTAACCTGTTGAGTCTTCTTTGGCAACTCCGCTCTTCGCATCACAGGTTTGAGGCGGTTGGCATGGATCACAGCCTTAGCTCCACTGGCTAGTTGGACCCGGTAAGTTACCTCCGAGATCCGTTCCAGTACCATATGGGGTCCAGTCCAGGGGCAGTGGAACTTAGAACTCTCCCCTGCTGGTCGTACCGGATTGTGGAGGTACACCTGGCTCCCCAACGCAAAGGACTTCGGGCGTCGCCTACGATTTAACCGCCGGGCCCGTTTGTCCCACTGTTCCGTGATCAGGCGTTGGGCCTCATGCCTGGCCGCTGACAGTGTCTCCATCAGCCCCTCAGCAGCTCGCTCCCCTCCCGTGGGCTCTCCCTCTCTCTGTGGCTCTCTCCATCCCTCACCCGGGAGCCTGAGCTCCTGGCCACACAACAAGTACTGGGGTGAATACCCCGTAGCCGAATGTACAATGCTCCGGTACGCGGCTAGAGCAAAGGGTACCCAGCGGTCCCAGTCAGTTCCATGCTGAGTGACAAAAGATCGTATGATAGCCACCAACGTCCCATGGAATCTTTCAATCACTCCATTGGCTTCCGGGTGGTAGGGGGTGGTCCGCAACTTTTGTATCCCCAGCGTGCGGCAGGTCTCCTTCATGAGGGAGGACATAAAATTGGCCCCTTGGTCCGTGAGGAGCTTCTCCGGCACACCATGCCTCAGAATGATATGGTGCACAAAAGCCCGGGCTACCTCGATGGCTGTCTGCTTGCGCAAGGGTATGGCCTCCGCGTACCTAGTCAGATGGTCAATGAACGTGAGTAGGTAGCGGTACCCCTTCCGAGTCCTCGGGAGTGGCCCTACGATGTCTAGGGAAACCATCTCAAAAAGGCGCTCTGGGATATGTACCTTTTGGATAGGTGCTTTGGGTTCCCTGGCCTTGCGGAGATTACATGTGTCACATGTCCTTACAAAGGTCCTAATGTCCTTAGTCATCCCCTTCCAATAGTACCTTGGGGTCATTTTCTTCCCCATCTTGTCCCTCCCCAAATGACCTGTCCAAGGAGCGTCGTGGCAGCGGGACAGTATTTGCTGCCGCCAAGTGCTGGGCACCATCAGCCTCCAAGGCCCACCAGCCTCTGTCTGCCTATACCACACTCCCCTATCATCTTTCCGGTCATGGTGGTTATCAAGTTTATCCCCCCACTCAGCCTGTTGTAACCTCACTAATTCAGAAATTCGAGTTTCATCCAGCTCTCCCCAGGGGTCTCCCTCCCGTACCACTGCGACTGCCCGACTCAGGGCGTCTACGTTGGTGTGCTTTCTCCCGGGCTTGTGTTCGACAGTGTAGTCATACTCTGACAACCGGAGAGCCCAACGAGTAAGCCGTGCAGATGGGTCTTTTAAGCTCAACATCCACTTCAGTGCCGAGTGGTCCGTTACCAACTTGAAACGCCTACCATACAAATAACAACGGAATTGCTTAGTGGCGTAGATTACAGCCAGCAACTCACGCTCAGTGGTCGAATAGTTTCTCTCGGCACTATTTAGCTGGCGACTCGCATAACATATTGGTCGTTCATGCCCGTCTCGCTCTTGGGAAATGATGGCTCCAATGGCCGTTCCCGAGGCATCTGTCGCTACAATGAACTCATCTCGATAATCTGGATAGATCAGGAGGTCGGAAGAACAGAGTGCACTCCTGAGCTGGTTCATTGCTCTCTCTTGATCTGGGGTCCACTGAAAGGGGGTATCCCTTTTCAGGAGGGACGTCAGGGGTTTGGCTATGTCAGCGAAGTTAAGGATAAAGCGGCGATAGTAGCCTGCCAGTCCCAAAAAACTCTTAATTTCCTTCGCATTCCGGGGGTTGGCAAAGTTCTGAATGGCTGTTATCTTGGCAGGGTCAGGTTTTACCCCTTCGCTCGTCACCACATGTCCGAGGTAGTGTACCTCTGTGTGGGCGATACTACACTTTGGTAGTCCCACCTTCAGGTTGGCTACCATAAGCTTACCAAGTACTCGATCGAGCCGCTCCAGGTGCTCTTGGAAGGTGGCGCTATATATGATCACATCATCCAGGTATACAAAACATTCAGTTCCTTTAAGCTCAGCTAGTAGCCGGTCCATCAACCGCTGAAAGGTTGCTGGGGCCCCAGCCAGCCCAAAAGGCATTTTGTTGTATTCAAAATGTCCTCCCCACGTCGTAAATCCCGTTTTCTCTCTATCCTGTCCAGCTACTGGGATTTGATGATACCCGCTTGCCAGATCAATGGTACTAAAAAACGTACTTCTCCCTAGATGTTCCAGGGTGTCATTGATGTTGGGGAGGGGGTATGCGTCCTTCCGGGTCACCTCATTAAGCGCGCGGAAATCCGTACAAAACCGGTATTTCAGCTCACCGTCGACACTTTTCTTGGGTACTATAACCACCGGAGCAGACCATGGGCTATCAGAAGGGCGGATAATCCCCTTTTTGAGCATATCAGCGATTTGCTCCTGGATGATGGCCCTCTGACGCTCAGGTACTGGGTAGGGTCGTTTAGCAATGGGCGGAGCGCCGCCAGTCTCGATGCGGTGTTCCACCCCTAGTTTGCACCCTTCTGCCCCAGGATCGTCAAAAAGGGGTTCATAGCGGTGTAGAAGATTCCTCATGGCCCCCCGCTCGGTCTCAGGTAGGTGACCAATTTTTTCCTCTATATCCCTGCTATGACGTCCCTTCTTCAAGGAACCTTCCTGTACGGCTGCCACCCTAATCCCTTCTAGGTTGTCTCCTGTTAACCCTTCCAAGTCCCCCAGTACGGTCTCTGCATCTAATACTACGGGTCCTTCAGTTAAATTGGCGACTTTGACCCATCCCTTGCCGTGTTTCATCGTGGTCAGCACTCGTGCTACTCGTAAGCCATGCGTGGGTAGTTCGATAGGTTCGAGGAGCATTTCCCCGGTGATCCCTCCCTCAGCCCGGAGGGGGATGACTACCTCACTCCATGCTGGGAGGGTCTGGTTATACGGGTTAATGGCCCTCCCCGTCGATCTTAGGTAGGTGGCCTTCCTATCTCCTTTTGGCCTTTTGGGGCATGAACCTAAGGTACCAAGAGTGGTTTTGGGGGTCTCCGGGTTTCCTTCGTTCTTTCCCTCCTCTCCCTTTTCTTTCTTCATTCCCGAGGGTGACTCGAGAGTTTCCCTCCCACCCCTTTTTGTCCCTTTCTTCCTTCTACGCCTCTTGGGTTTGGTGGAAAGGGAGGGGGGGGTCAGATCCTTCGGGGTTTTGTTCTCGGGTTGACTCCCTTCAGCCCTTGGGTCAGTCCCTTGGGGGCGCATGCGCGCTGGCAGGGGATATTTGGTGGTCTCCAGAATACTAATCCGCTCTAGTACCCCCCGTATCCACCCAGATTCGGTGGTACACCCTACCATCGGCATTGCCCTGCTTCCAACATCGAGACCTATCTGGCGCCCTATCTCCTCCAACGCAGGGGGTCCTAATTTCTTGAGTAGGTCCACCCCTAGGATACCATCAAGGGTCAATCCTGCTATGGGGGAAATCCTAAACTGGTGGGATCCCTGATTTGCTCCGAATTGGAAGCGTACCAACTGCTCCCCCATGGGTATTAGGGGTCCGGATATGCCATATAACTGGCTCTGACTCGGGGATACCTTCACGCCTTCTATGGGACTCTGTAACATCGATACCTGGGCCCCCGTATCACCCAACATCCTCATCCTCTTCCCTTCAATCTCTACTATCAACACAGGGCCCTCTATCCGGTGGGTCTGGGCAGCAGGTACCCAGTAACCTATTGCGGTGCCCCTTGGATGGCTGGATACGCGTTCGGGGCAATTCGCGTTCCATTCCCATTTGGGGAAGCCTCGATGGGGAGTCTCTGGGGGCCAGCTGGGCAATATCGGGCAAGGTGCCCGAATCCATCACAACGGAAACATTGTACCAGTGGTCTCTGCCCCAGTGGTCCAGAGCTGGTGGGTCCTTGAAAGGAGGGAGGGTTGACACAAGAGCGCGCCATATGCCCTTCCTGGTCACATCGGAAGCACCGACGAGTCTCCTCCCGGGGGTTTTGAGAGGTTCTCAAAGGGGAGGGGGGGTTCCTACGAGGTGGAATAGGAGGAACCCGAGAGGTAGGGTGGTTTGAGGTGGGTTGGTGGCAGGGGCAGCCAAAACAACGCCCTGGTTGTCCCATCCCTTTTGTGGCCTGATTGGCTAAATATACCCCCTCCTCATCCTCTCCTGCCTCCTCTGGTTCTTCTACGGTATATACCCTCTTGGTCTCTTTCTCTTTGACCCTCAAGGTCTTGAGGGTGTGGTCGATTGACAGAGCCCTAGTCAGGGCTGTGGCCATATCACGGGGCTCCTCAAGGGCTACCGTACTCGCTACTTTTCCCTGCAGCCCCCTCACGAATGCTCTCAGCGTTTGCTTCTCCCCTTCCCTCCTGAGCCAAGCCGTCTCTGCCTCATTTTCCCCTGGCCTAGTAGCTTTCTTCCCAATCCGTGTTACCCTGTCCGCATACTCCTGAATGCTCTCATTCGACTTCTGGGAACAGCTTCGAAGCTCCTCCTCTCGGACCTCCCACATATGTGGGTCAGAAAACCGGGCTGTAAGGCCAGCTACCTGATCTTCAAAGGTGGCATCCTCACGGGATAGAGTGGCATGGCCTTCTAGGAAGGCTGCTGCAGCCCCTGTTAGTTTGAGGCGGCAAATGTTCGCATGATCCTCCGGTGTCCAATTTCCGGTCCGTCCTACTGTCCGAATCCGCCCCAGATATTCCTCGACGGGAATATCCTGTGGTCCTCCGCCCCAAGCCTTAATTAGGGTCTGCAACCCGAGGTCTCTTCTCGGTGGCCTGGGTGTCGGGTCCACCTCAGGGATCCTCCTGAGGGCATTCAGGGTCCGATCCAGTAGGACCCCTTCTGCTTCCGCCCCCGCCAGCCTTTCCGCATAGGCCCTATTGGCAACAGCCGCCTCTTCCAATTGGACCTTCAGAGCGGCCAACTGAGCCTTTAATAGCTCTACTTCAGCCATGCTTCTCTCCAACTATATATCTCTCCTGCTTCCCGTTAGGCCGTGGGTAAGGGTACTTTTTTTGCAAGCACCCCACACCTGACACCAATTTGTGACCGGACGGGGCAAGGGGGAGATAGTAAGAAACCACACCAGGTGTCCAAAGAATGCCTTTATTCAGGGAGTAACAAATCCCGACCCTTTTTACCCTATAGAAATACCCCTCTTTATTAATGACTACACTATACGGTACGCTCACTACCCTATTTCGCCTACATGCAAGGTTTAGCGCACAATTGCTTAATTTCAATTACTACCAATTAAATACAAATTACGCAGGTATACACTGCACGGTTCACCCACGACCGTATTATACCCACCTACAAGGCTTAGCGAACAATGGCTTAAATTCAATTATTAAAGATTTAAGTAGGTACAATAATTGTTTAAATTATTTAATGGCGTTAAATTATTTAATTAAATTAAATTATTTAATGGCGTAGTGCAAAGAGAAACCACTTTTCGGGGGCCGAGCTACAGACCCGACCGGAACCAATAGGGCCCAAATAGCCCAATAGAAGCTACTTAAAACAATCAATGACCCCTAGAACTTTAGCACACTATAATCCCTCCCCAAAGGACGATATTGTGATGCCAAGCATCAATCATAAATGGCAAAATTTAAACCTTATAACTACTTAAAACTAGTACCAGCCCAGGTCTTACAAGGAGTAGGTACCATAAAATAATACTTATAATTAGTACTCACGCGGCTTCGCTCGAGCAGAACACGCACGCCCGACGTAGGATTCGAACAACGCGCGCGGAAATGTGTATGACCGAAACGCGGATTGTCCTGGTGTCCGGACCAAATCACTTCACCCCGGAGCCTTTATTGCCTCTTTACTGTTGCCAAGAATATTTGCTAGTATCAATAATATTAATAATATTATTAATAACGCAATGAAATCCTTTTGGTTACCATAAGGAATTTCACTCACTGCACCCACTAGAAATTTTAACACTCAGTATGGTTCCGACCTCCGTACTCTTTTCGTGCCAATACCCAAGTGAAGAGAAATTTTCTTTTTCCCACGTTCATTTCGTGGTTTCCCCCCCGAAAAAAGGGAGACCCTGCAGTTTTATTGGGGTCTCCGAACTTTTCAATGCCAGATGTGTCAGCGATTTTAGCTCGAGCGGCCACCGGTTCATCGTCCGTCCTGTCTGGCTCCCTGGATTGTGGAAGCCTACGCCATCTGTTGGCCGCGCGGTGAACCTAATCTTCCTGCTGGAAGTTTGCCCCTGGCTATCCGCTTCCCGCCTTTCACAGTTCACATGTATGTTTGACTTCTAAGTTCTTCGAATTAACATTCCGATTTCTGGATTTTTTCAGACTTCCTGTCACTTTTGCCGTCCACTGTCTGCCTTACTTGGCAATCCATCAATAATCACCTTCAATCTTCTTGATGTGGCCCACGTAAGATTTCCAGTCATATTCACAGCTTCCATCGTAAATTCCTGAAGGTGTTCGTGATAAATCACCACCCGTATTCCTTCCTTCTATGGATATCTTCATCTTCACCCAAGCCTACCTATAAAATGGGATTTCCCAGGACAAGTGACAAGTTCGGAGGAGGTTGAGCGGATGTTTTCAGTTTAGGATGCGGTATGGTCCTCACGTTCATTCTTTTCATCGGGGGACAGTAGTAGTGTGCCGCTCCGACAAAATGTAGGCTCGGCGGTTCACGTCATCAGGTTAGCCACTTCAGAGCTGCATTCGACTTGTATCGAATTACATCACTGCATCTCTTCACATCGGGGATGTTGCGGATTGGCGTGCAAATGGCCCATTACGAAAATCATACAGCCATAACATAATGATAGGACTGGATTATCTTGCTCTCGTATACTCTAAACTCTCATTTATGTGGTTTTCCTTGATCACCCGTTGTTCGAGTTCGGAGAAAACCTACATGAAACCCATAAGGAGTAAATCGATGAATTGGAAGTACATCACTCAGTAGGTTTAATTGACGACATAGTGATTATTCTCGGATTAATATGGTGTTGAATAGGTTTATATAAACTTGAAAAAATCATCACGAAATGTTAATGAGAAAGATGAATCATAAAACATACTAAATTATTCCAGGATTTGGTCCTCCAAGTGGCATAGACCGACAACTAGTGATGCGACATCGACATCGATTTTTTCGAAACATCGATGTTTCGATGGCGATTTTTTCACAACATCGATGTTTCAATCGATGTCGTACTTCCCCTGATTTGTTGTTCCCATTGGTTTTCTCAATGGACAAGTGCTATAAAATAATGAACAATATATACTTTTGTTATTCACTGAGGTGTGTTCCTAACTTATGGGGGGTGTAACTGCTTCAAATATTCATTTGGCGAATGTACTGGGGTAGAAATTGATCCATCAGATGAAAAAAAAAGTCTATTCGAGTAGGTTGTTGAGAAACATCGATGTTTCCACTCGACATCGATGGTGGATTTCAAAAACATCGATGTCGCTTCACCACAGAGTAATGGAGACAAGTTAACAGAGAAGAAAGCCAACGTTAAAATGGTGTGCAAGTATTTTTGAGGCTGCCTCAGTGGCGCTATCTACTTTCAGCTAGGATTGAGGAACTACTACGGAAGAGGCGGGGAGGAGAGGCCACACTCTTCATACCGCTTCTTTTCAAATCCTTTCGAATGACCAGAAATTGATAACTTTTCGTTTCATCATCATTTCAATTTGCAAAAATTACTTGGAAAAACCAATCGAGGCGAAAGATATTTTCAGAGTTCCTCAAGCAATTGTTGTTGTCCCTATCGCCAGTAGTTCGAATGTTGAATCGACAACTGCCACCCTTAGAAACGTTTGAAACCCAGTGTATTATTGAATATCGCCCGATTTTTTCGTACATATCGCGAATATAACTAAATGTTATCAAATTAATTACTTGGATGCGGCCGGTTACGCACCAATGAGAAAAATATGTGATAAACAAGGTGACTTGTTGTAATGAGGTTGGGAACAAACGATCGTGAACCGGCCGTGAACGCGATCTGGTTCTTTCCGCTATAACTAAGTCCTGGAGCTCCACCAATCAGAACGCTTCTCGGGCTCCCACATTCAGCTTTCAGCCCAGTGGTACCTACCCTCTTTTCTCTTATTCTAAACTTTTTTTGAATCATTCCAACCAACGAAAAATTATTCTTTTGTAGATACACGATCTGAACAATGTCCGAAAACCACAAACCTGGCCCATCATCAGAGGAACCTGTTACAAATCTAGGTAAATGACTAGTTCATGCTCGTAAATTTGTTGCTGTAGATTCGTAGCTCTAGGTGTTATCAGAAGTTTTTGTTTGTTGTCTGACAGTTTTGTTTTATTCCTATGTTTACCTTTTTTCTAGATGGTGGAGACTTTGATTTGACTCTGGAGTCCGAAAACGACTTTGACTTTGATTCTGGAGTCCGAAAACGAAGATCTGCGAGGCATTCATTAGAATTTGGTAATTTCCAAAATTAAGCCCTGTATAAAATAGTAGTATTTTCTCCTTACTAAAATATATATGAATAATGAATAATTTTGTTTTATATAAAAATTATTTTTTTGTATAGTTTATACATACTGAATGTATTTTTGAATATTACTGAAAGTATTTTTGAATAATAATTTTTGAACAAAACTGTACTGTAAATATATTTTTACGTCAAAAATAATTATGTGTAAGTTTCTTTTTCTTTTTGTAGAGAGTGTATATGTGGTGTAATGTAAGTGATATTTACCTACATTAGTTATTTGTACATTCAGTTATGAGGATTTTTGGTCAATTTTTTGTGTGAATAAAGTACTTATCAACTTTTTTTTGTGTTTGTACATACCTACCTTATACCTTCCCTCACATTTTTAGTGTATTTCAGAACCGTCTATATATCATCGACGGAAAATAGTAACAACTTCCGAAATTTCGGAACAAGGCAGTAGGGAAAAAAATGGGTTGTTGCGGGTTTGCATACCTTGGTCTATAACCCCTGACGGGCGTCTCCATATGGAGACTTTACCAAAAAACGGTAAAAATGAGTTTTTTTCATGAGTAAATGCTTTTACATACCATCTTCAGTCAAAATTGGGTCAATAATGCAAGAAGCTAAATTTCGAAAATTTCCGTCAGAGGCGTTTGTCTATGATTGGGCTCCCGCACTGAGAGTGATAAATCTAAAATCAATCCAACATCTCCCGAAAAAAAAGAAACGGTCCACATCTCTTGAAACCATTCACAATCGACTGTGCCATATTTTCTTCACACAGAAGAGTGGCAAGAAGTGGGGCTAGATCACTCTTCGACAGGGACTTGTTAGAGTATTGTGGTTTACTTTGCCATTGTCGTACACTGTCCAGCCACATGGACTTCATTGGCTTGAAAACGCTTACATCGGCTGGCTGCATAATGTGTGTGGTGTTCGGGGGCAAGGCATACAAAATGATGCCATTATCAGCACAGAACTGGCTTTGTTCCAGGGTCAAATGTGACTTGTGGCCATCAACGAATACCAACACCGGTTTTTCAATAGGTTTTGTTCCTACAGCGACGGCATTTGGAAGGAAACCAACTGGCGCATGCGCAGTTGCCTAACTGCTGTTCCTACAGGACGAACCGTCGGACGGATCAAACCAACGGCTGTTCCAACAGAATAATCCGTTCAACTGCAGTTATCTCTTTTCATATAACAAAGAGTGGCATCGTAACATAATTTATTCGGTTAGGTCATAATCAGTAGCACACAAAAACCTGTACCTGTTTTCGAATCATTATCCACTTTCATCTTGAACTTCTTTACGAGATTAGAGAATTTGTTCTCAACTTGTTTGGGAGTTAGGTCGAGTCCAAATTTCTCGTTCAAACTCTTGGTAGTACTTTCATACAGCTTTTTAAAAGTGGGGATGGAGTGCCCCACTTTTTTGTAGTTGTTCTTGTACTCGTGGAGTAATATCCTCGTCACCCCGTCTGTCCAAACAGCGTTGGTCGCTGCTGGCTGCAACGCTTGTCAGAGCGGGGAAAGCTCAATGCTGTGGACCGGGTAAGCGTTGTGGATGGTAACTACGTTCCTAGAGGTAGTTAGGGTTCCTGTTCTCAGATGGCAGCGCTAGTAGTGACGACCACCTTACCATCATTGCATTTCATGTAGCAGGTTTGTAACATTCAAAAGCTGTGGATGAAGAAACTTCACCAACTTTGATTGACGATAGTAATTCAATAGCGTAATAATTTTATTTCCCGAACATTTTTTTATGCAAATTATTATAATTTGTAATTGAAAAACTACAATTTGAGTAAAATTGTCGATTTTTTAATTTTTCGCCCGAGTCGTTTTTTTTCCTCTACCATTTTGAACATTTGAACCTGCTTTCTTGCAACAACGTATTTTGTTTCAACGGAACTTTTGCATCGTCGAATTTTCATCTTACTTACCTACTTACCTTTTTTCGTCTTGTGTTTATATATGTTGTCTTGTTTCTCGACGTGCTTAATTTCGAAATTTTAGTGTTTTAAAAATGAAGATACGCATGATCCGCATACACCACCGGAAAATAGACAAACTGACGGTAAGTAAATTCAACACTTTTGAAATCCAACTTTTACAACAATACTTCTCATTCTCGCTCGGTTGTAGAGCCACAATTTATGTAGAAGGTAATGAATTATTGTGGAACGTAGGTTAGCAGTAGGTACAATATCAGTTGAAGTGAATATTTCCTGAAATTAGCAGTACCTAGTACTACTTACTCATTAGTTGATGGTAAGTTTGCTACCGATCGTCAACCTAAACATAACTCCGTAGGTATTTATCACGCAATGGGGGGTGCGCCTTGATTTTTTAAAGATTTTCAATCGAAAGTAGACTACATCCTGAGAATTTTGGCACCAGCCGCGACCTTCTAGCGTGAGTGGATCTGTTTCTATGGTTTTCAAAGTTTCGACCGTTTATGACGTCACGCGCCCCTCTCGCCTGTGCGGGACCCCCCAGCCCACTGTGACGTCATAAATGGTCGAAACTTTAAAAATTCATAGGAAAAGATACACGCTAGAAGGTCGCGGTTGGTACCAAAATTCTCAGAATGAGGTCTACCTTAGATTAAAAATAACAATAAACAGTTTTTCCTACCCAGGCGCACACCCTATTGTTCAACTATTATTGAACTGTACTTGCCTACCTTTAGCTTTCCAATAATCATGTCATCCTGTGGCATCATGTTCTCACTTGAAAGTACCTAGGTCTGTAATAACTTTGAATGATACATTCGTCGTCTTATTAACACTCAGTTGGAAGGAAGCATAAGCATGGGTGAGTCTAGTCTGAAGAGGGAAAGGTTTACCCCAAAGCGCAAATTTCATCTTTTGTCTCCAATGAAAACAAGCATTGTAGATGGTAGCACCACTCAATTAATAGTAGTATATCCCTGTCTTCTGTTCTAGCAACTTCTTGTCAGTGTTTGCTTTGTACAAACTCTGTCTACCCTGGGATCAGAGGTAGATAGGTAGGTACCTAGGTATTCTACCAAGGGAGCTAGGTAGGAACTACCATTCTGTGGGCTCTACATTCCAGGGTTTTTGCTAAGAGCTTTCCTATATAAGCAAGTTGTACTTATGTTCATATTAAATTATACGTATGTAATACTAGGAATAAATTGTCTGCTAAATGCTCTGTACCAATAATTTTTTTCTTGAATTTTCAGTTTCACTTGCGCCATTGTCGCGCGCTAGGATGCGACGCAGCGAATTTAACTGAAAAACTGATCGTGTCTCCGTTCAATGTAGAAAGGTGAGGAATAATAGTTGATGTACTTGTTAGGCACTGCTTACAAAGTGCTGATCCAAAGTGGTGAAAGTATAAAAAATAATACACCAGTTTTATGGGTTGTCGATTCACGGAATGGATTAATTTTTATTTATAGATTTACCTCACTAAGCTCTTTAATTTCATCAATTAATTTTCAAGCTATTATCGTCAAGAAAACTCAATAATAGTTATGTTGAATTTGAGTTTTTCTGAAATTAAAAAAAAAAAAATATGGAAGATGGATGGACATAGCGCCTTTGTGCTTTAAGCTATCGATGTATAATATTTAATGCCTTGTTGTGGCATTTTATAATTATTCTGACAAACCATACAGTATTATAGTTGCATTTTCCTTCAAATTAGTGATTTTGACATAGGAGGATACCAGCCACACAATTTGACACGACGTCTTGCCAAACAGGCGTATGCTTTCCTTTTAAAAGTTTTCATTCTTTTGTGGTTATTAGCGAGTTATAGAAACTACCTACCTATTCTGGAAGTGAGTTCTTGTTAATTTGGGAAGTGAACCTGGGCAAAAAAGGCAACTGGCAAAAAAAAGTTCCTAATTTCAAAATATGTATTTTTGGGCAAACAGTTTTTGAAAAATATTATATTTATTCAGTCAAGTGATCAGAAGTCCAGTTGATCACTAAATGAGAGTATAAATTGAAAGAACAACTTTCCTAATAATATGCATTGGTATATAATATATACCAATGCATATTATTAGGAAAGTTGTTATATAATTATATTATAATGATACACTATCAACCTAAGTAGTTCTAAGTTATTTTGTGGGTTGCAGGTATTTTACAACCGAGAGCCTCTGCAAAGAGGCGAGAGCCTAAGAAACTTTATAAGGTGGAGGAAAAGGTTAGCGTTACCACAACCAAAGGACTCGGGAGGAAGTTCAACTCAATTTTTCGAATTATGGCTTGGAAAAGGTGAGTTGAGAACTAACAAATTACATCTGTTCATTGTTTTGATACCTGAGGTGGTGAAGTTGCACCCACATAGTTTATGAATTATCTTTCTGTGTTAATAGTTCTTTGTCGTTGAGGGAAAGGTTTCAGTAACTCTTCACTGTTATGCCTTAAAGAGCTCCTTCTATGTTTCAGAACTTTTAATGGAATGTGAAGTTTGAAACTAGTAAAATTAATTACTTATTGTAAAATAAAAATTTGAAACAATCTATTTTTTTCCAGTTGCAGTCAGTGAAGCTGTTACCAAGAACCCCGACTTTACCACCTTCCTAACTGGGTACCTACCAAGAAAGAATTACTGAGGTCTGAAGTAGGTCGTTAATTTTTGATGATGATTTTTGATGAAGGAGGTAGGGTAAATGTACCAGTAGTAGACACTGCACCAAAAGTAGACACTTGAACTTTAACTTGAAAAAAATAAGAACCCAGCTCATCAAAAAGGTTTGCAATTGGCACCAATTTAAAAAATATCATCTGCTGCGTTCCCACCAGAAAGATATTGATCATCAAGTCAGCCATAGAAGAATAATAGAGCATTTGTTAATGCGGCTTAGTTTGAGGTGCTGTTATTGTCACATCTGCTAAGGAGGTCAGTTTGGTTTTATGAAGTTCCTAATCAGTTTTTACATATCATCTGCACCAATTTGATTTCTACGTGCTATTTCATGTATTTCCTCCACAGTTGCGATGTTTATTTTGGTTAATATTGTATAATTTCGTTCAAACAGAGACTGTCTACTATTGGGTCATTGATAACGCGTCCTTTCCAGTAGTAGACATTCGTGTCTACTACTGGTTTTTTCTCTTCTTTTTAGAACTTTATTAAAACTTATTCGTATTTCAATTGTGAACACGAGGATGCTTGAGTTTTTGCCGGGAAATGACTGGTTCCAGTAGTAGACAGGGGTGTCTACTACTAGTAGACAGGGGTGTCTACTACTGGAACCAGAAAATTGTGATGTTACCTACCTAAGGAAGAAATTTATTGTGAAGGTTCTGGTGCTTTGACTCATGTTTAACGTTGTTTACAGAAGCACAGCCATGCCACCTGTGAAGGGGAAAATGTGGAATAATTCGGAAAACGCTGCAAATTATGAACGCTAAAATTTGAATTTGGCCTCATTTGCGATTCACACTCGTGTTTCTGATTAATCGTACGTCCAACCCTTCAATTCTCGTAGGGAGCGAACGTTTTGTCCTACAGAGCTCCGCGTGGTTTCAAAAAATTCTATACTATCTTAAATTGATGAAAAAACAATACCTTTATATCAAAATGTTTTGAGTTAGGGCGTTTTAAAAATTTTCAAAATTAATACGCTCACAGCAGTAGTACAATAAATTTTCATTTTTTTTCTCCTTTTAGCTTCTACAATTGATTTTTACATTTACCATACTTGAGAAGCTGTGATTAAAGTTACCTAACAACCATAGTAGTTAGCACCATGACGCGTTGTTTTAGTTTTAAATAAATAGTAGGTACCTAAGTAGTTTGTTTTATATTAGTATGAAAAGAAGGTAGCTGAGAAATTAAAGACTGAAATGAGATTCCTAAACAATAATTACAAAGCTGTGATTAAAGCTGGGTTCGTTTTTAACGATTTATGAAATACAAAGTTTGTATTAAAGTGGACTGTCTACTAGTGGTGTATAACCCTGTCTACTTCAGGCAAACTGGTGTCATCTACTGGTGCAAAAACCTGTCTCCGAAAATTAACGAAAAAACGTTTTAATATAAACTTACAGTGACATTTAAAAAGGTATTTACATAAAGGAAGAGTTATTTTAGTAAAATTAATTGACAGAAAACCAATACAATAAAAATTAACGCATTGCAGCCAGAAAAACGAAATTTTTTTGTTAAGAGTGTCTACTACTGGTGCATTAACCCTAGTTAATTTTTGATGATTCAACAGTAACTATGTATCAGTGTACTAGATAATTCTATTCATTTAATCATACAATACATCTTACTTTTATTCTAATGTGGGTTGTTATGAACAGTTGCAGAAATATGTACTTTACTTGGTACTGGTAATTCAGCTAGTATAGCATAACATTTTTATTTGTATGTGTAAGTAGGTACCAGCTATAAGAGGTCCCTAAGCCTGGGAGGTCTTAGGTGCTAAAATCCTATTATATGGCTCCCTTCAAAATTGGATGGTTTACGTTCCAAGGGAAGTAGAATCCAAAAATCGAACACAAATTTTTCCGTCTGTCAGACATACGCGGCACTTTGCTCAGTTCCCATGGACCAATTTTTATTAAATTAGGGATACCGGCTCTGTTTGGGGTCTGGTTATGCTCCGAAGGTTTGGTTATTGTCAGTTACTTCTAAAGGGTGAAAAATGGGGAAAAAACGCTGCAAATTAGTACACAATGGTTTATTATTTTTTATTTTTCTATGTAGATCACTCGTCTGCAAAGCCACCAACCATCCAACATAAAGAAAAACATCGATCGCATTTCGGTCAGGCAAAATTTGAACGGAGATTAGGCCTCATTTGCGATTCAAATTCGTGTTTCTGATTTATCATACGTCCAAACTTTAAATTCTCGTAGTGAGCGAACGGTTTGTCCTACAGAGCTCCGGGTGGTCTCAAAAAATTTTAAAAATTCGTTTTTGTATGTGTAAGTAGGTACCAGCTATAAGAGGTCCCTAAGCCTGGGAGGTCTTAGGTGCTAAAATCCTATTATATGGTGAAAAGTATAAGGGTATAATGAAATACTCTTCTTCTTTCCAAATCGATGCATTTCGAGCGGTGGTCTCCACTCTTCATCAGGATATGTATTAGAAAGAGATACAAGGCGGGGTGGTTCGTTCTTAAGATATAGTGGGTACTGCAAAAAACAAATAGTTTTCTGGGGTCAAGGATAGGCAATATTACGAGTATAGTCGTAGGGGACTTAGTAGGAAACCAGATTATTTTTATATGGCAAATGGCTTACTATGGTGAGAACATACCTTAAGTTGCAAATCAATGTTGCATACACAAGTGCTGATCGCAGGCAGTGAAACAAATTGTAGTTACAATGGTGGGTAAGTGCAGGCAGCATACCAAAACATATTGTATAGTAATGCATGCATTCCAGGGGACGTCCCATTGGATAAGCATTAGATCAGTTTAACCAGTTGTTAAGTGATAAAACTGTTTCACTCGATGTAATTTATTTATTACTTTAGGCAAGAAATACTGACCCCCTCCCCCCCCCCACCATTATCCACCTTAACATTTCTAGCGGCATGGGAGCCTCGAATCTGAAGAGCATTTTAAAATCCATGATCTACGATACCCAACATGCGAATTCGAGTTCACCCCCCCCCCCCCCACCACCACCTCCCCATCGCCAACAATGGTGCCAGTCTGGCACCAAAGCGGAAATACGTCGTAATATTGAACTTTCATTTGTTAGTTTTGGTAGGCAGTCCGTCGAAGTTCACATCCGTATTCAAGGTGAAACACAAAAAAAAAAAAAAAAAACACGAGATAAGCGGTTTATGGCATCATGGCACCATGTCCTGACACCATGGTGGCACCACTATTAGTTCCATGGTGGTACAGAGAATAATTCATGAAAATTCGGAGGTATAATGAGAATTTTTCGTCAATTTCAAAGCTTGGGTACAATTAGTAAGCAGTAAAGGAACCGAAATATTGAAAAAATCGGATATTTTGTGAATATTATCCCCCCACTCACCCCCTCCCCTTGCGAATTTTGGTACTCTGGTAAAATCATGTACAACTCGGAAGTTATTTGAGTCAAACAAAAAAAAAAACACGCAAATCGGTTGGAAATTGAGGCCTGGGCAGAGTTTACAAGATTATGCACGCAAACGCACGTTTTTTAAGCATTAACCCCCCCTTTCCCCCTCTTAAAAAGTAAAATCCGAAATTCCGGCGCTGTAGTGCACAACTAGATAGTCTTTCGCGTCAAACGAAAAAAGAACCACGAAAATCGTTTGAGAACTAAGGCCTGGGCAGAGTACACAAGATTATGCCCAAAAACGCACGTTTTTCGAGCATTAACCCCCCCTTTCCCCCCCTTAAAAGGCAAAATTCGAAATTCCGGCGACGTAGTGCACAACTAGATAGTTTTCCGCGACGAACAAAAAAAGAACCAGGAAAATCGGTTGAGAACTAAGGCCTGTGCAGAGTACACAAGATTTTGTTACACACACACACACACACACACAGACATACACCTATGGTTTTTTTCGCGGATTTGGATTCAGAATGGTCTAAAACGGATTACTGTGTGGTTATTTTTTTTTTCTGTCGAGTGTTGTCCAACTTCACCCCAGATCGATCGCATAAGGACGCCCAAGTCTTACTGTGGGACGTCCTAAAAATTCGGACAGAAGGGATTACCCTAGGAGAAACTGTGAAAGATACAGATAGGTTTTTAGATTTTTAGATGTTAGGGTTGTGGGTATTTATCATTGTGTATATGCACTAATAACATGGTATATAATGCTTATAAGAGTAAGAAGGACAAATGTGGAAAACATAACTTAGCATAAGTTAGAAGGTAGTGGTAAAAGGGGAAAAGTACCTTCTGGTTAATTTGCCGCTGCAAAATATTTTTTGACTGGCGTTATTAATACAATTTTATAAGTGATATGGTATTGACAGGCTCTCATTTCAAAAAGTGGAGACCACCGCTCGAAATGCATCGATTTAGAAAGAAGAAGAGTATTTCATTATACCCTTATACTTTTCACCATATAATAGGATTTTAGCACCTAAGACCTCCCAGGCTTAGGGACCTCTTATAGCTGGTACCTACTTACACATACAAATATTATACTTACCCAGCTTTTAAAAATATCATTTTGAAATAGCATTTTTAATTACTTGTCGTGTTTTGATAAAAAGCTTATTGACACTAGCGTCTTCCTGCACTACGAGGTTTAGAGCAAAATGTTTCCATTTTATGTTTAGAAGAAGGTAGTAGGTAGTATGGAAAACTTGGGAAGAAGAAAATTCAAAGATGATAAATATCAATACTTGTAGACGGTTACTATTATTGGTAAGAAGGTAGGCATGACAATAGGAGCGTATCTACCTATATCGTAATAATATTACGAAATGAATTATAAATAATATTAATTAATATTAATAATTAATTGATAGTAATTAATATTACGAATATTATAAATATCAACTTATTGTTTACTCACTACAATGAACTTGGTTAATGATTTTGTATGAGTAAAAAAATACGTCGCTTGTTTCTTTGCTGCAGTACTTTATTATTTGTATAGATGTAATATACGAGATAGTTTGAATCTGCCTATTCCCATTTTTGTATTCAACATTCAATAATGAGTCCCTCTCATACTAATACTTTCCTCGTATTCTTCATTCATAAAACGGTTTGCTTTCTGTGACACCTTAAGGTAGGTACCTAAAACATTAGTTATCTCAAGAATAAATCAGTTTTGTAATGCTACATTATTTAACAGTTCTTAGAAATCATTTTTCGGTTGTGAGGTACCTAGTTCAAGTTATTAATTAGGTTAAGAATCATCAAAGCCTAAATTCCTTTTGCTACTTTTTACTCAGCTGTATTTGTGTTGGAAACTCGTAGTGGTAAGCCCGTACTTCTAAAAACTTGTAATAATGATAATTTTAGTTTCGAACCAACGTCTATGATGTAATAAATGTGATTATGCCCCTCCCGGTGCAAGATTTTAATCAATATTGAATAGTATTATTCTTTTCATTAGACGATAGTGTTGTTCGTCAAACTCTGAAGTAGAAAACAATTATGTGAATAATTTCCTTGTAGTGCAAATTACAATTGAATGAGATAACGACGTTCCTTCAAAATTGTTTGTAGTTAGTAAAAGTAAGACCTCTATAACTACATTGTATTGTTTACATTTTTCTTATAATGGTATTGATATTAGTTATCAAAATAACAAAGAATAAAATCTGTACTATCCTCATCAACTGTGTTGATTGATATCTATATTCCTTAATCCACAGATAAAGAAGGGTATTATTTCATTTCCAAGTTATTTTTTTTTGGCCATTTTTCTATTTTTCATCATTTAGGTTTGAAGAACAACTTGTAACAATTTTTCATGCAAACCATGGTATATTTTACATTTGTTTCTTCAAATAAAACAAATGTAAGATATTTCATGGTTTGCATGAAAAATTGTTACAAGTTGTTCTTCAAACCTAAGTGATGAAAAATAGAAAAATTGTAGCTACGAGCGAGAACGAGCCGACATTCAAAAAGAAGCGGGAACGGGAAAACATTTGAAAAGAAGCGGGAACGGGTCCAGGTTCTTCCCCCACCCCTTTATTACCGTGGGTTAGCACAAGCTGCGCTGCCGTCGCGATCCCCCTGAATATAATATCCATCTTATCCATGCTTGCCATCCATTTTAACGTTAGCTTTCTTCTCTGTTAACTTGTCTCCGGTACTCTGTGACGCTTGTTCTGAAAAACACAAAATGGGAAGTGTAAATATATGAATTCCCAGAGTTTTCCTCACTTGAGCATGGGGGTCAGTTGGTAGGTATTATGTTCAAAATCACTTCATGATTCTAGATATACCAACGATTAGAAACGGTAACAGAGGGAATTGTTATATCGAATAACACAACAACCCAGATTTCGAATAAATTTTATGAACACAATCGAAGTTTACTTTATCAAGAGTTTTTTTTTTAAACCCGTAGGTATCAGACGTGACCTAACAACGACATTAACGTGTGGCTTTTCCTTACTACTCTTATTGTACCACATGAAGTAAACCCTTTTTCATAGGAACTTTTCAGTACCCAGCAGTAAAAGACGGAGCCATGAGGCTCGCCGACGCTCCACACGGGACCCTCCTTGCCAGTGCGAACGCTCTCGCTCGACCCCGTCCAGTTGGCTGGACGCCCGTACGTGGGGTGGGATCAGTGTATACTAACCCGCAATGCGCTCCCCTACAGCTGAAATCATGTGAAAACAGACCGATAGGGATGGGTATATTGTTCGATAAACAACGCCAACCAGCTATCACAAAATCAAGATTTTTATTAGAAATAGGTAGGTAGGTACCACTGAAAAAAAGAAGAAATAAACCATCAAAGGGTTGCTACTTTATCAAATTCGTCGTATTATCACATTTTCAACATTCATAAAAAGCAGGTACTTTGTTAGATTTTCAGTCTCATTTTTCAAGTTTTTATGTGTAAATAAATTATTACCATGAAATATTAGGTAGGTAACAGTGAACATTATTCTACGTATTCTATCCATTCTCAATAATGTCTCATTCAGCAAAATATATCTAGCAATTTTTTAGGAACAACGGCAAAAAATAACACAGTTGGATCCTATGAGCTATGACTAAGAAAAGGCAACAAAGATCGAACTGTCATACAGAGGTAACGATAGGTACATAGAAGCACCAATAAAATGCGCACCTTTGAGTAAAAAAACGCTGCAAATTATTACACATAGGTTTATTATTTTCAACCGATAACCCTTCTGAATAGATCACCCGTTCAGCACAAAATTATAATGAAAAATTATAGTTTTCATCAAATTTTGAGGGGGGTTAAGAAATTTTTTTTCTTGCTCGATTCCAAAATGGTTCATTATTGAAAATAATAAACCAAAAAAAAATAAACATCAAACAAGTGTTATACTCAATTGTTTGAATCAAAACGATGCGTGGTATTTGAGAAAACAGTGCATAGAAGCACATAAAAAAGTACATAGGAAACAGAAGCACGAATAAAATGCGCGCCTTTGAGTAAAAAAATTATAAACATCAAACAAGTGTTATACTCAATTATTTGAATCAAAACGATGCGTGGTATTTGAGAAAACAGTACATAGAAGCACATAAAAAAGTACATAGGAAACAGAAGCACGAATAAAATGCGCGCCTTTGAGTAAAAAAAAGAAGTAAACATCACAAGTGTTGTACTCAACTAAATTTGAATCCAAGCGATGCGTTTTATTTGATAAAACAGTCTGTCAAGCAAAGCCCTGGCTGATCCGGACACGCTGGACAATGTGTATTGGTTTTTTTCGTTATTTTGTACATTGTCTGCATCGCAAATATTTCCTACTACTTGAAGAGTCATCTGTCTGGTAGGCCTGTGGGAAATGTTGTGCATTTATGAATTTCAATGCCTTTGGTGGGGTAGGTTCTTGAATTCGAAGGGGGCCACACAGGTATAGGACAATTGATTTGCGAAAATCCAAGTATTCCATTTTTCTTGACATTACGGAATAGCGTTTGAACAAAAGGTAGGCATTCAACAACAAAATTTCAAGAATGTGAAACGAAATTTTTTCGTACCATCGCAAGGAACGTTTTTGATTGGTGTGATAAGATAGATATTGGTCAACACGATCAACACCTCCCATGTTCTTGTTATATTCCACAATGAGCTTTGGTTTCATGGTGGTTCTGATACGCCCCTTATCAGGCACCAAATCTGGTGGGAATTCGGTCGAAATACAAAGGACATCCCTTTTGTCTCTCCATTTTGCAACAACAATGGGGTATTTCGGTGGGTCGGAAATTCAGGTTTTTGACCTCAAATTTGGATTCAGCACCCTTGAAAACCTATATACTCCAACTTTAAGCCCAATGATACTATAACATGTGGTAGAAAAATTATTTAAAGAGATCCCACGTTTGAAAAAGGCGGGTCGTAATAAATGCACACACACAAAGCAAGGACAACACCGCGGACTACGCCACGCGCGAGTGTGAGTAGTATTTTGTAGTATCCAAGAGATCCTCCAAGGGTTTCTGTGCATGGATACTTTTTCAAAGACAGTTGGCTAGCTACTTCACGATTCGCTAGCTACGTCACGATTGGCTAGCTACGTCACACCATTCAAATCTTCAACTTTCCTTAGCTTCTCTGATTTTTTAAAAACACTTTCTCGACGAACAGACCCGATTACCGTTATTCCTGAGCCATACTCTTTTGAAAAAAAAAAAAAAAAATGACCGAAATACCCCATTCCCTCTTCACTCCATCGCTCGATAACTTCCCCTTTTTTCAGTTTTTTTTAACAACATCTCGCGGGTTATGTTTCCTATTTGCCCTGAGTGTGCCAGTTACCGTTGTTTTTTGATCAAGGAGAGACGCAGCTAGTTCCACACTGTTATAAAAGTTGTCAACATAAAGGGATCTTCCCATCCCCAACAAACCATCCATGAGTTTCATGACAACTTTCCTAGCATGGCCGTTACCACCGACTTCTCGGTCGGCTGCCCCAACGTAGACCAAAAATCTATGAACCAACCCATCAGGTTCAGTAAGCATATATAGCTTGATGCCATATTTATGACTCTTGAGGGGAAGGTACTGCCGGAAAAAAATTTTTCCCTCCACGGAGCCATTGATTCATCTATGCACACAATGTTCGTCGGATCTAATATGGATGAGACTGTGTCATGAAAATAGGTAAATCTTGTAAATCCCGCTTTGGGTGTTCGAGGTGACAGGTATCATCGAGTTCTGAGTGAACCAAACTCCAGTGGTGACCGTGGACGCTCTCATCATCGACAGTATGTTGAGGCGTATCGCAACCGATTCCATACTCTCCCAGTCTTAGTTCTTCCACATATGGCGGAGCCCATAGCCCGTTTCCGTTGGCATAATTGTTGGTACGTGTAGCTCTGCATAATTTCATTCTGTAGGTGTTGTCTATGAGAGATGACCATTCACCTACTGCTACGAGGTTGTTAGTATCCAACGTAGTTATGTCTTGCATGTTGTAATATGTATCAATTTTAGGGGTGTGTAAGACACGGTCATTTGGCGGATTCGAATCCCAAACGGTCACTCATTACAGAGACCAGGTCTTTTGAATCCGTTCATTACGTTCACATACCAACTCAATCAGTGAAATGAACCTTTGTAGATTTGTAGAGAGGCAGTTGGGTCTTTGATAAAACTAACTAATACTAACTAATATTATGGAGAAATAATGTTCAATAATATACTTAGCTTGGGCTCTTGATGGCAAGAAATGAATAAAAAAAATATTTTGCCTGATGATTCAGTTAAGTTGTTATTTTGAGACACTAAAGTATCGACACTCAAGCCAAACGGTGCATGGGATATCAACTCGAATACGATACAGTATCGATACTTTTGTAACAATACCCAACCATAGCGCTTTTTTTCCTCATAGAAAAATAAGAAAATGCGCTAATTACCAAAATACAGTAATTCATAAATAAGGTTTTTTTATTGCAAAATAATAAAGAGTTCTTACATTACGATCACTTACCAAAGTGGTTAACCGAAGAGTCCAGAAACCAACAAATAATTCGGATTTGGAATTTAAAAGGAAGCGATCAGAACACAAACACAAGACTAACAACCAGCCGGTCAGAAGTCACACAAAAAACGAACGAGTTTGCTGCTCACTAAAAAATGAAGAAAAGTGAGAACTAGAAAAATAGTAAAACTAGCTATATCTTGAAAATCCGACGTAAACAAAAAAAACTGACGTCAGATTCGGATTCAGCGCACCAAATACCATAAGAAAAGCGGTGAAAGAACGAGGCAGCCAGACCACCCCTAAATTTTGTTATCTTGTGTAATCGATATAGGAAGAGGAACAAAACATCGATCAAAAATGCTAAAACAAAACATACTCGATGTCAGTGAAATTGAAACGAGTGAGTCGGTAAACCGAACCAGTTGGAATCAAACAAACAACATCCATAAGGATCCATTTTAAGATTCAGGTCGTGACTCGAAAAAATGCTAAGTCGAAAAACCGAACGAGTCCGAGTAAGTGAGGAGGCGATTTGAATGAATCAAATGAGCTAAAAGACAAAAACGAACGAAAGATTGATTCGAATCGTATGAGTCTGTCTTTGAGTCTTTTTTGTCTTTCAGGTCATCGATTCGAATGAATCATTCCTTCGTTTTTGTCTTTTAGCTCATTGATTGATTCAACTCTCTTTTTAGTCCATACCTAGTTCATTCGGACGTAATACTGCACTTGGATGATGGATGAAGGAAGAAAACCACTCCTTTCCGTTGATACCTCCATGTAAAAATGTTGTTGATACTTCCATAGAAAACCACTCCTTTCTGTTGATGTACTCCATGGACCTAGAATCCATGATGTACTCCCAAGTAATTTTCACACATTCTTGATCCATGTACAAACATGGATGTATACAAATACATTATACATCCATGTTGCGGGCAATTAATTTGTTTTGTTGGCCTTCTGCCGTTGTTTTCGGAATTTTTTCAGAAATCTCGATTGGTGGGTTGATGAACGAATGACCGTGTTAATTTTGGCAACCCGTTCAGTTCAGACAAGGTCGTTTTGAAGATAAGGTCTTTTCAATACGTTCACTCCTGACCGACACAACTCTAATCAATTTTATACATGGAATAATCAACTGTTGGTTTGTCATCCTCGTTAGTCACATAGGCATAGCCTACTCACCAGGTGTTGTGTTGAGTTTCCATTGTAAAGTGAGCTGTAGTATCGATGACTTTCCCGTCCGAATATTCTGTACGACGGAAGGTTGGTGGTAGTCTCCTGCCTGTCAGGGTGCCGTGGTTATGTGTAACCGTATTGATGTTTCAGCTCCATCGAACTGTTTGCGACCCTATCAAGAATTCAGCTACTTCCTTCAACCCTACTTGTCCTTTCTCTTGACGTATTAGCAACTTCTCGATCTGTATTTGCATCAAATTGAACGTCCAACTTCGTAGGTACTAAGTTATCTGTTACTCCCGAGGCATCCTTCCATTCTTCAACAGCTGCTCGTAGTCGTCGCATTCGGAATATTTTATCCATTGGCGACGAGTTTTTTAGCATGATAGCGTCCTTGCTTTCTACATTCATAGTCTGATATGTCGCCAGTCTCAGAATGACTGCCAGTTCGCACATCGACGGTGAAGACGGGAAACCTCGTATCTCCAAAATCCCAACTTTTCAGGGGAGAGTAAAAACTGTTTTCTAGGTTCCTATGACACCTTATGTACATAGTTACGACAAATATTTCAAGTTTTTGATTCAAACACCTGTTCTTCAAAATAGTCTGAGGTGGCAACTATCACGTCTTTGGTAATAGGAGTTACGAGGATTCTCTGAATGAAAAGGGGCAACTTACGAGTTTTCTCTGCCATTGCTCTCCTAAACAAACCTCAAAGCACATAATATTTTGATTTAATGAGATGGTATTTTCTCATTTTGGAAGGAATGTTACAAAGAAAGTTCAATTTGACAAGAACTCTATTTTAAATAATTTAAAATTGGTACAAATTGGTACAACCTTACTTTCACACACATGAAAATGTCCCAATCTGTTGCAGACTCGTTTGCAAGCAATTTCACTAAATTTGAAATAATATTAAATTTAGGTTTCCAATAAGTTGATATTTTTTCCTATTTGAAACATAATAATTATTTAACAGCATTTGTCATATCAATGCACAACGAATGGAACCAATGATGACAGCCAACACAAAAGACCTGTTCACCCTCGAGTTGTTTGCGTTGATCTCCCAACTGACAAATGAGGAAACATTCGTCCCAGTGGTTCTTTATGCACTTGGATAGGAATTTCATCGTACATTCACCTGTGTTTTGTACTTGTACAATGGCTCTGGTTTTAATAGAACGAAGTTTGTTTCGGTCAAAGTAATGTCACAGGTGGAATCTGTCCCTTCTTCATGTACTTAATCATTTTGTCGTAAATTGTTTGATGTTATTCAAACTTTTTCAAACCTCCTGTCAGACATGTTTGGATCGTGATAATTTTGTACAGGTTTCAACGACTTGGTTGTGATTACTTCAGCAAAAAGGCATTCATATGCTCCACAATCAAATCCATTCATTTGTCGAGGTATATCTTTCGGTACCCAAACGTACGACTCTCCCCCATTGAATGGTATATCATTATATTTGCTGTAACCTTCCCACAGCTGCGATAACAGTTGCACATGACTTTCATCATACAATCCAAGGCTGTCAAGGTAAATAATTCTCTTTAGTTCACTAATGACAACAATAAGTTTGCAGTGACTATTTTGGACAATTGGGATCAGTGTAATATCATTTTCAGGGATACCTTGTTCAACTAAGCGGTGCAAGGCATATTCGGTGCTGTCCAAATGTGGGTAACTCAATATACTTTCCGTGGCACCGATGTTTACCGACGTTGCACTATCGTTCATTCTCTCCCAACACAAAACTCCTAGGAAACACTCCAACAAGAATTCAGGGAAGTACGAGTAGTGAGTGTCAATGGCACCATCTTTTCTTCTAAGCAAACAAGACAGGTTGTCAAAGTATAAAGTCCGACTGTATACCTTATGTTGGTTATTTTTGTATATTCCTTCGTGGCAAATAATGTCGTCGTCAATTGCAGATAGTGCATCAACAACTTCAATCACATTTTCTAAACTGTGATTCATGCTGCTATAAGAATTGTCATTTTTCACTGCTTCGAATTTTGCATGCAATGCGTTACGTGATGAAGGGTTGGGCTTTATTTTGAGTGAACGACATTTCTTAGCTGGAGTCGAGGTAACCGCATCTTCAAAACTTACGCTTGCAACTGTTTGATCAGCACTAACCAAAGTGCTAAAGCACCGTTTCACTTTTTTTCCAGCCGTCAAAACTGAATCTGTTTGGCAAGGTTGTCAATGGAGTAAGGGACGTTATTATCTCTCGGATTATTTGGGGAACGGTTTCTTTCCTGCCACACAGCAGGCATATCATTCAAATTAACTGGTTCGTCGTCAGGCATCATGTCATAAGCCTCAGTGACTTCCATCCTGAATTTACTGTACTCAGGTTTTAGGGAATAATTTCCTTGGCCACAGAGCCCTCTGAGAATTTCCTTGATGTTAAAAATGTCAAGGCTACACAGTGACAAATGATCTGTTCGGAGAGGCAGTCCTGAACGGTTCGGAGGGGCTTGGAGGAGCCCGGAGGAGTTTGGAGGAGCCCATTCGCCTCTATCCCCTCCCCTTTTCAGTTCTGGTTTGGTTCCGAACTGTTCCGGACTGCCTCTCCGAACAGACCCATAGAGAGCTGGAAGTGGTGGTACATCATCTTTGTTTAGTTTATTGAAGTGGTTGGTCTCCCAACAATCTACCTAGAGAAAGAGGTACCTACTAAAATTCGAGACTTTCATCTAATGTAAGAGATAAAAAATAGATAGCATTTTGATCTAATGTGGGAGATAAAAAAGTATCGCCTCCGATACTGCAAAAAAAGTATCGATACTGCGATATATATCAGGAAAAAAAAGTATCGATACTTTTTTCGAAAAGTATCGATACTATTAAGTATCGATACTTTTAAGTATCGATACTTTTGGGACATCCCTAGCGGAAAGCAACAGATAACGTTCATGATCACTTGTTCCCAACCTCATCACAACAAGTCACCTTGTTTATCACATGTTTTTCTCCTTGGTGCGTTACCGGCCGCATCTAAGTAATTATTTGATGACATTTAGTTATATTCGCGATATGTACGAAAAAATCGAGCGATTTTCAATAATACACTGGGTTTCAAACGTTTCTACGGGTGGCAGTTGTCGATTCAACATTTGAACAACTGGCGATAGGGACAACAACAATTGTTAGGGCAACTTGGAAATTATCTTTCGCCTTGATTGAATTTTCCAATTATCTTTTGCAAATCTAAGTGATGATGAAACGAAAAGTTATCAATTTCTGGTCATTCGAATGGATTTGAAAATAAGCAGTATAAAGAGTGAATCATCTCCCCCTACCACGTCCGTAGTAGTCACTGGGCTGAAAGCTGAATGTGGGAGCCCGAGAAGCGTTCTGATTGGTGGAGCTCCAGGACGTAGTTATAGCGGAAAGAACCAGATCGCGTTCACGGCCGGTTCACGATCGTTTGTTCCCAACCTCATCACATCAAGTCACCTTGTTTATCACATATTTTTCTCATTGGTGCGTAACCGGCCGCATCCAAGTAATTAATTTGATAAAATTTAGTTATATTCGCGATATGTACGAAAAAATCGAGCGATTTTCAATAATACACTGGGTTTCAAACGTTTCTTTGGGTGGCAGTTGTCGATTCAACATTTGAACAACTCGCGATAGGGACAACAACAATTCTTAAGGCAACTTGGGAAATATCCATCGCCTCGAATGGAATTTCCTAGTAATTTTTGCAAATCTAAATGATGATGAAACGAAAAGTTATCAACATGGATGAATAGGAGGAAGGCTCACTTCAATGGGCCGATGCGTGCGCTTTTTTCTTTATCGACAGTAGTGTTCTCTTTAGGTGGCGAACAGAGTTAAGAAGTATTATTCACTGTCACTAGAGCTCGTAAGGCTTCCCCTCCCCCCAGCTCTGATAACAGTTACTCCAACCTACTTTTCAGATGTGTCTCGTTGCTAACGTATGTTTTCTCGTCTTTCTGTTTGATAGTGGTTCGTATCCAGGTTCAATTTTCTCGTCTTTGTGTTCATCTACAGTGGTTTGTCTCTAGTTTGCTTTTCACTTATTCAAAACATGAAGTAGTGTTGGTAGATGTCGATTCTAATAATTTGAGACCATCAGTAGCTACGCCTCGGCAGAAATGCAGTGATAAGAGTGATGCAGATGATAGATGATGATATTGTAGTGTAACTACAGTCCCTGGATATAATTTTTTGTAGGAATTTAGTTAGTTGTTATATCGAAAAAGTTGTTGTGTTTTTGATATTGAAAAGAAATTACACTTGTCATCTTTTGTGCCAATCAGTGGTTTTCTAACATTATATTTTTGTTTTTCATTACATAGTAGGTATGTACATACCTGCCGTTACTCCTTTTCTCCTGGTATCTTATTTCTATAACTATTACGATAGTTATAGAGGACAGAGCGTCCAAAATCGTACTCCACGAGTAATATTGATGAAGTGCAATTTAAAAAAACCCGCGGGAATGAGCAGGAGGGACGAAGCTGCGCTCTAGCGACTGAGTGGTATAATATTGGAGGACTATGTTTTTCTTCGCCACCTAAAGGTTGCGCTGAAAGCGGGGGGCGATTTTTCGTCACGTTTTTTAACGTTGAGTGAGCTTTCCTCCTATCTTCTTCCATGCTTACACTTTTGAGTGGACGAACCCAGGTACCGCTTTCGCGTGGGGTTAAGAGTGTTGTGTCCAAAAACAACACACTCTTGCGTGTCCCACTCTTGAATGGCAGACGCCTGAACGACATTTCTGAGCGCACGCAAGAGCGGGAGGACAAAAAATTGGAGCTAGGAGTTTTAACCGCACTCAAACTTCCACTCAAGAGTGTCCCGTTCAGTCGTCGACTCGAGAGTGCACGTGTGAAGGGCCCTATTCCACACGCCACTCAGGAGTGAGGTTAAAACTGAAAGTTCTGCGTTTACACTTAAACATTTGAGTGGACGAACCCAGGTACCGCTTTTGCGTGGGGTTAAGAGTGTGGTGTCCAAAAACAACACACTCTTGCGTGTCCCACTCTTGAATGGCAGACGCCTGAACGACATTTCTGAGCGCACGCAAGAGCGGGAGGACAAAAAATTGGAGCGTGGAGTTTTAACTGCACTCAAACTTCCACTCAAGAGTGTCCCGTTCAGTCGTCGACTCGAGAGTGCACGTGTGAAGGGCCCTATTCCACACGCCACTCAGGAGTGAGGTTAAAACTGAAAGTTCTGCGTTTACACTTACACATTTGAGTGGACGAACCCAGGTACCGCTTTTGCGGGGGGTTAAGAGTGTGGTGTCCAAAAACAACACACTCTTGCGTGTCCCACTCTTGAATGGCAGACGCCTGAACGACATTTCTGAGCGCACGCAAGAGCGGGAGGACAAAAAATTGGAGCGTGGAGTTTTAACTGCACTCAAACTTCCACTCAAGAGTGTCCCGTTCAGTCGTCGGCTCGAGAGTGCACGTGTGGAGGGCCCTATTGGACCATCTTCCCGATGTGTAGGGGACCACCCTACCAATGGGGAATTTGCCTCAATTTTAGATTCTGGAATTTCAAGTCAAATCCTATTATAGGGCCCTAGAATAACGTTTAACACTAGGAATAACCAACGGAAAAAAATTACCGTAGGAGAAAATGACTAAACAAGTGAACCTCTGTTACAAAACACCGCGAAAATCGAGGAGTATTGTTGATGTCATACGAAAAAAAAAAAAAAAACGACGCGAAAACAAAGACAACAGACAGAGTTCTAGCACGCTACACAAAACGATCCAGTGAAATGGCTACTCGAATAATGTGATTCAAATCTTGAAACTAAATAAGAGAAGATGAAGATTAATAATGCTTGATAAACTAGTAGGTAGATTCGTATTGTAAAAAAGTGAGTAATATTGTTTCTTTGGGTCACTTTCTGTGTCAGGGTTCTTCCTGCCAGTTAGTGGCGCACTCTTGTGCGCACTACTCGGAAGGTAAAAGTTCGCGTATGTTCCGCTTCTGTGGTAAGCGCCACAGAACCTCCTTTGAAGTCAGATTGGTAGAATATCCGTCACGTTTCAAACATGGCTGCCTCTTACACATTGCCACCACGTTTAAAATTTCCATCTTCCTTAAATTCTCTAAATTTTTTGGATGCGTTTTCGAGCAGCTCACTATGGTTTTTTTCCATAAAAATAAACCCTCATTCGAAAAAGAAAAAAAAAATGTGAGGCAAATTCCCCATTCGTAGACCATCTTCTCGATTCATAGGCAACAACCTTCACAATTCGTAGGGGACAACCACCCACCCCTCCTAACAACCACTGTACCCCTTCTTCACCCTAATGAAACACTCACTATCTCTTTTCCTGTTTGAACATGCACTCAGTACAACAAAGCCTCTAGGTTTGTTCCAACAGAGGAATGCATTTGGAAGGCAATCGAACCGCAGTTCACAGCCTTCTTAATCGCATTCCAAAACTGTCGCACTGTTCAACTTCGCTGTAGGAACGCTTTTTGCCGTCCTCTTATTTAACGTTACACAAACTGGAGCCCACGTTACTTCCAGTTACACGAGTCATTTCACCTCTTGCTAAAATTACTAGCCATGTTTTGTTTACCTAAATGAAATTGTGTGGTAAATTTGTAAAACGATTTTACATTTGGTAGGTACAACTCTTACTAAATTTGCTTTCCTAAATCCAAATCGATGTTACCATTCGTTTACCTAGGTCATTTTGGTTGATTCCTTCCTACATTTACAATCCATTATTATTTGTTTTCATCTATGTATTCTGTTGTAAAATGCTTTTTCCATCTCCATCAAAGTTGTTTACTCAAACGCTCTTTTAATTTTAAATTCAATACCTCTCCTGCGTTTGGAAACAAAAAAAAAAAACGGTAGAAATTTTACAACTATGGGCCATTACAGTTTGCAAGAAAACGTCGCGTACTATTTCGCAATTTTTATAGACTTTCCCTGAAAACGTGGAAAATTAAAGTGAATTGTTTTTTCGAAATGATAAAAACTTTAGGCATACCAATTTGAACTTTTGGCAAATCCCCTGTTTCGGCAACTGCTGGAGTCCTTGTCCACCTGTTTAACTTCGACAATGTTCAATAGTGTTTTTTTCCAAAAGGATTAAATTAAATGAATAAATAGTACAGGAAGATTTGAAATGTCCATACACAGCATAGGCTAGAGGGTGGGGTACACTCTCAAAAAATACACCAATTACTCCATAACTCACTGATAAAAATGATTTGAGCAGTGCTGAATAATTGATTTTTGGGGTACTGGTTGTAATTGAGAAGTCCGTGTTGCATTAACGCATTTATTCAACATAGAATATTTTTCCTACTTTATCCATACTTTCCCAGTCACAGTATTACTTTAAATTCCTCAATGTATAGCTTACAAGTAATACAGCACATTAAAGGAAAAACCTGGTGGACCGATATCCAAAAAATGAAACGAAAGTTATAACGAGAAGAGGGCCGAAGAACGAACTAAATACGAACAGAAAAACAGCACTAAACCCGATTTGTTTGGAGGAGATGCGAAGTGAACTCCACGAATTGATTTTTAGAATGAGCAGGTTATGAAAAAGGTTTCAAATGGGAAAGGTTTCCTTTTCGACGGGACCCCTTCGAGCCGCCGTCCACTTCCGTTGGAATGCATTCCAACTGCGGTTGAACGGATTATTCGGTTGGAACAGCGGTTGGTTTGATCCGTTGGACGGTTCGTCCTGTAGGAACAGCTGTTAGGCTACTGCCAGTCGGTTTCCTTCCAACTGCCGTCGCTGTAGGAACAAACGTTCTCTTCCGTGTTAGCCCCCCTTTGTTTACATGTTCATGCTCAAACATGCGCCTCACCCCACTCAAGGACGCCACCACAGAGTAATGGAGACAAGTTAACAGAGAAGAAAGCCAACGTTAAAATGGTGTGCAAGTATTTTTGAGGCTGCCTCAGTGGCGCTATCTACTTTCAGCTAGGATTGAGGAACTACTACGGAAGAGGCGGGGAGGAGAGGCCACACTCTTCATACCGCTTCTTTTCAAATCCTTTCGAATGACCAGAAATTGATAACTTTTCGTTTCAATTTCATCATTTCAATTTGCAATAATTACTTGGAAAAACCAATCGAGGCGAAAGATATTTTCAGAGTTCCTCATGCAATTGTTGTTGTCCCTATCGCCAGTAGTTCGAATGTTGAATCGACAACTGCCACCCTTAGAAACGTTTGAAACCCAGTGTATTATTGAATATCGCCCGATTTTTTCGTACATATCGCGAATATAACTAAATGTTATCAAATTAATTACTTGGATGCGGCCGGTTACGCACCAATGAGAAAAATATGTGATAAACAAGGTGACTTGTTGTGATGAGGTTGGGAACAAACGATCGTGAACCGGCCGTGAACGCGATCTGGTTCTTTCCGCTATAACTACGTCCTGGAGCTCCACCAATCAGAACGCTTCTCGGGCTCCCACATTCAGCTTTCAGCCCAGTGGACGCCACCCACTGGCGACCCTCTGACCACCTGTTCGTGCATGCTTGATACCCGCCCTTCCCTCTCCCACGCCCTCCCTCAGCTTACCACCAGGGGCCTCCTCATGTTCATGCAAGCATGACGCTAACCAGCCTTTTCCACCAACATGTTTTGTTATGCATGGCGCCCTCCCACCCCCTCCCTCCCAATTCATAAAGGACCCATCCATCTCTCATTAATGGGGGGACCGTTCTCCAATCCCTACTGCCTTAAATAATAATTACCTATTATAAATTTTTTGTACAATCCAAATATGTTGTGAATTTTGACGTTGACCCTCTTAGTCGTTGTGTTGAATCATCAAAAGTTAACTTTCCTCGACCGGGAATCGATCTCCTATCATTCTGAATCGGAGCTCCTACCACATGAGCTAAGGAAGTGAACGGACAGAAATGCGAAGAGGTCGCTGATCACAACAGTTGGATTTACACCCAACTTAACCTTTGAACCGTACACCCTCCCACATTTGGAATGGTGTATAAGGTTTATTTGGTCCCTCCGGTTAACTGACTTTCGTCTTACACCGGAGGGTCCACCCAACACCCGTTTGTTGTGGGATTAAAGGAAAAATCTACTTTCCAGCGACATACACGACCACCACGAATCCAACCTCTGATGGGGGGCAGGCCAGTGAAGCTTTGACCGAAGTCAGCGCCTCTGTGGCCCGGGGCTCCCCCCGCCCGTGGTACCATTTTGAGGAGCCTGAGCCTGCAGGGAACTCGGGCATTTCTGTCCTCGTTCCCCCCCCCCCCCCCCCCGTCACAAGCCCTCTAAGCCTTGAATAGTCGCAGGCCCGGTCCTCCCGAAGGAGGACCTACCGCTTTTCACTCCCCAATGCTCGCGAGATTGGGCTTGCCCCGCGAACACCAGTTTATGAGGGATACGGTCCCCGGTGTTTTCACCCCCCTAGACCCAGAGGTCCAGGCCCAGGGGCCCGCCTTACTCCTACCTAAGGGGCGGACTACTCAATATTCATCCACCCCTTAATGCCTTAACTACCCATTCACCCTTAATTTACATTCACGCCTTAAATTACATTCATTCCATGCCTATCCTATTATCACAGTATACCTATCCTAACCTAAGAGTCTAACCTTAAGGAGTGGACTACTTGATATTCATCCACTCCTTATAAACCTAACCTAAAGGAGTGGACTACTTAATATTCATCCACTCCTTGTAAACCTAATCTAACCTACATCCTAACCTATTATCACAGATATTACGCCCTGCTGGGTCCATGGCCAGGGCCACGGACCATCTCCTCCTTCCTCCTCAGCACCTCCCACACATACTTCTTCCACACCTTATATCCTTCCTCTGTCCTCACAACACACACATCCCACTCCATCCTCAACTCTCTCAGGCTGGACACCGCCACCATTCGCTCCTGCGCGAATAACACACAGTCAAACACGACATGGTGGACGGTGCCCACCTCTCCGCATGCACACAAACCATCCTCCCTTAGATTAAACCCATGCAATTTTTCTTCGAAGTCCCCATGACCAGAGATCATCTGAGTCATGTGGAAATCGAAGACCATCCATTCAGCTTTCACTCTATCAAACACACCAGGTAACCATTCATACGCCCATCTACCTTTCATACTCAAATCCCATCTATTCTGCCATTCATGCATCACCATTTTCTCCAACATCATCTTCCTCTTATCTCCCACAATCGCCCTACCAAGCCACTCTACCCTCCCATTCACTCTTAGCCAGTAGCCTGCCCACCTTCTACCTAATTCAAGGTCTATTGGGCAAGCCAACACCCTTCTCTGGCCACTTATTAATCTACGACAGGTGTGGGCCGTCAGCAAATCTCCCCAAGCTCCTGCCCCATAAATGACTATTGGTACATACATTCCTCTATAGATAATCATCATCTCTTTCCTCCTAATGCCCCATTCCCTTGCTGCTAGCCTTACTAAACCCTCCATTGCCTTCCTACCTTTTTCTACTACTATATTTACATGTTTATCTATTTTCCATCCCTCTTCCCAAACTATCCCTAAATACCTAACTTCACTTACAAATTTTAGGGCCTGGTCCCCATATGTGATCCTGGGCCGCCTTTCCCTATCAAACTTCCCTTTCAACATCATCCCTACAGTCTTAGATGCTGACAATTTCATTTTACTTTTACTGCACCATTCACTCACCACTCTCATCACACTTCTCCCTCTATCCTCCAACTGCACTCTTGATTTTCCTCTAACTAGAATCACCCCATCATCTGCAAAAGCCACAATATCAACCCATTCTTCCGTTCCCTCATTCATACCTATCACACACTCAATCAGCCCATCCATTATAATCTTCCAGAACTGGGGCCCCAGGACTGAGCCCTGGGGACACCCCCTGTCACACTTCTTCCATACTCTCTCACCTCCCACATCCATTTCTGCCGTTTTCTCTCTTAACCCTTTAGTGGTAGACCTCTTCTCATTCCGCAACTGGTAGACCCCGGAGCGCGGTGCCCTTCGGTACCTCCTCCCGAATAAAAAATCAATATCTTCCATCATATTTTACAGTAATTTTCGGTCTGAATGTAATATTCAACTCATCTTTTGGTATATCTATAGGTGTTCAATGAAAAATATATTGGTAAAAACAGTTTTTATTTAACACAGAAATACGTAGGTAATGGTGAAAATAGTTTTTTTTACCACTACGTTTTTTTTTCACCCTAAAGGATATAGTCCAGCAGTGCACATCGAATAGTAAATGTTTCATATCCTAGAGATGCATTTATGAGGAAGGTGGTACAAAAGTCGATATCGAAATTATAAACATTCACAATGAATTGGAAGAGTCTGAATTTGACTTACAGCCACTGCAGCCATCCCTTGGGGTCAAAAGAGCGCTCAGACATTTTATACTAGATTAAAAATAAATAAAATAAAAACACAAAGGATAGACGACGGAGCGTTCTGACACTTTCACGGTTTTGTCCATGAAAGCGACTCATACTAACCCCTGAGCAGGTTGGGGGAAAGAAAGGAGGGTGAGGAGGTAGTTTCTAGGAGGGAACTGTGAATCACAGTATTCGAAAAATGGACAAAGGGAGCGCAGCGCTCCAGGGTCTACCACTGAAGGGTTAAATAATCCTTCATCACTCTCCATACATCCCCCTTCACACCTCGCTCTCTAAGGGTGCGTTCAGAACGCGGAGGTGAGAGGGAAGCTAGGAGGCAGGATGGAAGGCCGAGGCAGAGGGAGGATGGCAAGTCATCCTCCCTCCTGACTGGTCTGTTCAGAACAAAGAGGTCGATGAAGTGGTCAGGAGAGAGGCTGTCCGGGATTTGTCCCAATCGAACCGTCAACATGAGCTCTTCTAGTGACGATATGTCGATGGAAGCGAAAATGTTCATAATTGGAACTTTATGCAAAAGAAGATTCCGGAACCACCCCATAATCGAAAAACGCGCAGAATATGGAGAATTTCACCATTTAATGCCTCAAGTGGAAGAAGATCCGATAACTGAGGACTTACCCCCGATTCCAAGCAACTGCAATTTGCAAAAGTCCCGTGCAAATAATCGGACAATTACAGCTGCCACGGATGTGAGGATGAAATTTAAAAATTATTTTTCAGAAAACTCTTAGTACCTACATATTTTCTTAAAAATAAAATCATGTTATTGATGTAACTTAATTTGACTTATCTGATTTTCCAATTTTCAATCCAATCATTTTCTACTGTTTGGCGAGGATTATAACATTATGGTCATGAGGGTGGCCCTTATCCCATATTGCCCTCACGTCTCTCACGCAATTGATGAGCAATTCTTTTTGGTGGCGATCCATCACACAAAATAACAAAAACTGACGAAAATGAATAAAACGGAACTGTGGTCACAGGGATGAAACAGTGTGGTTCACAGGGTCGTGCAGTGGTGGCAGGAAGGGGATGCGGCCTTGAAACAACCAATCACAGTCCAGGGAGCCGCGATGACACCCCGACGTCGACCTCCCGCGATCAAATTTGTTTGAAAAACAAAGCATCGACCCTCTAGCGTCCCTCCTAGCGCGACCGCGACCGCCTTGCTCTGAACGCCCCCATTCATTTCTTTGTTATTGTTTTCCCGCGATATGCATCGATAGCGACATCGACCCTCAAGCGTGCCTCTTCCCTCCGCGTTCTGAACGCACCCTAAGGCAGCCCAGGACGTGGGGCCACCAGGCCCTGTCGAAGGCGCCCTCCATGTCCAAAAAGAAACCCATAACATATTTACTTTCAGACTCCATTATTACCCTTCTAACTTTATTCATAGCATCCTCCGTATTTCTTCCCTTCATAAAACCGTACTGCCTTTCACTGATACCACCATAAAACATCTCTTCATTTCTATTTACAATTAATTTTTCAAATACCTTCCCAGCACCGGGAGGAGGGTGATAGGCCTGTATGACCTGCTCAACGAGGGGTCCTTGTCCTCCCCCTTGAGCAAGGCCACCACCACTCCTCGTCACCATCTTGTCGGGAACACTCCAAATCTTAAACAACTTCTATACAGCTTAACTAATATATCCTTCACAATCTCCCAACCTTCTCTTATAAATTCTATCACTATATTATCATACCCTGGCGCCTTCGACAGCTTGACGGCCCACACCGCTTTCTGAACGTGATCTTCTCTGATATAAGTTATATTAAAGTCCCTATAATTATTATTCAATTCTCTCATCTCCTCCTGCCATTCTCCTTCATTTTCAGTTTCGTCATTTATCAATAATTCATTTAATAGCGTCTTCGCGGACACCCTCCCACAGAACTCACAGGGTAACATTTACCGGAAGTGTTTTTTTTTCAATAAAGTGATATGTTTATCATTGTTTTTAACCCTTTCCTGCCCGCCAACGTCATATATCGGGCGGCTCGGCCTTTCCGTAGCTGCCCGCCGCCGATAATAGCCGTTCTGGCAGTTGAGCTCTTTCCCCGCGTAAAGCTGGCCGTCCACTAGGTCGACAGCGCGGCGCGACGCGAAATTCCTAGGCTCCGTCCACTGGAGCGGATAAAATTTTTCGACCCGCCGTTTCGCCAGTTCCACGTCGACCATCATCGAGTGATATCGTGACATAGTGATCGAGTGATATCGGTGCATAGACATTATGTTTTCGTCGTCCGACGAAGAAATGTTTGTTTTGGGGGCTACTGTGGAAGCAGAGGAGGATCTATGCGTGGGGAAAAGGAGAAGACTTTGGGTCCATCCTATAAACGCTTAGAGGATGGACCTGGGGGAACACAACCACCTTTTCCTAGATTTGCTTAAGGACGATAAAAAATTTGTTAGATACTTCAGAATGTCGAGGGAGAAATTCTATGAGCTTCATGGATTGATCAAGCCTCTCATCAAAAAGCACGACACTTCATTTCGTCGAGCTATTCCAAGTGAAGAAAGGCTGGCGACATGTTTGAGGTAAGACCCAAAACATATACCGACATGAGTAAATAGAGAAATTACTTTTTGGTTTATTATTTTAAATAATAAACCTTTGGAATCGACCAAGAAAAAAAAATTAACACGAGTTCGCACGAGCACTGACGAAAATGACCGAGGTCGAAAATTTTTCGCGTCGCCCTCCGTCCACTAGGTCCACAGCGCGGCGCTCTAGAAGTCTGGAGAGCGACAGATTACGAAAAAGTTTCGACCCGCGCCGCGCTGTCGATCTAGTGGACGGGCACCTTAAATACGATCTTCCAGGGTGTAATGTCCATTACAAACCTCATGATATTCTATTCACAGAACAGTGTATGTACCTTGAACAGTTTAAGTGTTTTTTTTTCTCTAATATCATTGTTTGTCGGCGTTTTTTGGTCGGTAGTTTATCCTTGATCCAGTAGGTAAGTTCTGATGCAGCGGCACCTCAAACAGTTAGTTCTCTTTGATCTTCGCCGATTTGGTCACTTGTTTTTTCTTTTTTTCCAACCCTTCTAATTCTATTTTGGTATTTTTGGCGGTTGGCCTGTCAAAGATATTGCCGCTTTTCAGATATTTCATCGCCTATTTGAACTCTGCTCGGGAATATTCGCAAAAATGTTATGTCCCTCTTCCAACTTTGGGTTTTCCGCACTATGAAAAGTTATTTAATTATAGGAATTTTCCTAAACAGAATGTAAGTGGAAAACCATAAATAATACTGAAATTATGATAAATTATATTGAATGAATTTAATAGAAATTGGAGCGAGTCGTGAGGTATCATAATTATTCAACATATATTTTATTATTTCTATCATGTTTAATTGGCCAGTAAATGAATAAATAATGCATATAATCTCAATAATTCTCATGGACTCATAACAGAAAGTATCACGCGAAAAAAATACGATAAAATAATGCAAGGAAACAACTTCGGACGAACCACCGAGTCGAGAAAAAAATGCGGTACTGAGGGGACAGAAGGGGCTGCCGGCGGGCGGGCTGTGAGGGACAGTAGGCTCTCGAGAATCCGGGCGCGAAAAGGTTAATGGGGGGACCATTCTCCAATCCCTACTGCCTTAAATAATAATTATTATAAATTTTTTATACAATCCAAATATGTTGTGAATTTTGACGTTGACCCTCTTAGTCGTTGTGTTGAATCATCAGAAGTTAACTTTCCTCGACCGGGAATCGATCTCCTATCATTCTGAATCGTAGCTCCTACCACATGAGCTAAGGAAGTGAATGGACAGAAATGCGAAGAGGTCGCTGATCACAAGTTGGATTTACACCCAACTTAACCTTTGACCCGTACACCCTCCCACAGAACTCACAGGGTAACATTTACCGGGAGTGTTTTTTTTTTTTCAATAAAGTGATATGTTTATCATTGTTTTTAAAACAGTCTTATTCATAATAATCTTCAAAATTAGGTAACTATACATTTACTGGAAAAAAAGGAACTGAGTAGTAATAAAGTCAGTAAAGTATAATAAAAAACATAGGAACTTTTAGAACTAGATATAAAGTAACTTGAAAGCAGAAAAAAACAGCCATGAAATGGAAAACGTTGAGTTATTAATCAACTCGTCTATTCTCTCTGTGCTTCCGAACATGGTGGTTATGTTCTTATTATTTTCGAATGTGTACCACAAATCGGGGCGTTACATATATCGCAGTCTCGTTGAGTCCCATAATGGGGAATTCGCCTCACATTTTTTTTTTTTTTTTTCGAATGAGGGTTTATTTTTATGGAATAAAACCATAGTGAGCTGCTCGAAAACGCATCCAAAAAATTTAGAGAATTTAAGGAAGATGGAAATTTTAAATGTGGTGGCAATGTGTAAGAGGCAGCCATGTATGGAACGTGACGGATATTCTACCAATCTGACTTCAAAGGAGGTTCTGTGGCGCTTACCACAGAAGCGGAACATACGCGAACTTTAAGCTTCCGAGTAGTGCGCACAAGAGTGCGCCGCGAACTGGCAGGAAGAAACCAGACACAAAAGTGACCAAAAGAAACAATATTACTCACTTTTTTACAATACGATTCTACCTACTAGTTTATCAAGCATTATTAGTCTTCATCTTCTCTTATTTAATTTCAAGATTTGAATCACATTATTCGAGTAGCCACTTCACTGGATCGTTTTGTGTGGTGGTGCTAGAACTCTGTCTGTTGTCGGAGTTGTTTTCGCGTCGTTTTTTTTTTTCGTATGACGTCAACAATATTCCTCGATTTTCGCGGTGTTTTGTAACAGAGGTTCACTTGTTTAGTCAAGTTCCTCTTACGGTAATTTTTCCCCCTTGTTTATTCCTAGTGTTAAACGTTATTCTAGGGCCCTATTATAGGATTTGACTTGAAATTCCAGAATCTAAAATTGAGGCAAATTCCCCATTGTTTTGGCGATGGCTTATCTCCAAGACTACGAGCAGGGCCTTTTTCACCCATGATCCCGGTGAGGATATTTTCTCTGGCTGTTCTTAACCCATAACGCGACAGGTGAATTTTTGCCATAACTGTGACAGGTGGGACTTTCAGTAACTCTGTGACAGGTGGGCCTGACAGGCCCATCATAGACCCACCGCAATATCTGTATTTTTTTTTTTTCTCTCTCTTCTAATTCGTTCAGATTTTCCCTTGCACCTTACATACAGAATGCTGCTGCGACTTATATTTACACTATTACGTTTACATTGGTATTTGCCAAATACGAGTACCTATTGTAGAATGTTTCACTTGAAATAAATATTTTCTTATGCTTCATAAATGTAATCAAATCCGTCTTCTACGTAATATGTTTTCACTCTTACTTCTATAATGAAACTGTTGGGTTATTTACATAAAGTTTCGAACATTCAAAGAAGAACGTTATTTTATTTTCAACTGTCTCAAAATCAGTCACAAATATATTCATGTTAACCCTCCAGTGGTAGACCTAATCTCATCTCGCAAAAGGTAGACCCAGGAGCGCGGTGCTCTTTCGGTACTTCCTCCCGAAAAAATCAATATTTATCATATTTTTATTGTTTTTGGTCAGAGTGAGATACTCAACTCATCTCCTGGTGTATCTAAAAATGTTCAATGAAAAACATATTGGTAAAAAAGTTTTTTTTATTGAACTCAGAAATACGTATTGGTAAAAATAGGTTTTGCTCAACTCTGAAATACAAATAACTGAGCAATCAAAATATAACTAATCAAAGCCATTTCAGTCAGATGTACGTTCTGCCATATCGTCAGAATCTTCCTCAGACCACTGAAGCCATTTCTTGGATCAGAAGAGCGCTCAGACTTAGGAGCGATCTGACACATTCACGTTTTAGTGCAAGAAACCGATTCTCACTAACCCTGAGCGGTTTTGGGGACAGAGAGGAGGGTACGGTCCTGCGTAGAGGTGGTTTCTAGGAGGGAACACAGCCCTCAGTATAGCCACTGTGAACCACAGTATTCGAAAAATGGGCTGAAGGAGCGCCGCGCTCCGGGGTCTACCAGTGAAGGGTTAATTAGGTATATTGACCTATATCAGTCCTATGAACACATTCAAATAAACATTTGAGTACCTAGTTAACAATCTTACTTATAATGACTATATCAGTCTTATGAACACTCATTCAAATCACATTTGAGTAGATACTTAGAAATTCTGGTAAATGTGGTTCAGTCTTCATAAAAGTTAGACTTCTAGAATCATAATACAAAAAATGTGAGTTGAACAAATTGGCAGTTATAACTTTTTTTTGGTGAATGACAAGAAGTACACAAATAAACTCCATAAGTAAACTTTATCTTCTCAGCAAAGGCGGGGTCGTCTGTTCGCAGCAGCACCTCTTTTTTTGAGGCCATCTACATATACACAGAACGAAGGAAATTAGATGATGAAGATGATAGAGAAGAGAAAGTAACTGTACTTCAGTATTTTGTAATCATATCAATCTTATCCATAGAAGTAATTTACCAATATTGAAGTAGGTAGTAAACAAATACAAGAATGATAAATGAAAATAAATATATAATCAGAAGATTGTTATATAAGTTGCAAATAAATAGATAAATAGTAATTTGTAAGTTGTTGGATCCTGGAAAGCCAAAACGCATACAACGCTCCTTGTTGATGTGAAAGAATCAAAAACAAAGCACGATGCTGTGACAGGTGGGCCTGTCAGGCCCAACGTTTTCAGTGGAGTTGTGAAAAAAAAAGTTACTGACCTTGGAGGGGCTGCAACCAGAAGTGGTCCGAGCGTCACCTGGCTTGGGGATGTACTGATGGCAATATACATGGGTCCCCTTTACCTCTGACGAAACGCAGTGTTGCCAATATGAAAATTCAAACATCCCTGAGGCCACCGAAGTCCCACCTGTCGCGCTATGGGTTAAGGTGCGTTTTCCTGCCGACGGGTTATATTCCGCAGCGTCGAACGGAGTACGCCGGCGGGATCCCGTCGAGCAGAGAGTGACGTACCACGCAGCGTGTTACTGTTTTCCTGTGAGCGTGTTACCTCAGCGTCACGTGGCGAGACAACCATTTCTACTTGAGCTGTCTCGAAGTATAGGTACCATGCCTTCCCGCTCAAAAAAAGTGTGTTTGTTGGCCATCATAGACCATTTAAATAGTGTGAGTGATAAGGAAGAAGATGCAATGATTGTAGCTGAACTGCACCGACGGAAGCCTACCAATGAGATGTTCGTAGAAAGAGAATAAGAGGGAGCATATAACACGCTCATCACTCGGCACCTCCTCGACAATGGGGTCAAGTTCAGAGAATTTTGTCGGTTCACACCAGATCAGTTCGCCTTCTTGATGTCCCTGGTACGAGGAAAATTGACATCCGTCCCTTACGGTCGAGTGTCAAAACCAATCTCACCTGAAGCAAAGCTGGCTCTCACCCTGAGGTAAGTTCATTGAATCAAAAATATAATTTGGTGGTAACAAAGTTTATTGGTTGGTACGTATGCAAGGGTGATAATGTAGATAGATAATAGATAGTATTTCCAGATCGAGTTAATCTTCTTACAAATGAAATTAATCTTTTCGAAAATAAAATTCAACTTTTTTTAAGTAAATTTAATTTTTCTACTCACGTATTCAAACCTTTTTCAAATGAAATGAAAATTTTTGCAAATAAAATTTACTTTTCAGAAATGAATTAATTTGTACAATGTTTAATTTTATTTGTAAAAAGATTAAATTTATTTTTAAGAAGATTAAATCGATCTGTAAAAAGATTATATTTATTTGTAAAACGTTTAATTTTATTTGCCAAAAGATTAATTTGATTTGAAAAAATATAATGTATTTGCGAAAACTATAATATAGTATTTTCAGATAGTGTTAATCTTTTTACAAATAAATTTAATATTCTTAAAAATGAAACTTAACTTTTTTACTTTTTAATTGAAACTTTTTACACTTTAATTTAATTTTTCTATACATAAATTTAAACCTTTCTCAAATGAAATTAATCTTTTTGCGAATGAACTTAAATTTTTACAAATGGATTTATTTTTAAAAAGAAATTAGTTTTCAGAATGTTCAAAAATTATATTCAATTATATTAACAAAGAGCTCGCGGTCCAATGTTGACAGTAAACACATGGGAAGTGTCAGATGCGCATGCGCAACCCGCAGCGTCGAGCGTCATAGACACCTCCCGAACCACTCGAGCGTCTTACGTCGACGGAAGACGCCAGCGGAAGACGTACTCCGCTCGACAGGAAAACGTGTGCCTTCGTTTCCCATTGAAGGAGTGGTCGACGTGACCCCGCCAGCGTATTCCGCACGACGCTGCGGAATATAACCCGTCGGCAGGAAAACACGGCTATACACGGTTGCCTGGTGGGTCGGAATGCCACTCAAACCCATCACCTGCCAAATATGTTTCTGGCATATTCAAAGAAATGTTTCTTCTGGCTGCATCTGCGATTTCTTCTTCCGTATAAGGTATTGGAGGGGAACGCAGGATACTGATGTCATTCATCTTCATCAGTACTTTCATCTGATGATGGCACATATTCACTATCTCCATCGGAGTCAACAATCAAGTCATCTTCTTGTGTAGGAACATCTTGTGCAGGATTCCCATCATCTTCAATAAATTGCTCCTCATCTTCTCCCTGTTGGAAGACAATCTGGTGAACAATTTCTGAGAATTCAGGGTCGTTCACTCGAAACTTTGATGAAGATGTAGGAATTTGACGGGCCATGTCTCTTGCTGTGGAGAAGAAGAAACTAAGTAAAAGTCTGACAATCAAAGAAAAAATTGGTTCATTCATGAAATTATAACCAATAAATTTATTCTGTGGCAATGAGAGGCTAGAAAAAGAGCTCAAAAATTTGTCTAGAACCTACTAGGTAATCACATTTAGTACCTAATTTCACTATGGTTGAGTTATTTCTCCAAGTAAAATATATTTAGCACTAACATTGAGCGTACACTGCGGTATATTTTACCGAGGAAGAAAATACGTTCAGCATACACTCCGGTAAAAGTTACCGGTGGAATTCGAACTAGTAGACACAGTCAAAGTAAACAAGCCCAGGAGGAAAACAAAAACACGTACCTTACGTTCGTCTCCAAGAGCCAGGAGGGTACTGAGTAGTGATGCGACATCGACATCGATGTTTTCAAAACATCGATGTTTTTCAATAAACATCGATGTTTCGATGGCGATGTTTTCACAACATCGATGTTTCTTACCGATGTTTCAATCGATGTCGTGCTTCCCCTGATTTGTTGTTCCCATTGGTTTTCTCAATAGTTAACACATTAAAATAATGAATGAAACAAGCGTTAAAATACCAATCGTGATGAATTATTACATTCTTATCTCTTGGAGGAATAGAAATAATCAACTACGAGTAAAAACATTAAAAAACCTTAACCTAAATGCTTACCTACCTTGTGTTTTTTATGTTTCCTTATGTTTCCACTCTACATCGATGGTGGATTTCAAAAACATCGATGTTGAGAAACATCGATGTTTTCTATCGATGTCGCATCACTAGTACTGAGACGGGAGGGGTCCAATTCGGGCTCTGGCAGGTAGGAGGGGAATTACAAAATTGGCGCCCCGGTTATGTTTACCGGTGTACGGTAAACCACCGCGTCAAGGTGGGGCCAAAATCGATAGTGTTTTTCTTTATAGTTTCTATTTTCAAAAATCATTTTTATTTATTTTTATTACAAATCAAACCTAAATTCTACATTCAGTTGTTCAACCACCTTTTTATTCTGTTTTCCCAACCACTTATTGATTCAAATTTTAAATTCAATAATACAAAAACAAGTTTTCTTCTAACTTTTCAACATAAACTAAACTTTAACTCAAACATTTTTTTTAAAACAATCTTTTAATTTTTTCAAATTTTGTATGTTTAATATCGTCGGATTCTTCTACTGTGGTAATCCACTGACAAATGGCTCGGCACTTTTGGAATGAACATAGTGACGGGGTAGAAATGTGGTAAATAGAATAGGATCCTGACGGTTGCTCCAATATTGATAATTTGGGACATCCCATGGATTCAACGTTTACAACTAGGGTAGGGCAAAATAAACAAAATCTGTTCAATATTTCCGGCCTTCTGCAGTCCTTTGACGTATATGACGTTGAAGTTCATAGCGATGCGGTAGAAAATCTCGACGAGCTGGACATATTCAACATCGCCTTCATCCCAAGAGAGTCTACGGACGTGCCTCTCGACCCAATTATCTGATTTTCGGGCCTTGGGCACGTATATGCATACTCCTTTCGGTGGTTTAAATACCCAGTGTTGAGTCGCTCCTTGCAAGTGAAGCCTCCGAATTCACGATTTCAATTTTAAGGAAATGGAATTTAATTTCCAACGAAATGAGAGAACGACCCATAACTTGAAACAAAAAAATATGATGTCTGCTTGTTGTTTGTGTTTTCCTTCAACAGTAATCATATCCTCTTTCTCGATTTCTTCGGCGAGCGCCTTCAAAGTTTTCTCCCGTATCTTCAGTCGTGAGCTGTAAGGGTCCTCCCTTACACAGATAAGTCCCTCACACAGGACAGCCACAGATAAGTAAAACCTTTACAGCTGCTGTAAATTTTCTCTGGGGCGTTAAGTTTTTGGAGGAGGGCCACTTCAACAGCATCCTGGTCCTCACTGGAGATTCGCTCTGAAATAGCCAGATAAAAACAAACATTATTTTCAACCATCCACAGTTGAAGGATGGAACACGTTTTGAGAAAATTATAACAATAGCGGCCTTTACACTTGCATTCTTTCCTCCACGCCTGGAGCGTCGAGGAAAGCGCGCGAGTAAAACCGTCCGCGCAATCGTGCGGGAAAGAATTTGGAAGCAAAAAAGTGAGCACACGCTTTCCTACAGGAAAGCGCGTCCACCTGACAGCGCGAAGGGAAGAGCGCTAGTGTAAAGGGGAATCCTGCACGCAATCCCCGGAGCGTGGAGTGATCGTCAAACAAACGGTTTTGGTTGGCGTGCGAGGTTTTTGTGTGGTGTTAAAATGGAGTTGGAAAGAAGACGTAACGCCACGTTGGCTGTCCACAACTTTTTTCAATTCTTTCCGGAAGGAACCACGAAGATTTTGAATTTTTTTTTAGCCACGAAATCACGATTTGCTTCTGAAAAACTGCGGGCTTTGGACAAATCGATCATCGCTGATAACGCATTATCCCGAAGATTTTTGTTTTTGCATTCCTCACTTTTACTTTTCCACAGACATGGAAAAGATCTGTACATATCTATGAATTCCGTTACCATTTCTTTTGACCAAAGACGGACATCCATTTTACATGAATTTGAAGGAAGTAGAACAAACGACCAGAAAAAATAAACCGATACGATAAGCAGGGGAGGAGGCGTGCGGGAAAGCGTGAATGTGATTTACACTACCAGTAAAGGTGGACCGGAGGAAAGCTCGTCATCCGGTGCGCACGCAATCCCCCACTCCAGACTTTGCATTTACACCTACACTCTTTCCTGCGCTCTTTCCCTTTTGGGGGTCTTTCCGGCAGGAAAGTGTGCTAGTGTGAAGGCCGCTAATACCTATTATGAAAGTACATTGTTGTTAGGTTGTAGTAATGTGTAGGTATCTACATACTATGCAGGTACTTGAACATGCAAACTGAGCAAAGAATTAAAAACAATCTTACTCGCCTTGTGAAGCCGCTCCGAACATCGCTCCAATCATTTGCCCCGAACATCGCTCCGCCCATATGAAAGCTCACCCCACTCCGAACATTTCTTTGATGCAGGATGAAAAACCGGCCAACAGAGCGATCGGACTGCGCTCCGATTCTCATTCCTTTGAGGTTTTGCCGCCCCGAACACGCCAGACGATCGGAGCGGCCGAATGTTGCAAGTGTGGACGCGGCTTCAGAGTTGGTCATCTTTGTGGTACCAGGGACTCTTGAAGTGGATGGTGCTGTCTGAGGTGATGGTCGGGTGATTGCTGTTGAAGAAGCGAGAAAAATCGTTAATAACGAGGTGTGTAAGACACGGTCATTTGGCGGATTCGAATCCCAAACGGTCACTGATTACGGAGACCAGGTCTTTTGAATACGTTCACATACCTACTCAATCAGTGAAATGAACCACTCTCGACCACTATGTGAACTACCTTTGTACTAGGGAAATATGTAGGCAATTAAATAATAGCAAATCAGTCTCTGAAAATGAATTTAATACCTGAATGGTAAGAACAAAAAAAAAAAAAAAAAGAATAAGAGCGAGTGAATATTTTTACAAATTGTAGTTTGGGAAAAGTACATTTGACAATTTTTTGAAAGGAGTCGACTCTGGTTCTGTTTTGATGTTTCCGGCCTTTGAAAAAACCCGTTCACATGGCACAGAGGTGCCTGGTACACACAATCTTTTCTAAACCAGGAAGCTATGTGCCACACCCACTTGGCAGACTTCTTCTATTTCTTTCACGAAGCGGTCTCGCAATGACTTCCATCGCTTCTTGACGATTTCAACTGCAAATAGTCAAACTCTAGCCATATGTATCACATCATCCCCGAACTAGAAAAGTATAATAGTTCAGTGGACTGTGGTTACATTACTAATTCTAAATAAAATTATAGTTTCGGTCCTGTCACTGAATTTTGTTTTACGTCTAAGGTTCGATGGGTTCGTCGGCTGTTGGCTATAGACGAATATTTCTGACGAAATATCCGAATATGAGCCGACAGAATTGAAAGGCATGCACGAATTTGTCGAAAATGAGGAAGTAGGTAAGAAAGGTACCTGATGAGCGTGCACGCGTAGATGCTGGGGGCCCCCGCAGACTTCCAGCAGTCGTTCCACCAATGTACTGAGGTGAGGTACCGGGTGCATTGCTTAATGCTCCCGAGCGGTGAAAGTGGGAGCTTAATGCTCCGAAATGAAAAGTGCCTAATACTCCCGTGGTGCCGAATGATCCGGCCGGAATGACTCGGTGGTGCCTAATGATCCCTCCATGAAAACTGCCAGAATGTGTGAGCGATTAGCGTAACCCAGAGGACACCACGAGGAGGTTGCTCACGTTGTCCCCCATTGGTGACGGAAGTCACCTCGTCAAATTGTCAAATTGAAATAGAAGTTCTCCCATCAGAAATGGTCGTCAAAGAATTTAAAAAACACAAATTTTAAGAGGTGGTGGCGGGGGGAGAAGGGATTTGGTACCGACAAGGAAAGAGAAATATCCGTTTTGGCACACGAATCCGATTTCTCATGAACACGAGGACTACGTTTTTTTATATAAAGCAAGATGGCGGTTTTAATCAGGCGCAAGACGAGAGAGAGAGTGGCAGTAGGAAGATGAACTATGAGTTTGGAGGGGGTGATAAGTAGGGAATAGGGGATGTAGAGGGGTTTAGGCAAACAATTCAAACCACCGAACATCAACTGCGGGTCAGCTCGTGACCCCATCGAACCTTGGCAAACATCTGAACCAAATAATAATTGATAAAGAGTGTCAACTCACCATCGGTTGTCTCCACATTGGCAATCTCCTCCCACGTCCTATTTGTCATTTCCACATTTTTTTGGCTTGGGTTCTACGTGTAGGATAAGTACAATCATTAATGAAGTAAGAAGGTTATACATTCGGGTAACGTCAAGCAAAACATGATATAGGTAGGCGCGTGGTATGCTGGTGCCCACATATAAAATCCATGAATCACTATAAAATCGCCAATCCTCTTCATCAAGGGAGATTGGGGGGTACATTAAGTAGGAACATTTTTTCTGTTCCTACGATGTTCCATTTCATTTTTAAATTCATGTAAGATAAACAGTATTTTACTGAATCGAGATAGATGCCGATACCTACCAACTCCAAAAATTGGAATGGGGGGTGCGCCTTGATTTGTTTAGATTTTCAATCGAAAGTAGACTACATCCTGAGAAATTTGGCATCAACCGCGACCTTCTAACGTGAGTAGATCTTTTCCTATGAATTTTTAAAGTTTCGACCGTTTATGACGTCACGCGCCCCTCTCGCCTGGACCCCCCAGCCAACTGTGACGTCATAAACGGTCTAAACTTTAAAAATTCATAGGAAAAGATTTACACACGCGTACACCCCATTCTGATAGCTTTATTTTATTTGTAATCAATATCATCATGAATCATTGATGATCATCAAATGAATTATGATGTAGAATATTCATACGAAAAGCGTAGTTATTTATAATTTCGTTGTTGGTGCCACTTATGCAAAAAAAAAAAGTCTGCCAAGTGGGTGTGGCACATAGCTTCCTCGTATCCATAACCCGATTATATAGATGATCAGGTGCACAGTTGTTAATCTCAAAACACCAATCTCTAAGTACCTTCCATTACCCTCATAGGGGACCATCTACACGCTAATCTGGACAATCCTAGAAAATTTCATCAAATTCGGATGAAAAATTGAGCGAGTAGATGTGTGTGATTGGATCAAAAAAATACTTAGCCTCGGCTGGGATTCGAACCCGCGACCCCTGGGGGACAGTTGAAGTTACGGCTGTTACAAGGAATTCACGTTTGCGCATGCACAGTCGCTTATATCAGTCCGGGGATGATGATTTTCATAGGAGACTATCTACAACGTAATCCACATAATCCCTGAAACTTTCATCGAAATCGGGTGGAAAATGTGGAAGTTATGGCCGTTACAAGGAATTCACGTTTGCGCATGCGCAGTGGCTACTATCAGTCCTAAGGTGATGATTTTCATAGGGGACCATCTAAATACTAGTCTGTAACATCCCTGAAAATTTCATTGAAATCGGATGGAAAATGTGGTAGTTATCGCCGTTACAAGGAATTCACGTTTGCGCATGCGCAGTCGCTTCTATCAGTCCGGGGATGATGATTTTCATAGGGGACCGTCTACACACCAACCCGCACAATCCCTGAAAATTTCATAGAAATCGGACAATAACTTCGTATAGTTATGCGCGTTACAAGGAATTCATGACAGACACACAGACAGACAGACAGACACGGAACCAAAATTGTTCAGAAAGGTCTAAAACGCAAAACGCGAGTGGAAATTTTGATTTTGGAGAACTTTTTTTTTTCGTCCTTGAAAAGTGAAAACAAAGCTTCCGCTACCTTGGTAGACTCGGAAGCAATTTTAGATATCACCTCAGGTGGTTGAAATTCTCATCAAATTTAGTTTTCATTACATGAATAAATCACAGATCATATTTATCAGATACACCATTTATTTACTTGCGATGCATTCATCATATGTTTACAGGAGACCAAAATAAACGAAAATAATAAAAATAAGTAAAGTAAAAAATATTTGGTTACCCACACTTCAAAGTCCCACAGCTCTCTTCTCTCCTCAACAAGTTCAATTATAATTCGTTTGAATCAGACTTTCAAGCTCACACACACAACACACCAGTTGATATCCCTGCTCGAACAAGTTGTGATAACGAGTCGTGATAACAAAAAATATCAGAATTTTTGAAACGCGAATTATCAGAAACAACAAAAAATATCAGAATTTTCGAAACGCGACAGTCCACTTCAAAAGTACTCCAGGGGATTGATTGATTAAGCTTTTTAGGACGTCCCACAGTAAGACTTGGGCGTCCTTATGCGATCGATCTGGGGTGAAGTTGGACAACACTCAACAGAAAAAAAAAATAACCACACAGTAATCCGTTTTAGACCATTCTGAATCCAAATCCGCGAAAAAAACCATAGGTGTATGTCTGTGTGTGTGTGTGTGTGTGTGTGTGTGTGTATGTGTGTGTGTGTGTAACAAAATCTTGTGTACTCTGCACAGGCCTTAGTTCTCAACCGATTTTCCTGGTTCTTTTTTTGTTCGACGCGGAAAACTATCTAGTTGTGCACTACGTCGCCGGAATTTCGAATTTTGCTTTTTAAGGGGGGGAAAGGGGGGGTTAATGCTCGAAAAACGTGCGTTTTTGTGCATAATCTTGTGTACTCTGCACAGGCCTTAGTTCTCAAACGATTTTCGTGGTTCTTTTTTCGTTTGACGCGGAATACTATCTAGTTGTGCACTACGGCGCCGGAATTTTGGATTTTGCTTTTTAAGAGGGGGAAAGGGGGGGTTAATGCTTAAAAAACGTGCGTTTGCGGGCATAATCTTGTAAACTCTACCCAGGCCTCAATTTCCAACCGATTTGCGTGTTTCTTTTTTTGTTTGACTCAAATAACCTCCGAGTTGTACATGATTTTACCAGAGTACCAAAATTCGCAAGGGGAGGGGGTGAGTGGGGGGATAATATTCACAAAATATCCGATTTTTCAATATTTTGGTTCCTTTACTGCTTACTAATTGTACCCAAGCTTTGAAATTGAGGGAAAATTCTCATTATACCTCCGGATTTTCATGAACTATTCTCTGTACCACCATGGAACTAATAGTGGTGCCACCATGGTGCCATGATGCCATAAACCGCTTATTTCGTGTTTTTTTTTTTTGTGTTTCACCCTGAATACAGATGTGAACTTCGACGGACTGCCTAACAAAACTAACAGATGAAAGTTCAATGTTACGACGTATTTCCGCTTTGGTGCCAGACTGGCACCATTGTTGGCGTTGGGGTGGTGTGGGGGGGGGGGGGTGAACTCTAATTCGCATGTTGGGCATCGTAGATCATGGATTTTAAAATTCTCTTCAGATTCGAGGCTCCCATGCCGCTAGAAATGTTAAGGTGGATAATGATGGGGGGGGGGGGGTCAGTATTTCTTGCCTAAAGTAATAAATAAATTACATCGAGTGAATCAGTTTTATCACTTAACAACTGGTTTAACTGATCTAATGCTTATCCAATGGGACGTCCCCTGGAATGCATGCATTACTAAACAATATGTTTATTTATATAACCAGGGATGGACAGGGCCAAGTGGCCCTCTCTTACTCCGTCCCTGGCAAAAATTATTTACACCTTCTCGCTAGGTACTTAATCACAATTACATTGTTGTTATTGGGGGAGGACTTCTAGCAGGCCAGAGGACTGCTCCTTACCTCCCAACCCACCTATTTACAAACGGTTACTGTCTATGAGTGGGGAGAAGAAACACACGCAATGGTGCATTCAGTTGATTTGACTCTGTAACAAACCTGCGTTCGAAGTGCCGATTGCACCAATCTGTGACAGTGCGGCAATTGTGGTGGCGATCCATCTGCCACCAGAGACTCTGCCGGTACTCGAGGGGCAGGTCTCCCAGCCACTCAACAACGTCGTGATTTAGCAACTGGAACTCATTTTAATGTATTATTCTAATGTAGATTTCAAGATCGAATACAAACTCTGGCGTACAGCAGTAGTACCTACTGCTTACTTACCTCGCAATATGCTTCCGAATTTAGTCTGGAAGGTAGCTCGACTGGACCAACAACTTGATCCCGCATTACCCCCATCAACATGTAAACTGTAACTCACGTTGGTCCTAATTTTTTTAATTTTTCTTTTTTAGATTTTTATTTGAAAGCAAACCTCATCCGAAGGTAGGATTTATAATTCAAGTACACCATCACAAATCATGTAGTTTGTCTCACCTTGAGTCACTGGGGGGAGTGCATCATGAACTTGGCAACTTTCCTCAACATCCAGTTGATGTAAAACTGTGGAAATAAAACGGAACGGAAATCTCATTTTTTTCTTAGATTTATTTTTTAAAGCAAACCCTCATTCTGAGAATTTTGACACCAGCCGTTCTCTTTTTGGATGAGATCTTCTTCTATGATTTTTTCAATGATTCGAATTCCTATGACGTCACGCGCCCCTCCCATCTGGGCGAGACCCCCCCCCAGCCCAGTGTGACGTCATGAGAATCCAAAACTTTGAAAAATCGTGGAAAAAGATCTACTCAAGCTTGCGATTAGTGTCTAAATTCTTAGGATGAAGTTTAGTATAAATTAAATATAACAATAACAGTTTTTCCGACCCATGCACACACCCTATTATCTATAATTTCAAACTTATATTCACACAAGCAGTTGGGTTCTCATTTGCCCAGACGTGCTATTTCCGTAGCCTTCGTGAAGGTAGCCTCATCTGTCCATATTATTCGGTGTATCATTCACAAAACTGAGCTCTTCTGAGCAAGTCTGTTTTAAAGATTTTTTGAAAGCTCTTGAAAGAGATTTCATAAAATGTTAAGAAAAATTGTACGTTGAAACGTACTTTCGTCGAGTGGAAAGGGTGGATTCTGTGCCTTGTCAGCGTCCTGTGAACTGAAGTATGGGAAATGTTTAGCATGGCACTAATTCTTCGGGTGCTTGTGAGGGATCCGCAGCCACAATGCTCTGTGCATGAAGACCTCGATCCACCTCATGACCTCGTTGGCAGGACGCTTCCAGTTTCTCGCAGACGTGCGTATACTGCCGTGCTAAGCCGGAAAGTCGTAACGTGAAAATTTGACAAAATTGAGTTATTGGTACCTGGGGGTTTTGGCGGTCGATTTCTATCGATTTTCGAGGTTTCAGAGTCGTATCTCGACTAGAAATGCCTCAAACAAGCCTCCCGATTTTTGCGTTAAGGCATGTTAATTTGATTATGCTAAGCAACTGGACCTATCGGATCGATTCAGAAGAAGAATACTCGTATCTTACCTCGTACCATCTGAAATAGGTTGTACTTGTTGACACCCGAAGCTAACTCACGAGTACGAATGAGAATAACTTACGAGTTATGTACGCCATTAAATTGGCACTATATTATCGTTTAAAGTAGGTTCGTTTGATTTTCCAGATGTAATTGTTTTAGGCACAAGAATAAGAGCAGGATGGCTTCCAGTGTGACAATCTGATTTGGTTCGTTCCCGATAATTTGTAGCTACGCCTTTGGGGACAAGCGATTCATAGAAATATGCAATCGATATCCTCTTCAGGCCGGCTGATTAATCTAATCACTAGTTTGAAGGGGTAGGGTCGTCCCTACTCTGACTAAAATTTGAGTAATATGGTGTATTTCACATCTGTTGTACATAGTGATGGCAAAAGTTTCACAAAAATCGAAATATGGGTTTGCGATATATCGGAAGGGAAATATCGATGGCACCGATATATCGGGAGCAAAAATATCGATATATCGGGATTTAAATATCGAACCATATTTGTTCTTGTAAATAATTATTTTAATTTGTTTCCTTTGGTTTAAAACACAGAACGTATAATATATTGATCCTCCCATTAGCTTTACCGTGAAAACACACTTTATTTGAGTTGATTTATTTAATTATTTACTACTTTAACACAATAAAAATATAGAGGCCTACTGCAAAAAAATAAGCAATATTAAAATATTGCTAAATATAAGTCGAAACTGGTGGTTAAATAAATGATTGGAAGATCATACAACAAACATAATGGGGAATTTGCCTCAATTTTAGATTCTGGAATTTCAAGGCAAATCCTATTATAGGGCCCTAGAATAACGTTTAACACTAGGAATAACCAACGGAAAAAAATTACCGTAGGAGAAAATGACTAAACAAGTGAACCTCTGTTACAAAACACCGCGAAAATCGAGGAGTATTGTTGACGTCATACGAAAAAAAAAAAAAAAAAAACGACGCGAAAGCAACGACAACAGACAGAGTTCTAGCACGCCACACTAAACGATCCAGTGAAATGGCTACTCGAATAATGTGATTCAAATCTTGAAACTAAATAAGAGAAGATGAAGAATAATAATGCTTGATAAACTAGTAGATAGATTCGTATTGTAAAAAAGTGAGTAATACTGTTTCTTTTGGTCAATTTTGTGTCAGGGTTCTTCCTGCCAGATCGTGGCGCACTCTTGTGCGCACTACTCGGAAGGTAAAAGTTCGTGTATGTGCCGCTTCTGTGGTAAGCGCCACAGAACCTCCTTTGAAGTCAGATTGGTAGAATATCCGTCACGTTTCAAACATGGCTGCCTCTTACACATTGCCACCACATTTAAAATTTCCATCTTCCTTAAATTCTCTAAATTTTTTGGATGCGTTTTCGAGCAGCTCACTATGGTTTTATTCCATAAAAATAAACCCTCATTCGAAAAAAAAAAATAAAAAAAATGTGAGGCAAATTCCCCATTCATTCAATAACACATTTATTTCATAAAAATTACCAAAATAACCATTGGCTTATTACATATTTAAATCTCTTATGGTTTCTCACAATGAGTAATTATATCATGTGCACGCATGTAAAGAAAAATGGGATTTTTTTCTAATATGCTCGAAATTTGACGCTGATTCTGAAAATGATAGTTTTTTTGTAGGAAAAGCCCGGAAAATGGCTAAAAATAGGAAAAACATTGTTTTGGTCAAAATGCGTCATGTGGGTACTCTAAATTACCGGGAATTTGAGTAGACTAAGAATATAAATTTAAAAGAAAACTCGGCGCTGTGCGCCTCGCCAGGGGGCAAGCCCCCTGGACCCCCGAATGCTTTTCACTTAGAGCCTACGGCTAAAATTCGAGAAACATGGAACTATGCTTTACGATGGATACGAACTGTGGTATTTTCTAACTTCCCTGGTAATGAACCAGGCTAGCGACACATAAGATTGTTTACTAACTATTTATAATATCGCATTATTGGATAAACACCTAACACATTAATATAACACTCAATATACAAATGCGACATAAATCAGGAGCTTTCCAACGAATGGTGAACGTTTACTGTGTGATTACAATTGCGGAAGTTCCATTTCCCTACCAACGGCTCGGTTGTACGTGAAAATCATAAGAAAATTTCGTCACCCATCCGCGTTACCCATTCCGCGTGACATATTCGTGTGACATTTTTCGGCAAGTGAGTCCAAGGCTAAAGCATAGTTCCATACTAAAAATATATTCGATAAAAAACAACGGTTTCATAGTTAAGTTACATTTCATAGTTAAGTTTCACAAATCACATTAACAATTAAAAAAATAACAACTTGGTAGAGAGTTTGACAAAGATATCGGGCAATACAGCGTAACAGACGACAGACTTCTGAACTAGACAAACACAAGTGACTGAAGTGTACTCTGAGCAAAGATGTGAGGTTAAGTTATGAGAAAAGCAACAAACACAACACAGCTGACAGCATAGCTACATAGAAAACGAAAGGAGAAAAGAATCAGGTTTACCAACTCAACACAACCCACGAAAACGCGAGTTTCTGACATTCACCAGTTATTATCTACTAGGGCGATATATCGGTTAAAAAATATCGATATTCGTTTTATCCGTGTGACGTCACACAGAATGGATGTTGGAAGAAGAAGAAGAAGAATAAGAGTAATCTCCCTGAAAGGCGGCCATGTCGACTCCGTTGTAAACAAAGATTGTATAGAATATTGCTTAGGTTTTTCATTATGCCAATCTGTGCGGTTATTAGTTGCTCTTCTCGTCCCGGAAGCGGTATTCAATTTTTTGGTTTGCCAAAAGTGATTAGAAACAGTGTGCAAAGACAAGAAACTTTCCGAAAAAAGAAGAATATCAGCCTTTTGACGTCGCTGCTCCCTAGCCTTCTGACAACCATGATTTTCGATGAACTGACACTTTTATAACCAGCTTCAAATCCTCTTATTATTATTATTTGTACACGTTTTCTTTTTCATCATTTAGGTATTTGTTTGTTTCCCCGGGAAATATCATGTTGGTCACCTCTTGAAACCAACTGCTCATCACGAAAATTCTGTAATCTTCACATCAAGTTCATGGTGTAGGTACTGCCTATCGTTAATTCTGTGCGAATTGTATATTGTTTCAATGTACAATGAAATTTCTGAATAAATTGCGTGTTTTTCATTGAATGTTGTACATTATTCCATTATATCAACACACCTAACTACAGATCTACAATAAACAGACGATGGGAGTCAGCTCACGTAAGTAAGTACCATTTAGTGTTTCAAGGAAAGAAGTTACAATAGTTATGAAGTTTACCTTTGAAAAATACCTTCTTTTCTAATAATGGTAGGTATTTGGTTCATTATGGATATCTGCATTTAGTTGTTGCGTCTATAAGTTCGAGTATCAATCATAGTAGGATTGATTTGTACTACTTCCCTGTTTGTGAAAGTCTGTATGTGCGTGATAGTTAGAAACAAAACACTTGCTCTAAACTATCTAGAGATATGTTGTTGGATAACTAATGAACCAGTAGGTAGGTAGCTACTGAATAATCGGTAGTTATTACTTATATGAGACCCAAAAAAATGCATTGAGAACTCTGGAAAATCTAGGTTTGTGGTGTTCACTAGGTACTTTCTAAAGGCGAATACGCTCAACCATCAGTAGGTAGGAACGTTTTATATTGCAATCTAAGGTCAGATTGGGATGTAAATAGGCACTTTTCTCTGGTTCTCTATGTGAGTAGGTATCTATTATCGATCAACACACCTAACTACAGATCTACAATAAACAGAATATCAGTTCACATAAGTAGGTACAATTTAAGGTTTCAAGAAAAGAAGTTCGTAAGTACAACATTTATAAAATTTACCTTTGAAAAATACCGTCTTTAGCAGCTAGTTGTCTGTAAGTTCGTATATCTATCTTAGTAGGTTTGATCTGTACTTCCTTTTTTGTGAAGGTCTGTACGTCCGTGATAGGTAGAAACAAAACACCTCCTCTAAACTATCCAGAGATATGTTGTTGGACAAACAATGATCAAGGAGACAGAGAGCCACTGCAAAATCGGTAGTTGTTATGTTTGAGACCCAAAAAAATGCAGTAAGAACGCTGGAAAATCTAGGTTTCTGGTGTTCACTAGGTACTTTCTAAAGGTGAATACGATCAAAAGGTAGGAAGGTTTCATATCACAATATAGGGTCAGAAAAGGATGTAAATAGGCACTTGTCTCCAGTTCTCCATGTAAATAGGTATCCAAGTAGTAATACGTTTGTTCAATGTGGCAAATAAATATTCAAATTTTCATTCTGAAAAACTTATTTCGAGAGTTTTTAATAATTAAAATGATTAAAATGTCAATTATTGACACTAATGTTTGTGTCAGCCTGGTTTGCTTGTCAGCATGACAGTTGACACCTGTCATGTCCCTGTTCTTTGTGTCAAGACCCCTCAGTGTCTGTATCAGCTATTTGCAATCTGATCGCTACTTACGATTACATAATTGCTATAAAAGAATAGAAAGAAGAAAATAATGAATATACCACTATCATTCTGTTTGCATACCAAGAAATAGGACCTATGTGGTATGTAAACATAAAGACCTTGCTGACAGCGAGTCAAAATGGCGCCCTTTCACGACCAGCTGATAGGGTAAGCTGAGAAGGTTAGGTTTGATAACCTAAGATAGGTTAAATTGAGTCTCATGGATATCACCCATTCCCGATATATCGTAGCACGATTTTTCGATGGCGATATATCGATATATCGGAAGCAAAATATCGATATTTCAAAAATATCGATATGTTGTTGCCATCACTAGTTGTACAGATTGAAATTCAACCTACAATGTTATACCAGTTTCGGTAACCGGAAGATTTTGATTAACAACTTGGTTGATAACTGAACCACTTGGTTGATGAAGAAGCTCCCGACCAGTCGCTAAGAAAAGTGGCTTCGAAACCACTGAGTTGCTTCAGATATCAACTGTAACGAGGAAAAGGTGCGTTTAGTGAATTAGAATAGGTCGCTATTATCGCCATATCGCTAACTCCGAAACACCACCGAGCTACCCTGTGGTTTCAATAGCAACTTCCCAGTCTTAAATTAATCTTCCAAATTTTGCAATACTTTGTACAAATCACAACAACAATGCATATTGAAATAGTATAAACTCGTTATTTACGAGCACGTTTATCATGTTGCAGGAATGCCGAAGAAGTGAGGCGAGAGGAACCGGACGCTGAGGAACCCTGCGACGTGGAAGCTGTAAGGGCCGTTTTCACCAACAATCCATCAATTCCGTTCGACGAAAACTTCGTTTAAAGTATACTGGGATTGATCTCCAGCCAAAATTTATTTCGGTTTCACCAAGTTGAACGAGTTCTCAGGAACGGCGTTTTCGTTGATCTCTGGTCAACTTCTTCTTCACCATCGAAGCATCGAAAATCAGTCGTACATCTCTGATCTGGATGGCAGTGAATTGGTGATACGAGAGATAACGAAATTGTTTCGTGACAGTTTTCCCGCAGAATCATTTTTTTGTTAGTTTTGACTTCATTCAATCCGTGATATTTCATCAATCCGTCAACTATCCTCCTTCAGCGCTATAATTTGTGTTGTTCATTATGATTGTTGGAGTTCGGATTTTCGATTGGACGTCTACCTACTTCATCAACGTGAGTACCTTTACCTACTTTTATCTGGTGATTCCCTCTTCCAGGCTCTCCTACAAATTAATGTGCCTTATTGCATGACTAGTAAACCATGTAGGTACCTACTCACCGGCACTTTCAACTACTCTGAGCTAGTAGACATAGCCTAATAATGTGCGGATGCTAATTTCTGTTACAGATTTCGGATAACAGGCTACGAACTGTGTGTCAATGACGTCTTTTCTGAACAAATAAGATGAATTTCATTCTTCATGTCAAGAAAACCCATTATCACATCAGCATTCATGAAATACTACTACGATCGGTACTTGTGTAGAATTATATGTACGCATTTTATAAGAATTAAAATGATGATAATTGTATTCAATAAAACGTGATACGTATGGATTGATTTGTTCATCTGCCTACACATTTCTCCAAGTCAGTCTTATGTTGCACCAACTCGGTTCTTATTTCTCCTACCTATGCTGATTATGGTGCAAACAAAAATAAATTCGTAGGTAAATAATAAGAAAAGAATTTTCAGCATAATTATTTGAGATAATGCGTAATCAAATAATAATAATAATAATAATAATAATAATGAGTCAATTAAACAACAATACAAGTATATAAACGACGTAGGTAAGCAATCTAACACCTAAAGAGAAAAAAGGAATATGAAGGGGGGATCTTGTGAAAAAATATGTATGCACCACAAATGATATTGGTAGGTATGTAACAATTTTATTTTCATTATGATTAACATCATCAAAACCAACTACTCACAATAGGTACGTAAAATGCACACAGCAACTGGGAAACTGAGATGGTAAAGAAACTTGCAGGCTGAAATAGCGACGTCCTGCGATGGATTTGTTTGGGACTGCGAATAATGAAATGGTTCACAATTTCGTTGTCCTTTCTCACTCCCGTATGACACCTACGAGAAGGTGCGCACCAAAGCTCGTGACATGATAAAAACTCCAGCAAAACACAGACGAAAAAATTACATTCAAACGAAGATCAAACCGATTAACCAGCCAAAATTGAGCGATCAGCGCCAAACGCCGGATGAACCGAGGAAGGAGTTGATCGCCTCTGGTGAAATCCATTTTCTCGGTTCAGTAGTTGAATCGGCCCTCGAACTCCGATCAAAATGTTGGTGAAAACGGCCCTAAATATTCATTTGGCGAATGTACTGGGGTAGAAATTGACCTAGTGGCTAGAAATTGATTCATCAGATGAAAAAAAAGTCTATTCGAGTAGGTACCTACAAGCAAACGATCTCGAATATTTGGATAAATATGATCGGGCACATCGATGTTTTTGGTCGATGTTTCCACTCGACATCGATGGTGGAATTCAAAAACATCGATGTTGAGAAAGATCGATGTTTTCTATCGATGTCGCACCACTACTTGTTGGGTGTCGTAGATCATGTCTCCTGTCAATTCGAGGCTCCACCGCCGCTAGAAATGATATGGTGGATAAGGGGGGGGGGGTCACTATTTCTTGCTTACCAACTGCTATTAATTGACCTGATGCTTATGCAATGGGACGTCCCCTGGAATGCATGTGTTACTAAACAATATGTTTTTTTTTTAAGATTTTCTGTAAGAGTCTGTCATGCAATTCTCGTCCCTGGGATAATCCCGTGTAAGCTACGAAATGCTTCCGCTCGGAAGCAATAACAAACCGTTGTGTAATAATCTGCGATTTATCTTTCTCTGAGACGAATGTTTGACGTCAGAGGAGTGAAAGGAGGAGGAGGAGGTCCCTAATGATATCAATCAGAGCGTGGAGCGGTTCCTCCGAGGGGTCTTCACTCCAAGGACGCCCACAAGTCCAGCGCGGTGGAGCCTCCTCGCCTGCTTTCTCTCCCAGTTGTCCGACTGACTCCCGACTCTTCAGCTCGCGACCGTCGACGTGACCGCGGGCTTCCTGGAGGATCCGAGATTCGTAATCGCGGCTTCTCATCAGCCCGACGTCAGCCTCATCAGCAGCCGCTTCGCCCTGAGAGTACGAGGTGAGTCCTCCATCAGCAGGTTTTCACCTCAAATCCTCGCGTACAATTCGACGTTGGAATTTTTGAGAGGCCTCAGGGGGTCCCCTGTCTGTAGCGATTTCACTCCGACTCTGCCGCGGGTCGAGTTCACCACGTAATCTCCCTGGTGGGGTGTGAGACACCTGTGTTCGTAAAAATCATTTAAAATTTTGAAAATAACTGAAACTTGAATAAATTGTTCTCGTCAAAGTGTGATCAAATAGTACGTAGAAACATGAACCATACTCTGAACGAGAAACAAAGAAATTTTGGAGTAAAACGAGCACGTATTACGAATAAAATGTAACAAAACTTAGGGTAGATGCACCAGTAGTAGACAATCTTAATAAAAATTTTTCGTTTTTCTGGCTGCAATGCGTTAATTTTTATTGAATTGGTTTTCTGTCAATTAATTTTACTAAAATAACTCTTCCTTTATGTAAATACCTTTTTAAATGTCACTGTAAGTTTATATTAAAACGTTTTTTCGTTAATCTTTGGAGACAGGTTTTTGCACCAGTAGATGACACCAGTTCGCCTGAAGTAGACAGGGTTCTACACCACTATCAGACAGTTCACTTTAATAAAACTTTGTGTTTCATAAATCATTGAAAACGAACCCAGCTTTGTAATTATTGTTTAGGAATCTCATTTCAGTCTTTAATTACTCAGCTACCTTCTTTTCATACTAAAATAAAACAAACTACTTACCTAGGTATATTTTGGACCAAAAAATACTTCTTGGTGGTAGTAGGTACCTATTTTAGACAAAACAAACTACTTAGGCAGGTAGCATTTATTTAAAACTAAAACAACGCGTCATGGTGCTAACTACTATGGTTGTTAGGTAACTGTAATCACAGCTTCTCAAGTATGGTAAATGTAAAAATTAATTGTAGAAGCTAGAAGGAGAGAAAAATGAAAATTTATTGTACTACTCCTATGTGCGCTTTTGGTTTATTATTTTCAATAATGAACCTTTGGAATCGACCAAAAAAAAAAAGTTTTAGCACCCCCTCAAAATTTGTAGGTTTACGTTTCAAGGTACGTAGAATCCAAAAATCGGATAAAAATTTGGCCGTCCGTCCGCCGTACGCGGTGCTTTCCGCACTTAGCATTGACCGATTTTGATGAAATTTGGTATGTAGGCTCCATTTGGGGTCTAGTTGTGCCCCGAAGATTTTGGTTGATGTAAGTCACTTCTAAGGATCAAACAATTAATTTTGAAAATTTAAATAAAAACGCCCTAACTCAAAAAATTTTGATGTAAAAGTATTGTTTTCCATCAATTTAAGATAGAATAGAATTTTAAAAAATTTTTGAGACCACGCGGAGCTCTGTAGGACAAAACGTTCGCTCCCTAAGAGAATTTAAGTGTTGGACGTACGATAAATCAGGAACATGAGTGTGAATCGCAAATGAGGCCTAATCTCCGTTCAAATTTTAGCGTTCATAATTTGCAGCGTTTTCCGAATAATTCCACATTTCCCCCTTCAAAGGTCGCATGGCTGTGCTTCTGTAAACAACGTTAACATGAGTCAAAGCACCAGAACCTTCAAAATACATTTCTCCCTTAGGTAGGTAACATCAAAATGTTCTGGTGCCAGTAGTAGACACCCCTATCTACTAGTAGTAGACAGGGGTGTCTACTACTGGAACCAGTCATTTCCCGGCAAAAACTCAAGCATCCTCGTGTTCACAATTGAAATACGAATAAGTTTTAATAAAGTTCTAAAAAGCAGAGAAAAAACCAGTAGTAGACACGAATGTCTACTACTGGAAAGGACGCGTTATCAATGGCCCAATAGTAGACAGTCTCTGTTTGAACGAAATTATACAATATTAACCAAAATAAACATCGCAACTGTGGAGGAAATACATGAAATAGCACGTAGAAATAAAATTGGTGCAGATTATATGTAAAAACTGATTAAGAACTTCATAAAACCAAACACCTCCTTAGCAGATGTGGCAATAACAGCACCTCAAACTAAGCCGCGTTAACAAATGCTCTATTATTCATCTATGGCTAACTTGATGATCAATGTCTTCCTGGTGGGAACGCAGCAGATGATATTTTTTACATTGGTGCCAATTACAAACCTTTTTGATGAGCTGGGTTCTTATTTTCTTCAAGTTAAAGTCCAAGTGTCTACTTTTGGTGCAGTGTCTACTACTGGTACATTTACCCTAGCACTTGGAAGAAAATTCATTACATTTCATCATAGAATCTAGGTGTTTTCATAGTTCACATAGTAGGTACCTATAAACTAATATTTGTTTAGTCAATATAGGTAAAACCACAGCAAAGTATCGAACAAAGGTCCATTAATTTGGTTTATATGATGAACCTATGGAGTTGAGCGAGAAAAAACATTCTTCAACCCCCCTCGAAATTTGTTGGTTAACGTTTCAGTCCAAAATCGAAAAAAAAAACTTGGCCGACCGTACGCGACACTTTCCTCAGTTTGCGTGGACCGATTGTGATGAAATTTGGTATGTTGGCTCCATTTGGGGTCTAGTTGTGCCCCGAAGATTTTGGTTGATGTAGGTCACTTCTAAGGGCTGGAAAATGAACTGTGAAAGGTTCGGGTATATCTACACCCAAAATGGACCCCATATACCAAATTTCATCAAAATCGCTCATCACGAGTGAATCGGAAAAGAGGCCTAATCCCCGTTTAAATTTAAGCTGACCAAATCCAGTAATCAAATTTCCTAATGAAGGCACCCACAACTCTTGATTTCTCCAGAATAAACTTGATTGTGATGCGAAAATATGGATGGTAGGTGGTAACAATGGTAAAGCTGTGATCTTTGCAGGCGAGTGATCTACACGTAAAAAGGCTGCAAATGATTAAACAAAGGATAATTTTTTTTGTGTATAGCGCATTTCCAAGCCTAATGAAAACTTTTCCAAGTCAAATGAATCCTTTTCCAAACCAAATAAAACTTTTTCCAAATCAAATGAAACCTATTGAGAAAACGAGGTACCTAGATAGGTAGACACTCTGCTAATTTCAGATCGATGTAATAGGGTGTGCGCCTGGGTAGGAAAAACCGTATTTTGTTATTTTTAATCTAAAGGTGCCTACAGACCGGACGATAACATTGTTGAAAACATTGTTATTAACATTTTTCAGTAAGATTTCTTTCAGACCGGAGGCAACACTGTTGACAACAATGTTATCGACATCGGGCGAGTGGAATTGTTAATATCATTGTTACGGCGCACGAAAAATGCTGACAACAATTCCTCCTTCGAAATGTTACCGAAAACATTGTTGGCAACATTTTCGGTAACAAAGTTATTTTTTCTGTCAACATTGTTAGTAACACTGTTGTCAACACTGAGTTTTGTTATCGAGCCATGAGCGATAACAAACCGAGATTTCTGGTAACATTGTGTTTCACAGGATTTTGAGCCTTTGAATTGGTGGGAGAAGGGAAGACTGTGGTTCACACTGTTGCACTGACGACGAACTGTGGAGGACATTTTGGTTTCTTTGATTAATTATGTGCAGTAGTGACAAGGGAAGTAGTGAAGTGGGAATAATGAATTGGGAAAAGGACGAAGTAGTAAGGTTGATTGAGGAATATAGAAAGCAGAGATGCTTATGAGACGTGCAGCCGCCTCAGTACAAAGACAAACAGAAAAAGTGTGATGCTTGGAAAGTGCTTGGGATTGCCGTAAATCGTACTTCGGTGGAGGTGGGGAAGAAAATGGAAAGCCTGATCGGACAGTTTCAACGTGAAATGAAAAAGTGCAAGGGACATTCGGGCCAAGGGGCTGATGATGAAGATTGCTATGTCAACCATAGTCCATCGAGTACTGGAGAACACCTACTTGTTCACACCCAAATGTTATTACTTTGAATGTTAACAACATTGTGGATAACATTGTTAGAAAACTAGACCCAAAAAAGCAGATGGATGAATTTTTGGCAACAAAAAAGTTGACGACATTGTTGCCAACAATGTTGTTAACTAATTTTCTAGATCATCACTTTTTGTTTCCAACATTTTTGTTATCTACAATGTTATGTTAATAACAATGTTTTCCGCTAACATTTGGTCTGTAAAGGCCTTAAGGTACACCTCATCCTGAGAATTTTGGTACCAACCGCGACCTTCTAGCGAGTGTGAATCTTTTCCTTTGAATTTTTAAGTTTCGACCGTTTATGACGTCACAGTGGGCTGGGGGGTCCCGCCCAGGCGAGAGGGGCGCGTGACGTCATAAACGGTCGAAACTTTGAAAAATCATAGAAACAGATCTTTTCACGCTAGAAGGTCGCGGTTGGCGCCAAAATTCTCAGGATGTAGTCTACTTTCGATTTAAAAGTCTGAAAAAAAAAATCAAGGCGCACCTCCCAATGTACAAAGAAGTTGCCAAAATGAAAATTCAATGAATTCTAGGCAAAGGATTATTGAAGTAGATCTCACTTTAGTAGAATGGGAAACAAGTAAGTTTGAGAAATTTCTGACTGTTGAATGTGAGTGGCTACCTACCTACACTCATTGGGTTTCATTTGATTTGGAAAAAGCTTCATTCGGTTTGGAAAAGGGTTCATTTGGCTTGGAAATGCTATGGATTCTGCAAAGAACACGGCTGCCATCGTTACCACCAACCAACATGACGAAAATCATCGATCGCATTTCGGTCAGCTACAATTTGAACTGAAATTAGGCCTCTTTTGCATTCATTGTTCTCTGAAAATCGAATACTATCTTAAATTGATGAAAATCAATACCTTCATATCAAAAGTGTTTGAGTTAATGCGTTCTCAAAATGTAAACCCTTGTTTCTCAACCCTTAGAAGTACCCTACATCAACAAAGATCCTACAGATTTCTTGGTAGTCTCATTCGATTCCAAAATTCAATACCATTTTTAATTAATGAAAAAACAATACCTTCACATTGCAAGTTTCTGAGCTAGGGTATTTCAAATTTGTATCCTTGAAAATGAATGAAATCAACCATAAGCTTCGGGCACAATGGGAGGTGCGCCTTGATTTATTAAAGATTTTTAATCGAAAGTAGACTACATTCTGAGAATTTTGGCACCAACGGCGAACTTCTAGCGTGAGTAGATATGTTTCTATGATTTTTCAAAGTTTCGACCGTTTATGACGTCACGCGCCCCTCTCGCCTGGGCGGGACCCCGCAGCATACTGTGACCTCATAAACGGTCGAAACTTCAAACATATTGTTTAGTAATGCATGCATTCCAGGGGACGTCCCATTGGATAAGCATTAGATCAGTTAAACCAGTTGGTAAGCGATAAAACTGTTTCACTCGATGTAATTTATTCATTACTTTAGGCAAGAAATAGTGACCCCCCCCCCCCTCACCTTTATCCACCATAACATTTCTAGCTGCATGGGAGCCTCGAATCTGCAGAGCATTTTTAAATCCATGATCTACGACACCCAACATGCGAATTCGAGTTCACCCCCCCCCCCCCCCCCCACCACCACCACCAATGGTGCCAGTCTGGCACCAAAGCGGAAATACGTCGTAACATTGATCCTTCATCTATTAGTTTTAGTAGGTAGTCCGTCGAGGTTCACATCCGTATTCTAGGTGAAATAAAACTGTTTCACTCGATGTAATTTATTTATTACTTTAGGCAAGAAATAGTGACCCCCCCCCCCCCCCTCACCTTTATCCACCATAACATTTCTAGCGGCATGGGAGCCTCGAATCTGAAGAGCATTTTAAAATCCATGATCTACGACACCCAACATGCGAATTCGAGTTCACCCCCCCCCCCCACCGTCACCACCCCAACGCCAACAATGGTGCCAGTCTGGCACCAAAGCGGAAATACGTCGTAACATTGAACTTTCATCTGTTAGTTTTGGTAGGCAGTCCGTCGAAATTCACATCCGTATTCAAGGTGAAACACAAAAAAAAAACCACGAAATAAGCGGTTTATGGCATCATGGCACCATTGTGGCACCACTATTAGTTCCATGGTGGTACAGAGAATAATTCATGAAAATTCGGAGGTATAATGAGAATTTTTCCTCAATTTCAAAGCTTGGGTACAATTAGTAAGTAGTAAAGGAACCAAAATATTGAAAAATCGGATATTTTGTGAATATTATCCCCCCACTCACCCCCTCCTCTTGCAAATTTTGGTACTCTGGTGAAATCATGTACAACTCGGAAGTTATTTGAGTCAAACAAAAAAAGAAACACGCAAATCGGTTGGAAATTGAGGCCTGGGCAGAGTTTACAAGATTATGCACGCAAACGCTCGTTTTTTAAGCATTAACCCCCCCTTTCCCCCTATTAAAAAGCAAAATCCAAAATTCCGGCGCCGTAGTGCACAACTAGATAGTATTCCGCGTCAAACGAAAAAAGAACCACGAAAATCGTTTGAGAACTAAGGCCTGGGCAGAGTACACAAGATTATGCCCAAAAACGCACGTTTTTCGAGCGTTAACCCCCCCTTTCCCCCCCTTAAAAGGCAAAATTCGAAATTCCGGCGACGTAGTGCACAACTAGATAGTTTTCCGCGACGAACAAAAAAAGAACCAGGAAAATCGGTTGAGAACTAAGGCCTGTGCAGAGTACACAAGATTTTGTTACACACACACACACATACACACACACACACACACACACAGACATACACCTATGGTTTTTTTCGCGGATTTGGATTCAGAATGGTCTAAAACGGATTACTGTGTGGTTATTTTTTTTTTCTGTTGAGTGTTGTCCAACTTTACCCCAGATCGATCGCATAAGGACGCCCAAGTCTTACTGTGGGACGTCCTAAAAATTCATAAGAGAAGATTTACAAACGTTAGAAGGTCGCGGTTGGTACCAAAATTCTCAGAATGAGGTCTACCTTAGACTAAAAATAACGAACAGTTTGTCCTACCCAGGCGCACACCCTATTAGTCCCCCAATAACAAATTTCATCAAAATGTTAATTCGATTTTCGGATTTTTCGTACATCGACATGTTTTTTCCCGAGGGGGGGGGGGGGTGAGATTTTTTTCTTGGTCGATTCCCATGGTTGAGTGAGTGTATGAGTGTAAAATATATGATAAATGTACAAAAGTAATGGGAGTATTTCTAACGCTCTAAGTAACATGAAGTAACACCTTTGAACTCAACAAAAACACCAAAATTTCTGGCAGATTGAAGTTTTTGTTGAGTTCAAAGGTGTTACTTCATGCTCACTACCACAATTTACGAATTATGCGTATTTTATGTACGAAAAACGAAGGTTTTCTTCAAAAAATCCACTTTCTAGCAGTCGGAACCATCCGGAAGTATCACTATTTGATTCAGCGTAACAAATTACATAGGAAATGATACCAAAATCGTCAAGCCATCTTGGGATCGAGGGGGACCATAAACCGCTTGAAACACTGGATTTGCTTGTAAAACACACGTTTTCTGACATTCAAACTTGATTTACTCTTCCAATTTGAACGTTAAAAAGAAAAATTGATAGACCGTTGAAAAGCTGACAATTTGAGCATGTTTTCTCCGAAGAGCGCCCGTCGAAATAGGCAGGGATTTAGAGTGAAAACTTTGGTCGAAGAAAGTCAAGTTACGAAAATTTTTTAAAGTTGGCTATTTGACTTGATTTTTTGAAACTATTTAATTGCTGAAATATTTTGAATTGCACTAGGTAGCTTGGGAATTTAACGCTCTTTCTATCGGTGTAGTCAGATTGGAATTTTCAGTTGAAATAAGGGAGTTATGACCATATCAGTGCCGTAAAGTCGAAAAAGCGAAGAAAAACTTCTAAGTGAAAAAAAAGGAATTTTAAGTGGGTTAAAATAAAATTTCTAAGAGACATTTTTTGTTGGAAATACCTTGTAGAATCGAACCCTGAAGTTATGCCCATCGAAAGTGTAGACACCCTGTACACTTTTGCCCGTCAATGTCATATGAATAATAACATAATAACTGTATACAATAGAATCGATCAAGAAAAAAAATTGTCTAACCCTCCTCTCGAAATTTGTTGGTTCACGTTTCAAGGTTCGTAGAATCCAAAAAACGAATAAAAATTTGGCCGTCCGTCCGCCGTACGCGGCACTTTTGCCACTTAGCATTGACCGATTTTGATGAAATTTGATATGTAGGCTCCATTTGGGGTCTAGTTGTGCCCCGAAGATTTTGGTTAATGTAGGTCACTTGTAAGGGTTCCAAAATGAATTTTGAAATTTTGAAAACGCCCTAACTCAAAAAATTTTGATATAAAGGTACTGTTTTTCCTCCAATTTAACATTCTAAAGAATTTTTAGAAATTTTTGAGACCACCCAGAGCTCTGTAGGACAAACCGTTCGCTCACTACGAGAATTTGAAGTTTGGACGTACGATAAATCAGAAACACGAGTGTGAATCGCAAAAGAGGCCTAATCTCCGTTCAAATTAAAGCTGACCGAAATGCGATCGATGTTTTTCTTCATGTTGGATGGTTGGTGGCTTCGCAGACAAGTGATCTATAAAAAATAATAAACCATTGTGTAATAATTTGCAGCGTTTTCAGTTTGCATTGACAGATTTGATGTAGTTTGGTACTTATATGGGTTCCTACGAGAACCCAAAGGACTTACGATGAATCAGAAACACGACTGTGAATCGCAGACGAGACCTATTGAACTTTTAGCTGACCAAAATGCGATCGTTGTTCGTTTCTTTGAGTTGTACTCGGTTTGCGACCTTAGAAACCCGTATTCGAATTTCATAATGGAAATAACATAATCGGAAATATTTTTCCGCATTTAATTTAGTGTGAAGCGTTTGTTTCTTCATAGTGAACTTGATTGTGAAGGTATAATATGGTTGGTAGGTAGTGACAATGGTGATGTATACAGAAAAATAATGAACCTTTGTGTAATAATTTGTAGCAATTTCGGATTCTACGAACCTCGAACGTGAACCAACAAATGTTGAGGGGGGGGGGGGGTTCTAATTTTTTTTTCTTGGTCGATTCCAAAGCCAATTTTATTGAATTATAAACCAAATATTATTGAAATAATGAATGAAAACTAGCTAGGCAATAAGTAGGTTGCTACTGTTCAGTTGACAGGTTAAAAAGATTGTTGACTCTGAGAAACACATACCTATTTATAGGGAAAATGCCTTGAGATACAAAAATAAGGGGGCAAATAACAGTGTCGATGTTGGAAAAACATCCATTATCCATGTGGATGTTTAGTGATATTTTCAGAGTTGTGATGGTACCTACTTATTCGTGGAAGGGTGGCAGGCAGACACCAACACAAACATGTACGATGAATTCCCGGAAAATCGGCTTCACAGGCTTTCTAGATTCTCGAGTACTGAGAAAAGGAGAAGAGGAGATTAGTTTTCTTATAATTCTCGGAACCACCAAGTTCCTTATCTTGGGCGAAGGGTGATGAGCAGGTAGCTTAGCGAATTCCCATAGAAAAAACATAACTTTCTTCCGAGCCAGGTGACGGATCAAAGTCTGTAAGAAGATGATTTCGTTCGCGAACCAATGGTAGATTTTGGCGACGATAACTGCGGTTTATCTCTCGACTTCCCCGTTTCTGGACCTTCAAGGCTGCCTGATCCTGTTCTTTCTACTGTCTCCTGGACCTGTCTCCACGTCACCTCTGTTGTATTCGATGAAATGACTTTCAAACAAGTATTAGTATTTTCTTCTATCAAGTTGTCAAGATTGTGTCCAATAAAAGTATATTGAAGCCCGTAGTTATATAATATTTTTTCAACCCGGTTTCCTCTAAAATAATATCGTTTCGTAACTATAATAAGTAATAAAACAACCTCTTGTGTCTCCAGCAGATATACTACCTCTTCCCAAAGCAACACGACGTAAGCGGAGCGGAAGGAGTTTATAGTCAACACTTCTAACATCTTCTCCGCACAAGAAAGACCTTCGAAACAAAAAATTACAAGCTGAAAAATTGGTCCAAGAAAAGGAAGATCGAAAAATTATAAATGCATGAAAACGGAAAGACAAGCTCATGATGGCAGCAAAGCAGAAAAAGAAGCCACGACGTGAATTTCAGTTTGATTCATATGACTCATCTCGGTCTCAGTCTATTTCATCTGGAACTTCTGTCTACAACGAGTCAGAATCTGACAATGATCAGCACATGGAAGAATCGTCCGAGTGGATGGTGCCTCCGATGTGATACTCTGAAGAATGAAAAGTCCATTCATGCAGCATGAATTAATGAGCGAATTTTCAAAGAAATCATTCAGTTTAAGGTGTGGTTAAGGAAAGGACCAATGGTGTTGCAATTTGTTGTAGAAAGTTTTTTTTTCGATTCTTGGTTTATATACCGGGTGTCCCAGAAGTTATGGTCCACCCTCCGGCATTTCCGTATTTCATTACGTAATAAAATGGGCCCAACGCCATTTTTCATATTTTTTTGTAAAGAATTCAGGAAAAATACTTTTGCGCAAAAAAATTGCGCGCAATTGTGCGCAATCGGCACTAACTTTGTTTTTTCAAATGGGAACCCCCATTTTTTATTGCAGATTCAGATTCTACGTCAAATTTCATGAGAAATTCATACCCGAATCGATTTTTTCCATCGCGTGCAACTGGTACTTTTCGCGCGCAAAGTGACCAGGGTGCGCAAAAGTGAATTTTTTTTAACCCCAAGTGAGGCACATTTTTTTAAAATTATTTTTGACGCTGAATCACGTGGTGAGGTCCTTTCTTCGATTTCATCGTTATTTTTCCAAATTTAGAAGGAAAAATAATGTTTTTGGACTTTATTTTCCCTCACCCGTTCGCAATACGGGCTGGGTGGGGACCTGGCAAGAATAAAAATAAATTCCTCACTTATAAATTTGAAAAAAGTATTGGAAATAGTGGAAAGATAAAAAAAAAAATAAACCAAAAAGCTTCTCATCTCAAAATTTTCAAAAAAAAAATTAAAAGTTACAAAATCTTCGAAAACAAGTCGTAATAAAAAACTAAGATAATAATAATGAAAATTAAAAATCGCAGCAACTGCTCGAAATTACCTCCTTTTGCCTGCAGACAAGTAACAAGTTACTTTTAATTTTTTTAAAGGTTTTTAGATGAGAAGCTTTTTGATTTTTTCTTACAGTAAAGTAGTACCTACCTTTCCAACATATTTAAATTTAATTTTTTTTATTTAATTTTTTAAAGCCCGTATTGCGAAAGAGTGAAGGAAAATAAAGTCCAAAAACATTATTTTTTCTTCTAAATTTGGAAAACTAACGATGAAATCGAAGAAAATACCTCACCACGTGATTCAGCGTCAAAAATAATAAAAAAAAAAATGTGCCACACTTGGGGTTAAAAAAAATTCACTTTTGCGCACCCTGGTCACTTTGCGCGCGAAAAGTGCCAGTTGCACGCGATGAAAAAAAATCGATTCGTGTATGAATTTCTCATGAAATTTGACGTAGAATCTGAATCTGCAATAAAAAAAGGGGGTTCCCATTTGAAAAAACAAAGTTAGTGTCAATTGCGCACGATTGTGCGCAATTTTTTTTGCGCAAAAGTATTTTTCCTGAATTCTTTACAAAAAAATATGATAAATGGCGTTGGACCCATTTTATTACGTAATTAAATACGGAAATGCTGGAGGGTGGACCATAACTTCTGGGACACCCGGTATATGTATATATGTTTTTATTACATACTTTTACACCAATAATCGACGTCCTGGAAGACGTGAAATCACTGGGCTGAAAGCTGAATCTGGGAGCCCGAGAAGCGTTCTGATTGTGGAAGCTCCAGGACGTAGTTAAAGATGAGTGCGACAGATCGCGTTCATGCTCGTATGTTCCCAACCTCATAACAACAAGCCACCTTTTGTTTATCACACATTTTTCTCCTTGATGCGTTACCGCATCTAAGTAATTAATTTGATAACATTTAGTTATATTCGCGATATGTACGAAAAAATCGTGCGATTTTCAATAATACACTGGGTTTTAAACGTTTCTATCGGTGGCAGTTGTCGATAAAATATTTGAACGAGGACTCTTTTTTTTTTTTTTTTTTTTTTTTTTTTTTTTTTTTTTTTTTTTTTTTTTTCTTCCTTTCTTTCTTTCTTTCTTTCTTTCTTTCTTTTCTTTTTTCTTTCCCCAAAACATGATTTTCGCATGAAAATTCGCTAATAATACGCTGCAAATTATTGCTGGGTATGCTTTGAAGATGTTAGGAGTCCATATTCATGTTCTAGTCGTCTCTACGAACTCATAGAGTACCCACACGGCTACTGCATTTCTGGGTACAACAAATATACGCACGTATTCATTATATATATATATAGCTACAAACTTTTCTTAATTTTGGACAATTTTCATTTTTGAAAAATGCATTCATATCAGAAATTTTGTGCTGAATCCGAATATACCATATATTACCATGATTTTCAATGTAAAAACCACAAAAAACGGGAAAAACCCATTTTTTTGGGAGTTTTTTTTGAATTTTGGACCACTTTGGATTGTCCAAAATTGCTGGTTAACGAACTTGACCTATGGTTTGGTGCTACAAACATTTTGGCAAAAACTAAAAAAAAATTTTTAAACATTTACTCAAGTTATCGTCCGGAATGACACATATGTGTATATATATATATATATATATACATATGATTTTTGGAAAAACTTCAGGGATCGTTTCAGAATGTTCCAAAACGGATTTCAGTGTGAAAATTTTTCGAAAAAGTCGATTCTAAAAATTTTGAGGCCATTGCAATAGCTTCATTTTCCTTGAAAATTCGCTAAAAGAAAGAAATGAAGAATGAAAGGATTCGTGTTCACTGGAAGCCCGTGCAGGTGATAGAAAGAAAGGACTCACAAGTTTCAAGGAGAAACTTATGTTAACAAGAATTACACTTTACAAGTTGAAACTCCGGACTGTCTTAATCCTATGCTACAACATACTAATATAGACATCAAGACGTAGAGGGGGTTACATTATGTGGTGGGGTGGAATGATAATTTCGGGAAAGGTCGATATGGCGGTTGAGCTATCGGTTTGACCTCCTGGGGCTCAACGGCTTTACAATAGGATTTATTTATTATTTATTTATTATTATTTATTTAGGATTTATTTATTATTTATTTATTTATCAATTTATGTGATTCCCTAGGAAACTAGGTTTTGAGCTTCAGTTTGATGACAAACACGTCTAGATGAAGATACCAACCCATTCGTACAGAATTGAGCTGGAACCAATGACCGCGACTTTGTTTGTAAAAGCAGATATAGACAAGGCTGACACACTTTTCGTATTGAGTCATCGATATGAACACATTTTCCAAAAATTAAAAGCATTTTTAAGAAATCTGAATACACCGTTGGAAAGGTGAGCTTTCGAACCAACTTTTAGGACAACTGCAGGAAAGAAAACCTTCCATTCAGTTGGGCTGGCAAACGATTGAAAATATGCTGCAAATAATTACACAATGGTTCATTTTTTTTATTTTTCTATGGATCACTCGTCTGCAAAGCCACCAACCATCCAACATGAAGAAAAACATTTGATCGCATTACTGTCAGCTATACTTTGAACGGAGATCAGGCCTCTTTTGCGATTCACACTCGTGTTTCTGATTTATCGTACGTCCAACCATCAAGTTCTCGTAGGGAGCGAACGGTTTGTCCTACAGGGCTCCGCGTGGTCTCAAAAAATTCTATAGAATCCTGAATCGATGGAAAATCAACGCCTTTATATCAAATTTTTTTGAGTTAGAGCGCTTATAAAATTCATTTTCTGACCCTTAGAAGTGACCTACGTAAACTAAAATCTTCGAGACACAACTAGACCCCAAATGGAGCCTACATATCAAATTTCATCATAATCGGTCAATGCTTGCCGCATACGGCGGACGGACGGCCAAATTTCTATTCGATTTCTCGGGTTCTACGTTCCTTGAAACGTAAACCAACAAATGTTGAGGGGGTGTCGGAAAAAAAAAATTTCTTGGCCGATTCCAAAGGTTCATTATTGAAAATCATCCATAAGCAACCCATTTCAGAAATTCTTCGTTCGAGCGTTTTGAAGTGAAGACCATGGCAAAAGAGGAAGTTTCAACTTTCGTATCAAACACCAGGATATACCAAAACTGAGGATTCAACATAACCACTCAGACAATCTAGTGCTCCCTCACAGATCAAATTTTCGAAGTTTTCATCGTTCAATTCAATTAATATTTTTTTATTTCTTCTAAATATTATAAAAAATCCGTAATATATTGTAGATATTATTTTTCTTCTTTAAACATTTATTATTAGTCAGATTGCATCACAGATATATATCAATTTTCAACTGCATATCAGTAATACCATTTAAACATAGATATCACAAAATAGATGTGTACTAGTAAAATAACAAAGTGTATTAGTACCTACAAACTGATGTAAAAACTATAGTAGAAAAATTGGAATCCACAGTAAATGAAACATTAATGAGAATTGAATTGAAATAACTTCAGAATCAATGACGAAGTGGGAAGGAGGTCGTACAAACAAACCTTTTCAGTTCAATCTACAATATATTACGTTGTGTTATGATTGCTGTTTTTTGCCTTGAGTAGTCCATGGAAGAAGAAAAACAACTCCATCTACTTTGATGTTATCCTCGAGTAGACAACCGATTTGTTTCAAACGCCGAAACTCAACTTTAGGCGTCAAGGAAGTTTTCGCGTGTGGGAGAGTAGATACGTGTGAAACGAACCGGCAAGTACAAAAATACTGTAATATCGAATTTTCGATATCATTAAACTCTGAATATCAGGTGAAAAATATCTACGTTCCGATAATAGATAGATATTCTGATAATATTGATATCCCATCCATGCCTGGAGCGATTCTCGGTCCGACAACAGTATTCGGACTTTTACAGGCCGTCACTCACTTTTAACCGACAGAAGTGCAAACAAATCGGATGTTGTGAGGCGCGAACACCACTTTTACGATCACTTCTCCGAGCGACGTAAGTTGAGCGAGGAAAACGTGTAATCTCAGCGTCTTTCTTCACCCACCAGCGAAAAAAACCAACTCGCTCACCGAAGAGAATGACTGGTGGTTTATTATTCAAAGTAGGCAGTAGCGCCATCGTGAGTTGCATAGGATATTTATTGTTAGGAATGTCCACATTCCACCGCAGGTGTTGGATTCATACCAATTTCAAGGTTAATTCGTGAACTGTGTGTGAATAGTAAGGTTACCGTCGAGAATCGATATTGGAAGAAGTGGAGTATGATCTTTATCTCGAAATAATACTTCTAAACGACCGACTACTGTTCCCTCATTGTGAACCCACAGTTGGAGAGGGAACGAGAGACACTGCAAATAATTATTACACAACGATTTATTACTCCAAATGTATCACTAATCTGCAAATGATCATTTCGCTGTTTTTTTGTTTGGGGTGTGGAAACTTGGAAACGAGACCGAAGTTGAACTCACCCGTTATTTGGGCATACCAATTAAAACCCCTCTCCCTCTGCTTAGGACTCACCCCGGAACCACTTCGTACAGAACTACTTCAGGGTAGGGACGGCACGATACTCGAAAGTATCGATACTCCTTTCGTTACGATATTTCTCGGGAAGTATCGATACCCGATATATTTTCGATACCGATATTATTAGATATCGATACTTCGATAATATCGGCACAAAGTATCGATACTACCGATATTTCAAATTAACCCCCAGATGATATCGCAAACCAAATAAAAACCCGGTTAGTTAAGAATGATAGATATTAACATTATGAATATATCAATAAAAGTCAATATTTCAAGAAGTAATAAAAGTCAGTAGTAATTGAAATGTCAGAAAAGTCAAAAATTTAATGAAAATGAATGATCACTCCATTCTATATTTAGTCCAATTCTTATTTGCTAGAAATCTCTTTTCAATGCAATGTTTTTTTCCTTCCGCTACAAATGGGAAGGATCAATTTATTAAGTTTGTTACAATACAAAATTTGTATTGTAACTTAATCACTTAAACTTAATGTCATTTAATGATATTTATTATCAATCCATAAAAACAAAAATTTGCCGTAAAGTAAAATGAACGGCTACACTTCAATTTAAAAAAAAAGTCAATCAAAAAAATTGTGAATCGAAAAGAAGAACAAAGATGACAAGGAAATCGAACTGTTCAAGAAACCCAGCGAACTGAAAAAGGCAAATGTGAGATTAATAGGGAGATAACCTGTGGAAAGTTTTTGAATATCGATGAAGGATATTAAAAGCGATAGAGTATTATTCTGTGGCTGACAAAATATGGTATTTTGGCTCAGTACTTGAAACTGATATTCTTTTACCAGTCAACTTTGGGAAAAATATCGATAATATCGTCAAGAAAGTATCGATACCTCCGATATTTTAGGCAAAAGTATCGATACCCATATATTGGTATGAGTTTTTCATCAAAAGTATCGATACAAAAATCGGTATCGATACCAAAAAAGTATCGATGCTACGATATATCGGTGGTATCGAGCCGTCCCTACTTCAGGGTGTGCTCTTTTTTTCTTTTGCCTAAAAGCGCTTCTCAAGTCAGATATATCCGATCTCTCCATCCATCCTATTCCACTTCTTCTTCCAGCTGCAGCTGCTCGAAAGCTTAAAACATAAATCAGCTTCCCTACGGTACCTACCTAACCCATTTTATACGAATACTGAAAAAAACGAAAGGGTTGAATGCGAAAAAACGTGACGAAGAGTCCCCCCCCCCCGCACACACACAACTCCGGAATCTCTTGCCGAAACGCTCATCTTTTCAGAGAATAATAGTTTTACAATCAAAGTTTTACAGTTAATGTTGAACGCTGGAAAAATAATGTAAGGTTTACCTTCTCAGATAATAATGAACCAGATTGGCATATCTCTCTAAATTGAGGGAATTCCAAGGCGTATCTGCATCGGCGAGAAAATAGCACATCACGTCGTGTGAGAACCAGTTTGATTTGATCACCTCATCCTCAACGGCACAGTTTCTTTTCCTATCCTTAATAAGAGAGAGAGAAAACACTTTATTGCTATCCTTAATCGATTGTCTCCAAGCGGACCTTTTGAATTCACACCGGCAGGTGCGACACTGCAGACCGTCCACGGTTTCAACAGATTACTATCTTACAGTATTCTAAACATTTCGTGAATTTTGGCAAATGAGTTGTAGAAGGTCTCAGGAACCCTTTTTTTCATCAAAATTTTTCATTGGTTTTTTGTAGTAAAGTCGAAAACTGAGAGAGGAAAACCAACTTTTTAATTTTATAGGAACCAAGAAAACAACAGCAGAATAATAATAATGACATGTGTACTCTGCCCAGGCCTCAATTTCCAACCGATTTGCGTTGTTCTTTTGGCATGTTATTCAATTCAATTCTATAGAATCGACCAAGAAGAAAAACGAAGCAAATTATTACATAAAAGTTTATTATTTTTCTGTACAGATCTCACGCCTGCAAAGATAACAGCTTTGCCATTGTCACCACCTACAAACCATATTTAACCTTCACAATTGAGTTTATTTTGAAGGAATGAAGATTTCAACCCTTAAAAGTGACCTACATCAACCTTAAGCTTAGGGGCACAACAAGACCCCAAATGGAGCTCATATACCAAATTTCATCAAAATCGTTTTATGGGAATATAAGAAAGTGCCGCGTACGGCCGGAAAAATTTTAATTCGATTTTTGGATTCTACGTACCTTGAAACGTAAATGAACAAATTTTGAGGGTGGGTTAACATTTTTTTTCTTGGTAGATTCCAAAGGTTCATTATTAAAAATAGTGATAATCCAAACAAATAAAAGAATATAATAAATAATAAAATGATATATATAAGTAATTTAATTGTTATATAATCTAATATTTAAAATTAATTCATGAAATTGATTTATATTTTTGTCCAGGTTTGAATCAATATTTACAAACTACTCACGTTACAAGAAATGAATAAATGCTATAGGAAGAGTGAAATTTGTGCATTCCACTTTTAAATTCTTCTTACTTTGAAACGTAAACCACCAAATTTCGAAGAGGGGAGGCGATACTTAACCAATGTGTAATGACTCGCAGTTATTCTGTCCGAAACGTATCTGTATAGCATGGTTCGATGATTCCACCCTTGAGGAACTGAAGAGAGTAATTAAACAATGGCCATTGAAAACGAATCAGGTTCGGTCAAAACAAGTTATGAAACGACACTTTCTCTCTCCATAAATAGAAAAGTTGACCTTTCGACGAGGAAGGGTTGTAAGTTTCCGTTCTCTATTCGCGAAATTCACAGCGAGCAATTGAGTAGAAGGTGGCCGCACACAAAACGGATTTCATAAAACTGCTAGTCGATGGGATAGGTTGTATCAGATAGTTTTACCAACCATTTGCTCCTTGATGAGCAGCATCACAACTGGGGTGTTCTCTAGTTAAGCCCCCATATTCTGATACGTATAACTCCGTTATTAACCATCGTAAAAAATGTTTTGAGAAAGGCATTGTGAAGGTAATTTTCTCTAGTTTCAATAAAAGATAAAGTAGGAAAAAAAGTCTATCTAATGGAGCGTAAACCACATGAATAAAACGCTGCAAATTATCATACAATGGCGGTGGTTTCTTTTGTTTTTCTATATAGATCACTCGTCTGCAAAGAACACGGCTTTGCCATTCTTACCACCAACCATCATGAAGAAACAAGTAGATATAAAAATAATAATCTGAAAGTCGTTGTGATGAGATAAAAATATATCTCTTGGAGAGTACGATTCGAATCCGGAGACCTCCAGGGCGGGAGTCTGATGCGCAACTAATGAGCCAGCGAGTCCCATTTAGAAATTGAAATAGTTTAAAGTTCTGCAATCGCAGAACCTCGCGTGGTCTCAAAAAATTCTATACTAACTTAAATTTATGGAAAAACAGTACCTTTACATAACTTTTTTTGAGTTAGGGCGTTTTCAAAATTCATTTTTGAACCCTTGGAATTGACCTACATCAACCAAACTCTTCGGGGCACAACTAGACCCCAAATGGAGCCTACATACCAAATTTCTTCAAAATCGGTCAATGCTAAGTGGGGAAAGTGCCGCGTACGGCGGACGGACGGCCAAATTTTTGTTCGATTTTTGGATTCTACGTACCTACCTTGAAACGTAAAACATCAAATTTTGAGGGGGGTGTTAAAAAAAATTTTTTCTTGGTCGATTCCAAAGGTTCATTATTGAAAATGATGTACCGAAATCAGGCGCACCCCCCCCCCCCCCTTCAGTATTACATGAAAGTTTATAGTTCTTCTATATAGATCACTCGGCTGCAAAGAACACGGCTTTGCCTTTGCCACAACAACCAAAGATACTACCTACCTACCTCGTTCCTACAGCGGTCGCATGTTGATCAGCTGAAATTTGAACGGAGATTAGGCCTCTTTTGCGATTCACACTCGCGTTTCTGATTTATCGTACGTCCAACCATCAAGCTCTCGTAGGGAGCGAATGGTTTGTCCTACAGGACTCCGCGTGGTCTCTAAAAATTCAATACTATCTTAAATTGATGAAAAACAATGATCTGAGAAAAAAGTTTTCTCAGCTCGTTGCCAAAGGTAATTAATCATGATGGATTTGGCGTTAAGGAAAAATATATCTGTTATAGAAAACTCCATATTAACTGTTCGCCTATACTTTTGTCGCCTACGTGGCATTTTCTTTGTTCTGTTTTTCTGTTGCGGATTTTCGCTGAATAAAGCTTTTGAATGAGGTAAGTTTTCCTTGTGACTTCACTACAATATCTTCACTTTTCTTCGAAATCAACGTTTGTTTAAACAGAAAATAAACTACTAACCAAGGTTCAAGAACATATCTAATGAGAATCAATTATTTTTACGCCCTAATGGGCATTGCCTTCTATTACTTCAATTATGAGGTCACCAAATGACTGGAAATTATGGAGATTGAAATGGATCGATGTCAAAAAACCTAATAGCTCCAATTGAACGGTACTTGAAGCTTCTGACACACGTCGTAGCGGTTGATTGACGTTGGCGCCACTTTCTTTTGAACGAGCGTTTTCCATCGCATGAAGAAGCGGACAAAGCAAGAACTCACGGTGTGTCATGCAAAACCTTTTTACGGCCTAGCTAAACGGGCGCAGTAGCTGACATCAACTGAATAGTCGGTGACAGCCAACTGTGAAGGATTGGAACTGGAACGCTCTGTGAAAATTTAGCAGCGAGGGATGAAATAACGATACCAGCGGTATTTCGGATTTCAATTATTACTCTTCATTCTGAATGCTCGCAACAAGTGAATTCAGTTAATTGAGATATTTGGTAACTAAATTTATCTTGCTTTTAGGATTTGCTCGGAGAGAATTTGATGGAGTGTCAGCCGGCCTGTAGCTATTAACACGATGTAGGTGAGGGTGAATCTAACAGGCCCAAAATTGTTGAAAGATGTGGGTTTATCAGGCATGGCCTGTAATCGTGGTAGATGGTGATAAGGAATTGAGTTATCAGAAAGATTAGAAAGGGTTACTGTTGGTATCCACTTGGTTAACGTTGCAACTAAATTCTACATCTACATTGTTTTCATTTCGATTTTTTTAAACGTACCTAATTTATGATATCTTGAGAAAAAATGTTAAAATGTTTTTCTAACTCAACTCCGTAGGTTTCTGTTGTGAACGCCAAGTAAATGTTTCTTGTCGCAGACTCTAGTTGTAGGTAACGGTTCCCAATCGGTTGAAATACTCTAAATCTGCTGGGTCAAGGGAAGTACATAACGTTTAGTGCACCCCCGGAAAGTCAATGTCCGGGGTCCGATCTCGGAAGCAGCCAGATGGATATGATTGCTCAAACAATGTTTATGTGTAAATATATCGATTTTAGCGGACAAACAATATTTTTACTAAAATGTAAATTGTTAATGTTTAATCGAAATTTCAAATCCTATAGAGCCAGACAGTTCATGGTTGGAAAAAGCATGTCCAAATTCGTTTTTCAAATTACAGCTTTTTACTACTTGTACGAATAATACTTTCCTATTTATAGAAGTGAAGGAGCAAAAGAGAAAAGATTTGGTGGTGTAGGAAGGGGCGTGAGGAGAAATCGTGTAGCTACCGCACGTGTCATGAAAGCCATCCTGAACTCGTGAGCTGAAGACACAACCCGAGCTTGACTAAGGTGGATCCTTGAGGATGGCGTAAGAGACGAAACGTAAACCATCCTGGCTGATAGAGGAAAGTCCTTGTGCGTAGATATGGGCGACAGTCGATAGTTGCGATTGACACTTCCATGGTGTCCATGATTTTCACTTTATAGTATTTTGATGTTCTCATCATTCGGAGGGCTGTGGTCACACGAGCGGGGCACTATTATTTCCGAAGTTGAGGCTGCCCCCTCGCGTCAGAATTTTTCTTACTCGCTGTGAGTACCTACGAGTAATTCGGATATATTGGATGTTGACCTTCCAACTCTCTCCTCTTCTTCTAGATAAACGGAAGGCAGATGTTTTTGGATTTGGAATTTTGTTTTGGATGTAGGATTTGGTCCGAGTTTTTCGAAGACTTGGTTTGATAACATCGTTAGAAAAATAAGTGTTAATTTGAACTACTAGGTTTGCAAGGAAACCAGGAAAATCCATGCTCTAGACCAGATTTTGAAAACGCCCTAAACTCAAAAAATTTCGATATAAAGGTATTGTTTTTTCTTCAATTATAGATTCTATAGAATTTTTAAAATATTTGAGACCACGCAGAGCTCTGTAGGACAAACCGTTTGCTCCCTACGAGAATTTAAGGGTTGGACGTACGATAAATCAGAAACACGAGTGTGAATCACAAAAGAGGCCGAATCTCCGTTCAAAGTATAGCTGACAGTAATGCGATCAAATGTTTTTCTTCATGTTGGATGGTTGGTGGCTTTGCAGACGAGTGATCCATAGAAAAATAATAAACCATTGTGTAATAATTTGCAGCGTTTTTTGACAACTTTCTCCATCACCATCAACATTTTTTCTTGAAATTCCTGCATTTTCCCTGACCTGTCTTCCTCAAGTTTAATCCTCTTAAGTTGGATGTCGTGTTCAATGCGGATTCTTTTTTCTTCTAACTCCAACCTCTTTCGCTCATTTTCTTCTTTCATAAATTTTAATTTAATTTTCTCACGCTTAAAAATTTCGTCCTCCTTTAATTTTGCCCACATCTGCTGCACTGTGTCACTTTTACAATTCTTACGTGAGGCTGAAGCCTTAAAAGTGTCGTAACTGCTGAGATATTGACTGTAGATGCCACTGATGGTGCTGCTGCCGGTGGTGATGGAGGCGGGACAAGTGTTGCTGGAGGAGGTGGTGTTGGGGGAGTTGAAGGGCAGTTCTGCCCTCCTTAGTAAAAACGTCCTATGTCCATTTTTCAAGTTTCGAGAAAATCGCGTTTTAGTTTCGGCTTCTGCGCCGCCCAAACCATTGAAGCTTGAGATTTCGTTTTGGTCAGCTTGAGGTGATGGTCAAAAAACGAAATCTCAAGCTTCAATGGTTTGGGTGGCGCAGAAGCCGAAACTAAAACGCGATTTTCTCGAAACTTGAAAAATGGACATAGGACGTTTTTACTAAGGAGGGCAGAGTTGCCGAAATCAGTAAGGATTATCTCCTCGTCACGATCCACTATCTGAAAGGCCAATACATAACATTAGTTACTAGGTACCTTTCCTTTTCCTTAGCTCTACGTGATTAGCTATTTTTGTACATAAAACAATTGGAAATTTAAAACTGCATCCGATAATAGGCAGTTTTTCAATACGGTTAATGTACCTATATTCACCTATTTTGACCTTCCCAACGCTGGCTTTTTATTTAGGTATCATTTTTATTTAGGTATCTGCTACCTACCTCGCAGCGATTATCACTTAATGAAAATTTGTACTGTTGCATTCATTTTAATCCAAACTCTGTGTGATCTATGAAGAAAAATAAATAATAAACCATTGTGTAATAATTTGCAGCGTTTTTTTCCTGAGTTCATCACTCGCAACGACGCTCTGCTTGAACCACATCACAATTCTCTTAACTTTTTCGATGAGGTCAACCAGTTGTTTATCTCCTTCGAGCGATCGCTGAGCTATTAAATTGAGCGCATATGCAAAGCAAACAACAGGTTGTTTCTTGCCAAATGCAAGTTCCATTTCTTTGACCATGTTTGCAGCGCCATCAGTGACGGCTGCATGTCAAGTTTTTATCCAGGGACCACTCAATAAGGATTAAATCCTTATTGAAATTTTCAAGTAGTCGGTCACTGATATACTCCCCAGTGTGACTTTCATCAAGCTCAAATACCCCCAGCGTACAAGAATCTAACTTCGTTTTATCCAAATACTTGGAATTTAAAATTTAAATCAGCTAGGTTGATCATTCAACAAAAGACGAACTTCTCATTTAAGCACTCATTTAATACAAAAATTCAGAACTGAACAATGACGGTTGAACATTAAATTGAAAGCACACATTGGAAGAACCTTCTTAGAACGGAGACAGAGAAACATGAGATGGACGACCTAGATTATCTAACATGGAAAAACATCCATGACATGGAAATACCAACACAAATAATGAATCGTAACTCCAAGAAAGCTTGTTTGGAATGAGTCAGTCCATATGTCGGTGGTCAAGGAGAAGCTATTTAAATAATATTTAAAGCTATTTATTATATTACACAAATTTTTGCTTCATCTCTCCAGAAATTATGGTATATTTTTGTTGTTCCACTTCTTTATGGTCTTTCTGCTCGGCACCTGGTAGAGTGTAGAAGTCGTTTTCATTACTCTGACAAATGCGGGGTGCTCATCAAGATTATAGGGTAGGTTTGCCTTGACCAAAAGATGGATTATTGCATTTGTTATATTGCAAAAAGTACGACTACCTTCTTTGTGTGCTTTCATGGAATCGAACGCCTCGTTCCGAACGAGTCGTTCGAAGTTTTCTGAAGAAACGGCGTCGTGATTTTTTCAGTTGATGTACCAGGAATAGTTTTCTCTGACGAAAAAGTGTTGTGAGTCACCTTCACATTTATCAGTATTCGATAAATTGAAAAAGTCAATTCTTGCAAAATGTTCATTAAAATTTATGATTGTTATGAAAATTTGTGGATTAGATTAATAAACCAAAACGGAACCATGAACTACAGCTAGCAGCTTTCATGTTTTCACGTTTTTCTTTCTTCAAAAATGATTTTATGACATGGTCATAGAAGTCATAATCTCTCCTCTTCTTCTGCAGCTCTACAGAGGCCAAGGCTCATAGTGCTTCTTTTGTAGTTCCTCATATGGACCAGACACGGAAAGGACCTTTCAGCACTGGCTCTTGTCGGAAAATAAGTTAGCACCGATTTGCAAAGTTTTTTTGATTAAGAAACCGCGTGATGCAAATTACTCCTCGTAATAAATTCGAGAATTTCTTGGGGGGTTTTGTTTTCAGTTTTCATCGTCATATATATCTGAAAGTTCACTTTGCAATTTTGAAGTATCAAACATTATTGAATAAGTCGTTGACTTTCCAATCTGTTACGGGGAAATGACTTCTTGAATCCTTCTCATTTTTTGGAATCCAGTAATCCCAAATATCTGAGACGACTAACATCAGCGAATGTTACCTCTATATTGGTTGAAATTACGTCGAGAACCTCGATGAAAGCTCTTCGGTAATTTTCAAGAGGATTGAGGCATCGCCGAGTGATATTCGCCAGTCCAGCAACCTCGATATTACGAGGATTAAGTGGTTCAAATCCATGAAATGAATTTCTGCGTGCTGCCCAATTTGGCGAAGCATGTTGTGATGTCTACAGGGAACTAGAGAAATTAAGTTCTTGCTCAGTAATTTTTTTAAGGGACATTACGACTGGAAGAAATGAACTTGTCGAGAAGATATTTATAAAATTATCGCAGAAGTTGAACTGGGAATAATAATTACTGACTATCATGAGAAAAGTGTTCTCTCAAATAACGTACTTCGACTGAAGTTGCAATGGGTCACCAGGTTTTGTGCAACATACCTCTGATGAACATATCAAGATTTTGGATTGAATAGTAACAGGCTTATAGACATAATTTCTAGGTCGCTGCCAGGGTGGAGTTGGTATGTGTAACTTGGAGCCGGCCATTGTTATCCTAGACGTCATCTATTGACAAGGTTGAATGGCTACTGGACGTATGGTATGTGTGACATGCAGCCGCCTTAATCCTCCATTACTTATTCTTCAGAACTTCTAAGTACATTCTGAGCAGTTTTTACCCATCTGAGATACTTAGACAACAAAATACTTCAATCATTCGGACGGCAAAACTTTATCCGCTCCCTCCAAATGAATAAATTGCCTAATGGGAAACTCGTCGCAGCTGGGAATGTTGCAGTTGTCATCATAATTGTTTGTTTTTCAACTGTTCTATTCAATCCGTCAATCAAATATTGCGAGAACCTCTGTGTTTGTGGCTTATCTTATCTAAATATTTATTTTTAGGAATTTGCTACATGCCGATGAAGTTCAGCCAATTTATTTTATTTTATTTAAAACGTGCCAGCCTAGGGCATTTTTTCATTTTCAAATATTTTTTGCAAGAAACCAACAGTTCCCATTTATTACTATTGATGCTCTTTAATTTCTCATAGTTCATAATAACTGTTTGACGGATAAATACCCCACAGTACTCTTGTCGTATCAAATGGAAAATCACCGGTCCTGACCGTGGTGTATTCGTCGCTTTAACAATTTTTAAGTGAAGTTAGTATCGACATCTACTATTTTCCTGTATCAATATCAATAACTCATTCAAACCGCCAGATTATAGAGGCTAATATAACTTTTCATATATTACAAAAAATATTTCCCTACTAATTGTAAACCCTGCTGCAGTGATGGGCACTGAGCACTACTAATCCGATTTTCGCTCTCTGTTTACATCCGTTTGCCCTAAAAAGGCACAAGGCCTTCCCCCAAAACATGGGGTTTTTATTGTATTGGTTACAATGCTAAGTGAAAATTTTGATTTTGGAGAACTTTTCAACCTTGAAGTGCTATAAAAGTCTGCCAAGTGGGTGTGGCACATAGCTCCCCTTATCCGTAACCCGACTGTATAGATCGCTGGCTGAATTCAAGACCGGCTCAAGTGCGGATTTCTCGTTTTTGAGTCGAGCTCTTAACTCTCGTACCCATTAGCCTTAACCTTAATATTTTTGGTATTTTCTGACCAGTCTACTTTGGCAAACATATCGATAATATCGTCAAGAATGTACCGATACCTGCGATGTTAGGCAAAAGTATTGATACCAATCAAGTATTGAGTTTTTCATCAAAAGTATCGGTAGCGACACCAAAAAAATATCGATACTCCGATGTATAGTTGGTGTATCGTGCCGACCCTAGCCTCTAGGAAGTGTGGGGTTGCCCAACAAAATTCCGTCTAGTGTTCCCAGAAATGAGACTTTCGAGTCTCAGTTTTCGCTTTCGGCCTGTGATTTTCACGCAAATTGTTTCGTGATTATTCCAAACACGGGATGTATTCGGATTTGAAACACTTCAATTACCTATTAAATAAAACTGTTGAAAAATAGTTCAATCTTTTTTTTTTTTGTTAGATGATGGCTAGTAAGATTGACTTGTTTTGATAACATTCATACGTTTAGATTTGAAAAGAGTGTTCTTTCGAGCTTAGATAAACCGGATGAAACATGAAAGTATGGGGCGACACCAGTGCCTTCTCTCATCACAGAATCATACTAGATTCTCAAGTCACTGGTGGGGTTTATTCAACGAAAATTTCTTTATTTATCTGAATGGATTTTACATTGAATTTGCAAGTAGTTCCTCTAGTGTACTACCCCACTGTGAAGTCATTGCTGGAAACTTTTGGAAATTGTCAGTCACTGTGCGCGTTGGCATGTAGATGGTCTCCTATGTAAGTAATTACCCTCAGAATGAGTAAATAATTACACGCTTAAGTGAAAACCTTGTATTGACCACAGACTAAAAAGTTTCTGTTCGATTTCGATGGGAGTCTCAGGATTGTGTGATTCATAGTGGGGATGGTTCCCTAAAAATGTAGTAGAGTGAAGTGGGAGGTACTTAGAGATTTTGGTTTCGTGACAGTCTGTCATAAAATCCTTGTAACGGGCAAAACTATACGAAGTTATTGTCAGATTTCAATGCAATTTTCAGGAATTGTGCGGGATGGGGGGGTAGTAGGACTTCCTGTTCCATATTAATGTATCCTTATTATTTAATCAGAATCCGAATTACTGTACTCTTCTAGTTTGGGATTCTTATACGGGTGCATAGATGGTCAGATGGTGTGAGGCGACATTAATTTTTATGGGTTTAGAGAGGAAGGCAATATTGTTTTTATCTGTTGGTTCGCCTTGTTGAGACGTCGTTGTTAACTCACCAACTTGGCATTCCTCAGTCAAGTCAATGTCAAAGAGGTAGGAAATGACGTAAGTTCACGCTGTACTAGCAGAACAGCCACTTGTCGCCAGTCATTCTGTCATAATTATTACGGCGGAGGGGAAAAGGAGACAGAATTGTGCCTTGCGAGTATTCTGTTGAGGTTTTTTTAATACATAAAATTTATCCACTCATATCGTTGTGACTGCCGGTGCTCGAGCAAGATGTGATCCGATAACTGAACTGATATTGAACCTATTTGAAAAATGTACAGGTGGAACAGCACATGGTCCGTCATCATCCATACATCCGTGATTTGAGATTCGAAAAAGATATTATTATGATGACGGACCATGTACTGATCCGTCGTACGATGCACTGAACATATTATGTTCCACAAAGTTGAAAAAAAGTCGATTCATGCAGCATGAATTAATGAGCGAATTTTCAAAGAAATCTTCCAGTTGAAGGTATGGTTAAGAAAATGAACATTGATGTTGCAATTTCTTGTAGAAAGTTTTTTTTTTAACGATTCTTGGTTTTTTTCGATTTTCACTATAGCATACCAACATACTGTACGCACCGGGTATCACGTCATGTTCTACTCGTCTCCACAAACTCATAGAGTACCCACACGGCTAATGTTTTTTTTTTCGATTTTCAGTATACCTACCATACGAACATACTGTATGCACTGGGTGTGCTTTGAAGATGTTAGGAGTCCATATTCATGTTCTACTCTTCTCCACGAGTTCTCCAAAATTTTGAGGCCATTGCAATAGCTTCATTTTCCTTGAAAATTCGCTAAAAACGCTGCAAATTATTGCCCAAAGGTTTGCTGGGTATGCTTTGAATATGTTAGGAGTCCATATTCATGTTCTAGTCGTCTCCACGAACTCATAGAGTACCCACACGGCTATTGTTGGTTTTTTTCGATTTTCAGTATACCATACCAACATACTGTATGCACTGGGTATGCTTTGAAGATCTTAGAAATCCATATTCATGTTCTACTCGTCTCTACGAACTCATAGAGTACCCACAAGGCTACTGCATTTCTGGGGGTACAAAGTTATTTGTCCGATTTCGATGAAATTTCCAAGGATTGTGCAGGTTGGAGTGTGGATGTAGAAAATCATTGGCCAAAAACCAATAGTTGCTGATGCGCGTGAGCAAACGTTTCCATAACTTCCACATTTCCCATCTGATATCGATGAAATTACCAGGGATTAAGCGGATTGGGGTGTAGTTGATCATGGTCCACACAGTAAGGGTATTTTCTGCTCTTGCGCAAACGTGAATTTCCTCGTAACTTCTTCATTTACCATCCGATATTCAACTATTCAGAAATTGTCCAGGTGGACGTGTAGATGATTCCTTGATAGGGTTAGTTCAAGATTCTTAGAGATTAAGTTTTTGAGATTTGCTTCAATGCATCGCATATACAATCTGGTTATGAATATGCGAGAACTATGAGCCACACCCACTCGGCGTACTTTATTTTTCCAAGCCGACTACGGTACTTATTCTCATTTCCTATCACATCAACAGAACCAATTCAGTTTCTGATTTTTGTTGCAGTTCGGGAGGAGTATGAACGGCGTGCGGAGTGCCGTCAGGCGGCTGTCGACCTGCAAGTATAGCACTGTGCTGGAAGACGTGGACCACCACCTAGCCAGACCTTATTCGGAGGTCCCAGGTCCAAAACCTATTCCCATCCTCGGGAACACTTGGCGCTTCTTCCCAGTCGTAGGTAGGTCTTACGATCAGTCATTGGTGTTTCTGGCTAATTTATTGTCATGGAACACGCTTTAGCCTTGGATGAACTACCCGATAAACGGTTCCATGTTTCTTGAATTTAAGCCGAGGTTTTCATTTGGTACTGTTAAAATATGATTTTTTACTGTGATGCACAGTTTCGATTGGTACAACAGAACACAACTTTTATGACACATTGAATACTTGAAATAATTTACATAAACAAATATATACAGTACCATGACGTCGCTTATAAGCAATGCAATTTTTCCATCCAAAAACTTTGAATGAAGTTTTATAAATAAAATTGCTTCTGATTAATTTCCTGTCCACATATTTGCGCCAGTTTTCTAGCATTCATGTTGGTTGGCTCGGTAAAGGCGACCTCTCTCCTAATGATAAGTTCTGTATTTATTGTGATTTTGAGTTTCATGTAAAGGAAATAGAAAAAGTAGAAATCAAATCGGATGAATAACTTTTAGGGGAATGCTGGAGCATTATAGAATTCTTAGAATAATTGTGGCCACTCCATGAGTTCGGAGTGAATAGTACTATGGATAATCATTTTCAATAAAGAATCTTGAAGCGCTATGGGTTGTGCGATTGTATTCATCAGTTCATGCCTTAGCAAGATCCTGCATAAAATCAACCTTCAGCAAATTCGAAGAATGTTGCTATATGAAAAACACAGAAGAACAACTATTGAGATTGGAGGTGATGGAGAAAACGGCAAATTTCAATCCGAATGAACCCAAATTTGTGTATCTCGGCTCACTAGTGATTGCTGAGAATGATATGAGAGCCGAAGTAAATAGAAGGATACAGTCAGCTAACCGATGCTATTTCGGACTCCTTCAACAACCCTTATTACCCTGCTTTTTAAAGCAGGGTAATATCACGGGCTACAAAACTTCGCCTATAAAAGACCCTCATAAGACCAGTTTTGACCTATTGCTCTAAAACCTGGACGCTGACAAAAGTAGTTGAGGAAGAACTGCGCCGGTTTGGGAGGAAGGTTCTCCGTAGGATTCTGGGGACCGTGTTTCACCCACAGGAGCTAGCCTGGAGACGACGAACAAACGCCAAAGTTATGAGCCTGTATGGTGATTGGGATGTCGTCAGATACATGAAGGTTGGAAGACTCCGTTGGGCCGGGCCGTAGCCAGAATGAGTCCAGAAGAGATCCCTCGGAAGCTTCTGGACGAAACCATACATAACAAAAGGAGACGGTGTCGACCAAAGTTGCGCTGTGCTGACGGTGTGGCGGGAGATGCGCGTTCCATCCTGGGAATTCGGAACTGGAGAGCAGCAGCAAATAATAGAGATGACTGTCGGACGTCACTTCAGGAGGCTCTGATCCCTCGCGGATTGTAGTGCAATGGAAGAAGAAGAAGATCCAAGAGCCTCCACAAAACCAACCATCAGCAAATTCGAAGAATACTCCAGTATGAAAAACACGGAAGAAAAACCATTGAGATCGGAGGTGACGGAGAAAATTGCAAATTTCAATCCGAATGAACCCCAATTTCAAAAGAAAATGGCTCTTCTGACGGCGATGTATTTGGAGCAGGGGATCCAAGAGCCTCCATAAAAACAACTATAGTCAAATACGAAGAATATTGCAATATGCTAGATCGAAGAGGCTGGAAAAATCCACAACGAAGAAAGAAACTGATGGCGAAGAATTCCTTAAATTTCTCAATTGATGATTCTAGAAATCTAGCAATGAAGCACTGACGAAAGAAAACCCCTCAACCCCAGTAATTAAATCAGAGGAATCAACCGATTCTCCTGCACCCAAGTTGAAAAGATTCCCCATTCATCCACTGTGTGGGTACAAACATGGCCAAAATCCATTTCCTTCGAATTGTAGAGGGAAATAGCATTCCTCTCTTGTGTAAATTTAGAAGTAAAATAAAATCCTCAAGAAAGTTCGCCGTTGTGGAAAATTATAAGAATGAGATAATTTGATGCCCACGACCTTCATATTTACGCGATTTTTGGAGGGTGTCTAGAGCGAGTCATCACAAGATCTGGAACATCGTGACATAAACAAGTGAGAAAGATTCAGTATCGCAAAATGAAATAATAGAGGTTGCCATCAAGCTTCGAAGGACAGCCATCGTCTGTATGGAAATGATAGTCGTCAGGGCCTCAGAACTGCGAACATTCTTCGTACCCAAAAATGCAAGAGCCGAGTGGAGGACTCTTCGAAACAATATGTTGTCGTTGTATACTGAAAATTGAAGAAATAGTAATGTGTGTGACTTTTGTGGCATGTTGGATACCAAGCATGCTTTAAACGATTAGTTTTGTCCATACAGACATGAACTAACTGGAAATTCATCCCAATTTCTGTCACAATAGATTAGATATCGTGACTGAGGTTGCCTTGTATAAACATATTGTTTAGTAATGCATGCATTCCAGGGGACGTCCCATTGGATAAGCATTAGATCAGTTTAACCAGTTGATAGCGATAAAACGGTTTCACTCGATGTAATTTATTTAGTAATTCAGGCAAGAAATAGTGATCCCCCGCCTCACCATTATCCACCATAACACTTGTAGCGGCGTGGGAACCTCGAATCTGAAGAGCATTTTAAAATCCATGATCTACGATACCCAACATGCGAATTCGAGTTCAACCCCACCACCACCACCACCAATGGTGCCAGTCTGGCACCAAGGCGGAAGTACGTCTTAACATTGAAGTTTTATTATTAGTTTTAATAGGCAGTCCGTCGAGGTTCACGTCCGTATTCAAGGTGGAACACACACAAAAAAAAACACGTAATATGCGGTTTATGGTGTCCTGGCACCACTATTAGTTCCATGATGGAACAGAGAATAATTCATGAAAATCCGGAGGTATAATGAGAATTTTTCCTCAATTTCAAAGCTTGGGCACAATTAGTAAGAAGTAAAGGAACCAAAATATTAAAAATCGGATATTTTATGAATATTATCCCCCCACTCATCCCCTTCCCTTGCGAATTTTGGTACTCTGGTGAAATCATGTACAACTCGGAAGTTACTTGAGACAAACAAAAAAAGAAACACGCAAATCGGTTGAAAATTGAGGCCTGGGCAGATTTTACAAGATTATCCCCGCAATTGCACGTTTTTTTGCATTAACCCCCCCTTAAAAAGCAAAATTCGAAATTCCGGCGCCGTAGTGCACAACTAGATAGTTTTCCGCGTCGAACAAAAAAAGAACCACTAAAATTGGTTGAGAACTAAGGCCTGTGCAGACGACACAAGATTTTGTCACACACACAGACATACACCTATGGTTTTTTTTTCGCGGATTTGGATTCAGAATGGTCTAAAACGGATTACTGTGTGGTTTTTTTTTTCTGTTGAGTGTTGTCCTCCTTCACAACAGATCGATCGCATAAGCACGCCCAAGTCTTACTGTGGGACGTCCTAAAAATGTATATCCGAACGAAAAATTAGTGCTCTCAATTTGAATCTGACGTAAAAAAACGGAATTTCGATCGATGCAACAACCCTACTTTATTTCATGTTTTTTCTCCTTACTTCTTGTGAATGAATTTGGTTGGTTCCTACGTGAAGTTGGCTGTTTTCATTACAGTCAGTTTATTACCTAACTTTTTTGGTTCATTTTGCAGGGGAGTACAAGATCGAAGATGTCGCTGAAATATCCAAATCTCTGTACACCGAGTATGGTAAGATCGCCAAGATGTCGGGGCTCATGGGGCGGCCAGACCTGCTGTTCGTGTTCGACGCTGACGAAGCCGAAAAAGTGTTCAGGAGCGAGGGGGATACGCCCTACAGGCCGTCCATGCCTTGCATAGTCAAGTACAAGCATCAGATCAGGAAGGACTTCTTCGGGGAGCTTCCTGGCGTCATCGGAGTGTAAGTGCAATGCTGCCTCTACATAGGTACATTACCATGCCTTCAAGGTTATCTATGAAGCTCCGTTGTTGCGACCCCGAATCGAATAGGTCTAATTTAGATGAATGAACCAAAATTACTTTGGAATTTACTACATTGGGAAATTCATTCGATTCGAGAATATTAGTTTAGAGAGTAGCTCAACCTTACAATAATTCTTCAATTCTTCTCCTGCCTTTAAATTGAAAGCAGCTGGTGGGTTTGCAGCTATTGTGGCTTCTGGAAGGTTTTTAATTCAAGACTATGTTATCTGTGTGGTGAAGGCCTGAAGCCTTCCCACTTCCGCCTCCAGTAGAGGATGTGGTGGGGACTAGGCACACATCCCCAACTAGTATAAAAGGGGGCCAGAGTGCCCAATAAAGCAGATTCGTCTCATAATTACTCGCCTTCTCATTACTAATTCTAAGTCCTTTTTCCTATGTTAAATATGTCTTCTTAATCGCATAAAGACGCCCAAGTCTAACTGTGGGACGTCCAAAAAATGCCGTCATTCAACTCCGGTCTATTTTCCTTGTTTCCAGGCATGGGGAAAACTGGAGGATCTTCCGAACCAAAGTTCAACGACCAGCACTGCAACTCTCTGTAGTAAAGAAGTATATCGCCCCAATTCAAGAAGTGACAGACACATTCATACAAAGGTAACCACCACCATAATACAGAGGTCGAATGGTTTTCCAAGTCAGATTGAGAATTTTCCTTTTCTAATGACGAAATTAGGAACAGCGATTATCCGTTAGCATTAGAGAAATCCAATCGACGTTATATGAAGACATGTACCTTAGTAGGTATCACATCAACCGAACTGCCCACGTTTCCATCCCATCCTGTATTGCACTTTGTCTGTCTGCATAACCCCTCTCCACATTTTATCGCTTCCTACTTTTGTCCAGCAGGCAGCAGCCAGCATCTATGTAGAATTCCACTAATCATGAAGTGCCATTCATTAGTTTCATTTTCAATTTTTTTCCAGGAGATATAAATTCCTATTTATGTGCTAGAATGTTCGCATTTTTTGTTATGAACTTCAAAAATTAATGAATTCCTTTCCTACTTGCATCACTCATCTTTTTCGTATCTTTTTACAAAATATCTGTGTCAGAAAAAAGTCATGAGTCATCAAATTGATCTGTAAAGTTCTCAATTTGATTTGAGAAATTCTCTATTTGTAAAATAAAACTTATAGAATGCAGACGGTGTTCAAAAAGTCCATTCATGCAACATGAATTAATGAGCGAATTTTCAAAGAAATCTTTCAGTTGAAGGTATGGTTAAGAAAAGGAACAATGGTGTTGCAATTTCTTTTAGAAAGTTTTTTTTTATACACGATTCTTGGTTTTTTCGATTTTCAGTATACCATACCAACATACTGTATGCACCGGGTATGTTTTGAAGATGTTAGGAGTCCATATTCACGTTCTAATCGTACCCACAAACTCATAGAGTACCCACACCGCTATTATTGGTTTTCTTTTATTTTCAGTTTACCTGCCATACCAACATACTGTATGCACTGGGTATGCTTTGAAGATGTTAGGAGTCCATATTCATGTTCTACTCGTCTCCACGAACTCATAGAGTACCCACACTGCTATTGTTGGTTTTCTTTTATTTTCAGTTTACCTGCCATACGAACATTTGTATGCACTGGATACGCTTTGAAGATGTTAGGAGTCCATATTCATGTTCTACTCGTCTCCACGAACTCATAGAGTACCCACACGGCTATTATTGTTCTTTTTCGATTTTTAGTATACCATACCAACATACTGTACATCGATACCTCGATAATATCGGCTCAAAGTATCGATACCACCGATATTTCAAATTAACCCACCGATGATTTTTCAATCTAAATGAAAACCCTGTTAATTGAGAAAAGGCAGTATGCTTTTTTAAAAACAATAATTTAAAATGCAATAGAAGTCAATAGCAATCAAAAATGAAATAAAAGCCAATAATTAAAAATTTGATAAAAATGAATAATCATTCCATTCTATTTCAATTCCAATTCTTATTTGCGAGAAAGAGATTGTTCAATTAAAGAAATCTCTTTCTCGCAAATAAGAATTGGATTCTGTTCAATTAAAGAAGAGATGTTCAATGAAATGATGTTTTCCTTCCACTAGAAATCGAAAGGATCAAGTAACAAATCAGTTATTATACAAATAATACTATTTATTATTCGAAAAAAGCCGTTCGCTCGTGGCTGATGTCGCCATCACGATTAATATTTTGCATGCCTCCCTCTTATTGTAAGTTCGGGAAAACGGGTTTAAATTCCTCCCAAACTCACATCGGATATTGATACTATTTTGAGGCTATCGTGGCGATATATCGTATCAATTGACACTATTTTGAGTGTTATTTTGTGGCAGATAATAAATATATGGTATTATTTTCTAATTACTTATGCGGTTTTTTTTTCACCAATTTACTTTGTCAAAATGTTTGATAATATCGTCAAGAAAGTATCGATACCAATATATCGGTTTTAGTTTTGCATCAAAAGTATCGATACAAATATCGATACTCCGATATGTCGGTGGTGGTATCGTGCCGTCCCTATTCACTCCGCCTTTCCATTCTAGGGTTATACTCCCGCAAGTTCTAATATCGTGCACTAAAATATGATTGTTTCCTTTTCCAGAATGTTGGACATGAGAAATACGGATCAGGAAATGCCAGCTGACTTTGACAACGAAATTCATAAATGGTCGTTAGAGTGTGAGTACCTGAAATAGTTTACCACTCAATAACGCCACTCGGAATCATGAACTGGTAATGGTGTGGGCAACCAACGCTCAAATATGGGTCCAGGTGGAAAGGTAGAGCAGAAGTGATTCCTTCACGGGTATGCCCCGGTTTCATATGTCCATGGTTTCAATTATCTTCCATTTGAGGTAGGAAATCGCTTCACTTAGCGATTGTACCCACAAATCTCATAATCATCGTTATATAATATATAAGATATATCGTTATATAATATTATAACACCATGTTTCATGAAACCATTTTTTATTCGTGTAGTATTAAATTTTTTTTTTTGGAAAACGTTATACAAAACTTCTTTCAAAATATTTTTTGCTTGTGTTGAAATTTATTCCAAATCAATTAACCATGTATTAGGTCACATTCGCTTCTCCTGCTAGATACAATCATGATCTCCAAAGATATATTATAAAATGCTTCTTGTATTGTCGAACTAGAAAATAAAAAACTAATTAAATTAAAATTTGGGGCATTTCAATTTGGATTAGATCTATTTAGATTCAAATTTAATGGCCGGACAAATTCAAAAACCAACATACATCTGCGCCTGTCAATTAACCTCGTGGAAGAGGTCATTGTTGTCAAAAGAACTCGCGATCCCAGTTTCCCAAAAAATGAACCTCGAGTAGAAGATTTTCTGCGGCGAGAAGACGGCTTCATATCGCATGGTCAAGTTTCCTTGAATGGAGGTGAGACCCTTTCGGCTGAGTCAATCGAGAGTTTTATAGGATTTGTGAGGGTGAGGTCGTGAGTAAGGTATCGCTTTCAACTAGAAGAATGATGAATGTAGCATTGCAAACAACTGAAGGTTGAATGTGAGTAGTCGTTAAGAATTCCTAAAAAATGGAACCAACTGAGTTGGTTCATTACTCAGATTTGGTTACCTCGTTTACCAAAATCTCAGAAAGAATCCAACCATATATAATTCCAGTCATGAGTATCAATTCTTATTAGCTTTTCCGTAATGGATATTTGGAAGGATCTATTACTTTTCCATAAACTAGTAATAGAAGCAACTAGTTTTTAAACAATACTCTTACTTGGGTACCTAAATGATGTGTTGATGTACCTAAGATAATATCGCACGTATCCTAGAAGAGGGATAAAAGTCCAAAAATGTCATTTTTGAGTTAGGAACAGTTTTGGGCAGTGGAAGTGCTGTTTTTCATCCCTGGAAGACAAACTTAAGCCTAGCTCAATCCCCCACAAAGCCCAGTGCTACCCTCTAATGTGGACTTATCGCCTCTATTAAGTGATTTCCTCAATTGAAGAAACCTAGTGTTAATTTTTGGAAACAACTATTACAATCAAGACGATCAACAATGATAAATGTATGTTAATTGTGGAATTTATCAGAACACTTCGTTCCCTCGAGCCTAGCCCAAAGCACCCCCCTCCTGCCCTTGTCCCAAGAAGGTAGTTGACTGGTGATCTTTACAGAAAAACAATAATTCTAATAATAATCGCACTTATAATAATTTACACGTTTTCCTAATTATTTCATCCATCATGCTGTGGCTAGTTAACAGCAGGTAGACAGATGGTTACCTACTTGTGTTTCTAGGACGTTGTAAGACTTGGGCATCCCTAAATATGCGATTAATCTGGGCTGTAGGAGTACAACACTCAACGGAAAACAAAATAACCAGACACTAATCCGTTTTAGTCCTTTCTGAATCTGTATCCACGAAAAAAACCACCAGTCTGTGTCTCTTGTGTTTGTCCAGGCATTATTTCCCAACCAATTCGCGTGGTTCCTCCTTTGTTCAACGCTGAAATTTATCTAGCGCTGTGCACTACGTCGTCGAAACATTAAATTTTGCCTTGAAGGCGGGGGGGAGGGGGGAGTAGAAACAATTAAACTTTTTTTTTTTAAAGCATAACCTTGTGCATTTCGCCCAAACCTCAATTTCCCACTGATTTGTGTGTTTCTTTTTTTGTTCGACGTAGAAATCTATCTAGTTTTGCACTACGTCGCTGGAATTTTGAGATTAGAGTAAACGGAGGAGGAACGAGGGGTTATTCAGTGAAAGTAAGGCTCATTATGACAGCACGTTGAGCGCGCTACCTACACCTCAATTTCAACCGATTCGCGTGTCCTTTTTTCGACTCAGATATCTAACTGAACATTGAGTCACCAGAGTACTGAAACTCTCATTAGGAAGAGGCAAGTAGAGGGATGATATTCACAAAATTGCCATTTTTCGATATTTTGGTTCATTTAGGGCTTACTAATGGTACCCGAGCTTTGAATCTTTATAAATAAACCTTTGTATTTTCATGAACTATAAATTTTGACACCTTAGAACAAATTAGTGGTGCCACTGGTGTGTTCCACCTTGAATGTCTCCTCCTACGGACTACCTACAGAAACTACCGATTAAAGTTGTACTGTTTGTATTGAAACCGTTGAAGAATCGATTTTAAGAAGCTGTTTCAATTACTTAAGAATATTTTTGGAGACAGAATTATAAATATCTTCCGTTTTCAATCTGTTTTATTCTTCTGACACCTCTCAATCTAATAAAATCTCGTTTTATACACCTCAAGTTATAATTATTCTCATTCAAAACCAAATTAATCATTTGGGAAAGAATAAAAATCGTCCATGAAATAAAGAAATATTGTCCATGAAAAAAGGGAACAACACCAAAAATCGAAGAAATTTGACAAAAATATCCCATCCCCTTCTTCACTAGCGAAAAGAATAATTTTCGTCCATGAGCTGTAGAAGCATTAGTACGGGAACATTTTCCCCAAATATCATAAACATTAAACGTGTTGTCATGGAGATATAGCTATTTGTTTGAGTGTAAAACTTAGAAAGCGATTTCCCAAAAATCACTTTTTTCGAGATGTATCCCCATTCTGGGATATGTGCTATATGTTGAACGTGAAGTTGTAATTTAGCTGATTGGGAACAATTTATTTCAGGTATTGGAAGAGTAGCTCTGGACGTGAGACTGGGCTGCCTGGAGCCAAATCTGCCTGAAAATTCGGAACCTCAAAACATTATAGACTGCGCCAAATTTGCGTTGAGAAACGTAGCCATTCTAGAACTGAAAGCTCCTTATTGGCGGTACTTCCCAACGCCTACGTGGTACAAATATATCAACAACATGGATTTCTTCAGAGAGTACGTTACCACGTAAACTTATTGGTATAATCGAGTATCTTTTTTATTTGAACAGAAATATTTCAATGTGTACGATGAAGGTGTAGGGTATAGTGATGGGCTGCGGATTCCAATGTCTAGACTTTGTACAGTGCCTTAATACAAAGCTTTCTGACAGGCTTACAATGCCTCATACTGGAATGTAAAGCTGTCTTATTTGAAAATTATGGGTTTTGAAACTGAACAACCAGGTCAAAATCATGATTATTTGTGAAAGTGAGTCCTGCCAAAAATGGAAATCACATTTAAATGTTTTAAAAAATCCAAGTTGTAGTTGATTCAGATTTAAAAATTGCAATTTAAATTAAAAATCAAATTATAGTAGAATTTTGAACACGACATTCACAAATAGCCATCAAAAGAAATACTGCTCTACAATAACTGAACATTAGAATAAATGTTTTTTTGGAAACAAATCTGAAATTTTTAAAATCAAATAGGCATGTGGCTAACTCAAAATTAAGTTCGAAAATATATTTTTGACTCTTTGAAATTTAATTTAGATTTTGAACCAGTGACGTGACGGCAGTCATACAAGTATAATGGTTAAGCCCTTCAAGGTGCGAGAAGTGAAAAAACACTAGAAATTATTACAGAAAGGTTCATTATCATACTTACTATAGTATAGATCACTCGTCTCCAGAGAAAGAACTCGGCTTTGCCAGTGTCACCACCGTAGATACCACCCACTTACCTACAGCAATAAGAGGACTTTTCGGGGACACCCCATACAGGGTTACATACTTCAGGGTTCGATTCTACTAGGTATATTCAACAAAAAATGTCTCACAGCAATTTTTTCTCAACCCACTCAAAATGCCTTTTTATCACTCCTAAGTTTCTTGTTGCCTTTTCGACCTAACGTCATTAAAACTGTCGTAAAACCTAATATTTTCCAAGTAAATTCAAATTTGAGGATATCGTTTGAAAGAGCATTAAATTTCCGAGCTACCTGGTGTAAAACCAAAATCTTTTAGCAATAAGCCATTTCTAAAAACCAAGTCAAATAGCAAACTTCACATTTTTTTCGAAATACGTCTCTTTTTAAATCGAAGTTTTCACATTGAATCCCTGGCTATTTCGACGGGCGCTCTTCGGAGAAAAACATGTTCAAATTGTCAGCTTTACAACGGTCTACCAAGTTTTCTTTTTAAAATTAAAATTAAAATTGGAAGAGTAAATCAAGTTTGACTGCCAAAAAACGTGTGTTTTACAAGAAAATCGAGAAAATCCTCTATCTTAAAATGACTTGACGAGTTTGGTGTCATTTCCTATGTATTTTCTACGCTGAATCCAATGGCGATACTTCAGAATCAGTCGTACAGGAGATTTTTCTTGATTTCCCGAAAGTTTTTCAATGGATAATCTCGTTTACCATATATCGTTCATCTGAAGTTTCCACTGTTCATTATGTGAAAATTCGTTGTTTCCAGAGTGTGCATGAAGTATATCAACAAATCGTTGGCCAATTTGAAGACAAAAAACGTTGACGAAGACGACTTGTCACTACTGGAGAGGATTCTAGTCAAGGAAGAAGATCCGAAAATCGCTTGTATATTCGCCTTAGATTTAATCTTGGTTGGAATTGACACAGTGAGTGAACTATGACAGGAAGATTCATAAGGGCGGAAATCATAGTCATTACTTAAGCCTGAGTGCACCCTCAAATGCATCGATAAGGGTTGGCGAGCACTCATTTGTATTCATAGACAAGATTTGAGGGAGCACTCAGTGCGATGTCTAAGGCGCTCTCAACGGTAATCATAAACCAAACTCAGCGTTGAGTTGAGGCCCACCCTCGACTCAATGGTGCAAAATCCTGAGTGCTGGCCGGAGGTACCTTAAGTGCCCCTCAGCCACAGTTATTATCAGATTTTCCTACTGAAAATCGTGTACAGCAGATCAACTACATATCTATTTTGTTTGCCTAATAAAAATAAGGTGATTAGACAAGTTTTTTCGTCAAAAATGTCCAATGAAGATCATCGCAAACTTGAATTTCCTTGTAACAGTCTTTTCAATATTTTATCCCCATAACTCGAAAATACTTCTAGAAGAAAATTATATAGGTTGGTAGTAAAGTACAAGTTGAATTAAAAAAAAAAAAAAAAAACATCCATATAAGTACGAGTTTATTTCGGGCTTTATATTGTTTCACACAGGTAAATAAATAAGTAGGAAGGTAAAGGTTGTGAAGGGTTCCAAACGTCATAAATATTCGTATATTTGCTTGTGGATAAACCTTCTTCATTCGGCCGGGAGAAGTTAATTTGTCTGAAACAATCAATGGGGTTGATTTTGTTAAATGATGCCTAAGAACATTCATAAAAATGATACCAAAATGCCATTTTGTGTTTATTACTTTGAATAGTGGTGCTTTCTTTCGTATCATACCTATATAGATAATCTATAAATAGTATGTATAGAATCTATCTATACATACTTTTACTTCTATTTTAAGGAAATCATAATTTCTTACCTTCTTCAGAGCAATATTGTCGAGTCCGATGGCCGTAAATTCATTGATGAAAGTGCGGAGATAAAAATCATTTTACAAACTCCGAAAAAATGTCAGCACCCTCATATAATTGAACAGACTTCAATTTGATTGATTCACCAATGCTAATAACTCAAAACTAATGGTTACCTTGTAGGAAATCGGACAAAATAGAGAAATTAGCATGCACATCCACCTTAACGACAATGCAATAAGAAACTTTTCATTACTGTTATAACCACAGAGAACCGGTGACAAGGTTATAACTTACGATCAGTGCAGAATACGAGAGGGAAATTTCCCCGTGCTTTTTACCCAAAATATCCATGAAACAGGGAGATATCTCCACCAAGGCTGCCAATTTAAGGTGAAAATGAGTTGAGTAGCCTCTGAGCGTCCTCTCAGGCTCAGTCTGCACTCAGGCGACCACAACACTTAAGTGGGCCGTCTCGGACTGTTAAGTCGAGGCCGACCCTCAACTCCAATAATTGAGTGCTTTGTCTATGAATTCTCCGCCCTTATACTTTTAAGTTGCTATAAGAATACTGGATGTTGATTCTTGGCTTTCAACCATCATACCAGCAGTTTGTTGGGAAGGTCCTCAGAACTTTTTTTCTTCTAAATGTTAGAAAAGGTTTTTTTTTTTGATTTTTTTTTCTTCATATGAACAGCTAGTTCATAAGAGTTATGGAATAGAGATTGTGCAAAATATGTCATTTTTTCCTCGAATGTTTGTCAGAATTTTCACAAAATGAGTACTTAAGAAAACTAGTCATATTATTGGAAGATATATATTATTTTTCTAATTTCATTATCCAAGATATGCCTGCAGTGTTGGAATTGTGTAGCAGCTTCCTGTTGTTACCACGCAATGAACAAACATTCTTAAAAAATTTCATTCTTGCTAGTACTTACGTTTGTTAACGTAATTACTTTCATAAAATACACTAACTGATACATATACATTCCTCTATGCAGTGCAAACTAGATGTTGGGGAAAATACTGACACTAGTTAATAAAGTTTACGAATGATGATATTGCATTCTCCATGATATTCGTACATAGGAATGTATTCAACAGGTGAATGTATAATGCAATTGAAGATAAATGTGGAGAATAACAAAGAAACTTGTACAGCGAAGGAGTGTTTATTTGTATCACAATAGAATACATTTTGACCGCAGATTTCAATGGCAACTTGCTCAATGCTCTACCAGCTGGCAACCAGACAGCACATTCAAGAAACGCTTCACCAAGAACTCGTGCGAGTTATGCCGGATCCTAACGCACCGATCACAGCATCCACGTTGGACCAGATGCCCTACCTCAGAGCATTCATCAAAGAAGTTTTTAGGTTTGATGATATACAAAGACCTTTTCCACCGCTCCCTCTTCAGATTCATCGATTTTCGCCTAATGCATTGCTTTATTCATAGGTTATACTCGACCGTCATTGGAAATGGAAGAGTTCTACAAACAGACATGACTCTTTGTGGGTACAGAGTTCCTAAAGGGGTAAGTCTCTCCGTTTTCACATTTGATGGAAAGCTGTTACTAATTACTTGATTATTATTACTATTATTATTATTTTTGTTTTTCCGTTGAAAAAAAATCAATTGGTTGTCATTTACGCAGTACGTATTCAGCTGTTTCCTGTCATCAATAGCAAAGATAACAACGACGATATGAAATAATATGTTGGTTATTTGGAATTCAAATAAACTTTTGTTTAGCTACGCATTAGAAGTTAGTTTTGCGAAAGGAGTTGTGTGTGATCTGTAATGATCCCGTGGAAAATTCTCTGGTGGTAATGTGGTTTCCCAATTACCAACCAATTGATGGAGATTCGGAATGATCGAGAATCGCCACAGTTAGCTCAAGCTCATATGATATTCATGCTATTCAAGTATATTCTTGAGAAAATCCTTATTTTCTAGAAGATAGATCCTATTTATTTTGAAGAATCCCTAGTTGTATTGTGACGAGCTTCGGTATGGAGATGCCTCCTGATACGCTTGAGTAGTGTATTAGTTTTGCCGGTAAATATAATGAGGAAATCAGCAGGTCCCAAGGGCCGGGTAAGAGAGTTGTCACATTACAGTGAAATGATATCCTTTTTTTGTAGGTGCAACTGGTGTTTCCTTCTATAGTGACCGGAAGTATGCCTGAGTATGTTTCGGATGCTGAATCATTCAAGCCCGAAAGATGGATGAAATCGGAAAAAGGAGAAGAATCGAGTTACATCCACCCATTTGCGTCCCTCCCTTACGGCTATGGAGCTCGTATGTGCCTCGGACGCCGCTTTGCTGACTTGGAAATGCAAATTTTGATTGCAAAGGTACATAATTTTAAAGGACTATTAATCGAGGAGAGCTCTAAGCTAAAGAGAATACAGAGGTCTTATTTGAGTGAACTGCTGCTTCATCACATGAGTTGAAGTCGTAGGCGGCCGCATCAGGTCAAAACAACCGTATAGAAACTACGACGTAATTTCCGCCGAAAATCAGTAAAAACAATTATGATTTTCACCGGAATTTTGTTCGTATTTATTCCATAAAATTGTCAAAATAATCAGTTAACATTCGAAACGCTCATAAATTCTTATAGGATTTTTCAAGACGAATCGAATGAGACCCCTTCCAAGTCCCTACAACCATTCATATAGAAATTTCGACGAAATTTTCGATGAAAATCGTACGGTTTTTTGCAAAAAATATCCCCACAGTTCGGGAGAAAATCATTTTAAAAATTATGATTTTCAGGGAAAATCGTTTGAAAAAATCGATTTTAAGGGGAAATTATAGAAAAAAATCATAAAATCATATTCAAAATACGAATACGAGGGAAATCCTATTCAAAATGTGAATACGATTATATTCGTATTCATGAATAAGAATTCGCCCATAAAATAATTCGCCCACCAAAATAATCCTAGCATTATGAAAGGTCCTAATTTGAAGAGGATTCAAAAATCCATAATCTACGTTACCCGTTATATGACTAATTTAGAGCCATTTATACAATTTATAGTAATTTCGGTAAGGTTTTCTAGAAGAAATGGTTTGATTCTCAACTCTATGTACCTATTCTTTCCACTATACTCACTACCTAATTGATATGTTAATTTCCACAAAAAACTACCTAGGTATGCGTAATGTTTGTTGGGGGAGCATGACAATTTTGTGGGACTATCCCGCGAAATGGTCATGTCCCTTCAAAAAATCTTTCAACTAACTAACCTACCATTGTTTTATGTAATCTTATAATTACGGATTTCATAAGTACGGCTATGTACCTACGGTAGGTACGTAGCTCATAAATGTGAAGCTGTACGAAAATAAAGTTTCAGTTTCAAGTTCAACAACTAGAAGTTTTCGATGGAATATTATTGATGACTACTCAAATAATAGGTACCTAGCTGCGAAAAGACACCTAAGTACTAGGAAGAAGTAGATAACATAATTATACTTACTTGCAAACGACCCAGTAGAGCTTCAGCGGGGGATTTGGCCGTGTCAGGTGTGGCGTGTTGCAATAATCCAACAAAAACCGCTGAATTACAAGATCGAGCGAATTCTTGTCATCCACCTTCCCTAACGCTGTGTGGGTGGCCCTTTCAATGGTTTGTTATTTTTAATCTAAACTAGACCTCATTCTGAGAATTTTGACACCAACCGCGACCTTCTGGCGTGAGAAGATTTTTTTCTATGATTTTTCAAAATTTCAAATCCTTGTGACGTCACAGTGGTCTGGAGGGTCCCGCTCTGGCGGGAGGGGCGCGTGACGTCATGAACATTCGTTCAACATCAGCTCATGAAGAACTTTGAAAAATCACAGAAAAAGATCTACTCATCCAAAAGGAGAACGGCTGCTGTCAAAATTTTCAAGATGAGGTCTACTTTCGATTAAAATTTAAAAAAAAAAATCAGGCGCACCCTCCTTTAGGTATACTGCGTTTTCAGCTGCTCCATTAGTACGAGGACTAAAAACCGCTCCTGATTTGAAAGTGATGCCAATCCACGAAAGGAAGGTATGAAAATCGTCAGAGACGAAGGAGGGATATTTGGCCGACACTAGAACTTCTGGCAATCCAAAACGTGTGGAAAGCTCTCTCAAAATCTTCATAGTGGTTGTTGCCGACATCGACTTGGTGGGAAACGCTTCAACCTACTTCGAGTGACTTTCCACGACTACTAGTATCTAGTGGCCATGAATAGGCCCTAGATAATCAATTTGAAGCCGAACTAAGGGAGTTGTTGGCCACTCTCACGGAACTATTGATGATTTTGGTGGGTTCTCTTTCACTCGAGCGCAATTTTCGCTACCAGCCACCATCTATTTCATATCTCAGTCTATCTGGGGCCACAACACATAAGATCTAGCTATTGCTTTATATTCCACAATACCCATATGTTTGACGTAACTTGGACCAAAAGAATAGACGAGTATGGGAATGGGCAGTTGAAGTTTGAAACACAAGTTCTTGCCTTAACTCCTCTGCCAGCTCATGTTGATGGGCTGAAGATTCCATAGCCGAAGCTAGCTGTAGAACTCTAGGGTGACCTTTCCAGGATCCTCTTCAAATAATCTGTCCTTCACTAAACCTTTAGCTAAACCGAGGACAAATTTGTGTTCATCGAGGCTGAGAAACTCACGATCAGTTCATCAACAGTGGTTCGTCTTTAGTTTGCTTTTCACTTATTCAAAACATGAAGTAGTGTTGGAAGATGTCGATTCCGATAACTTGACACCACAGAGTACTGGAGACAAGTTGGTATGTACGCCTCGGCAGAAATGCAGTGATAAGAGTGGTGCAGATGAAGAAGAAGAAGAAAAAATATTTGTTTTAACGAAAACAAATATTGCCAATGCATTTTCAATTCAACATTATAGTACTGGGCATTTGCCAACTGTCCGGGTAGTGCTCGGGTTTACGTTAATTCATAATAAATAATAAATGTTTTGTACACTATAATAATTCATCCATCAACAACACTAGCTTTTATTATTAGGTTCTTGATTTTATTAATTTTTTCTATTTATATGCCTATAGGCCATCACTAAAATCGAAATTACAATACTAAAAATAATCTTAAAATGAAAACTTCATTTGTAATTATAGTTATTAATTAGGAATTCCCTATAATTCAGAGCTTCTCTCGCAATATAGTACAGATCTATCCAGTTCGGTCCGTTCAGTATATGCAACATCTCCTGTGGTTCTACAATTCCTTTGCTAAAAAGTTTTGTTTTTAATTCCACCATTATCGGGCATGTGCATAGAAAATGATAGGACGTTTCCTCCTGACTCCTGTTAAGGCCGGTCTACACGGTGAGAGCTAGAGCGACACTAATTGCGTAGAGCAGTGTCAGCTGAGTCTACACTATGAGCCCTGAGAGCCTAGAGACGAGTGTCTGAGACCACTCTCGCTGTTGATCTCGCGAGAGCAGTCTCAGGTCTGCCTACACGGTCTCGCTTTGTTGCACTTGCGCGAGATTTCTCCAGTTGTATTTGGGTGAAAGAATGGGTTCTACAACGAAAGCAATTCGGTGTGTACACGACTCTACTTCCTGAACTGACGGCAAGTGATCCAAAGCTGTATATGAACTTCGTACGAATATCGGCCACAAATTTTCAGGAACTGTTGAGCAAAATTTCTCCACTAATCAAAAAACAAGATACTTCAATGAGGGAATCCATACAACCCGGAGAAAGATTAGCAGTAACCCGTTTTTCTCTGCTTTAGAATTATTTTATAACGTAGATTTGTAAACTTGTAGATTGGGTTTTTATGATAACTTACCTATTTTTTAAATTCTTTCTGTGAATTGAAATAATTATAGTAATTTTTTGATAACATACCTACCTTTTAAATTGTTTCTGTGAATTGATATAATTATAGTAATTTGAATTCAATGCTGTGAATGAATCAAGTACCTTAGATTTACTTACCAAATTACATGTTGTTGAATCTTCTATTCGGTTAGAAGGGACCATGCATTTCAGGGCGTCAAAAAACTGCCATCCACCTGAATATACGTTGTCAGCCCCACTTCCACTCTTCCTCTTCTTAATTTTTCTCAACTCGGAATTTAGTTGGGTTGGGATGTTACGGAGTTTCCTCGTAACCTCCTTGATGTCGGTAGCAAATTCATTTGCCAGGGCTGTGAGGGAAACAGTTCTTTTGTTCCTGTATTTAATACAGTGGAAGTAGGGCTGACAACGTATATTCAAGTGGATGGCAGTTTTTTGAAGCCCTGAAATTCATGGTCCCTTCTAAACGAATAGAAGGTTCAACAACATGTAATGTGGTCTGTTATGACCCACATAAATTCAGTTATTAGTTCTTAAAATAAAGAAGCTACCGGGAGGATCCCAGAGTGAGTCAGCACCTGCTAGGGGAGACGAGGTACGGGGGTTCCGCCAACATGACGTCACCCTTCCACCTCTCTTTCTCCCGAACTGTTCACATGAGTATAAAAGCTCACTCAGGGATGATCCCTTATGCCAATCTAGTCAAGTACTCGTCTTGTTCATTTCGCTCTCCAACTTCTCCTTCATCAAGGTATCTCCTCGAAGTCGTAGGCTCAACCAAGTAAATATCCCGCCTTCCCGCCGGTGAGTTTCTCTGAAACGCCGGGGTTGTCGGGCTAGCCCTAATTTTCACAGTACTCCGCATGCCGGTATGGGTCTGACCCGCCGATGCGACAGTACTGAATGTTAGGCTAGGGAAAGTCTCTCTTAGGTTGAGTAGGTGTTAAAGCAACGACAAACGCCGCAGCGAGAAGGTCAGCTCCTTCACTCGCCAACACGCCGAACACAACAGTGGTGACCCCGCACGTTTTTAACTACCTATTCGACGCAGAGAGATGGACGACAACGGCATCCCCGATCCACCACCGATGCCTGACTTCGCCGAAGCCGCCAAGGTGTCAATTCCCTTGACACTACCGCCGTTCTACAGGGAGGACCCTCGCCTCTGGTTCCTGCAACTCGATGCGGCCTACACCAGCGCGCATATCAACACACAACGGGCCAGATTCACTCGGACACTCCCTCTGCTTCCCTACGACGTCGCAGTACAAACGGCAGACCTCACAGCGGCTCAACTCGTCACGCCTTACGACGACCTCAAGGCAAGGCTCATCGAAATATTCGAGCCCTCTCGTCATCAACGGATCGCGGCCCTCACCCAACAACAACACCTGGGGGACCAGAAGCCTTCACAGCTCCTACGCAAAATACGACACCAGCTGGGGGACCTTATGCCACAGGATCTCTCGAAGACCTTCTGGATTAAAGCCTTACCGCTTGACGTACAAACGATCCTCGCACCATGGATGACGAAGGACGCCGAATTTCTCGCACCCATCGCCGACGCGGCCTATGAAATTCGGGGATCCGCATCACTGCATCAAATAGACCCACAACCTCACACAGAGGTTGTCGAGAAGAAGCCGCCACCTCGCAACCAAAGGCCAACGGATCAACGTCCTCGCAGCCGCTCAACATCGCCAGCACGACGAGGTGGTCTATGTTGGTATCATTTTACCTTCCGAAAGAAGGCGTTAAAATGCAACCAACCTTGCTCCTTTAAAAAAGTGTCCTGGTCGGAAAACTAGGAAGCCCGCCTGTTTACAAGGCGGGCACCCCTTACACAGATGTATCCAACCGACTATTTGTAAAATGCAGGAAGAACAACATCCCCTTCCTTATCGACACCGGAGCTAGCATTTCCATTATACCAAACACCTTGCTCAAATGGAAAAAGAAAACCAACGACCAGCTTCTCTTCGCAGCAAACGGCACAGCAATATCAACATACGGTCAATATCGAACAAAAGTCATACTCGAGAACGAAGTGTACGAATGGGCCTTTATCGTCGCCGATGTGAAACGTCCGATCATCGGAGCAGATTTCTTGAGCTATTTCGGCCTACATGTCGACCTCAAGAACAGGCACCTCTACAACCCTCACGCACAACGCCCGATTAAAGGATATGTGAATACGGTCAACACCGGGGTTTCAACGGAGGCAACCCCTCCGGCCTTTACCAAAATGCTGGCTGAATATAAACCGGCACAAAGGAAAGCATCACTTCTCTCGTCAGTAAAACACTTCATCGAGACGAAAGGACCGCCCGTCACAGCAAAAAGTCGCCGACTACACCCTGAACAACTCCGCCAAACAAAGGAAAGTTTTGACAAACTTCTCAAAGATGGAATTATTAGACCATCTAAATCCCCGTGGGCCAGTCCCCTACACGCCGTTCCTAAACCAAATGGTACATGGCGCTTCTGCGGAGACTATAGGAGATTAAATGAACGAACAGTCGGCGACCGATACGCAGTTCCGCACTTACGCGACTTTTCCTCGCACCTACATGACTGCACAGTGTTTTCGACTCTGGATATTTCACGAGCATTCCATCACATCGATGTCAACCCGGCAGATATACCAAAAACCGCAATTATAACACCTTTTGGCCTCTACGAATATAAAAAAATGAATTTCGGGCTCAAAAATGCGGCACAGTCCTGGCAAAGATATATGGACCAGATCCTTAGGGGTCTTGATTTCGTATTCTGCTTCCTCGATGATATCCTAATTGCATCCAAATCGACAGTCGAACACCAGCAACATGTACAACAAGTCCTAACGATTTTCGCTAACGAAGGACTCACAGTCAACAAAGAAAAGTGTGTGCTGGCAAAACAAGAGGTAATCTGTCTCGGTCACCTCGTCAATGCAAACGGAATAAAACCACTTCCAAAAAAAGTGGACAATCTTACTACATTTCCGCTACCAACAACAGTAACGGATTTAAGACGGTTTTTAGGGATGCTTAATTTCTATCGCCGTCACATCCCACATGCAGCCGTCCATCAACAACCACTAATCGAGGCCATCCCTCAACCTTCAAAAAAGAAGGACAAAAGACCAATTGAATGGACGGAGAAACGTAAAAAAGCATTCCAACAATGCAAAACCGATTTACAACAAGCGGCAATGTTAGCTCATCCAGCACCCACTGGACACCTATCTCTCACAACAGATGCATCAGAAATCGGGATCGGAGCAGTTCTACAACAAACTGTCAACGGAAAATCCTCTCCACTAGGATTCTTCTCGAAAACGCTCACGCCCGCTCAAATAAAGTACTCGACCTTCGACAGAGAGTTACTAGCTATTTTCGAAGGGATCAAGCACTTCAGAGACTTTATCGAGGGACGTGAATTTCATGTTGTCACCGACCACAAACCTTTAACAACCTCGCTGCATCAGGATAGGAAAACAGCTTCACCTCGACGCCTACGTCAAATGGAATTTATAAGTCAATTTACGACCGATATTCGCTTCACTCCGGGAACGTCCAATGTAGTGGCCGACGCCCTTTCACGGCCATCTCACCCGGAACTCAACGAATTGACTTCATTTCCGACAGGCGCCTCCATTGCCCAAGAACAACGGAACGACACATCAGCGGAATTCCGAAATCTAATCACTAATAAACGATTAGAAGAAACAACCGTCCCATCCAGCAACACAACACTATGGTGCGACGTATCAGGCGAATGTCCTCGCCCGTTCATTCCAAACAAATTGCGCCGCGCAATTTTTGAACATTACCACGCTCTCAGCCACCCTGGAATAAGAGCCACTCGTGACATAATTCGAGCTAGAACATTTTGGCCTAGGATGAATACCGACCTACGCAATTGGGTACTAGCGTGCGAACGCTGCGCAAAATATAAAGAGTTTCGGCATCCGAAAACTACACCACAACAATTCGAATTTGCGCCGGCCCTAGCTCATTTACACGTAGACATCGTAGGTCCTCTAGAACAATCAGAAGGCTACAAATACCTTCTTACCATGATCGACCGAAACACCAGTTGGCCCGAGTGTGTACCACTCCGATCTATCACTACGAAAGCCGTCATAGACAACATCACCAAAAATTGGATCGCGCGATACGGCTGTCCTCTCCTTCTTACGACCGACCAAGGAAGACAGTTCGAGAGTTCCGAATTTACAGAATTTCTTAAAAAATTCGGTATACAGCGGATCCGGACGACGGCGTACCATCCCGAAGCCAACGGGAAAATCGAAAGATGGCATCGCGATCTAAAAAATGCTTTACGCACGGCCGCAACATCTCCGTCATGGTCAAAGGACCTACCGACCATTTTACTCGGCTTAAGGACGACAATTCGATATTCCGACGGGTATAGCGCGGCCGAAAGGATCTTCCGCGCACCCTTACGTCTACCAGCCGACATCTTTCAATCTCCACCTACGGAGATTGACGAAAAGCCTACAACCGTCCAGCCCGAAGAATTAAACCGCTCCTTCCCGACCTCATTCCACACGACGCCGAAAATCTACCTGAGGGAAGAAGGACTAAAGAAAGGTTTAAAACCATTGTACTCGGGCCCGTACACAGTCATTCGCACCGACGAAAAAACGGCTACCATCAACATGGACGGCTCAAACATTACCGTTTCTTTAAACAGATGTAGGCCAGCACACGGTACTACCCCCACTCCGTCGGACACCGAGGTACCTGCAAGCACAACCAAAACAGTATCACTCTACCCTGGGACTCCACAGAAGACACTTACAAATTCTTCACGACAGACTCCCCAACAAACTTCTCCGCCGACACCTCTCGAACATGGAGAAGGAAAAACAGCAAGCAGAGGACGTAATTCCGCCGGACCCGAACGCTCCCTTCATAAGAAAACCGACGAGGCCGGCGCGCCTCCCGACGTCGACCAAAACAGCCAAAAAAGGAAGTCATACGCAGCAGCAGCCAGACAACCTCGACTTCTCGGTGCGCAAACATTGGTCCAACGAAACCAATGAAAACTATAAAAATATGCAAACCAAAAATAAAATAACAAAAGGGAGCCGTCGCGATGATCGTATGCCGCGACGAGCTACCCACTCAATACCAGCGGAAATAGGGGAAATAGAAATCGCGCAGCACAACAAAATGATTGACCTTGCCTTCAAATCCTTCTTCTCCTCTTCCCCTATTTCCCACCCAAGTCCCGGGCCGAACAACCGCCGTCGAGCGGGTCCCAACCATATCAATCCAAAAGTTCGGTCCGGGCAATTTTTATTCATTGCACTAACATTCTCCAGACGGAGAATGCATTTCGGCCTGCGCCTCACGCCACGCACGCAGCCGACGGCCACCGTCAGGGATCGTCACCACGATCTCCATCGACATAACGACCACTGCGAACGGGATCAGCAAAATTCAGATCTACGCAAATTACAAGAGGACATTCTCCATACAAGACGACTTGAAGATTTTCATCAAGATTCAATCCATGTAAACTTTAAATCAAATTTTGCTCAAAATCTAGTGTAACTCTTTCGACAATCAATATCATATTGCAACAATTAACACCTTCTATATGTTAAGAACTAGGGGGACCTATGTTATGACCCACATGAATTCAGTTATTAGTTCTTAAATAAAGAAGCTACCGGGAGGATCCCAGAGTGAGTCAGCACCTGCTAGGGGAGACGAGGTACGGGGGTTCCGCCAACATGACGTCACCCTTCCACCTCTCTTTCTCCCGAGCTGTTCACATGAGTATAAAAGCTCACTCAGGGATGATCCCTTATGCCAATCTAGTCAAGTACTCGTCTTGTTCATTTCGCTCTCCAACTTCTCCTTCATCAAGGTATCTCCTCGAAGTCGTAGGCTCAACCAAGTAAATATCCCGCCTTCCCGCCGGTGAGTTTCTCTGAAACGCCGGGGTTGTCGGGCTAGCCCTAATTTTCACAGTACTCCGCATGCCGGTATGGGTCTGACCCGCCGATGCGACAGTACTGAATGTTAGGCTAGGGAAAGTCTCTCTTAGGTTGAGTAGGTGTTAAAGCAACGACAAACGCCGCAGCGAGAAGGTCAGCTCCTTCACTCGCCAACACGCCGAACACAACATGGTCAGTAAATCTAAGGTACATGATTACAAATTTTGTAATTTTCGCATGACGCATCCCACAGCTCTGGCATAGCTTCTAGGTGGCTTATGAAGCTCTCGGTTTCTTCTTTTGTCCATTGACGGCCGGAACTCGCCATCCTGCTCTAGGCAATAGTTGCACGTTGTTGAAACTCACTGAGACTAGTTGCCGAGAGTGGTTGCACAGGTGTCTCCACGTCGAGAGTTGAGAGGGAACGCGAGAGCACTAGAGCACTCTACGAGAGCAAGCGCAACTGCTCTAGGAGGTGTCCACACTGCTCTCGAGTGCTCTCTGCTCTCGCTCTATGGCAATAAATGTCCCCGTGTAGACCGACCTTTACACATCGAGCACTGTGCTTCTCTCGTACCCCGGTTCCACACTTTAGCATTTAACACCATTTGCTCGCAACGGACCCTTGCAATAAGGCGATACACGCGTTGGTTCTTTTTCTTGACGTAGTCCATATTTTGATTCAGCGCAGCATACAGCTGGAAATGACTCGATTCAGAGGCCAGTCTTAGGAATTATTCGCGACGGGTTTTCTCGATCGCAACTATAAAGTCTCCCGCCAGCGACTTCCATTCAGAAATAGTAGCCTCAAGGAAGCTTACCGAGGCAACCCCATGCTAAATGGTCAAATCATCCCTCGCCTTACACCAAAACGCTTAATCGTTTCCCGCGCCACCCGGTAAGGCAGACGCTCAGGCTGCATTTCCAGGGCTTTAATTATATAATCAGCGTGCAGCTGGAAATTCGTCGCATAAAGAGGGCTCACTACAGTTTCAAGATGGATCATGTAAGTCGGAGTGTTCATGGGTAAATGAAGTGAACTCTTGATGAATCGCCTAAGCACCCTCTCCGCTTCCTCCACACTTGACCCGCATACCCCAGTACTGACTTGGCTGTTGCATCAAACACCCTCATTTTGGATTCGAATGGTATGTCATTGCATAGGAGGTTCCTCTTGGTGCTTGCTAGTCCAAACTGTGCGGCTCGTCGTTTTTGTCTGAAGTGTTCATCAAGGTTCAGGCTAGCGGTCACCCACATTCCAAGATATTTATAGGATTTTACTACCTCTATAGTTTCGCCGTATTATTTCCACCATTCATTCTTTGACTTTATTCCGCCTCCTCTCTTGAAAATCATAACTTTGGATATCTCCAGGTTTATCAGGAGGTTTCTTTCCATACTTTTCTATCACCCTGATCATATTTCTCAGGGACTGAAAAACATTGAAAGGGACTGGTGCAGATGATAGATGATGAGATTGTAGTGTAACTGCAGTCCCTGGATATAATCAGGGGCGTCTCGTGAGAATATTCTTGAGGCAAACAGCTTGGCCAGTCACAGAAGAATAAACAATAATGAAAAACGCTGCAAATTATTACACAAAGGTTTATTATTTTTCTGAAGATAAAGCGTCAGCTTTACCCTCGTCACTACCTACCAATCATGTTTTTGCTTCAAAATGTTGTTTATTTAGATGAAATAAACCCTTCACACTCCATTTGAAGAAATAAAGAATTCCTTGGTTTAGAAATTTGATTACAGGTTGATTAAGGAAGCAAAACATGTACAACCCAAAGAAACGAACATCGATCGCATTTTGGTCAGCTAAAATTTTTAAGGTGATAAGTAAGGCCTCTTTTGCGATTCACACTCGTGTTTCTCATTTATCGTAAGTTCAACCTTCCAGTTCTCATGGAGAGCTAATAGTTTATCCTCTGGGTGGGTTGATTCGATTCTAAAAATTCAATGGTACCAATCTCAAATTGGTGAAAAAACAATACCTTCATAACGAGAGTTTTCGAGAGAGGGGGCCTTAAGAAGTTACAGCCCTAATGTTTCACCGCTCAGAAGTGACTGACAAAACCTTCGGGGCACAAGTAGACCCCAAATGGAGCTCATACCAAATTTCATCAAAATCGGTCCATGATAATTAAGGAAAGTTCCGCAGACGGACGGATTTTTTTATATTCGATTTTCAAATTATACGTAGTAGCTACAACCTCAAAAGTAAACCATCAACAATATTATGCAATTATTTCCAAGTAGGTACCTATTAACTGTGACGGAGTACCCGTTACTCTGTCACCTGATTCGTGATTCGATTCTTTCGCTCTATCGAATCACTACTTAGGGATAGCCCTCCAGTCTAATTCCAGACACCGATCTGTAAGTACATTACTTTCATACTAGATCACTTCCCTTACCCTCGTGGTTCAAATCCGAAGATCTAATAGGTAAACTCTATTGATACTTCTTTCCCCCCTCCATATAGATACAAGGCCTCATTGATTATAGGATAATACATCCATTTATCTTTCCTACTTCAATTTGTATCTTTCATTCGTCATCCCTAGTCCTAGGTTGATATCCAACAAGGAATAGGTATTCAAACGAAACGTATAGTTCTCTAGGGGTAAAACACAGCAACGATTAAATTATTCTCATTAATTAATCAGATTCTCCAAATCCCCTAGAACAATACTGTTTCATGGTAGCAGAGAAATAGGTTAAAGCAGATTCACGAAAATAAGTCCATATAGAACCAGGCAATTCAGACCACAAATTCGTAAACAATTCTCAAGATTCGAGACAAATCCAGACACGAACGATAGAATCGAATAAAACACCTGTATCTGAGCACTAAAAAACGACGAACCACCGCTTATCAAAGTAAATAGTTCAAATCGCAACGGTTCAGTGACAACACAAGAAGAGGTGGTGACAGACAATCAAGGGGAGGGGACATCCACCCCACAGGGGGAAGACCCAGTTCGCGCCCAATTTCAGAGGCTGTCCATTCAAGGAGGACCCCCGGGGCCGTCGAGGGATCCCGATCTAGAGAAATATCTGGAGGAGGCAGCACGGAAGTTCCACGCGGAACGGAAAGAGGGCAAGTGGAAGGCCAGACCAAACAACAAAATCCGAAAGAGGAGAAACGAACAGGGTTCCCTCCAGCTAGCGCCTCTGACGACGGTGGCGCCGATGCAGGTGCGCCAGGTCCCTATCTGGCACCCACCGTGGCAGAGCAGGCCATACAAGCAGGGGAAACCCAAACCCGGGCCAAACCTGTTTAAATGGGTAAAAAAGTAAAATTAATTAACAGAGGAAATTAACAGAGGTCTCCGAGAGAGTTTAAATTAAAAAAAAAAAAAAGAGCATGGACTAAGCACTTCTTGCAAGGTCCGGCAGCCTTGATCCAAGCACTTCGCGAGGGTCGGCACTCCCAAAAAAAAAAAAAAAAATAAAAAATAACAAATATAGGTTGGAAGAATGAAGTAACTAAAAGAGGCTTATAGGCACCATCATTTCTGTATGGTTTGCAATGTAAGAGTCGTTTCCTTCCTGCCATACCTATGTAAGGATCAGAATCACCACGGTAAAGATGTAAATTTTTACAAAATTTCAAAAATTTTGAAAATTTTCAAATAGGGTGGGAGTGTGACGGAGTACCCATTACTCTGTCACCTGATTCGTGATTCGATGGATCGATTCTTTCGCTCTATCGGATCACTACTCAGGGATAGCCCTCCAGTCTAATTCCAGACACCGATCTGTAAGTACATTACTTTCATACTAGATCACTTCCCTTACCCTCGTGGTTCAAATCCGAAGATCTAATAGGTAAACTCTATTGATACTTATTTCCCCCCTCCATATAGATACAAGGCCTCATTGATTATAGGATAATACATCCATTAATCTTTCCTACTTCAATTTGTATCTTTCATTCACCATCCCTAGTCCTAGGTTGATATCCAACAAGGAATAGGTATTCAAACGAAACGTATAGTTCTCTAGGGATAAAACACAGCAACGATTAAATTGTTCTCATTAATTAATCAGATTCTCCAAATCCCCTAGAACAATACAGTTTCATGGTAGCAGAGAAATAGGTTAAAGCAGATTCACGAAAACAAGTCCATATAGAACCAGGCAATTCAGACCACAAATTCGTAAACAATTCTCAAGATTCGAGACAAATCCAGACACGAACGATTGAATCGAATAAAACACCTGTATCTGAGCACTAAAAAACGACGAACCACCGCTTATCAAAGTAAATAGTTCAAATCGCAACGGTTCAGTGACAACACAAGAAGAGGTGGTGACAGACAATCAAGGGGAGGGGACATCCACCCCACAGGGGGAAGACCCAGTTCGCGCCCAATTTCAGAGGCTGTCCATTCAAGGAGGACCCCCGGGGCCATCGAGGGATCCCGATCTAGAGAAATATCTGGAGGAGGCAGCACGGAAGTTCCACGCGGAACGGAATGAGGGCAAGTGGAAGGCCAGACCAAACAACAAAATCCGAAAGAGGAGAAACGAACAGGGTTCCCTCCAGCTAGCGCCTCTGACGACGGTGGCGCCGATGCAGGTGCGCCAGGTCCCTATCTGGCACCCACCGTGGCAGAGCAGGCCATACAAGCAGGGGAAACCCAAACCCGTTTAAATGGGTAAAAAAGTAAAATTAATTAACAGAGGAAATTAACAGAGGTCTCCGAGAGAGTTTAAATTAAAAAAAAAAAAAAGAGCATGGACTAAGCACTTCTTGCAAGGTCCGGCAGCCTTGATCCAAGCACTTCGCGAGGGTCGGCACTCCCAAAAAAAAAAATTGAAAAAATTAATAAATAAATAACAAACATAGGTAGGAAGAATGAAGTAACTAAAAGAGGCTTATAGGCACCATCATTTCTGTATGGTTTGCAATGTAAGAGTCGTTTCCTTCCTGCCATACCTATGTAAGGATCAGAATCACCACGGTAAAGATGTAAATTTTTACAAAATTTCAAAAATTTTGAAAATTTTCAAATAGGGTGGGAGTGTGACGGAGTACCCATTACTCTGTCACCTGATTCGTGATTCGATGGATCGATTCTTTCGCTCTATCGAATCACTACTCAGGGATAGCCCTCCAGTCCAATTCCAGACACCGATCTGTAAGTACATTACTTTCATACTAGATCACTTCCCTTAACCTCGTGGTTCAAATCCGAAGATCTAATAGGTAAACTCTATTGATACTTCTTTCCCCCCTCCATATAGATATCATAGCCTCATTGATTATAGGATAATACATCCATTAATCTTTCCTACTTCAATATGTATCTTTCATTCATCATCCCTAGTCCTAGGTTGATATCCAACAAGGAATAGGTATTCAAACGAAACGTATAGTTCTCTAGGGGTAAAACACAGCAACGATTAAATTATTCTCATTAATTAATCAGATTCTCCAAATCCCCTAGAACAATACTGTTTCATGGTAGCAGAGAAATAGGTTGAAGCAGATTCACGAAAACAAGTCCATATAGAACCAGGCAATTCAGACCACAAATTCGTAAACAATTCTCAAGATTCGAGACAAATCCAGACACGAACGATAGAATCGAATAAAACACCTGTATCTGAGCACTAAAAAACGACGAACCACCGCTTATCAAAGTAAATAGTTCAAATCGCAACGGTTCAGTGACAACACAAGAAGAGGTGGTGACAGACAATCAAGGGGAGGGGACATCCACCCCACAGGGGGAAGACCCAGTTCGCGCCCAATTTCAGAGGCTGTCCATTCAAGGAGGACCCCCGGGGCCGTCGAGGGATCCCGATCTAGAGAAATATCTGGAGGAGGCAGCACGGAAGTTCCACGCGGAACGGAAAGAGGGCAAGTGGAAGGCCAGACCAAACAACAAAATCCGAAAGAGGAGAAACGAACAGGGTTCCCTCCAGCTAGCGCCTCTGACGACGGTGGCGCCGATGCAGGTGCGCCAGGTCCCTATCTGGCACCCACCGTGGCAGAGCAGGCCATACAAGCAGGGGAAACCCAAACCCGTTTAAATGGGTAAAAAAGTAAAATTAATTAACAGAGAAAATTAACAGAGGTCTCCGAGAGAGTTTAAATTTAAAAAAAAAGAGGAGCATGGACTAAGCACTTCTTGCAAGGTCCGGCAGCCTTGATCCAAGCACTTCGCGAGGGTCGGCACTCCAAAAAAAAAAAATTAAAAAAAAAAAAATAAATAAATAACAAACATAGGTAGGAAGAATGAAGTAACTGAAAGAGGCTTATAGGCACCATCATTTCTGTATGGTTTGCAATGTAAGAGTCGTTTCCTTCCTGCCATACCTATGTAAGGATCAGAATCACCACGGTAAAGATGTAAATTTTTACAAAATTTCAAAAATTTTAAAAATTTTCAAATAGGGTGGGAGTGTGACGGAGTACCCGTTACTCTGTCACCTGATTCGTGATTCGATGGATCGATTCTTTCGCTCTATCGAATCACTACTCAGGGATAGCCCTCTAGTCTAATTCCAGACACCGATCTGTAAGTACATTACTTTCATACTAGATCACTTCCCTTACCCTCGTGGTTCGAATCCGAAGATCTAATAGGTAAACTCTATTGATACTTCTTTCCCCCCTCCATATAGATACAAGGCCTCATTGATTATAGGATAATACATCGACACCTGTGCCCCCAAAGGGCCAAACTGCTTCCGGAACTACTATTTCTAAAACGCAAGCGATTGTAGCGAGGCCAGTGTACATGGTTTCAACTAGGTTTTTTTTTTGTAATTGGTCCAAAATCTACGTAAGATTGAATTCTAAACCGTTTTTTGAATCAACCGCAACTTGTAATATTAAGAAAAAAAGAAAAACTGGGAAGAGGTCCAGTTTGGCCCTATGGGCATAATTTGACCTTGAGATTTGTGAGCGACAAGGGGCCAAACTGCCAGTTTGGCCCTAAGGTTTGCGACTTTCCTTCACCTGGAAATTGCTCTGGTCGTTCCGCAATTTCTTTTCCAATTAATACACCAGTTGAAATTAAACGTTAATCAATTATTATAATTAACTGCCCATTTTTACAACTCTCTGGGTATTTGGTACCTATCCAATCACTTAGGTTTTCGTCTTTCTCTGAAACCCCGATTTTAACTCACGTAGGTATGGTTGAATAGTGCCATTCTATTACCAAAAAACAGCAATTAAGTAATTTCTGAAACACGGATAACGAAATTTTAATTATTCCAATAGTAAATTAACACCATTGAATTTGAAACAAATCTAAGAATCATTGATGAATATTAAGATATCGTAATCTATTCAGCATTGTCCTCTTCATTAAATGAACTTTCATATGAAGAATAAGCTCATCACGTATGTTGAGCTTATTCTTCATATGGAAGTATTCTGCGTGGTACTGGTGAGGAATCGCCCCTTTGGTACACAAACTGAAGGAAAAAGCAGGAGTGGTCACAGTGACACAACTGGACGGCAAGAAAATTATCATTACACTTGACAAGTTACCTATCTTTCAGGTGTTCAGACTTCAACTCAATTGATTCAATGCAATTTGATTGATTTAGTTGATTAACTGAATTGTCTGTACCTAAGCAAACATCAGGACTTGAAAGAACGAACTCGATTCTGCCAAATCTTACGGACTCTAGAGCCATAAAAAGTCATTCATAAAAAATATTCTAGTCAAGTTAATCGAAACTATTCGAATCATCACTATATACCTCTCTCAGTTGTTGTAAGGCCCGAAAAACCATGAGCTGAGATCTGGTTGAGAACACTTTCTCTTGCTTCCCCCGTCGAGTTCTAGCCATCGTTTGAAATCACCTTTTCCAAAACCACATTCGAAAATCTACACGTTAATCTGATGATGATGATGATTTCATGACAGACACACGGGCAAACAGACAGACACGGAACCAAAATTGTTCAGAAAGGTCTGAAACGAGTGGAAACTTTGTTTCTGGGGAACATTTTTTTCAAACTTGAAAAGTGAAAACAAAGCATCCCCTATCTTGGTGGACTCGAAAGCAAAAAATGATGGAAAAACAATACCTTTACATCAGAATATTTTGAGTTACGGCGTTTTCAAAATTTCAACCCTTAGAAGTGACCTACATCAACCAAAAGCTTCGGGGCACAACTAGACCCCAAATGGGCCCATATAACAAATTTCATCAAGATCGGTCAATGCTATGTGGGAAAGTGCCGCGTACAGCGTACGGACGGCCAAATTTTTATTCGATTTTTGGATTCTACCTAACATGAAACGTAAACCAACAAATTTTGAGGGGGAGAGGGGTTTAAAAAAAATTGTTTCTTGGTTGATTCCAAAGGTTCATTATTGAATATAATATACCAAAAACACAGGATGCAACAAGTAGGTAGGTAGTGGACGTGAACATAATACAGGGTCAGAAATCGATTTTCTAATCAGTTGTTGTGGTCCTGTGCCATTATATTTGTCTCTGACACACAAATAGCAATCAGAGTAGTTTGGCCCTTTGAACAAGAAATAGCAGTTTGGCCCTTTGGGCGCTCAGGTGTCGACATCCATTTATCTTTCCTACTTCAATTTGTATCTTTCATTCGTCATCCCTAGTCCTAGGTTGATATCCAACAAGGAATAGGTATTCAAACGAAACGTATAGTTCTCCCCCTAGTTTTACGTCTCGTACTATTTTGCATTTTTAATAGACTAGCCCTGAAAACGTGAAAAATTAAAGTGTACTGTTTTTTTTTCGGAATAATAGAAAATTTTGGCATAACAATTTGAACTTTTGGCAAATCCCGTACGTTTAGGCAACTGCTGGAGTCCTTGTCCACCTGTTTAACTTCTACAATGTTCAATAAAGTTTTTTCTATCAGGATTAAAATAAATTGATAAATAGACCAGGATGATTTGAAATAACCAATGCTGTGTATGGACGACCATTGGCTGGAGGGTGGGGTAAACTCTCAAAAAATACACCAATAACTGCATAACTCACTAATAAAAATGAATTTAAGCAGTGGAGTAATAATTGATTTTTGGGGTGGTTCTAATTGAGAAGTCCGTGTTGCATCAACACATTTATTAAACCAAGAAAAAAAATGAACTCTACAAAAAATGGAATATTTTTCCTATTCTATCCATACTTTCCCAGTCACAGTCTCAGTATAATTTTAATTCATTAATGTATAGCTTACAAGTAACGCAGTACATTAAAAACCAGGGACATGAACTCACTTCATTCAATTTATAAAAGCAATATAAATTTAATGTACAAACTCACATGGCATCCTCCTCATTTCATTATAGTTGATTAGAAATAGTTAATTCGGAATCATTATGGAATAGTTAGTTAGGTGTTACACAACTAATAGCAACGGAGTTTGAATGGATTCAGTTAGTTTTATTGGCGCAAAACAGCTCCTTGGCTCACGTGGCAGGTGGAGAAATTCGACTTACGTTATAGTCGAGGTGCACCTCAACTGACAATATTGTAGTTATTTCCCTAACCAGACCTCACAATCGTAGTATATAGACGGCCAAGTGAAGAGTTGTGTGAGACGTGTCCTTGTTTCATGATGTTTGAAGGCATCTTTCATTGACGATCTAATCTGGTATTGTTGAAACTCATCTCAAAATAAACTGCATGTTTGTATAGAAAACCTATTTCCTCTCTCAATCCGAATGATTCACATCGTTCAGATAACATGTTTTTGTTGCAGCTGATAAGATCCTACAAATTGGAGTACCTGTATGAACCACTGGAGTACAAAGTGACTTTCATGTACGCCCCTGAAGGTGAACTGAAGTTCAAGATGACGAAACGTTGACAACCAAGGTTGGTATGTGAAGTGGTCCAACGTGAATTCCTCCTGGTTTCGATGGAATTTTCAAAAAAGTGTGGATTTTCCGAACCGGAGGGAAGTTAACATTAGAAAAAACGTCTGCAAGTGGGTGTGGCACATAGCTTCCTCGTATCCACAACCCGATTAGATGACCCGATGCATAGAAGTTAATCTCACAACACCAATCTCTAAGTACCTTCCACTACCCACATGGGGGACCATCTACACGCTAATCTGGACAATCCTAGAAAATTTCATCAAATTCGGATGAAAAATGTAAATGTTATGGCTGTTTCAGGGATTTTACATATGCGCATGCGCAGAGGCTACTGTAAATTTTAAGGCCTTGATTATCATCAGGGACCATCTACAGCCTAATCCCCGTAATCCCTAAAAATGTCATCGAAATCGGGTAGAAAATGTGGAAGTTTTGGCCGTTATAAAGAACGTTTGCGCATGCGCAGTGACTACTGTAATTTCGAAGGTGGTGATTTTCATAGGGGACCATCTAAATACTAATGTGTAACATCCCCGAAAATTTCATTGAAATCGGATGGAAAATATAGAAGTTATTGCCGTTACAAGGAATTCACGTTTTCGCATCCATCAGTCCGAGGATGATGGTTTTCATAGGGGACCGTCTACACACCAACCCGCACAATCCCTGAAAATTTCATAGAAATCGGACAATAACTTCGTATAGTTGTGCGCGTTACAAGGAATTCATGACAGACACACAGACACGGATCCAAAATTGTTCAGAAAGGTCTAAAACGCAAAACGCGAGTGGAATTTTCGATTTTGGAGAACTTATTTTTTCGTCCTTGAAAAGTGAAAACAAAGCTTCCGCTACCTTGGTAGACTCGGAAGCAATTCTTGGTCTATTCTGGAGGTTCGTTATTGAAAAAAAAAAATAACAAAAAAGCGTGAGCTGAGTGACCCAACACCCAAGGTACAAGCTAAAAATGACTCGAGGTAACCAAATGCACCAATGCAAACATCAAATGACGAGTTGTCACTCATAATTAACCTTCCGTGGGTCGCGCGCGCGGTGTTTACTCCGCATTCGTGAGATAAAATGATTGTCCTTTTATATACAGGGTGTCACCCTAACTCGAGGACCAAACTTCAAGGATCGATTCTACAACTATTTTGCAAACTTTTTTGTCTGCTGACATTTTTTTTAAACGCTTTAAAATTATACTTTTTTCACTTGTAAGATTTTGTTCGTGTTTTCGACCTTGAGCCATTAAAACGGCCATAACTCCCTCAATTTACTGGATAAACTCAAATATGAGTATACCGTTGGAAAGAACGTTAAATTTCCTATCAGTTCATCAGGACACAAAAGCTTTTTAAGCCTTTCGTATAAGTGAATAAATTGGTCAAAGTCAGAAATTTAAAACTTTCTCGAAAATCACCATTTTTCAGGCTGACTCATCTTATGTAATAAACAGCCGTATCGGCGGGCACTCAACGGAAAAAACTTGCCCAGAATCTCAGCTTTCCAACGGTCTATCAATTTTTCTTTTTAACATTCAAATTAGAAGAGTAAATGAAGTTTGAATGCCCGAAAACGTGTGTTCTACAAGCAAATCCAGTGTTTTAAGCGGTTTCTGGTCCCCCTCGACCTCAAGATGGCTTGACGATTTTGGTATCATTTCCTATGTAATTTTCTACGCTGAATCAAATAGTGATACTTCCGAATGGTTCCGACTGCTAGAAGGTGGATTTTTTGAAGAAAACCTTCGTTTTTCGTACATAAAATACGCATTATTCTTAAATGTGGTAGTGAGCATGAAGTAACACCTTTTAACTCAACAAAAACTTCAATCAACGGTGTTTCAATTCAATTCGGTGTTTTTATTTAGTTAAAAGGTGTTACTTCATGCTCACTACCACATTTACGAATAATGCGTATTTTATGTACGAAAAACGAAGGTTTTCTTCAAAAAATCCACTTTCTAGCAGTCGGAACCATTCGGAAGTATCACTATTTGATTCAGCGTAGAAAATTACATAGGAAATGATACCAAAATCGTCAAGCCATCTTGAGGTCGAGGGGGACCAGAAACCGCTTAAAACACTGGATTTGCTTGTAAAACACACGTTTTCGGGCATTCAAACTTCATTTACTCTTCTAATTTGAATGTTAAAAAGAAAAATTGATAGACCGTTGGAAAGCTGAGATTCTGGGCAAGTTTTTTCCGTTGAGTGCCCGCCGATACGGCTGTTTATTACATAAGATGAGTCAGCCTGAAAAATGGTGATTTTCGAGAAAGTTTTAAATTTCTGACTTTGACCAATTTATTCACTTATACGAAAGGCTTAAAAAGCTTTTGTGTCCTGATGAACTGATAGGAAATTTAACGTTCTTTCCAACGGTATACTCATATTTGAGTTTATCCAGTAAATTGAGGGAGTTATGGCCGTTTTAATGGCTCAAGGTCGAAAACACGAACAAAATCTAAAAAGTGAAAAAAGTATAATTTTAAAGCGTTTAAAAAAAATGTCAGGAGACAAAAAAGTTTGCAAATTAGTTGTAGAATCGATCCTTGAAGTTTGGTCCTCGAGTTAAGGTGACACCCTGTATATTCTGAGAAATCGCCCGGCCCCCCCTCATTATGCTTTGCTTATGATTCCACACGCCAGGTTGCATCCAGTTCGCAACCCAATCGGCAATGTACAAGCTGTAAATCAGTTCCTGTGACATGCCAAACGTATGCAGAGAGCCAAAACGTGAGTTGCGATGAAGAAGACTGAATTTGGATTGTTGGGAAAAGTACCCACCTAGTCTGATTTTAGGAGTGTTTGTCTTCCAAAATTTCTTGATAACCCATCATTTCTATTAGCAACAATTTGCTGTGATTTCTAAAAAAGTTCCATTGTGACGTTTAGTTTGAACATTACCAATATTTTGCTGTTTGGTTTTATTTACTATTAATTTCATATAATAAAATTTGTTACTACATATTTTAGAAGTTTTGATTGCGTTTTTATTTTTTAAATTTGGGTAGGTGTTTCATTTTTACCATACAAGATACTTTTTAAATTTATTTGTTACCTACCAACTTATATTTTCATACTTTTGTGAATAAAAATTCCAATAACAGGAACAAGCATACCTCAATTATCGTATCTCAGACTGTCAAATCAACCGTTTTTGAGCCAAAAACCCAGTAAAAACGACTGCGGTGTGAACACCGCCGTGCGACCTACTCTGCGTGTGGAACAGGTGCGACCGACGGAAGGTTAACCACAAAACTATACCCATCAGGTTAACAAATTGTTTCACTTCACTTGGCAACCAAAACATAAGAAACACTGTTGTTTGGGGACAATAAAAATTTGTAGCAGCTGAACTTAGGTAAAGGTTAGGAAAACGTTAGGTAACTCTTATCAATTCTGCGCCTAATCAGTGAAGATGAAACTTCTTTCATCGTCTCGATGGAGAGTTCAGATGTTGGTGAACACAATCTGTTTCCCAGCAGTCCTTTCTCCAGATCTTGGAAATGACCCAAGGTACACGATTTCACCTGTCGCACCTACCTCATCTAATCCCTCCATGTTTCTGTTTTCAGATCAAGAAGAGTTCGCCACACTGACCAAATATGGTGATACTTCCAGGAATCGAGATTCTTACCTACCTCCTGAAAAACAAGCAAAACATTGGAAACTAAACCACACGATTTTTGTAATTGTACCTGAGGATGAATGACAGCCCTGACTAACGATGCGACATCGATGTTTTTGAAATCCACCATCGATGTCAAGTGGAATCATCGACCAAAACATCGATGTTTCTCGACATCGATGTTTCACAACATAGATGTGCCCGATCTATATATAGTTACATGATAATAAATATTCGATAGCGTGTGACTGTAGGTACCTACTCAATTTCTACCCTAGTACATTTTCCAAATGAATATTTAAAGCAGTAAAAAAAATAAATAATAAATTAAAAAAAATACGTGAGTGAATAACAAAAGTATGTATTGTTCATTATTTTCATAGCACTTGCCCAGGTGTTTTTTGAAATAGGAAAGCATTGAAAAGAAGGAATTGCAAATTAAAGATAAACCTTGTTTATTAAAGTATTTTCAAGAAGTAGAACGACACATGAACAAAAACATAAAGTACATAATTATTCCAAAACTCAAACATTCATTCAGGTTCAGGTTTTTCCATTTTACATGTTTTCTCTCCAGTACTTTTTATTTATTGAAAAACTGAATCGGTCGAAAAATTAGCTATTATTTATTTCTCCGAGAGACAAGTATGTAATAATTCATCGCGAATGGTATTTTCACGCTTGTTTAATTCATTATTTTAATGTGTAAACTATTGAGAAAACCAATGGGAACAACAAATGGGGAAAATTACGACATCGATTGAAACATCGATGTTGTGAAAACATCGCCATCCAAACATCGATGTTAAAAACATCGATATTTATTGAAAAACATCGATGTTTTGAAAACATCGATGTCGATGTCGCATCACTCGCCCTGACGGCTTCCCTGCCATATCCAGTAAATTATATTATCACAACAATACCTACAAGTAATTTCCACCTGTTACGAAGTACAATGAACTACAGTATTGTAGAATGAACGTCCTTACTACATCATGTACTCATATGAGAGAATATATGTTTTATTATTCATTCATTCGTATATTCGATCGAAACCTATCAGGAATTCGCCACAATTTTACATTCTGGAATTTAAAGTCAAAAATCCTAAAATAGGGCCCTAGAATAACACTTGCGTCTCGCCGCCGAAAGAGGAGCAGCCGGTGCTGCGGTCTAGCGGCATTTGTAAAAGTACGCAGTACCTCGTTTTTACCGCTCATTCCAACATTATTATTCATTTAAAAATTTGACGGTTCTACTTTCCTGCCGTATTAAATTTACTGTAAGGAGAAGAATACTGTTATTGAATTTATGAGTGACGAATCAAGCAGAATGGATTATTGTCGTGGAGATTACCGCTTGCGGAACTTTTTTACGAACGTATTGCTAGGAAAATTTCGCCCAGAACGGTTGCAATTTTTTGATTCGCAGCTTCTTGGGCAAATTTCTACTGTAAAAGAACACATAAAAAAAACCCAGAAACAGCCGGATAGGGATAAAAATAGAAATTTTTCGTTCTCGAGAAAATTCGAAGTAGGTACGGGAATATAGTTTGTCTATTAAAACGCTGCAAATTATTATACGATGGTTTATTATTTTTCTATAGATCACTCGTCTGCAAAGCCACCAACCATCCAACATGAAGAGAAACATCGATCGCATTTCGGTCAGCTATAATTTGAACGGAGATTAGGCCTCTTTTGCGATTCTCACTCGTGTTTCTGATTTATCCTACGTCCAACCCTTAAATTCTCGTAGTGAGCGAACGGTTTGTCCTACAGAGCTCCGGGTGGTCTCAAAAAATTCTAAAAATGCTATAGAATCTTAAATTGATGGAATAACAATACCTTTATATCAAAATTTTTTGAGTTAGGGCGATTTAAAAATTTTAAAATTCATTTTAGAACCCTTAGAAGTGACCTACATCAACCAAACTCTTTGGGACACAACTAGACCCCAAATGGAGCCTACATACAATATTTCATCAAAATTGGTCAATGCTAAATGGGGAAAGTGCTGGCCAAATTTTTATTCGATTTTTGGATTCTACGTACCTTGAAACGTGAACCATCAAAATTTGATGTTTACGATAGAAAATTTTTTTTATTGATCGATTCCAAAGGTTCATTATTGAAAATAATAAACCAACATTATTGAAAATAATAAACCTTAAAGTTAGGATTAACATCAGAGAGAAAGGAAATTTAGTTAGGTAGGTACTTGTAATGAAATCGTGGAGGTTTGAAATTTGTGCGAATCGAATAATTACGGCCGTCTAGTGCGAAATTTTCCGAACAATATGTTCGTAAAAAGTTCTGAAGGCGGTAATCTTCACTAAGTATAATAATCCATTCTGCTTGATTCGTCGCTTCAAAACACAAACATTCAATTACAAGTTCCTTCTCCTCACAATTTAATGTGGCAGGAAAGTAGAACCGTCAAATTTTGAAATCAGCTGTAAAAACGAGGTAAAGCGTACTTTTCAAAAATGCCGCTAGACCGCAGCAACGGCTGCTCATCTTTCGGCGGCGAGACGCAAGTCTAGAATAACGTTGGACACCAGGAATTCCCAAGGTAGAAAAATATCCTTGAGAGCAAACGCATAAAAAAGTGAAGCCTCTGTCAACGCTGCAAATCATCACACAATGGTTTATTATTTTTCTATATAGATCACTCGTCTGCAAAATATTGCATCCGACATTGTTAGCTGTTGAAGAAGGGGAAATAATAGCAACTGATCTTCCCACAGCCAAAACCAAAAAGGTTCATTAGAAAAAAAAAGAGAAAACAAAAACAAGTTTAACACCTACCTACTGAGTTGAGAAGCAATATTGAAATTTACACAAAGGGTTTACTTTCAGCAGAATGTTCTTTTTGAGCAGTTCCAGATGGTGAGTTGAAGTGGTGGTGGATAGTGGAAGTGGATTGAAAAAAATTCAAAACCTCACTTGAACTGAACTTCAAGAGAGGTTTCAAACAGAAACAAAATTTCTCAAACAGAAATTTTCCAGCTGAGCTGCAGCCCTGAGACTCTCAAACAGAGAATTATTGAATAACTTTTGTTGAGCAGGAGGTGATTCAAAGAAGGTTGGCTTGTAACTGAACTGAAAGCCAGTGTTGCCAAGTTGGGGGTTTCCCCCCCAAATTTTGGTTTTTTTTTTCTAGACGGGGGGAGAAATCTTTTGGGGTTTTTTTACCGACGAGTCGGGGGGATTTGGGGAGAATAAAAATGAATCAGCAATTAAAATAGCAGCAGGTAATGTATAAATTCAATGGAGTGAAAAACTTCACCGAAGTTACCAATGGCCGTGGGCTCAATGGGACTATAATTTTGGAGTTTTGGAGGACAAACTTTGTCCCTACTGTTTTTCGATCTTTGATCTTTTCAAGCACACACACTGATAAATTCTTAAAGTTCATTCGTCTGTTCGCGCTCGTTACTATTACAAACTTGAAGTTTTAAAGAAATTGAGAAGGTTTTGGAGATGGGGGTCGAATGCGACCTCAGTGTTTGACATTTTGATTTTTTGTACAAAAAAGTACCCTACCTGAAGAAACTAGTTTATTTTTTAAAATGTTTTTAATGTTTTTTTTTAAACCTTTATGACCTGAAACATATATCGCTAATACAATAATTGCATTGTCATCGAAATCCACTCCGCCCTCAAATCATTAATAAATTACAATCTACTACAAAAAAAATAAATAAATTGCATTGTATTCATCGATATTTTTATTTCATCCTTAACTTTTAAGGTTTTTCTTTTTTGGGGGGATTTGGGGGTTTTTCGAGGTTGGCTCAGGGGGTTTTGGTAGCCGCTTGTTGGCAACACTGCTGAAAGCTGAAGTGAAGTGAAGGTCCTGCAGGTTGGCTCTTGCAAGCAGATAAGAGGCCAGCAGGTCGATTCTGTAACTCGCTATTTGGTTGACGTTATCGCGTCGGATTCGGTATCCCTCCCGTGCAACGACAGGTCGATAACGACATTGGAATTCTCTAATCGGGCATAGCGAAGTTTGGTCGTTGCATTTCAAAATAACGACGTCGCTATGTGATCCGACAATATTTCGGTCTAGAGCGAGCGAAAGGTAGCAACGCTTGATTTTTAGCCAATGGGAAGACGTATTGATAATAGTTTCCAATTGTTATCACGGGTGGAAGATCACTGCAGTTTGCAAAATGTCGGATTCATATTTTTTGCCGTGATGAATATACAAAGGAATGACGCATAAAAACGGAGTTTTTCTCGTGATTCGTGCTTTTTTATCATGGAATAATGATTAATGGAAAGAATTACTTTTCATAAATCGGATTCATCAGTCACATTGGTATGAATTTCGTCCGTCCACGATGCTTCGAATAATCAACTACCTGTCCATCTTACTACAAGGTAAGAATCGTCTTGTTATTTATCGTTTATTCATACTTATTGGTACCTTCAACTACTTTGAGTGAGAAGTCCATAGCTAACTGCCTAATTGTGTGCGGTATACATTATTGTTACAGATTCCGGGAAACAAGTACCTAACCCCTACTCACGAAAATTTCGGAGTTCTCGACGTCTTTTCAGAACAAAATAGATGTATTTCACTCTCAAGGGTAAAAAAACCTAATATCACTTCAAAATTTATGAATCGCTGTTTTACTCATGTAAAGTTTCATGTATGTTATAAGACTGAATGAACATATTATTGTATTCAATAAAACGTAAGATTCATGACGTAATTTATTTATCTACCTTCACATTCATATTTCTTTGAATCAATTTTATGTTACGATTTTCATCTACCACGTCATATTCTCTCCTACCGTCGACGTCGATTACGGATATAAACAATCGTAAATTCGTGGTAAATATTTTCTCAGGTAATAGCAGGTAAGTTGGTATAAAAAAGAGCATTATCATCACAATTATTTTAGCAAAAAATTATCAATTTTAGGGGTTTTCTTCATTTTAGGAAGTTTTTATGCAGGCACACATTTAATAAAATAGTTAAAAATTCAAATAGAATTTACCTATTTTATAAGCTAACTATTTTAATTTTATGTACTTACCTACCAATTTCCGAAAATGACAGTATAATTATTTTTATCATCATTCAATGTTTATAATATCAACATTTATATTATAAAAAATGCCGTTGATAGTTTGTCAAAAACTCAATTCCATTGAAAATACTCCCTTTACTATGATCAATAGAGTGCATGAATTTCTATACGAATTAGCAGCTTGAAATAATATAAATACTACGATTTTTGTTTAATACAATTGTAGAAAAAAATCAAGTAAGTAAGACACAAATTAAAACGGCGAATAAACTGCTCATTATGAGGGTCGGATATTATTTTTTAAATATTCACGAGAAATTATGTACGAATGTATAAATTTTATTCTCAAAATGATTTGATTAACAAAACTAATAACCCACAATACGGAAATGAACAGAGCAACTCGGAAACTGAAATATGACTTCGAATAGGTTAGGAATTAAAGAGCGTTTTAAGCTACTTTTTCATAAAGACGGTTGTCGTAATCCATACCGGGGGGTTTCGAGCCGTCGAGATGGTAACGACACTTTTCGGCCGAAATACCGACGACTGAGCGACAGTTTTCGCTATTTCGCGTCTGCAGAATCGCGATCATCGCTATTAATCGTTATTTTTATCATAACGAAACTTTGTCGCTATTATCCCATAACTAGTTAGAGAATCGACCTACAGGCTGGTGGTCCTGAGATAAACTTAATCCTCAGGGCAGATAATTGACCTCTTGAGGGCACAACACTACACAACACTCTTTCTTCATTCACAGGTAAGTACCTACCTACATTTTTATAATAACATTAACAATTTAAGTAGTTATTAGCATTTTAGTTATAAATTTTAGTTTTACATAGATTAGTTAGTTATAAGTTAGAATTAAGTTTTAGTTTTCAAGTTAATTTAAGTAGGTACTTGTACTAAGAATTATTACTAAGTAGCTATACATTTAGTTTTATAGTTTTGGGTTTAAGTGGCCAAAACAGACATTATGAAAAAAATCGATCGTATTTCGGTCAGCTATAATTTGAAGGGGAATTAGGCCTCTTTTGCGATTCACACTCGTGTTTCTGATTTATCGTAGGTCCAAGTCGTAGGAAGCAAACAGTTTGTCCAACAAGGCTTGAAAATTATAAAATTCTATACTTTCTTAAATTGATGGAAAAGCAATACCTACCTTCATATCGAAATTTTTTGAGTTAGGGCGTCTTCAAAATTCATTTTTGAACCCTTAGAGGTGACCTACATCAACCAAAATCTTTGGGGCACCCCAAATGGAGCCTACATACCAAATTTCATCAAAATCGGTCAATGCCAAGTGGGGAAAGTGCCGCGTATGGAGTACGACGGACGGACGGCCAAATTTTTATTCGATTTTTGCATTCTACGAACCTTGAAACGTAAACCATCATATTTTGAGGGGGTGTTAGAAAATTTATTTTTCTTGGTCGACCCCAAAGGTTCATTATTGAAAATAATAAACCAAAAACACCACGAAAATCGAGGGCAACTGATCACGACATGCCCAGAGTTCCTCCCGCGAAACTGTGCTCTGGCGAGGCGAACACAGGTCTCGGCAAATAGTGTCTGAGATTGTCAACAGGTAGAGTGGCAAGCGCTCTTATGACCACATGAAACGATCCACTGAAATAATGTGATTAAAATATCGAAACTAATTGGTAGAATCGTACTTTGAAAAAAGAGTGAGTAAAATTGCTTCTTTTGGTCGTTCGCGTTTGCTTTCTTCCTGCCAGTTTGTGGTGCAATCTTGTGTTCGATCACGTAAGGTAGTGCTCGTGTCCCCTTCCAGAGGTAGCACTGCTGTCATAAGGGGAAACTCCTCACATCACAACATGGCTGTCTCCATAATATGAATATTATTCAGATTGCCACTACATTCAAAATTAATTTCCATCTTCCTCAGATTTCTAAATTTTTTGAATACCTACGTTTTCAAGCAGCACATTATGGTTTTCTTCCATATCAGTGCACTAATTTGAAAAATGTAAGGCAAATTCTCTTTTCAAAATACAATATTTACTGGTGAGTTGCTCTTAGGTAGGCAACGGTGAGAAGGCAAATGGGGGGATAATATTCAAAAAATATCCGATTTTCAAATATTTCGGTTTCTTTATAGCTTACGAATTGTACCCAAGCTTTGAAGTTGAGGTAAAATTCTCATTATCCCTCCGGATTATTCTCATGAACTATTCTCTGTCTCACCATGGAAGTAATAGTGGTGCTGCCATGGTGCCAGGACCAGTGTTGCCAACAAGCGGCTACCAAACCCCCCTGAGCCAACCTCGAAAAACCCCCAAAAAATAAGGGTTTTAAGTTAAGGATGAAATAAAAATATCAATGAATACAATGCAATTTATTTTTTTTTAGTAGTAGATTGTAATTTATTAATGATTTGAGGGCGGAGTGGATCTTGATGACAATGCAATTATTGTATTAGCGATATATGTTTCAGGTCATAAAGGTTTAAAAAAAAAAAAATTTAAAAAAATAAACTAGTTTCTTCAGGTAGGGTACTTTTTTGTACAAAAAATTTAAAATGTCAAACAGTGAGGTTGCATTCGACCCC